>CM062804.1:181155417-182355417 GCA_031772625.1 Pinus tabuliformis
TGATACAGATAAAAATATGAATCCAAATTTACTCTGCAAGTTGAAAATTTACTTTCGCGAAGTACTAAAATACCTTGCTGATCAATTTTGGTAAATTTGCAAAAATTCTGCCAAAATCTCCAAGATCCACTCTCCAGCAATTAAGTTGTGCCTGAGAGTGGGGTTGAATCAGTAGTGTGCCCACTTATAAACTTTTCTCCAATTATTTAATCTTTAACATGAATAAACGAAAACACATAATTATATATTATTGCATCAACCATAAATCAAACACTCTAAAATCAATCACACACTAAACACAAGAATTTCTACTGGAAAACCCATCCCGAGCAAAAAACCACCCTGTTATTGTTGTGTTGCTCAATCATTTCATTAATACTCAAGAAAATTATACATGGATCATCTCACTCCCATGGGCATTTAAGACTTTCTTCTTTCACGATATGTTGGCACTATCATACAGGAAATTATTTCTTTCATGGATCTATGAACTACAATCCATTGAAATCCACCACGATCAAGGATCCTCACCTAGTTTATCTTGAACTAAATATTTGACTCTACAGACTTCGATCTGTTTGTCACCACCATGACCAATGAGCATTGCCCAATTTCTGTTGAACTATCCAACCACCATTGGATGGACAAATCTCTTCCATATACTGAATTTTCCAACTTACTGTATACACAAAGCCTCCATGTCTTCACTACCTCCATGAAACCCTCATATATATTTTTAGACTAGACACTGAAAACTTGCTCAACATGAACACTGCAACAGAATAGAATCAAAACATAATCATGTTTGCATCACTAGCTACCATCAAAACCTCCATACAAAATCTCCACACAAGCTCCAACACAATCACTCAAAACACTTCTCCATATCACACAAGAATACCTCACTCACTGCATAAATATATGGCTGAAATAAACTTAAACTCACTATTGATACAACTACGAACTGCTTAAGAAATTTTGCATAATAAAGCTCACACAGTTTGTAGGGTCTTCTCCAAACTCACACTCACTCCACAACTCATCTAGTAAATAAACCATACTAATAATGATATTTCACCAATATATGGATGAACTCAAGTGCTCAAATCAATAATTACTCAGAACTATTAAGCTCATCAATCATGTTCACATGCTTGACTTGATCTAAATTCAACCCATTGATCTAATAAATTACTAACTCCATTACCCATTTTTATCTTTTCAACTTTTATCAACTTATGGAGGTCCCACGAACTTTTCCAACCATAAACCAAAAATATATAATTAAGGAAGTAGCAGAAAGATAAAAGTTAGCTCAACAGTGCAAGGAATGCGGAGCCAAACTTGAAAAATCCCTACATAATCCCATAACACAACTCTGCATGTGACTTGGGCTTCAACACACTCCCACAAGCCTCTGTGCTTGCATCTAGGGCCTAGGCTCAGTAAACACACAACTCCTTCAACAATTAACATCTACCACCCATTCTATCATCTTCCTCTACCCGTATACACTCCTCCAAACCACTGAGATAGGTCTGCAACTGATGAATAGGAAAGGAACATGTCTATGACATGCTAGACCTATTCTTCCAACCTTTAGGACCAAGACCAACACCTCTAGCTCCTCAAGAAGCACCTCAACATCTCTAACACATGCAACACCATCTCCATCACATGTAACAACATATCCATCTCTTGTAGGAGCAACCTCAAGTCATATAACTTCCTCCATCACTAGTAAAGGCATCTCCAACACAAGAAGCCTACAACTGATCACATGGAGAAACATATGAAATTTCTCCAATACATGTAGAGACATATGAAACATATAGACCAAAACTCCAATGACTTATAGTAGTAGCATCTATGGATACAACAAAACATCAACAACCATAGCAAAAATCCACTCCTGCAACAACAATGTTTCCAAGCTATGCCAAAAAATCATGAAAAACTCTCCATCATCCTACAACAACAACATCTCCAACCACAACATCTAGATCCATCTCCAAGTCAACAACCACAACTCATCAAAACTACTAGGTGTAGTTATAAGTATGTTGATATCAATGCCAACTAAAAACAAAGATCACCAAACATGCGTCACCATACACATGACAAGCAACACCAAGATCTTGTTGACATCAATGCCAACACTACAATTCCAACACTAAGACTTGGTTAATTAAGGGTAGAGGAAAATGGTCCTTCTTTGTAGCCTTATTAAGTTCCTAGTAATCAACACTAATTCTCCGGAACTAAAGAATGAGGTGACACCCACTCACTATCTGAAATGGCGTATATGAACCCTGCATCCAGAAGCTTATGCAGTTTTTCTTTCACAATGTAATGAAGAGATGGGTTCATCCTTCTTTTAAGTTGGCGCATAGGCTTGCATACCTGCTTGATGTAAATATGATGAGTACAAACTAAGGGATGCACACCTTTCATTTCCTTATAATCCCTAGCAAAACCATCTAGGTGTTGCCTCAACACATTGCACAATTGTTCTTCCTATTTTGCTGAGAGAAAAGGGTTGATATTTAAGGTTTTGGATGGGCCAAACTCTATAATCTTGACATTTTTTGGACTTCAGTCAATAGGTAATAAGTTAGTCCAAAGATTACTCCCACATTATTTCATCAACTCATCAATTGGTATTAGAGTGGGAGGTTGGTTCTGAAGGATATGGTCAATGAGGTCATTTTCATCAGGTTTCACCCCTCCTATAATAGTATATAGAGTGAATATTTGGTAGGAGGTGGTGTGATATAATTCATCTTCTTCATCCTCTTCTACCAACAAGGGTAAGTCATGCTCAATATAAGGCTAAGGAGGAGGATACAATACCCATTTTTTCAATAAATTCCCATTCTTAATCGTCATGTTCCCAACCCTACAACTAATGTAAGCATCAATAATGGCCAACCAAGGTATTCCTAATATGAGAGGATAGCCATTAAATTTTATTTAGGTTTGTAGAACCAAAACGTCAATAGGATACGCCCAAGAGTCAATGGAGAACATAGAATCTTCAACAACTCCATTAGGAGCTACTGTGGATCTATCTAAAAGCTAAAACACTGTGGTGGTCTTCCACAAAGCCCCTTATAGATTTATATCTAGAATGGTTTCCTTAGTCATCACATTGATTGTATCCCCAAGATCAATCGGGTTATTAGGGACTATAAGGCTATCAATGTGCACATCTACTAGTCAGCTTCAATGGTCTATATATTTCTGGAAGATCACCCTTCGAAGCATCAAATCAAACAGCTGCCCAACAACATTTATGGTGGGGGTGTATCTTTTTCTTCTTCTAGGATTTTTGAAACATTTCTCCTTGATGATATTATTTTAGATGGGAACATCTTTAATGGCCCAGAGAAGGGTTATGTTAACAGAAAAAATATTCAATTCTCCCAAAAGTTCAACCTCTTATGGGGTGTGTTGTCTAGGGTGGATCAACCTCTCAGGAAAAGGGGGTGGATTGAATTGAGGAACATTATCTTCCTTCTCTTCTTCAATCTCTTTAGGTGGAGAATGTTGGTTGTTATCTGGAAGCACTCTCCCATACCAAAGCTTGATCTCTTGGATTTCCATAGCATAAGCAGGATAAGATATCTCTCAACTCTAGACCTAGTTTTCTTTCTTATTATTCGGGTTCAAATTGGGTTGAGTAGAAACTTGAGGTTACTTAGGTGTAGTAGGATGAGTGATCTATGGTTGAGGTTGGGGTGGAGGTAGTAAAGGAGGAGGCTCATTGACTTGAGGCATCCACCCTTGTGATGGGTTGCCCATTGAGAAGATTGGGGTGGATATGGTTGAAAAGGATCGTTGACAATTTGAGGAGGATATGGATGAGCATATGGCAAAGAAGGATGTGTGGACTAGTATGGACGAGGGAAGATTACCAAGGTTGCAAAGGTGCATTCTAGTTTGGATTGTAATAAGGGTAGTTTCACCATGCATGCCTTGCTGATATGGCTGAGGTCCTTGACGTATTGTTTGATTAATGATGTAAAGTTGATCTAACCCACCTTCTTCCCCTTGGTGTACAAATTTTAGTCCTGGAAAACAAGGGTATTTGTTTGTTGCATGATTTTCTTCACAACCTAGGAAGACTTCTATGACATTCAATGGGCATTCATTCTTAGGATATCTTTCGTTCAATCTATGGAAGAAAATATCTCATTCCCTTTCTTCTTCTTCTTGATTTCTCTTGATTTTCCTAGTATCCATTTGAAATGCAAAGGTATGCAAAATTTAACTCTTCAAGTCCTCCAACATGTTCCCTATCTCATTCTTTATGGATGTTATGGAAGGAGAGGAACTGACCAAACTTGACTAGCCCTAACCTTCTTCATGGCAGCCCTAGAGTTATTCTTGAATACAGTTTTGATGTCATCATAGGATAAATCATAGATATATCCTCCGGATAGCATGTTTAGGCTTTCCAACATATCCTCCCTAATCACTCAAAGAAGAACTAACTTGAGTGACTCAAGATCAAGGGTAGAGTTGTCCCTCCTATAACTAAGTTAAAATCTCTCCTCATAGTCTTATAGGGATTCATTCGGTCCAATAGTCATCCTAAAGATTTTTTCCTTGGTTTCGTTAGAGGTACAATAGTCCCTGTACTTTATATTGAAAGCCTGTTGTATTTGGGTCTAGATAGTGATGCTAACCCCAAGAAAACCCATAAACTAGCTCAAGATTGCATCGTTAACGATAGAGGGAAATAACATCTTCTTCTTCTCATCAGAGGCATAGTAATAGGTCCTAGAAATAACAACAAATTCAAACATGAAGGTGTTAGGATCCTCAAAGGTTAATACATGGAAGTGTGGAATGGAAATAGGGTTTATATTCTTCATTCTATTCTCTCCATTGGTCTCTCTACTAGGGAAAACCTCATTTTCCCTAGCTTCAGCCATAGTTTCGGTAGGTGAAGTGAGCTTTTCTTCTTCCCCAATAGGTTCATAAAAAATTTAAAGTTTCTCAACTAGAGTGTCTTCTAACTCCACGGTAGTTAGAGGGGAAAGCTCATAGTCACTGAAGAAGAGTGAAGGTTGACCATTTGAGGATGTGGGGGTTTTTGGTAATAATTTTCCTTGATTATCTGTACTCCTACGAGGCATGAAAAACATAAAACAATGCTCAAGAAAAAACAACATCTACTTAGAAACCTCCCCATAAATGATGCCAAAAAGTGGTGAGCCCTATTATTGTACCAAGAATTTTGCAACTCCCAAGGGATCCTCAACTCAAATTATCAACCTGGGATTCGTATAAACTTAGAGGTGAAAGAGTTATATGTGCAACACATTGGATTCCACTCATGCCACCCTCAGCCATGACATTAGATCAAAGTGCTCAGATACCATTCCTCCTATTGACTTAAAATTAAAGCTTGCCGATGAAGGTAGAATTGAAAACTAATTCTAATTATGAATGTGGAAATTCCCTTTAATCAACTTGTAAAAGCTAACTAATCAATTCATGAAAGGACAAGGGTTAATCTACTTGCAAAAACAAAGCTATTTTATCTTGCAAAATTCATCAAACTACAAAATCTACTTGCAGAAAGGAAGCTATTTTACTTTCCATAATTCATCAAACTACCAATCATAAGTGCATGTATCATCTACGTAGTTAACACTTGCTTGAAAATCAGTAGCCTACTTGCATCATAATTGTGATAAAAAACTAATTCTACTATTTTTTGAAGAGAAGGAATCCTTGGAGTGGCATAGGATCTTCCGCTAATCATCAAATCAGAGCATTGGGTAATTATTCATGTTGGATGAGTTAAATTTGAACTGGGGATCAAAACTAATGAAGGAAAGTGGTGCTACAAGTGGCTATTATAGGAGGTCCTGTATGGCAATAGGAGGGCCTGTAATGCTACTAGAGGGGTTCCGTGTGGATTTGGAGGGTTAGAATGATGTCTTGAGGGTATGGAGAGGTGGACTGAAATTGAAGAAAATAAAGGGATGTTGGGTTGAGCCGTAGGAAATATGAGGACCTCTACGAGGTCTATCTTGCACCAGGATGGATGCTCATGGTATAATAGGCAAAATGACTTATGGAAACAGAGTTTTGGGAAAAAATTGAAGGTGGGAAGAGAAGATTAAGGAGTTGAAGATGGAAGTGGTGAAGGTACCCTTCCCAGCAGATCGACACAACCCTATAATCAATCACATGCATACATCCATTGATAATTAACAAAATGATATAACCTATGATGGAAAGATGAGTTGAATTTAAATAACATCTATTTAATGCCATAACACTAATATAATCACTAAACTGACTTCTATGCTACAAAAGGAAAATGTAAATCATTACAACTAAAATTCACCTATTTACAAGAAATCATAAACACAATATTTTTGGACTGAGGTTGTGAATCCTTCCACTCATTCTCCCACTAGAGAGGTGATGAATAGGCTTGCAACCATAGGTTTTTATAGCTTAATATCTACTAAAATGAAAGAAAATATGAAATATTTAGAATCAAGAACAAAATATAAGTACATAAAGAGGGAACAAATTCTCTAGGTTGGGCCCAAAACCAAGGGTCTTAGCCCTCTAAAACTAACTCAGATGCAACTTAAAATCCAACTTGTCATTATAAAAAAGTAAAGGTCTCATACACCACATAAAAGTTCAAAGTAACAATATCAAGCTTCAAGCTCAATAGATACATCTAGTTGAACAAAAACTTTGAATCCTAAGGAGCTTTTCTTCTTTTTATTTATACAAAAGGGCAGTTGATAGAAACTCCCTTGAAAGTAGGAGTGATTTCCTTGTTGATATCATAAATGGTGGATATTGTCCCTCTTGAGTTTCAGTTGGACAAGGAATCACTCAGTTGCCAATGAATTCGAACTAGTGAGAGAGGATGTTGTGATCCCAAGCTGAGTTAGGGAGTTAAGGAGGTAGATGAACCCCCTAGATTCTCTCCTAGTTGTCTCCATCATGAGCCTGCATAGTAATTTCCTAAAAAATGCTTCTTTCTCCTCCAATTAAACCAAATTAGGCCACATACTATGAAAAACACATTTTACTCCTCTTATTAAGCATAATATAACAAAAATGTGAATTAATGTGAGAGAAGGATTTTTAAGGTTGTAGGATGGCATAATGATCTTCAACATATAACTATAGATGGCACTCATCAATGGTTTTTATTTTGAGCATTATTTCATTATAAATACTGCAACGAGCTAAGTTATAAAGCTCTATGTGAAATATGCTATTATTTTTATCAATTTTGTTGGTTGTACGTGTCATAGAACGTCGAGGATGGTGTTCCCCTAAGGGGGAGGGGTACGTAATATCTCCAGGTTAAAATTTCATGTAATAAAGGCTAATAAAGGAAAAATAATAGCATAGTCGAGGGACATTTATTCCAAGTTGAATGTTGGGAAAAATATCCTATTGGACATTGATTGATGTGTTTAATGCTATAGGGAAATTGGCAAAGGCAATGGTAAAGGCTTTAAAAAGGAAAAAATGCATTTTTGGCACCTTATTTATGAAACTATAGTAAATTAGGAGAAAAGGGAGGTGAAAGGCATCAAGTTGCATGTGAGGAGGAAAATGAAGGAAAATAATGGAAAATTGAAGAAAATAGGGGCATCAATCATAAAAAGGACTATGGGGATAAATTCACAACCTTTTTCCAGTTTAGTTTTGGAGTTACTCTTAGAGAGGAGAAGAGAACCAAGAGGAGAAGGAAGGAAAACAAGCAAAGGAAGGACAAGGAAAGCAAAGGAAATCAAGGATCAAGCAAGAAAATCTAGATCAAGAAACTTCAATAGGAATACTTGTAGGTAATAGGTTGCATGTATGATTTCCTAGTTGGCTTTGACATGCACGGTATGTGCATAGTGGTATTTGGCTTGTTTTCTATCATTGGCATGGATTTTGTTGGGTTTTCGACATTCAATTTTATCATTTCCTTTCCATTTCTAGATAGCCATGGTGTGATGGGAATTTTTTTGATTTGAGCTTTGGATTTCTAGAAGATTTATGATTGGGGTGGGGTGATCTCAAGAAAATTCAGAAAGGACTAGGAATCCCTTGACTGTTAATGGAGGGATACACAGAAAATATTGAGAGTGGAGACAAGAAAAATCCTCAAGGTATTGGAGAAGCAATTCTAAGGCATCCAAGCTTGGTTTGGTTTTGTTATCTCGACAACAGTTTAGGTGAGATCACGATATGGTGAGGGTGGAGGTGGTTTAACTTATGGATTCCCTTGGTTGTTTATGGATTGTTTTATCACATGAGATCCCACACTCATGCTTGGAAATGGCATAGGGGTGATTGGATAAAAGAAATATTTGGTTCAACCAATCTATTGTAAGGTGGTACATGGAAGTCCTGAACCTGGTTGGATTTCACCTATGTTTAATAAGATTTAAGTTTCTCTTTCTTTTCGTAAGTTAATTTACTTGTTATGATGTGGCTTTAATGGTTGTTCTATAATTTCTATTTGTCTAGTTAGATGTTGGTTATAACCATGTTATATAAAAGTTCCTCTTCATGGATATTTTCATATCTTTATGGTATGCATCCATCTCACAATTACATAGATAAATGACTTAAAAATTATCCTCTTCAAGGGGGAAAACTCATTTAAATTACATAAATTAACATTTCTTAGATGATACAAATCGCAAGACCTACTTTGTATATATAGGAGTCTAAGGGGTAACAATATAATTAGAGCCTAGATAAAAATAATAATGTAAGGGCACACCATACAAATAGTGGGCTTTTATGGGGCACAACATTAACAATATGGGGGCTACATGGGAACAACAATAACAATAGGGGGGATACAATAGTATTATAAGGACAAAACATGCTCCCCTCCTTCAAAAAGTTTTGTCCTGAACACTTGAGTAGTTTTGGATACTTCTGTATAAAATTCATTTCCTCCCATGTGGAATCTTCAAGAGGTTATTTTTTCCACTTAGTGAGATACTTTCAAATTGATTGATTATGTAGCTACCGAGTTTTTGTTTCCATGACAGCTTCAGGTTCAAATATGATTTTCCCTTCTTCATCAAGTTTTGGAAACACTGTTTGAACTACAATATTGTTAGTGATAACCTTCTTTAAGCATGAAACATGGAAAATCTAGTGTACTCAGAAAGATGAAGGAAGCTCCAATTTGTATTCCATAGTAGCAATATTTTACAAGACATTGTAAGGACCATAGTGCTTAGCTGATAATTTATTATCCTTCTTATATTGCTTGATAGACATAATTTTGAATGGTTTTAGCTGTATAAATACTCAGTCACCGACATCAAAATGTATTTCACTGTGATGCTTATCCACCTGTTGTTTCATTTGATTATGTTCCAGAGTGAGGTTATCCTTTAAGAGTTGGAGAACTTGTTGTTGATTCTCAATGTGATATTCCACTCCTTGAACCTTATAATTTTCTCTTAAATATGATGTGATGGATGGTGGATGATATCCATAAAGTGCCATAAATGGGGCCATTTTTGCTGCAGTATGTAAGTGTTATACCACGCTAGAGGTAACCACTTGACCCATTTTGTTTTTTATCATATACAAAGCAATGAAGATATCCTTCCAAACATTTATTTGCTATCTCATCTTGCCCATTAGATTGAGGGATATAATATGAGTTATGAGCCAATTGAGTACCAATGCAAGAAAATAATTTTGTCCAAATTTTTCAGTGAAAATGGGATCTCCATCATTTACTATAATCTTTGGATTTCCATGAAGATTTTGATTTGTTTGCATAAATTTAGTATCAACTGTACTAGCTTTAGAAGGATGAGATAATGCACAAAAGTGTGCATACTTGCCAAGTCTATCAACTACCATGATGATGACATTTTGTCCTTCAGACTTGGGTAAACCTATGATAAAATACATTGAGACCTCCTCCCAACACTGACTTGGAATGGATAAAGGTTATAATAGACCGGGGTTCTTAATTGTCTCAACTTTATTTTTTTGGCAAACCAAAAATTCTGCACAAAATTCTGAATATCATATTTAACGCCATCCAAAAAAAATCCTTCTTGACCTTATGGTAACTTTTTATAAATCTAAAGGTCCCTCCTAAGAGAGAGGTGTGCAATTTAAAAAGAATATTTTTTTTGAGCTGGGAATTCTTACAAAGATATAAGCGATATTTTTACCATAATGAATCATTTTTTCATTTAAATGTATCAGATGTACTGGGATCTTGCTACAAATTTTAGTGAGTGACCACACTTCTTCATCATTGTTCCATTAATCCTTTTCTTTAGTTATCCACTCAAGTCGGATAATAGAAATAGAAATAAGCAATGCTTCCAGATCATCATCCTTTCTTGATAGTGCATCTACAACAACATTTTTCTTCCCCTTTTGGTGGATGATTTCAAAGTCATAACCCAACATATTTTGATCTGGAATTGATCCAAGAAAATTAATTAAGGTATTACAGACTCATGTGCATGGATGTGCCTATGTTATTTTATGCAACGGATCTATAAGATTCTAAAATACACAGGCACTGAAGCAGTTAGAGAAAATAGAACAACCAAACATATAAACACAATAAGTTTAATAAGGAGTTCACCCAATACTACTAGGCTACGTTTCCTGGTCCAACCTTCGATGGTGGCCTCTCTATTATGTTTTCAAAGTAGAGATTTTACAATAGTGAGCTCATTTTGATTCTCACATAGCAGACATAAATCAGTAGGACTATACTTGGATTTCCCAAGTCTCTGGAGTACATAGACTCTCCTTACTGAAACTCGACCTCTATTGGTCACAGTAGTATGAGCCCAATCTAAGACTCATGCATGACAGGCATGTACAGAGTTGTTCACTTGAACCTCTCAAGCCTTCTCTAGAGTACACAGACTCTCTCTGACTCTCTTTGGCTCGATGTTTCCTTTTGCTTCTGCAGGTTAGCTCGCCTCATTATTTCTTCTCTTAGCTTTCTGCATCTAACTAACTCTGCCTCTTCTCTATCAGTTCGTGGCTTTAAAGCCAATCTAATTTTTGACTATTCGTTTCTGCTTCCTAGCTTTCCCATTCCCTTGCCTTTGTCCATTTGAATCCCCCTGTTATGCATAATCAACACTATCTAATGCCTCACAGGGAGGTGGCCACCTATTTCGTAACGAACTGAGTGTGAGTTCTCTTGGAAATGTTTGAACAACCGTTATTTCCATTTACTCCAAGATTACCCGCGAAACACGAATCTTTTCCATCTCATCGTCCATGTTATACTTCAAATCCCATGCGATCTTGCCCTATAATCCTGTCAAATCTGGTCATTTATCGGGACGCGTCTCCACCATTGATCCTGGGCCCCCAAATCCTACGGTTGTCATGCATATCGGGCGGTTAAGTAGCTCAATGGTTACCCATTCGATATGCACGACTTTCTCTCTCTTCCACTAGACGTGTGTCACTCGTTGTGTGGCATCAGGTGGGACTTGGTTGAAACCGCTTACCACCTTGAAGCCCTTCTGATATCCTGCCAGTTTGGTGGATCCCCGCTCCGACGGAACTGAAACAGTACTTTTCTGCATTTCATATTCATTTTGGGTCTGGGTACTCAGGGCATTTCCTTCTCTAATGAGTTTGCTTGGCGATATGTGATTAGTGACTTGTTACTAATCGCATATCAGAAACCACCCCTGTTTCTCGAAAAAACCTCCCATTTTGCCAATTCATGACAGCGGACATTACCATGAGCCAATGATCTGTGTGCTAGACCGAGGGTCCTCGTTGCTCCACGCTGTTCACAAATTATAATTGTTTCAAGGATATTTCTGATAAGCTCGATCTTTATAAGACTTTGAAACTTTGGCATGAATTTTACAGATTTCATGAAAACTTAGAGAGTGTTTTAGGATCTAATTCGAGTCACGGCCTTCCCACTGAAAAAGCTTTTGGACCACCAAAAGTTAGTTTTTAAGCATCAATCAAGTGAGGGTATAGAATCCTCACTTGCCCGATTTCTATCCATGTTGCACTGCATGGTTATGAACCTTTGAACCCAATCCTAAGGTACTCAACATCCCCTTTGCGCATAGTTCTCACCTTGCTGTCCAGAACTGTATCTTCCTGCAACTCATTGAAATATTCAAGTAACCTATCATCAATAGAAGGAAATTGACTATTCTCTTTGGGATCTTTAATCAATGAAGGTTCAAATAGTCTCAAGCTATCTGCATTAACAACTGAGTAGATGTGCATGTAAGCTGGTAAGTCAAGGGGAAAATCATTCTCACCAATTTTCTCAAGTATCTTGAAAGGTCCATACCTTATTGGATTTAGCTTCTTACCTTCACCTTGCATTCTATCTTTGCTAATATACAGCCAGACTTGATCACTAACTTGGAAACTGTTAGTTCCAGCCTTCGCAGCTTGTCACAAGGGATCAACATGAGCTCTTACTATGTATGGTTTTGTTAGATGTTTTGCACATGATCTTCAATGCAAATCATATCCTAAGTATTTCCATCAGAAGAATATTGGAAAAATATTTTCAATGGTATATCACACTCCCGTAACTCGTTTCTGGATGAGAAGATATGATCGAAATGAATGGGTGATTCTTGGTTATGCATGTTTTGAGGTCAGTTGTTGAACGCAATGACAAGTTTAGTACAAGATCAGTTTCTGAAATAATGCTAATGAATTTTTCAAAAGTGAAAGAGGTTTTCGTCCACCACATATGAAATAACAAAAACCACCTTCAGTTCATGCGTAGGTGCTACTATGTGGGAGATATGTAGTGATATTTGGAGCCTAGATTAAAACAAAGCAAAATTTTCATTTATTTTACTGTTTTACTCATTTTAGTGTAGTGCAATTTTAAAACAGATGGAAAGCAATTTTGCAAAACGCAAGGAGGTTTTTGTTAATCATGAGCCATATAACAAAAAAATCTTTCATTTTAATCATAGGTGTCACAAATTGGGATATGTGACTAGATATTTACAGCTCATTTTCACAGATTTAAATTTTTAATGATTTTCTGCTTTAGAGATGATTTTGTGGCACAGATTACGAGCAACTGGAAACAAATTTCCAAAATTTGAGATAAGTTTTTCTCCAAAATGAACTTGTCTAAAAAACCTCTTTCAGATTTGTAATAGATGCTATGTTTTAGGAGATACGAGTTCATCTTCAACACCTATTTTTAGAAATTCGGTCCAAGTTTAATGTAACTGATTCTATTTTGAAGAAAATGGTTGAGCTCAATTCCCTTAGAACAAGGATGAGCAAATGCATATATTTTATGAATTTCATATTCTAGGGGTTGGACTTTGGAAGAAGGTTGGACTCTTGTGAATTCTTTGAGCATTATTGTACATTCATCTCTGTAGTTTGGCAAAGGAATAGACCAGGGTTTGCAGCATTTTGTGGGATTCTGGTGGCAATTTGATTTGGTATTGTTTTTCCTCCTATAATTCAAGTTTACATGTGTTTATGTATACCATTATCTCTCTCTGTTTAGCTTAACTAAATGAATCAAGGATAAAGGTAGAATTCATTGATGTTGCAGTGCTCTACCTAGGGTTTGTTTAGTTTTCTATGTTTTCAGTAGTTTGAAGAGGACTCCTGAGATTTTCATGCCCTCTCCAACTCCTCACTAGTCTTAAGACTCTCCATCTCACATAATTTTAAAGTACTAAACCATTTGCCTACCTCGCCCTACAAAAACCTCTGCAAGACTGTGTCCAGTCCCCGGACCCAAATCTGCCATTCACATTTGAGCCAACAGGCCAACATTAAATTCGATCAAATTCCTCTGAGGATATGCCTAGCCTAAAATTAGTCTTTAAACTAGTCATCTCAAGCCTCATTTGCTAGATTTTCCTGAGATTTAAAAGGAGAGAGCCCTCTCCCAACCTGGTAGGGCTAGCTACCAGGTTAAGCGTGGTTTGATGTTACCCTAAATCCTGCCTTTCTCAGCCTCAGGTAGATTTAGGCAATAACAAAAGCTATTCTAAATCCCATGCTTATCAAGCCTTGACCTGTACTTGGCTTGGCTCTTTTCCACCTGTTCCTATACTGCATGGTGAATCTCTTGGACTTTTTCAATGAACTTGGTTGCCTTGTCCACATCACTGTGTCCATCAACTGCTATGTCTTTACCAAAGACAAAATCCAAGGAAGACCTTGGTGTGAAACCAAAACAAGTCTGAAAAGGATATCTCTATGTAGAAGAATGTTTAGCTCAGTTGTAAGCATGCTATACATAACATAGGTGTTCATCCCAAAGTTTGGGATGCTTGCTACAATAGCCTCTAAGCAACTGGATGACTATCCTGTTGACCACTTCTATTTGGCCATCTGTTTGTGGATGAAAAGTTGTGCTCTTCTTCAGTCTGGTGTCCATCAATTCCCACAAAATTGACCAAAATTTCCCAACAAGTCTAGAATCTCGATCAGATATAATGGAAGTGGGTAATCCAAAATGAACCCATATATGTTGAAAGAACAACTTTTCAGTTTGTTCAGCTGTAATATGTTTGTTACATGGTATTAAAATACACATTTTGGTGAACCTATCCACAACAACATATAAATAGTCGTGACATTTTCTAGATTTAGGTAGTCCCCCAACGAAGTCCATGGAAACACTTTCCCCAGGATGAGAAGGAACTGGTAGTGGAGTGTACAAGCCCAGTTTTCTATTGTTGGGCTTACTTTTAGTAGACATAGTACACCCTCTTACATATCTATAAACTGTCTCATTCATTCTTGGCCAATAACAAAATCTTTGCAGCTATGCAACTATTTTACTTACACCAAATTGACCTGATATTAAAGAAGTGTGTGCTTCTCGAATTATATTTACTCTTTAGTTTGTGGAATGCATAACTTTCGAAAATGATACAATAGTTTGTCCAATTCTTCTACTTTTTTTCCATGACCTAAAGTTGCATATACATCTTCAAAAACTATATCTTGAGCATACTGTTCAATGTAGCTTTCATGCAATACTGAATTATGCTTAAGTATAGTAGATGCATTTATGATTGGTCTGGACACCATATCTGCAAGTTTATTGTGTATGCCCTTTTTATATCTGATGACAATATGAAACTATTGTAGAAAACCCATCCACCTATAGTGTTTTGATTGTTGCAACTTAGTTTGTGAGTGAAAATATTGAAGGGGTTGATGATCAGTATGTACAACTGTCTCTTTTCCCATTAAATAATGTTTCCAATTTTTCACACTCTGTACTAATGCATACAATTCTTTATCACATGTGTGATAATTAACTACTGCAGAATTAAATGTCTCAAAATGATAACATATGGGTTTACTGTGCTGCATCAACATTGCTCTCATCGCATAGTCACTGGCATCCGTTTCAATCTCAAATGGTCTTTGAATATTGGGTAGTGCTAGTACTTGTGCTCTACTAATATTTTCTTTTAAGATGTCGAAGGCTTTCTGATGTTTGCATTCCCACTGAAACACCTTGTTCAATCGTGTTAAAGCATGTAAGGGAGCTGCAATCAAGGAAAAGTTAGAAATAAACTTTCTCCAATATTGTGTTGCTCCTAAGAAGCTTCTAACTTCTGTAGAAGATTTGGGTTTAGGCCAGTTTAGAATGACTGTAACCTTAGAGGGATCTATCCCACCCCCTACAATATGACCCAAATAATTCAAAGATGTTTTGCCAAATTCACATTTTGAGAGTTTAACATAAATATTTTCTCTTTTCAAAACATCTAGAGTCTGCTTTACCTTCTTCAAATGTTCTTCCCATGTTTTACTAAATATAAGAATTTCATCTAAATATACAATTACAAAATCATCAATAAAAGTTCCGAGTATATCATTCATTACCCTCATTAAAGTAGTAGGAGCATTAGTTAAGCCAAAAGGCACAACCAACCACTCATACAATCCCCACTTTGTTTTGAAAGTAGTCTTCCATGCATATTGCTCTGTAACTCTGACCTGATGATAGCCACTATGCAAGTCCAACTTGGAAAAATAAACATCTTCTTTCAACTGATCTAATAGATCATCTATGCAAGGAAGGGGATAACAATTTTGATCGTTATCTTATTCAGTGCTCGGTAATCAATGCACATTCTTCATGAGCCATCTTTCTTTCTCACCAAGAAAATTGGAGACCCACATGGTGATGTGTTAGGTCTTATGAACCCTTTCTCGAGCAGCTCCTATGCCTGCTTCTTTATTTCTGCATTCTCTAAAGTGGACTACCTGTATATTCCAATGTTAGGCAATGGAGCATCCTGCTGCAAATTAATATCATGTACTGTTTCCTTTTTGTGTGGCAGACCTTTAGGTTCTTGAAATAGTATATCATATTCTGAAACAACTTTTTCTAAATCAGCTTGATGTTTAGCATTACAGCCCTCAAATACATTGGTTTTATTGGGTTTCTTTTCCTTTATAACCATTAGTAAAAATTGTTTGCATGAATTTACAATTCTTTTCATCTACCCTGAGTTTATGAGAGTATAATTATTTTTGAGTTTATGAGCTCTTACAATATATTCAATTCCATCTTTAACGAGTTGATACTTGTTTTCTACTCTATAGAAAATAGCTTTTCTATCATACAAGTAAGGACTTCCTAAAACAATCCCACATATATCCAAGGGAACAATATCTACTTCAACCTCATCTACAAATGCTAACCTAAAAGAAAACCTAAGTTTACATTGTCTAGTTAGTTGTATCTTTGCTTTATCACATAACCAACCTAATGGATATGGCTTCTTGTGAGGTGTGGTTAGTAATCCCAGCTTCTTTACAATTGCTTCAAAAATTAAATTTGTTTGTGAGCCACTATGAAGCAAAGTATCAATCTTTTGATGCTTGGAAATAACTCTAATGTGAAAAAGCTCATGTCTTTTACTCTCATTTTCTTCATTATTAGCAGATTGTACAGAATTACTAGTAGATGCTTCAGAATTCTTACCTTTTATACCTATGGCTGCGATCGTTGTTTCATCCCCTAAGTCTAACCCCAAATATTTCTGAATAGCTGTAGCAGTCTTCTTCTTCTTTCCATTGTACTTCTTGGGTTTCATCTCCGAATGCAGAATCTAACAGTGTTCATCATCATGACCATCCTTCTTACAATGAGCGCATGAAGATTTGGTCTTTTGTATAATATTTGTCTTCCTCTCCTTCCATTTTGGTTTTCTCTTTTCCTTATTCTAGCTTGCAGTGGGTTTTGATGATCCCTCAACTTCTGGGTTCACATTCTTGCCTCTAGCCTCTAGATGTGTAGCTTGAACAGATATCTCATCTATGCTAGTGGGATTAAACATGAGAATGGTGTGCTTTAAATAGCTGTGTAGACCACCTATATACTTCAATAGAGTTTGAGGTGAGTCTACAAAAATTCCTAAAATCAAAGCTATTTTCGTAAATTCTTGGGTGTAGCCTTGTACACTTTTCCCTTTTAATTGGCAAAGCATTTTACACCTCATCATGGCTATCTGCATATAGGCTAGTGGATAGAACTGTTTTTTAATTACAAAAAGAAATTCACTCTAGACATAAAGAATTTTACCATGCTTCTTTATGTCAGCTTGTGTCCTGCCTTCCCACCATACCAAGGTAGTGCTTCCAAGATATAGGCTGGCTAGTTGAATCTTACTCTTGTTCGAATCAATCCTTTGTGCCCTGCAAGATGCATCAATCTGTCTAATCCAATTATCCAGCTTCTTTGCATTCAACTGTCCATCATATATCGATAAATCAAATTTAACATCTAATATAATCAAAGATGTCTTCTTTTTATTTTCATGGCTATTAGGAGGTGTGGGAAGTTTTTCTTCTTTCCCTTTGATTTTAGAATGGTCATGGAGGAGAGATTCTTTTGCTCCTTTATCTTGTTTGGAGATTGATGAATCTTCATCTCTAACTTTCTTAAATTCTCTATACATTTCTTCTGCCATGGCTTTCATGGCCAAGAAACTGTCCATCAACTAGGAGTCTAATTCTAAGAGACTTTCTTCTGACATTTTCCTCTTAGGATAGACTCTTCAAATTTCTGGGTTGGCTTCAACTAACTATCCTTCTCCTAATTTAAGCTTTCATCTAGTTAGCATTCAACAACAAATCTAGGACAAGCTTGTCTAACCTTAGTAACCTACAGCTTTGATACCACTTGATCTGGAATTGACACAAGACAATTAATTAAGGTATTACAGACTCATGTGCATGGATGTGCCAACGTTATTTTATGCAACGGATCGATAAGATTGCAAAATACACAGGCAATGAAGCAGTTAGAGAAAACATAACAGGAAAACATATAAACACAACAAGTTTAATAAGGGGTTCACCCAATACTCTTGGGCTACATCTCCTGGTCTAGCCTTCAATGGTGGCCTTGTAGGTTTTAACCCCGTACAGAAATTACCTGCATATGAATTCTAAAACACAGAAAATAAACTATGCAAGAGCATAATAGATAAAACACATATACACAGAGATTTTCCCCTGGATCTCAAAACCAGGACTACCAGCTTGATTTTTCATTATTTTCCTTTCAATGTTATAATACATATTTATACATGCCGAAGAATCCAATACCATGGACCAAAAACCATCGCGTCCAATACCATGGACCGAAAACCATCGCGTCCAAAAAACATGTGCGAAAATAATGCACAAAACCATAGGTGGATCCACCCAACCTAGCATAGGGTCCAAAATCAAAATTTTCTGGGTTGCTGCCCTGGACCCCATAAAGTGGGGTTACGAGTACACCTCAAACCCCCTATGACCCCCCCCGCTAGACAATCGGTGCAATGAAGGGGGCGCTCCGCCCCGCTCTAACCCATCGGTTAACTACATGGGCTAGTTGTGGAAAGAATATAACACAACCCAACAGGCCTCTCTATTATGTTTTCAAAGCAGAGCTTTTACAATAGTGAGCTCAGTTTGAGTCTCACACAGCAGACATAAATCAGTAGGATTGTACTTGGATTTCCCAAGACTCTAGAGTACAGAGACTCTCCTTACTGAAACTCAACCTCTATTGGTCACTATAGTATGAACCCAATCTGGGACTCATAAATGATAGGCATGTACAGAGGAGTTTGCTTGAACCTATCAAGCCTTCTTTAGAGTACACAGACTCTCTTTGACTCTCTCTGGCTCTATCTAGCTCGATGCTGCCTTTTGCTTCTGCAGGTCATCTCGGCTCCTTCTTTTTTCTCTTAGCTTTCTGCGTCTAACTAACTCTACCTCTTCCTTGTTGGTTCATGGCTTTAAAGACAATCTGATTTTCAATTGTTCATTTTTTCTTCCTGGCTTTCTGGTTCTACTACCTCTATCCGTTTGAATCCATCTGCTTTGCATAATCAACATTGTTTAATGCCTCACAGGGAGGTGGCCACCTATTTCGTAATGAATTGAGTGTTAGTTCTCTTGGAAATGTTTGATCGACCATTATTTCCATTTACTCCAAGATTGCTCGCGAAACATGAATCTTTGCCAACTCATCGTCCATATCAAACTTGAAATCCCATGTGATATTTCTCTATAATCCTATCAAATCAGGTCATTTATTAGTACGCGTTTCCACCATTGATCTGGGGCCCCAAAATCCTACGGTTGTCGTGTATATAGGATGGTTAAGTAGCTCTATGGTTACCCATCCGAGATGCACGGTTTTCTCTCTCTTCCACTAGACGTGTGTTACTTGTTGTGTGGCATCGGGCGACACTTGGTTGAAATTGCTTACCGGCTTAAAGCCCTTCTGATATACTACCGGTTTGGTGGAACCCTACTCCGATGGAACCGAAACGATACTTTTGTCCATTTCATATTCATTTTGGGTCTGGGCGCTCAGGGATTTTCCTTCTTTGATGGGTTTTCCCGATTTTGCCAATTCGTGGCAGTGCATGTTACCTTGGGCCAACAGTCTGTGTGCTTGACTGAGGGTCCTTGTTGCTCCGCGTTTTTCATAAATTACAACTGTTTCGAGGATATTTCTAATAAGCTCGACCTTTATAAGACTTTGAAACTTTGGCATGAATTTTACAGAGTTCATGAGAACTTAGAGAGTGTTTTAGGATCCAATTCAGATCATCTTTGTCACCCATTTTTTCTTCTCTTCTGAAGACAATCTTTGTTCCAAAGACTATTTAAGACTATGATGATTTATTTTTACCTTGGAGTGTCCCCTCATTAGGTAAGGTCGACATTGTTTTAGTGCATGTAGTATCACCAACATTTCCTTCTCATAGATATTCTTCTGTAAATAATTTCCTTTTATTGGATGACATTCAAAATAAATGGGTCTTCCTTCTTGCATTAAAACCACATCAATTCCATTTCCTCAAGCATCATATTCCGCAATAATTTTTTTTTTGTGAAGTCTGGCGTAGCTAAGACCAGTTCTTGGAACATTGCCTCTTTAAGATGTTCAAAGGCATTTGTTGCTTTTGGAGTCCAAGAAAATGCATCTTTATTCAGTAATTATGCTAGAGGTGCCACTATTCTCCCATAATTCTTAACAAACTTGTTATAATAACCTGTCAACCTGATAAATCCTCACAGATGTTTTATAGTTGTTGGGATTTTCCATTCCCTAATGTCTTTAATTTTGTTAGGGTCTACCTTAACACCCTCATGAGATATAATATGCCCGAGATATTACATGTCCTATACTCTAAATAAACATTTGAAGGTTTTTGCATATAATTTCTTCTCCTCCAAAAGTTTGAGTACCCTGTCAACATGTTGAACATGATCCTTCCAAGACTTGTTGTATATTTGTATATCATCAAAAAATACTAACACAATTTTTCTACGGAAAGGTTTGAAAATGGAATTCATGAAACATTGAAATGTGGAATGTGCATTAGTAAGGCCGAAAGGCGTGACCAAAAGTTCATAATGACCGTCATGAGTTCCAAGTGTTGTTTTCAAAATATCTTCAGCCCTCATTTTAATTTGATGATATCCTGAACGAAGATAGAACTTGGTGAAGTAAATTTTTCCATTTAATTCATACAACAATTCATCAATGACAGGGATGGTAAATTTATCTTTAATAGTGAGCTTGTTGAGCTCCCTATAATCTGGACACATACACCATGATCCATCCTTATTGTGCACCAATACTACTAGACTAGATAAAGAACTATGAATAGGTTGAATTATACCAGCCTCTAGCATTTCTGTAACCATATATTAAATTTTACCCCTTTTGGAATAAGGATATCTATAAACAATTAAATAAACTAATAACTTGAACCATTAATAAACAATTAAATAAATTAAAATTAAAATTTTTCCAAAATATCAAATAAACTTGGATCATATCTTATTGATCCTTTCTAGAATCTATATACATACATAAGTTTACCTCTATGATACATCATTAATCTCCACTTAAACAATTGGTGTATCTGGTGAGGATGCACTAACTTGGAAGACCAAAACGTTGAGTTAAATAAACTCTATTAACAGGTTATTCCTCTATTATTTCAAAAATTTCCCCAGCTGTATGGATTCATTATTTAAATATATCTATAAGGTTTGATGTTTGGAGGAACACTTCTTGGAATCAAGTGAATCACATGATCATGATCAAAAATAGGCGGTAGGCCTTTGGGAGTCTCAAACACCTTGGAATAATTGTCCAATACTTTTTAGGGATCTAGAGAAATAGGTGATTTATATGCTTGAATCCCTAGAGAGAATAATAGTGCAATTACGCCCCATTTTTATTTATTCAAAATATTTGTCATTCGATTAGAGCTGATTATATTTACCAGTTTCCCTATGATATCCCTTAATTCAACCTCCTTTCCTTGCCAAAAAAGTTCTTGAAAATTGAAGGCTATCGTCACCAAAGATTGTAACCATTTGACCCCTAGTACAACATCAACACCAACAATTGGAATGGAAATAATTGTACTATTCAATGCATATTCCCCCATGGTTATCTTGATATTAGGGAACTTTCTAAATCAGTCTATAATTCCTCCATTGGCAACCATCACTTGAGACTCTAGTGATGGATATAGGAATAAATTATATTCTTTGGCTACCTTACAATGAATAAAATTATGGGTGGTGCCAGAATTAATCATCACTATTACCTTTTTATTCTTGATATATCCTTCTATCTTGAGAGTTTGAGTGGTAATTCCTACCAATGCATTACCAGATATGGTCAGGTTCATTTCTTCTTTCTCTGGGGCCGGTTCTTGGTGTATATCATCCACTTTTGATGTTTCTTATTCCTTTTATTCCTCCTATTCATAGTCTTTGTAGAATAATTTATTCTCAACACACTTATGACCTTTAGTGTATTTTATATCATGACTGTAACAAATCCCTTCTTCTCTTTTTTCATCCAATTTTTGTGGTGTCAACCTTGTTGGTTGTGGAAGACTAAGAGCAACAACACTTCCATCTTTATAGTTGTGAGTGGTAGACTTCCTTGTTGCCATAATTTTTCTTTCAACTTTTCTTTCCGCCCTTAATGCCTACTCCAATGAATTAGGTTCCTAAAGGCGAACCTCATGTTGGATGTAATATTAAAGTCCCTATGAACACATCAATCCTATGCTCCTCTGGTATATCAGTTACCTTAAAATTCAATTTTTTGAAGCCTTCAATGTGCTCTGCCATTGAACCCTTTTGTTTGAGATTTATCAATTGACTAAAGAAGGTGTTTCTCTTTGTATCTTCATAATGTGAGATCATTTGCTCTGTAAACATTGACCAAGTGACAAGTGGTTTATCAGAAAAAATCCATCTACACCATACAAATTGTTTGAGTTCTAAATATAAATATGTAATACATACCTTTTGTGAGGGTTGCACATAATGTAGATCAAAATATTGCTACATATGTAGTATCCATGTTAATAGATCCTTGCCATAAAAATTCCTCTTATCTATATTTGGAATGTGTTGGTTATTAAACCCCACATTGGAGTCTCTATAAGCTTAATTTATATTCCTTTTCTCCTCATCATGATTTTCATGGATTACCTTGTCACCACTCAGAAGCCTTTCTTGCAACTATTTTTTCAAACCTTCCTTAAAACCTTCCATGTGTGCTTCCAAACCATCCATGCCTTATTTTAAACCATCCATGTTTCCCTTTATGTTATCGGGAAATCTAGTGTCCATTCAGGGCTGCTAGTCCCACTAAGACGGGTAGCTATCTTAGAAACAAATAGATTAAAATCACTTGTTTTTCCTTTTATGACAGAGAGATGAGAAAGAAGCAGAGAGTACCAACCTCAGTCTTCCACTTGGCTCCTTGCTTGTTTCCTTTCCCCTTTGACAGAATCTCACCACTACTTCCATACTTGTCCAGCTTCATAGAGCACCTGTAGATTCACTGCAGCATAATACCATCAAAGCATAGAGATCTTTCATTGTAAAAAATATAGGGTCAGATATATATTGACCATATAAATGCATATAACAACACAATATTCAGAGATACACAAGAATATGGAAGAAAACTCAAATGGCTTTATTAGTAAAAGTCATAGAAGAGAGGATTACAACCACTTGGTCTGACCCAATGCCATCCTCCTAGCTTGAAAGCCCTCTTCACCTCAAATAAAGCAAGATCACCCAACAATGTCTTCAAAGAGAAACCAGCAGCACCTCTTTGCAAATTACCCAATTCCAACCTTTGGATCTCTTGGATGAGGGATCCATTTATAGATATTTGCAGGGGGTGAGTTAGCTTATAGGGTTTTGATTAATGTCATCTCTCTGATAGTTCCTGGTTCCACATGGAGATTTTAGATCTCCTACTCATCCCTCGGCGAACTCAGAGAGGCAAGTGTCAAATGAGTAGTTTCTAGAATATTCTCTAGGTTTCCACCTAGCAAACTGCTTGTGCCATTTGTTTGCTCTCGTTCATTGCACCCTATAGAAGGGCTTTCTAGTATGCATCAAACTTTTTGCATGTGGCAAGTGAGATGCATCACACCTTTAGCACTGGGCAGTCTGTATGGTCCTACTTTGACCAGTTCTGAGTAGATTTTCATGGAGAACTTCTGGGAGATGATGTAATCAGTTGACCTTGCTCCTTTAGGGTATGAAACAACACTTTTAGGGACTTAGAAGCCCTTGGTTTATGGACATATGTGATTGGGGTTGCAGTGCCCAACTATGTCTATAACAGTTGCCCCCTAAAGCATGAGGTCATAAATCTTTTGATGTCAGGTGAAATGCTTTATAGTGAGGATCCGAGGTTTTTTGCATTGGAAGGTGACCTTTAATAAGATACAATACAATACATTATCTTCATAATATTTGCATGATCTAGCTGAGGCAGGCATTCCCATGCTCAGCTTGATAAATTCATTTTCATGTACATAGGACAAAAAACCGTCTGTGTGCAGACTGATGAATCTGGTAGAGCCATCATCCCTTAGTTTTGATGATTATCTGTGCAGCAATGATGTACATTTGATGTCTTTATTTTCCTGATTATATCGCAGCTCGGATGGATGAAACTAGATCCGGGGTCTACAAAACTCATTCAATCTTCGCCCGAAACTACAAGTTGATCCATGTGAAAAGATGTTCTGATGTTGAACATGGAATGACATCGCCTGATTACCAGCCAATGATGTAAGCTATTAACAGACGCGAGAGGAATAACTGATGATGATAATGACCCTCAAGGTACTGCAGTACAATTCACATGGTGTGAATACATGAGTTGATGTTGAACACCACCGAAAATATTTCGGTTGAAGGCCATTAGTGTAAACCTGTTGCCGGAAGTGAGAAACTTGCCATTGAGGCATGCAAGCTTCAAAGTACTGGAAGGGTTGTCCCTAGGTCGGCTTCTTGGATAATGAGCTGGTGTCAATGAGAAGTGACATGTCATAGGAGGGCATTAATGGATCCCTCATCTATGACACGGAACGGAGCAAATGATTTTGTGGAGGTGAAAACGATCTGATGATACAAGGTTCAGGATGGCAGTCAAGAAAGAATGAAGCGTGAAGGTATTGCAGTGGATGAGACACAAGATGGGTAGGTGAATTCTCTGAGTGACTTCTCTTGAACATATTGGCAACACTGAAATGGATTGGTAGCGTTACCCCAAAAGTGGATGGTACAGTGGACCAATGGTGATATAACTGGTGAACGGAATAACCCAACCCGACTCAATCATGGTGATGGAGTGAAAGTGTCATGTTCAAGAGCGACCTGCTACCAATAAAGTTTCTTCACATTTTCTTCCCAATTTTCCCCAGTCCTTTCTAACCAGTACCTCTTTATTTTTGTCAAGCTTGAGGAGGATAACATATGCTTGTTCTATAATTTGCCCTTCGGGCAAACCCGCTGCTATGTTTTAACGAACCTACCGACAGTGAAACTCGTTCTTTTCTGAATGGACAAGTTTGTCGCTATTATTTTAATGAGTTTAACAACAAGGATAACTTGTTACTTTTCAATTTTAGAGAGTCTAAAAAGATACAGAAAGAAGAATCTAATATTCCTTTTTCGTAATATAATCCCTTAATTCCAAAAAAGTATAAAACAATGCGAAAGGGATGACTTTTCGATAGTTTTAACGAGCCGAACAAGACAAACACTCGATCGTTTTGTGTAATAATCCCTCAGGACCAAACAGATTAAAATCTAGAGGAGGGATAGCACTTCCAATCACTTTAATGAGCTGGAGAGGCCAATCGCTGGGCAATCTTTTCATATTTTACAAGTCAGATGAAAAGAGCTTAAAGGAGACTCATTTTTAAAGGAACGAGTGATGTTTTCAGAAAGCATCTGGTTCCAGGTAAGGTTTGGAACTTTCCAATCATGGCAGTGTAAAAAGGTGGCTAATAGGATCACTCATCACAGTTGTTCCTCAAAAGGGGTAAACAATCAAATGGAGGTGAATGATTGGCAACAACAGAGTGAAGGTGATGGTAAGAACACGACCAAGGCTCAAAAGCTTATGATAATGCATTCACAATGGTTATTTACCAGAGATGGGTTCATTTTTTAATGAGCTTAAACTCTGGTGGAACATATGCTCATTGCTAGGTTTAATTTTTAACGAGCTTGAACTTCACTTAAAACTGCTCGTGCAAGTCATATAATAAGGATGTCTCATCGATAGGTTCATTTTTTAGGGAGCTTGCACCATTCGAAATTATGCTCCGACTCCTTTCATTATGTAAGCTAGGAACTACCAATCCTACGAGTTTAAAGGGTTAAGAACCTACAAACTAAGAAAATAAATTGTCGCTTTTCACTTTCACACAAAATGGTTTGCATGCCCCCAGGTATAGCGAAGTAGAGTTTCCAAGGTTACCCCTCAATTTGTAGACAAAACACTTGTTCTATTGGGAAATGCCTACCTTTCCAGGTTACCCTTCAATTTGCAGATAGAACATTTGTTCTATTGGGAAAGGCTTACCTTCTAACAGAGGTATCTTATTCTGGTCTAATCCCATTTTCCTAAATGGACGGGTGTGTCAGACCAGCCATATATCCTCTGCAGAAACCTACTCTATAGCTAAAGTTTTCCTGTCGAAGTAGGCTAGGGTGCATGCCCCTTGGGTTTTAGTGTTGACCACCGAATCACTCACACTCATCAGGTGGATGGACTGGAGATTGATGAGACTTTCCTTGTGCAAAAAGACCTGTTAGGGATGGCATTTGACTATTAGCTATGTGTGAACTGGGGAATGAAAGCTGGTCTACGAGCTGGACCACTCTACCTTCATGTGGAAAACACATTACTTGAAAGAGTGAGTAGACAATGGCTCCCATGCTACAAATGTAGTCGCACCCAATGAGTAGATTGTAATATAAAGTTCGTTGGACTACCATTACGTTCAGAGAAATAGTTTTCCTTCTCAAAGTTATAGGCAAACTTCTATGGATCCCTAACAGCTGACTGGTTCCTTGATCAGAGCCAGTTAGATATCGCATCTCAGGCAAAAGCGATGGCAAACCAAGCACTTTCCAAGCAGTTGAGGAAAGGATACTCACAAAAGCCCCTTCATCTATGATGGCACCAACCATGACCATTTTGTAAGCTTGCACTATGATTCGAAATGGTACATTAGATGGTAAATGGGGTCTGCCTAGTAGATTCCAATCGAAGGATACGACTAGGATGCTTGGAGGTGGGAGTGAATAAACAGCCAGATACAACTCTGACGAATCTCCTTCGTACAGTAAAGGAATGGACAGATTGCCCCCATGTTCATCGGAGTCAGTGTTTACGAAAAGAATCTGAATGGTGTTGTTCTCATTCTCTTTGGTGATTGTATCATTTGAAGGTAAATCTTCTGAAGTCAATATGGGGTCGACTGTCGTCTCGACCTGTTGACTTCAGTCTGATGTGGATTCAGAAGGTCTATCTTCAATGATAGATGCTTCGACCGACTTCAAAGGCGGGTCAGTCAGATTTTCAACTAACGATGGATTCGGTAAGAGTTTCTTGTACCTAGGAGGGAGTCGCTGTGGTGATATAGGATGATTATCCAAGACTCTTTTAGCTTCATCCAGGAAGGGACAATGGTGGAGGGCATGGTCTCCTTCACACAATCTGTAAGGAAATTTAGATTTCCCTTTCTATCCGGTGACTTCACTTTCACTAGTTGACGGTGTACTTTCAAAATGATCGTCAGAGGTTGACGACACCAGATTCTGCAAATGGGGATACCAATCCCTTAGGATTCTTGGGATGCAAGGAAAATCTTGGTGATAGTGGTCTCCATTGTAGATGACACATGGAGATTTAGGTTTGTACGGTGCAGTGTGTGGATTTTCACTAGACGATGCACGGTTGCCCCCTTTTGTTGTTGGCTTCTTCTTCTTCTTCTCCTTCCCCTTCTTCTTCTTCTCAGTTACTTGGTTTTTAGTTTTACTATATTTACCAAGCAAAGAGGAAGAAGAAGAGGGAGAGACAAATTGAGTAGAAGGTTGGGGCGAAACTCTAGTATCATCTAGTTGTTGATTTGATTGTTCAAGAATTACGGTGCTTTGAAAGACAAAGGTCGAGAATAGCCATACCGGTAGGCCAATTGTCAATCCTGGAAGGGAAAATGTGGCCATATGAGGTGCACCAACATCTCCCCAAGAGGAGAAAAGACTAGGACTTCCCCCAAGGGGAAATCCTTGGTTGGTGGGCTCCATTTTCCCAACCGAAGACCAACGAGGGAACGGTGATGTTATTCCAATTAAAATAAATTTTAAACGCTTTGACACAACTTGCTTTTTCAATTTTTAAGAGTCGAGAAAAAGCTAAAGATGACTCTAGTCGCCTTCGATTTTTAATGAGCTTGAAGTGACAAGTGCTCTGATGGACCTTTTCCTTCAAGGAGTCTCAAAAGGAATGAAAGAGACTGCTCTGGAAATCTATATAGAGGGATTACCAAACGAATCAAAAAAATGCAGAATACTTTCTACGGTACGGCAGTCAATCTTCCCGAATGCTGTGCTTAGTGCATTGTGATTGATAGGGCGGTAGACACGGCTTCCTAAGGATAAAGGATATAGCCTATTGTGGTCTCCCAATATATACTGGACGGTACGTGGGAGAACAAGTCCATACTGGCACTTATCATCTCAAAGAGGAGGAATCACCCAACCTACGATGAAAGTGACAGTTACCAGGCTTTATGATGCCGGAATATGTCTCTAGCCTAGACTTCTAGATGTTGTGCATTAGGTTCCAAAGCGTTTTTATGTTCATTAAATTTATTTTATAGTTGAAGAAATTTCCCTTTCAGGTTTACCGCGTGATGTCGATATACAATTCTTAAAATGCAATCTAAGATGATAAACAGTCGTTTAGTCTTCTTTTTGCAATGAAAATCCTAGCTACTATGGAAAGAGAAATGAAATCCTTTCAACATAGAGCAGAGAGCACACACTAGATGCACTATCCTAAATCAAAATCAACAAGCAGTCCAAATGCAAATGCATGTGCATGTATTTGTTTCCCGTTTTCTTAATTTGTGAATGAAAAAAAGAATGCTAAATACAAATCTGAATTATTTCTTCTTTCAAAGCGACAGTACTAACGATTTTCTTTTCAAAAAACGACGGGAAGGCAAGAAGACACTTTGAAATTTTGAATTGAAAACTACTTTCGACACTTGAAATACTTATAAATTCAGATCAACTACAAGAGTAATAGTGTAATCGGCTATCAAAAAGAGAAGTATTCTTTTCCTTGACTAAAAATGACACTCACGACACTTCCAAATCAAGAGACGACAATTCAATTAAGCTACTATTTTGTAAAAGAGAACTGTAAATGGCACACAATACATAAAAAACATTCACAATTCTTTGTACAATAGAGGTTGGATGATGCAAAGAAGGGGGTTTCAACAGTGGTCTACTAATCACAGACAGCAAAAACTCCTGAATAAAAATGAAGAGAGTGAAGAAAAAACCAAAATCTTGAGGCAGATCTAGTCTTGTTTGATCATTGCACCTGCAACACAGGGAAACAGGGATGCATCCCACCTACTGCACATGGGAGGTGTGATGCATACAGATTTCCTAAACGAGAGGGTGCGATGGTCAAGGAACGAGACTTTAACTTGGTTTTTGGCCACAGTTTGTAGTTTAGTCCAGGGATGTACGCCGAGCAAATGATAGTCAGTAACTACAAAATATAGGGCTGATCTAATGAGGTTACTCAAGCTACCTCTAGGGCACTTAGGATGTTTGCAAGTCAATTGTTCAGCTCATAAACAAACCCAGAGATTGACTAAAGCAATGTTGATCTACTTTTCACTTGCATAGAAAATGCAGTTCGAAGGCTAGCTGGCTTAACTTCAAGCTCCGTCTGTGGTTTATGAATCAAACAAATAGAGACAAGAAATCAAACTAATCACCAGTGGAGTCGGCATTTTTTTATCGAGAAATCTAGTGTCCATTCCGATCTTCTAGTACCACTAAGACAGGTAGCTATCTTAGAAACAAACAGATTAAAGTCACTTGTTTTTCCTTTTACAAGAGAGAGATGAGAAAGAAGTAGAGAGTACCAACCTTAGTCTTCCGCTTGGCTCCTTCCTTGTTTCCTTTCCCCTTTGACAGAATCTCGCCACTGCTTCCTTACTTGTCCAGCTTCAAAGAGCACCTATAGATTCACAGCAGGATAATACCATCAAAGCATAGAGATCTTTCATTGTAAACAATATAGGATCAGATATATATTGACCATATAAATGCATATAACAACACAATATTCAGAGATACACAAGAATATGGAAGAAAACTCAAATGGCTTTGTTAGTAAAATTCATAGAAGAGAGGATTACAACCACTTGGTCTGACCCAGTGCCATCCTCCTAGCTTGAAAGCCCTTTTCACCTCACACAAAGCAAGATCACCCAACAATGTCTTCAAAGAGAAACCAGCAACACCTCTTTGCAAATTACCCAATTCCAAGCTTTGGATCTCTTTGATGAGGTATCCATTTATAGATATTTGTAGGGGGCGAGTTAGCTTTTGGGATTTTCATTAGTGTCATCTCTCTGATAATTCCTGATTCCACATGGAGATTTTAGATCTCCTACTCATCCCTGGGTGAACTTAGAGAGGCAAGTATCAAATGAGTAGTTTCTAGAAGATTCTCTCGGTTTACACCTAGCAAAATGCTTGTGCCATTTGTCTGCTCTTACTCATCGCACCCTATAGAAGAGGTTTCTAGTATGCATCGCACTTTTTGCATGTGGTAGGTGAGATGCATAACACCTTTAGCACTGGGCAGTCTGTATGGTCCTGCTTTGACAAGTTCTGAGTAGCTTTTCATGGAGAAATTCTGGGAGATGATGTAATCAGCTGACCTTGCTCCTTTAGGGTATGAAACAACACTTTTAGGGACTTAGAAGCCATTTGTTTATGGACATATGTGATTGGGGTCGCAGTGCCCAAATATGTCTATAACACTTTAGTTCATCTAGGGTTGCTCTTTGTGAGAGTGAAATTTGATGCACTTGGTCCCATAATTTTGACATGTCATGATGCAATTCTTCCTCTTCATGCATCATAGTAGAGATTTATGAGGGATTAATGGGTGTAGAATTATTTTTCTTGGGAGGCATTTTAGAACCAATATTGATATCTATTCTTCAATATTCCCTTGGAATAATTTCAAACTTATTTTTCAAACAAACATTATGCAATTTAAAAAAGAAAATACACACCTTTTTCTTTCTTTAGGAGCTCGGTCTTGAAATGGTTGTAACTCTGTAATTTCAGATCTTCAAGTTCTTAAATTCATTCTTATAATATCCCTTTGGGTCTTCTTTACAACCCAACAAGTCATAAAAATATTGGATTCTTCAAGAAAGAGTTATGCCCAATCTCCCACGATGGCCTTATTATAGACTAGTTTAGTAGAGAAAACTTGTATGGAGTTCCACGTATCATGGTTTTGAAATTTGGCCTTGAAAGTGACCCCGAAAACACAACCCTTTGTCCTATTTTAGTCACAATTTACGAAATTCAAATCTAGTACCTAGAGACAAAGTTATGATGATTTTCCATAGATCACCTGTTTGAGATGGAATTTTGGATCCTAGAAAAACCCTAACTTCCTCAGATCATATCTCCGAAAATATAGGAATACAATATATGAAATTCATATACAAGGTTCATCAATATTTAGGCTCCACGTGGTTGAAATTTCAACTTCTGAATCTTCATAGAAAAACATTTATAGAAAAAATTCCATGATGACATGTTTGAGGAAGAGAAACAGTAGAATCCAAAGCTCTGATACAAAATGTTATGCAACCAACTCACAAATAGATATATCAACGTCTTAAAAATTATCCTCTTGGGGGGGAAACCTACTTTAAATTACATAAATGAACAATTCTTGGATGATACAAATGAAAATATCTCCACTATATATATATATATGAGTCTAACGGGTCACAATATAATGAGAACCTACATAATAATAATAGTGTAAGGGCACATCATAACAATAGTGGGCTTCTATGGGGAACAACAATAACAATAATGGGGCTACATGGGAAAAACAATAACAATAATGTGGATACACTAGTATTATAGGGACCTAACATTTTACTTGTAACTGAATGAACAAGGAATGGAAGACCAAATTGATGTTATGACAACTAATGTTAGAAGGCAATGACCCTTCTTGTTAAACCTCAGATAAGTTTTCAGATCCTTATGTTCAAACTTGCATTCATGACCTGTAGGTTGCATTTTCATCATGTGTTTGATGGAATGAATGCCATGTTTAGGCTTGGTTAGGTCAATCCTTGATCAAGTTTTTTGTTAGATCCTTTGTCTTGGTGTCAATTATTCTCTCAAAATGTCTCATCAAGTTCAAGGTCATGGTTTGGAGACTAGCCCTCAAAAGGTCGCTTAAATCTTGTATTCTCTAGCACAAAACTAGCTAAAAAGGACTGCAGTCTCTCCCTTGCAAGAATTTTGGGAGACAATGAAGGGTTCCACTCACCTGCATTCATTGTCAATGGAGTGAATGGAGTTTAATTCATTGAAATGCCAGGTTAACTCAGGGGTTGGGCACTTGGAGTTGTGGATTAGCTCCTCGGGGTCCTATAACACCTAAGGGAGGTCTGTAAGGCCATTGTTTATCCACTCCACTTCCCTAAGTTCATATACAAGGTTGAGACTTATCATAGTGACCCTCAGCTGATATTTACCACGGGAAAACTAGTGAAAGTGGGTACATGTGGGAGGAGGCGGTTACATAAAATTTCAGCAAATCACTGATCCACAACATTTAATATAGCTAGCAGTAATGAACCATGACCCTGTGTGATGAAGGTTTGTGCACCTAGGGACCTTACAAGAGAAATGGACAACACTAGTTAGAGATCTAACTACATGCTCAACCAATGATATAAAAAATTGGAGAGAAATGACTTGAAAATTTGCAACAACCATAGGCAGATTCATTTGAAGCTTTCAGCAAACAAAACAACAAAGCAAGATGAAACAATCTAGATCACACCGACCATAACTTCAATCTCCCCTTCATATATTTAAGTTATATGCAAACACAAATTTATGGGCAAATGACACCGAACCACCGGACATCAGTCACAGATCTTAGCATCCCAGCGCTCAGATCTGAAGCTCTCTAGATCTCCCCCTTTGGATCTGATACCAAAGTATATAATCAAAGAGATTCACATGAATAAAACATTTCTCATTGATCAAACTACTTGGACTACTAGTATATTATATAGTGACACATAGAAAACCTCTAGGATAATCTAGATCCAAATAATTTGGATCATCAACTCACAATAGAAACTCCAAAGACACAACTCATCACAGATACACTCAACCACTAACTATGAGGACACAACTCATCATCTCTATCTAGACTCATAATTCCAACATTATTCCAACGATTATTAGATATTTTTTTTTTTAATATTGAGGAATAAATTAGAACAACTATAAAACAAAATGATTATAAAATTATAATAGGAAATTTATAAGATAATATTTCTAATAAAATTATTAGAAAAACTTAATTGGTTTCTCATTTTCATTTATATGAACATATATGATAATTCTAAATACATGTGTACCCCAAAATGACTTCATGGTGAAACACACTAATTAGCACAAAAAGAAAAGTGTGCAATTATATGAGAAACCAATACGTCATGGTGAAAGACACTACTTAGCACAAAAATAAAATTGTGCAATTAGAGGCGGAACCAATGGAGTATGATGACATCAACAAGAGTCCTATGAAGGGAGAGCATGCATCTGCATGTATGAAGGGTGATGAAAACATTACTAATTATGTATTAAGGGTGGTTATATTGGCTCAATGTTTATACATATGTGTGTGTGTGTGTTTGTGTGTATGAGAATAAGGAAAATTTATTTTATTTTTATTTTATCATTAATAAAGGTTGATTAACTATTTGAATTTTCTATTTATAAATTGATTTTAGTATTTTGACTAAATAGAAATTAATGTCAAATAAGGTTAATTTGGGCATTGGCACCTCTCACAATTTGGATTATGTAAATAATCTAATCAAATAAGTGAAAGCACTGACCACATGTGTTGACATTTATAAATGGAATTATTATATGCATATAATAAATCATGCATGATCATTTTAAAAGCATCCCACACTTCAAGATATCGATGATTGGAGATGTTGCTTTCTCTCGAAGAAATGAAAAAGCATAAAGAGAAAGAAAAATGAATAGGTTGATAGGTAGAAAGAATTACATAAAGAATGGGACTTAAAACCCGCAACCAAATGTAACCCTTTGGAAAGATAGTGAAAACATTTCTTTTTCCCTTTTATTTTAAGCTTTCAATGTTTTAATATCTCAATACTGGCTATATTTATTTACTTATAATTATAATTATAAAAGAACATGGGCTTAGAATGTGTAATCTTGTAATTTGTAGTAGTAAAAATAGTTGGCGTGATAGAATTGAAGTTGATTTTATGGAAGAAATTGACAGTGTTTTTTGAGAATCAATAGATCAATAAGTACCTATTATGATAAAACCATGTATAAAGAGTGAAGACAAGTCTTCCCTATGTGAAAATATTGTTGGTCAACCTATAGGTATTACAAGGTATCCCAAACACATTTATGACACAAATTAAGAGGTATACAAGATAATTATTTATATAATATTATTTTTTGTATTTTTTTTGTCATTGAAATAAATTGTATTTAATATCTACTATTTCATTTATTAGATTATTTTTTCTTCTAGATTGTTAGGTGATATCCACATACCACATAATAAGAATTGTTTGTAATTATACAAGATATAGGAACACAATCAATGCATTTCCTAATGGTCATATTAAATAGTATGGAAAGTTACACAAGTTAAATTTTTAATGCCTTATTGTGGAATCAATAAATATCAGATAGACTAGGTAACAAATAAAGTACCTCAAAAGATTCGTTGCCAAATCCCCCATGATTTCATGTTTTGAGTATTTTCTCAGGTGAAAAAACTTCACCTGGTTTATGGTTTATCATGCATGAAAGATAAGTAAAGATAATGTTTTATCATTTGTTAGAGATGTCTTTGTAGTTAAGAACATCAAGGAAATATGAACGATCTTGGAAGAAGGACTTTCTAATGTTAAACTTTAAATGGTAGCTAATGGTGTCAATCTATTTCAAGAGCTTGGATGCATTTACAAGAGCTGGCCAATATTCATTATAAACATAAAATTCTTCCTCGGATGTCAATAAAGAGGTAGCATGTAATGTTTACATTAATTGTTTCATGTATTTAATATATGGAATGATGAAAACATATTAAACCAATTTTTTATTTCTGTTACAATTTTGGATGTATTATGAATTGTTTGTTTGTAATTTTCATTAACTAGGTAAGAGTTAAAACTCTGATAATTCTTTTGAAGTAAAAAGAAAGAAAAATCAAAGGTAACCACAAACAACTTTTGGAGATCAGGACCTAGCCTTCTTGGCACTCAAAGAGGGCACTCTTCTAAAATTTAACATTGCTTTAGTTAAAATGTTTTTAGGCTAGTTATGATTGTTCAAGTTGTTTTCGATTTGTATTTGAGATTGGATGGTGGGATCTGCTTAGACAGGTGGATAAAATGATGTCTTTTATACCATTGGGCTATGCAGTCAAACAATAAGGAAGCAAAATTGGATTAACTCACTAAAGGGAATGTTGCAAGGGCAAGATAACAGAGTGTTTTTCAGATCTTTGAGACAGAGGGGTGAAAGGGTTTCACTCGAGGTGAGACAGCAGTTAAGGGTTCTCAAACCCGGATAATGAATGAGGAATGAAGGGGTAATCAAATAAGAAATGGAAATTAAGAATAATTTAACCTAGATATTCAAGAAATCAAGCTAAACCAAAGAGCAATTAAGAATTGTTCAATTTAAATATGAGAAGAAAACATTTAAATGCATAACTGTTAAGACATAGTGTAACTAAACAAGTTTTGAAGTAGTATTCTAGTTATAACATTTCGATTGAGAAACACATTAAAGATTATGAATAACTTTGAGAAAAATGACAATAACACATGAAAATACTTTTCTGAAATTCGCTCAACACATGAACCATTGGAAATGTCTAATCTTTATTTATCAATCCAGCTTGCTCGCTCAGAAAAGGATACAATAACCTTCTGGGTCTTCTGATAAAAAAGTCTATAGAAATTTCTAATAGAATCCACCCAAAACACTTCAAATGAAGAAGTATTTATACAAATTCTAAACTGAAATATCCTCAAAAAAATATCAAGATTGGTTTTACAAATATCTCAAACTTTCTTACATTAATAGAACTTAAATAAAGGACACTCAAAATTAATGAATATATTTGGCACTATATTTATGGATTAACTATGACAAAGAAGAGAAATTCTAATTTGATAGAAAATCTTGATTGATGGTGAGGCTTCCAAGTCACTAACTACCTCCTTCCTTTGTGCATTCTACCCCAAAAATTCTGCAAAATCAGGGTCCAGTGATAACTTTGTATATCCCAATACAAGATAGATATGTAAAACGTGAAAGATTTTATTGTCGACAAGTAAGTTATTGAGATAAAACTCTTTGAGTTTCCAAAAATTTAGCTCGAGCTGTTCACAATATTCTCTGCAAAAAGATGTCAAAAATAGAACTTTCCACAATCCGAAAAATATGTTGTGAACATATGCTTTATCTCCCTTTTTGTAGTACCTGTGTAAAAAGTGAGATATTGTATATTGACCTTTTAAGAGAACAAACCTCCTCCAGTTTCTCAAAATGCATCTTGGATTGGCCACAATAGTTTCTGAAAAGTTATGACTTAAACAAGAAATTTCTGGAAAATGTAACATCCCTGCTCTGATTTCATCCTTTAACCTTAATTTTCTTTTAACTATTTTTACCTTTATTTTTGATAAACTTCACTATTGTTGATGAAAGTGTCTTCATCTTTGTTTAACCCTTACTACCTCCATATTTACTTCTACTGTTTACCTTGATTTCTCTATTTTTTCATCTATTCCCACTTTGACATGAATTTATTTTATCTGTATGCTTTGTAATTGTCTTCCATGCTATTTGTCTTCCCGCTGGCTACGTTTATTCTCTTTGATTTTTCAATCTGATACACTTTTACTGATTCTCTTTCATCTAGCTCATTTATCTTTTTCCTTTTACTATGCTTTTCTGACTTTCACTGTAACCTTTTAACTTTTACTGTACATCTTCAAATGAGAGGGTTGTTCTAGTTTTTTCTCAAAAGACCTAGAATTTTAGTGAAATAACTTCAAATTGGTATTCTAAGCAATTGTAGAAGTTTGAATGGGCTCTGATATGGACTGAGGGCTTGATTGGGGTCTCTGCAACTTCTTAAGGAGTGAAATTGAGGTTGATTGGTGATTTCAGCATTTGAAGGTGTCGCAATGTCTTGCAGAGTTTTTACAAAGAAATTGATTGAAAAGGTAAAATAGGGATTCTCGGCCTTTTCATTGAACAATGATCATTTTTTGGGGGGTGAATTACAAATGAATAGTGGGTGGTTTTTTCGGGTTGGGCGGGGAGGTGGTTTCCCAAGCCATCGCACCACTTTATCGAGGAGGCAGTATTTTGGCAAGGTCACCCAATCTACCTTAATGCTTGACATGTAGTAGAAGGGGGTCTGGGAAAAACCACTTTATCAGGTGGGTAAAGGTCATATATCAGGTGAACTTGATATGGCAGTGAATCATTAGATTCTAGTGCTGATGATCAAATGACAGTATAAATTAACACAGATGAAATGGGCAAAGGTTTTGTGAGGGCGCAATGCTTTAATTAATGATGGTTTTTTATTATTCCGGAGTTAAACACAGGATTAAATGATCGGATTGGGTTAACGAAGGGACTATCTTAACTTTATGGAGAATTAGTGAGTTAAGAGGGTTTTCTCAGGGGGATAGGGTAAAAATATAGTTTGTAGTTAAAATAAGGGTAGGGGTAATATATACGTGGATTTATTTATATACGAGGAAAAAGGGTATATCGGGAGCTATATTATTAAGTTATAAATTAATATGAACTGAAATGAGAGGAATGAAAATAATACTAAGTATAATGTAATATTTGTGTTTCTCCTTTACATACACTTATACTTAGGATAAAACCCTTTTGTGGGTATTTTGAGTGAAAGGGAATTTAACATGGGGTTCTTTTACTTTTCATAGGCAAATGGATTTTAACCTTAGGAAAAGGGGTTTTATTAGGGTAATGGAGGGAAATGACTTTTATGAAGGGAATTATAACACTTTATGTCCATAAGTCATTAAGGCGAGGGTCCAGTCCCACCAAAAGTCAGAGAAATGCTCTTAGCCTTTATAACGTGAAGGATTTTTAGTACTAGAACATACTTGTGGATGGGGAAATTAGTAATTATAGGGATGAAATGAATGAGGGGGAGTCAATTAAATCAACTTGTAAACCTCTTATTTTTCTTTCTTAATTTCTCATGCAGTTTGAAACATATGATTAAGCATGGTAGATGTGCTTTTATCCAATCAACTTTATACATCGGCTACCTTTCTTCTACTTACCCATTACTTACCCTAACATTTTTTTTCTTCACTTATTTGGGTGCATTTAGTCTAGCAGACCCTTATCATTCCTTTTTTTTTAGAAAAAAACTATCTATTTCTAACCTTATATCTTCCAAGGGCTCCGATTAAGCTGATGAGCTCCATATCATTCTCTATTTTAACTATTGATCTACCAGGATTAAACTGTTTGGCAAGATCTTTATTCTCTATCTACCAACATTAAATTTAAAGCATGAAAAGTCAATATTAAGCTATTTGACTTATCATGGACTATGGTATTTTAAACAAGCTACACATAGTCATTATTTGCAGAAAAAATAAAATAGTAGTGGCATTTGAATTTTCACACTTTCATGATCTATTTTTATCTCTTTTTGCGGGGTTCATATTTTTTAGTTTTTTTATCTTTGTTTCTTTCTTTGTTTTGATTGTTCTTTTAGGACATACCCTCTTTACATCTTTTAATTTTGGAATACATTTAAAGAAACCAAAAGTATGTACAATATTACAATACTGACCATAGTCAATTCAAAATTATGAATCCTATTATTATAGGACCCTAACAGTGACTCCACATGGGGATGGCATCTCCTTGTGAGATGTCAAGAACACCATCGACTAGTAGCCTGATCCATTAGGCCAATCCCAAACATGTATATTCTTTATTGTATAATCTTTGTGAATGAAAGTCTTGAATTGAAAATACACCCTTTTCTGCAAACTGAAATCTGATCTGAAACTAAAAGAAGGCACTGCAATTCTCAAACCAAACTAATAGATCATGAACATATTTAGGACCTTCTTTCTGGGCTTCAACTTCTAATGAATTATTTCATAACTTGATGAAAACTGAAAACTAAAATAAACTGAGTTCCTACCTACTTACTCTAATTAGTTGTTCAACTGCTGGTTAGTTAAAATGAAACAACCAATGCGACCATTCAAGAATTATGTAATTTGATGTATTTTGTTGCAATTTCTTGTTTTTGATCAAAATTGAGATTCTAAAACCAATTATAACCTTGTCAATAAATGAGAAGATAAGGAAATACTCGATTTCATTTGTTGACTGTAGAAACTGTACAGAAGGATCTTCCAAGATATATCCACTAATGTTTAACTTATCTAAGAAATTGTACAATTGTTTTGGATGGCCTCCATGCCATGAAAATGAAATGTCATTTTCATCTTTATAACCATGCAGACTTTCGTATAAGCTTTGTGATGATATTTCTACCCTGTGGAGGGATTGCCGCAACCTATTACATATGGGTTTTAATGGGACTTCATGGATTTCTGCATGTTGTTCATCGCTTTCTTTGGAGATATTAGACCATATTTCCTTTAAAAACTGAAATGATTCAAAACATAGCGGTATATAACTTTCCTGTATCATGTGATCAAACGTCTTAATAGAATTTGATAACTACACTTTTGAAAATGAAGAATCTTAATTAAGATTTTCATTGTCTTCTTTGTTATCAATATCAGTTTCTAAATACTGTTGATTTTTGATTGCTTTAAAGTTTTCTCTGCTAAACTGAAATGAAGCAAAAAAAGAAGGAAAAGAATCTTCACTTATTTCGAAATTTTCTACACTTTCCTCCTCACTTTCATAGCTGATATGAATAAGATGACCACTATTTTCAAGCTGCTGAAACTAAATTTCTTTATTTCCCAAACTAGTTTCTGATTGCTCTACAAAGTTAGTTTGGATTGGAAGAACATACTTATCATCATACTGATAATATTTAGGCAAATCATTAAAGGAAGTAATGTCATCAAACAAACACATTAGATCAGCAGATTGCATGTCCACATATTGCTCTATAAATCTATCTTCTGATATATGGTAGTTGGAATTACCGGAATTTGTTCATGGCTATCAACCTCTTCCTTGTGTGAAATAAATGTGTCATGGTGATTTAAAACAAAAAATTTATCTTTCATGGTGATCTTTTGTATCCTTTCCTCTATTTTTCTTACCAAAATGTCAAGTTTTACCTCTGCAATGTTGTTCTTCTCTGCTTTTGCTTTCAACTTTTCTCTTCTAATTTGAAGATTAACTTCTACATCTACTACAATGTTCTGCATCTGTTCTAGTGTTGAGGGGTTTCTCTCTTAGTTGAAATTCTATCTCTAGATCAAATGCTTTTGGATAATGCAAGAGAGTTGAATCAGGAGGAGGTCTTATATTTGATGCCACTGAATAATAGATTTGATTAAATCTGTCCAAAAATTGTTGTATTTTTTCATTTGGTTGTCTTTTTCACTCATTATATTCGTCTATGATCACAAAAATATTGACTTTGATTATCCATCTATCAAGGAAAAATTTGAAAAACTGTTGGAAATTTGAGATGCTTGCAATAGGTGGTTTCTTGAGCCAACTCTTTACTCTACTTTGCAAATAGAGAGAAAAATTTTGATTCTAACATCATCTTCATCAATCACAAAGAAGCCCAGATAGTTCTCAAAACCTTGAATATATTTTTGGGCAATGATTTTTCCATCCTCTCCATCAAACCTATGGAGATACTTGTAATAATTGTTAGGGAAAACATGGACTGTAGGAGGTAAGATGAGTGGCTTATACCTATCAAGAACTTTCCAAGGTACAGGAATATGTACAGGGATTGTAAGATCTTTCTTAATTATTTGAGATTTCTTGATTGGAAAATGATCATCATAAGATTCAAAAGAACGTTGCTCAAATGTGTAAGGAGATTTTATATTTACAATTTTCAAAGGAAAATAATTAAAAACTAATAGAAGATCTTCTCTAAAATACAATATACATTGAAAAACCTTCTTGATGAGAAAAAACATGATGTCTTGGATAAAAATCCAAGTTAGAAACCTAATCTTCCCATATTGTTTTTTCGGGTCCACTCCTCCAGTGGAGTCTAGATTATGAAATTGACTTGGAGTTGCTAGGTGAATAATTTTAACCTTTGCATGTATCATCACTGTCCACCATCATAGATCAAGTCTGAACCTGTAAAATATTTTTAAGGAAAATGTAAGTCATCCCCAGTATGGTTGCCAAAAATGTTATCACTTCGATAATTCTTTTGAAGTAAAAAGAAAGAAAAATCAAAGACAACCACAAACCACTTTTGGAGATCAGGACCTAGTCTTCCTGATGCTAAGAGAGGGCTCTATCTTTAAAATTTAACTTTGTTTTAGTTAAGATGTTTTTAGGTTAGTTATGATTATTCAAGGGGTTTTTTATTTGCATTTGAGATTGGGTGGTGGGATCTTCTTAAACAGGTGGAAAAAATGATGTCTTTTAGACCATTGGGCTATGGAATCAAACAATAAGGAAGAAAAACTGGATTAACTCACTAAAGGGAATGTTGCAAGGGAAAGATAGTAGAATGTTTTTAAGATCTTAGAGACAGAGGGGTGAAAGGGTTTCACTTGGGGTGAGAGAGAAGTTAAGGGTTCTCAGACTCAGATAATGAATGAGGAATGATGGGGTAGTCAAAGATCAAAGGTAAATTAAGAATCCTTTCACCTGGATATTCAAGAAATCAATCTAAACCAAAGAGGAATTAAGAATTCCTTAATTTAAATATGAGAAGAAAACATTTAAATGCATAGCTGTTAAGACAGAGTATAATTAAAAAGGTTTTGAAGTAGTATTCTAGTTATAACATTAAGATTGAGAGACACATTAAAGATTTTTAATAACTTTGAGAAAAATGACAATAACATATGAAAATACTTGTTTGAAATTCGCTCAACACATGAATCATTGGAAATTTCTAATCTTTAGTTATCAATCTAACTTGTTGGATCAAAAAATGATATAATAACCTTTCGAGTCTTCTGATAAAAACGTCTATAGAAATTTCTAACAGAATCCACCCAAAACACTTCAAATGAAGAAGTATTTATACAAATTCTAAATTGAAATATCTTGAAAAAATATCAAGATTGGCTTTACAAATATCTCAAATTGTTTTACATTAATAGAACTTAAATAAAGGACAATCAAAACTAATGAATCTATTTGGCACTATATTTATGGATTGATGGTGACAAATAAGAGAAATTATAATTTGATAGAAACTCTTAATTGATGATGAGACTTCCAAGTCACTAACTACCTCCTTCCTTTTTGCATTCTGCCCCAGAAATTCTGCAAAATTAGGGTCTAGTGATACCTTTGTATATCTCAATCCGTGATAGATATGTAAAACTTGAAAGCGGGTATTGTATATAAGTATGTGGTTGAGATAAACCTCTTTCAGTTTCCAAAATTTCAGCTCCAGTTGTTCACAATATTCTCTGCAAAAAGGTGTCAAAAACAGGACTTTGCATAGTCTGAAAAATAGGCTGTGAAGATATGAATTTATCTCACTTTTTGTAATGCCTGTGTAAAAGGTGAGATAGCTTTTTGTAGATTGCCTGTTTAGGAACACAAATCTCCTCCAGTTTCTCAAAATGCATCGTTGATTTGCCACAATAGTTTTTGCAAAATTATGGCTTAAATAGGAAATTTCTGGAAAATGTACCATTCCTACTGTGATTTCATTTTTTAACCTTAATTTTCTTTTAATCATTTTTACCTTTACTTTGGATAAACTTCATTGTTTCTGGCAAAAGTTTCATAATCTCTGTTTAACCCTTCATCCATGTTTACTTTTATTGTTTACCTTGATTGCTCTAATTTTTCATCTATCTTCACCTTGACATGAATTTATTTTATTTGTATGCTTTGTAATTGTCTTCCATGTTGTTTGTCTTCTCGTTGGCTGTGTTTATTCTCTTCGATTTTTCAATCAGATACACTTTTACTGATACTCTTTCATATGGCTGATTTATCCTTTTCCTTTTAATGTGCTTTTCTGAGATTCACTGTAGCCTTTTAACTTTTATTGTACATCCTCAAATGAGAGCATCATTCTGGTTTCTTGTCAAAATACCTAGAATTTGGGTGAAATAACTTCAAATTGGTGTTCTCGACAACTATAGAAGTTTGAATGGGCTCTGGTACGAAATGAGTACTTGATTCGGGTCTCTACAACTTCTTCAGGAGTGAAATTGAGGTCAATTGGTGATTTCAGCATTTGAAGGTGTCATAATGGCTTGTAGAGGTTTTACAAAGAACTTGATTGAAAAAGGTCAAATAGGGCTTCTATTATAGCTCCAAATACCACCTTATGTATTTTTTATGCTTGGTTTATGGCCTAGGGCAACCCATCCTTCTAGACTTGCTCCAAATATTCAAAAAATAGTGTTTTACTCCCTATACACGACTTTGCCCTATATTAAACACGTGTACACATAGGTCAGTCTATACCCAACCCACGTATATGTCTTAAAACACTTAAAAAAATTAAATTTGCTCAATTATGGGTGAAGATCATGGGTTTTACTTGTTGATTACCTATTAGTGCCCGTGGCCCAACTGTTCCCAACTGTTTCCCAACTAAAAAACAACTTTGGGAGAAGTATAAAACGACTTCAATGGGAAGGCCTTAAGTAGGAGAGAAAATAGAGAATTACTCTACTGAGATTATCCCCTGATCAAGTCTGAAGATCCCTATGCTTCAAGAACTTCCCCACGTTCAGGAAATCCTTGTTTCCTTGAGAGTTGATATCCTTTCACTTGTGGGAGATATCCTTGTGTTGGTTATGGAAGGAGCCTTTTGAAGACCGGGAATGGACAGAATTGGAGGATGGTTCCACTTGAAGCCAAAAGAGGAAGACTTAGGTGAACTCTTTCTATGTTTTGATTATAGTTATCTGCAATAAAAGAAACATTGTATTGTTCCTGATATCAACTTTGTTCACGCATCTGATGTTATTGTTATGGTTTATGTATGAATGACTATTTCAATGTATAACTAACCATCTATTTATATGTTATAAGGTTGATTTCAATATAATGCTTTATCTATATGCTACTATGTGTCTTTGAATTGGTTGTTTTGCAAGTTCAAAGATCGTGAGGAGTTGCAGAGGGTTTGAACCCTGGCTGGAACTACCCGAATGAAGGACCCCCGAGTATTTACATTCTCGCATAGTTTTCTCATTTAAGCATTTTTCCTGAGATATTTTCTTGTTTCTTGTTGTATATTACTCCTGCTATACTAGGGTTCTAACCCAAAGCCCTAGGGGACATTATACCTTAACAGAATTGGCAACTCCGTTGGGGACAACAATCTTGTTGTTCCTAGTTTGGGTTATTTAGTGCCAATCAGGGCTTAGCTTTTAGTTTTCATGTTGTGATTGTATTGTCTGCTCTTGTAGGAACTCAGACTTTAAGTCTGATCCTTTTCATCAGGCCTCTTTTTTTGTTTTTTCTTGTAAACTTTTATATACACACCTTTGTCAGGTTACAGAAGCGTATACATGCTTGTCACACGGAATCAATCAAAAGTGCGGACACAACCGACCTTCCTAGAAGTCTAAGACATTCTAATGACAAACAAAACAAACTGGAGCTATCCTTCTCTAAACATGCATTATGATATGAGAAATCAAGTGTTTCGTTCTTACCTTTGTCCAAACGCTGTTGTAGAAGTCCAAGCTTTGTTGATCTGGATGAGTTCCTCCTTTTCTCCAAAACCTGCAATCACCAACAGTCAAACAATTAAATAGCACCTGATTATAACATAAAACAAAGCATATTCAACATATAGACCAAGGAGTACATGAAATAACCCATAAACAACAAGTTATTGAGAAGAATGGACCAATTTGCATTAAAGGTAATCAAAAGGAACCATTACAACCTGAGCCTTGGTGTTGTGCAAGCTCCTTCCAGGGTCCACAAGAGTCTTCCTCTACTTTGACAAAGCTCACCCACTTCCAAATAGAACAAGAAAAGATGGCAATCTCTCCTCACAAGCTTCTAAATGGGAGTCCTAATTCCTACAGCATTTACCCTTAGAAATGTATAGCTTTCAACCTCCTCTCCCTCTGGCTCAATGCCTTTATTTATAGTGCTGTAAAGAGGTTATTCAGGTCCACCATCAATGGGATAATCCCCCTCTTTGGGTGGGATAGCTCCCTTATTGATGGGATAAGTTCCTCCTTAATAGGGATACATGAACCAACTGGAGGCGCATCCATTTCATCAAACCGACCTCTAGAAAGTTCTAGAAGTAACCACAAGTAACTTTTTTAAGATGAAACTTGCGCATTTTGCCTTTTACATAAGGACGCACCTGTCCCTTAACATACAGAGCGTCCTAGGACGCAGCTTTTGTGAACATTGTGAGCGTCCCCGCAGGTAAGGCTTGAGAGAACCTGCGTCCCCAGAGATAAACACATTTTTTACAAGACTTTCTCTCTTCTTTGAGTTTGAGATGGATAGCAGAGGCATAAGACTTGCCTAAGAGGGTAGCATGACTGTTGATTGAGCCATACTAACTGTAAATAGTCATGGTGACATTTTTTAGTGTAACAGATTGCCCCCTAAAGTGCGAAGCCTGGAATAGATTAGGGTTTTGTAATTCTAGGAAGGGTGAAGCGCTTTATCATTTCAAGGATTGTCTTGTGGATGACCTAGTTGGAACCTGCAATTTTCAACACAAACTACATGTATAAGATTATATCATCACTGAGGTAGGCATTCCCATACTCAGATTCAAAACATTAACTAATGGACTAACTACTCTGATACAGGAATGATCTTGCAGTACATCATTTTTATAGACTTTTGTAGACACAGTATGGACGCAGCCATCTGTTTATGATTAGTCTACATAGATAATGAATACAAAACTCCTCGCAGCCTGGATGGTAGAAACTAGATCCAGGGTCTTCACTTCTACTTCCCGAATTGGTACGATTCTAGCCATGTGATTAAATGATTTGATGTCGAACATGTTAGAAACCACTTGATTACCAGTCGATGATGTAAACTGTTAACAAGCGTGAGAGAGACCACCAGTAATGTCAATGGTTCTCAAAGTACCAAGTACAACCCATGAAATGTGAATAGATGTTTTGATGTCGAACACTTCACGGAATCCTTTGATCGAAAGTCAATGATGTAAACTGACGTCAAAGGGGAGAAACCTGCCATTGATGCATGCAGACTTCAAGGTACTATCGATTCCTAAGTCATCTTTCTAGATAATGTGTCGATGTCGATAGAAAGCGACCCGTTGCAGGCAAGCCCGCAACACGAAATCACTGTTCAAGTTGAAGAAATGTTGTTGTAAGGACTGACTCAGGGATGGTCAAATGGATGACAAGTATTTTGCAGATGAAAGTTTTGCTTGCAGACCTCTTGAACACATAACGACACGACAGATGGCTTGGTGACGAATAACTCAAAGTTAATCCCCGGAACCCGGTTAAAGACTTTCAAAGTGGTTTGATCAACTGTGAGGTAAAAGATTTCCCAACCCAGGTGAATGAAAAAGTGTCGTGTTCAAGAGTGGTAATAAAGTTTCTTTTGAGACAAAAGGTAACAAACAGGTTCATTCTTCTCTCTTTTCCCCCACCATTTCTGGCAAGTACCTCTTTATTTTTAACAAGCTTGAGGAGGATAACATATGCTTGATTATAAGCTCATCCTTCGGATGAGTCCAACCTAGTTTTGATTCGAACCCTAGGAAGGAGTGGTTCGTTCCTGTTTGTAATTGAACAGCTCCTTTACTGTGAAATGTTTAACGAGCCCAGTATAGGAGAAACTCGATGTTTTTCAATTTTAGAGAGTCTGAAAAACTTAAGAAGACTCCAAGTTGAACTTTTTTGTAGATTTGTGTCCCTCAAGCCCGAAAAAGTATAAAATAATACCTGGGGGAACCGCTTGATGTTGCGACCAAGGAGTACTTTCATAATAGTGTCGTTGACCTGAAAAGTTAAAAGCGATCAAGGACACGTCGTTTTATTTCCTTATCGAGTTTGAAACGACAAAAACCCGGCAATCTTTTCCCGATTTTGCGGTCAGAAAAGAGCTAAAAGGGGACCGTCTTTTAATTCCGTTTTAACGAGTGTAAAAGAAACGCTCGGCGATCTTTTCATGTTTTAGGAGTCAGAAAAGGGCTTAAAAGATGACTCTGATGTTTCACTTTTTCGTAAGTTTTAACGAGTTCAAAAAAGGGATAAAAATGTACTCATGGTTTTCACTTTTTCGTAAATTTTAATGAGTTCGAAAAAATGATAAAAATGTACTCATGTGGTCGACTTTCAATTTAATTTAAGAGCAAGAAAAGACGGAAAGAACTCGGCATTTTCATTTGTTTTACGAGAATGAAAAATAGCAAAATAATCTCGGGATTTTCATGAGTTTAACGAGTCTTGAAAATAACTGAAATTGACTCGAGATAGGTTTCATTTTTACAAAAGCTTGAAACAGTGAAAAACTATGCTTCAAAATAGTTTCATTTTTAAACAAGCTTGAAACAGAGAAAAAACTGTGCTTGATGCCCCCTAAGCATAATTGCTAGAGCGCATGCCCCCCCAGCTTCATTTCATTCAACCGGTTGGATGAAATGAAGGTTGAGTTACGAGATCATTTGAAAGACTGGACCTAAAACAAAAACTGAAATAACTAACCTAAAAATACAACTTAACATCTACGAGATCTAGTCAAACTCTCGACTCAATTAGAGGAGGATTTGTTTCATTTTTTAACGAGCTTGACACAGGAAAAGAACTATGCTCGGATTCGGTTTCATTTTTACGCAAGCTTGAAATGAAAAACTATGCTTGTTATAAGTTCACATGCCCCCAGCATAATGACGCAAAATGAGGTACATGCCCCCCAAGATTCATTGCATTCAATGAGGTGGATGGAATGAAGCTTTACTTTCAAGATCTTGGAAAGACTTGTGGGAGTTGTTTCATTTTTTAGTGAGGTTGACATAGGAAAAGAACTATCCTCAAAACCCTTGTTTCATTTTTGAAACGAGCTTGACACAAGATAAGGAACTATGCTCATAACTACTCTACAATCTACCTAACAAAAAATTTTACTCTAAAAACCTTGATTCATTTTTTAACGAGCTTGACACAAGGAACTATGCTCTAAAATCCTTGTTTCATTTTTTAACGAGCTTGACACAAGACAACGAACTTTGCTCGTGACTACCTGCTACAATCTACCCTTGTTTCATTCTTTAACGAGCTTGACACAAGACAAGGAACTATGCTCAAAAAGTTCGCATGCCCCCAGCATAATGATGCAAAGCGAGGTACATGCCCCCCAGGCTTCATTGCATTCAACCAGCTGGATGAAATAAAGGTTTACTTTCAATATTTAACTTGAAAAGGGAGTTGTTTCATTTTTAAGGAGGTTGACACAAGAAAAGAACTATCCTCATACCTGATTCATTTTTTAACGAGGTTGACTCAGTAACAGGAACTATCCTCAAACCTGATTCATTTTTTAACGAGGTTGACTCAGTAACAGGAACTATCCTCATACCTGATTCATTTTTTAACGAGGTTGATAAAGGAAAAAACTATCCTCGTAACCCTACTTTCTACAATCTAACTACATATCCTAAAATCTAGCTGATTCATTTTTTAAGGAGGTTGACTCAGTAAAAGAACTATCCTCATGCTAGCCTGTTTCATTTTTTAACGAGGTTGATAAAGGAAAAAACTATCCTCGTAACATCCAATTTCATTTTTTAACGAGGTTGAGAGAGCAACAAACTATCCTCGTACTCACTGATCATGGCTTTCAACTGGAAGAAAGACATGTCAATGGACACACCTTGATCATGGCTTCCAAGAGGTCTTCATCAGAAGGAAGAATAGTACTCTGGAAGGAACACATGTCAAGGGACTCAAAAGGGATAAGAACATCGTGTTCAAGTAATCCCATAGAGTTTTCCATGTCAATTACCAGATCTAAATCAACAGTGAGAGGCTCACTTACATCGGTAACTGAAAACATGGGACCAGTTGCCACATAATTAACCCGTGGCAGGGTAGATACCACTTTAGAATTAGGAACATTTAGGGGTGTCATATTATTGGTAGTTGAAACAAGACTAGGGAATGAAAGCTGGTCTACAGTCACAATACTGCCATTGTGAGGGAAAGACATCACGCGAAAGAGTGTCGATACGACAGCTTTCATTGCATAAACATAATCTCGCCCAAGGAGTAAATTGAAATCCAAGGGACCTCGAACTACCATAAGATCAATACAGACAATTTTACCTTCCAAGGTAATAGAAAACTGAGGAAGGATCCCTAAAGGTTCACTAATGGTTCTGTTAAAAGCTTTCAGATTCTGCGTAATAGGCGCAAGCTGAGGGGAACCCAAAGCTTTCCAAACAGTTGAGGATAAAATACTAACAGAAGCACCTTCATCTACCTGAGTACGATGTATGTCCCTACCACCAGCCTTGACAATGATTTGGAAAGGGATGGAGGAAGGAAGACGAGGTTCTGTCAGTCTATTCCAATCAAAGGAAAAGACCTCAGTGCTTGGAGGGGGTTTTATAGAAACAGGTGAAATGCCCCCCGACATAGAAGAATCTGATGTAACAAGAAGAACCTCAGCGGTATGAAATTCACTCTCTAAAGGGAAAGTGGGATCGACTCTTTGTGAAATTGAATCGACCACTTGATCAACTAATTGATCATCAACCTGAGTGACATGAGTTTCACTCTCCAACGGGAGAGTGTGATCGACTGTACTTGATATTAGATCAATCACTCCGTCAGTTGACGGTAGGTTGGGAGAATGTTTACGGTAACCAGTTGGAAATTCTTGCTGTGGAACAGTAAGGTTTTCCAACAATTTTGAGGCTTCATCCATGTGAGGGCAAATGTGAGTTTGATGACTCTCTTTGCATAACTTACAAGGAAACCTAACTTTACCCTTTTTCCCAGGAACCTGACTATCACTGGTTGATGGATGAATGGAAAGTTGATGAGATTTTTCTGACCATACTTCCAAGACCTTTGGAATACCAGGACAATTGACAAGGAAGTGGTCACCCTTACAAAGCCTCCAAGGGTATTTGGGTTTACGATGCATGTCGGAGTTTTCCTCAACACCACTAACACTTACAGCCATGGTTGGTTGGTTGACTTCTTTCTTATCTTGCTTCTTCTTCTTCTTCTTCTTCTTCCCTTTCTTCTTCTTCTTAAACTCCTGGTTACTAGCATCAAGGCTTTTACCAGGCGAAGAGGAAGAAATGGAGGAAGAAAAATTAGGCGAAGAAGGTAAAGGGTCAACAGAAGGTTGGTGATGTTGAGATGGTGAACTCTGTTGAGGTGAAGCATCCGGTTGAGATGGAACAATTGGAGTACTTTGGGCCAACGAAGTTGAAAATAACCATATCGGTAAACCTATTGTAAATCCAGGTAATGACAAAGTAGCCATATAAGGAGGACCAACATTTCCAAAGTAAGGAAAAGTACTAGGATTCTCATTAGGAGGGGTTCCTAGGTTGATAAATTCCGGAACATTTGCCATTATATTCAACTTCTATGAATTTTATTAAAAATTTAAAACTAAAATTAACAATTCACAATTCACACCTATGGTCTCTAAAAGAAAAAACAAACAAATTAACACGCGCTATCAAATCTAGGAGTCAAACCATACACAAACAGTAGCCTTCCGGACCAAAAACACTAGTTTGTGATGAAGCCCAACATCGCCGAATTCAGTACAGAAGTGGTGGGTGGAACAGTTACCCCGGCAACCTGCTTAATGAATAGACTGGACCAAGTTCCTCCACTTTAACCGTCTCGAGTGAAGTGAACCCCCCGGAAAATCCAAGTGAGTATAACCGACGTCTGCTCCAGGTACAGTGGGATCTTCCCTCCACCGTCACCTTGGGTAGAATCCTAAAGATTATGGTCACTAAGGTTACCAACGGCCACAAGTACACCTGGGGGAATAGTCTAAACTCCGACAGCACGCAAGGGCAGAGTAGCAAGCTCAATCCCCTTACCGGCTCCTTGACAGTAATCCAAGGTCTACCAATAAGTGACCCCTGGCTCCTCGACAATGGTTAATCCGAGGTTTACCGTTTGTAATACGTACTGTCTGGCGTCGTTCCCAACGAGGGAGGATGGATCCCCTCACTGGTTCGGACATGAGCTCGTGCTTCTCCTTTAAGAGGAGCTTTCCCAGAGTGTAAATGTAACAATTGGATTTGATTCTATCACAAGATCAGCTACTTGTTGGGTTTTACTGTCTTGGAGAGTTAAGTACTCACCTACTCCAAGACACTAGCCTAAGCTATGTTGGTGCTTCAGAGCCCTAGAAATGTAAAAATTACTAGATGAATTTTAATTAAGCGCTGTGTTATTAAGGCTGTTATTACTCAAATGGGTAAATGGATACGAAACCAATGGTGTTATGACCCGACTCAACTGAATGCAATCAAATATGATAATGTAATCTTTTCAATTCGATGAATCCTAACTAAAGTAAGGAGAGAGTTTCCATTCACTTCCAACAATGCAAAAAATTGATCACTAAGAGAAAATATAACAAATTCTCTAATGCACTAATTTCATCAAGAAAAACTAATGCAAATCAATTCCAAACCAAAAAAAAAAAAATTATTTTTATTTTTGTGTAAATTCAAATCAAAGAAAGCTGATCTAAATCTACAATTGATTTTTCAGAATGTAAACTATGCAATGGTAATCTAAACACAATTCACTTGAAAAGTATGCAAATGTAATCTATGCACATTTTTCATTCATATTCTAAAAATGAGAATTCTAATTACGCAAATGTGATCTATGCAAGAGAATTCTGAAACACAAGATGATTCTAATGTAATCTAAGAACCAATCAAGTGCAAGTCGAGAAAATTGGGTGAGAGTTCCAAAGATCAAATAAAAACACTCAAAGGCGATTAACACTCATACACAATTTAGCCCCCCCCGGCGAATGAGGGGGAAATTTTTTTGCAAAAACAGAAGCAAAAAGATGCAAAACTGTGAAAAGACTGAGACAAACCTCCAAGTAATGACCAAAGGAAATCAAATCAAGAATTTCTCAAAAAAGAGACTCAAAACACCCAATTGATGAAAGCTTAAAACAGGAATGCTAATGAAACAAGTTCAGGTGAAGATTCTTGGCAAGGGACTAATGAATCTGGGCAGAAAAAACTAAGAAAAACAAAATCTAAGAGCAAAAAGTGTAAAAAATGGAATTTTCTCAAATTTTGGCAGGGGACGCAGGCAACCCGTTAGCACAGGTGCGGGCCCGCTCTGTGCACACAGCCAAAGTGCGTCCAGGGATGCACTATGCAGCACTCAGAGGGTGCGTCCTACTGAAAAACTCAAGAAAAACCAAAATAAAACTAATCCTAAGCTAACCCACCCAGAGACAGAATCACAGAGCCAAAACCAGAAAAATAAACCAATTTTCTCAAAGCAAAGTTTACACAAAGGAAAAGACTTTTCTCATCAATGGAATCCCCAGTATGGTCGCCAATTTGTCACACGGAATCAGTCAAAAGTGTGGACACAACCGACCTTCCTAGAAGTCTAAGACATTCTAATGACAAACAAAACAAACTGGAGCTATCCTTCTCTAAACATGCATTATGATATGAGAAATCAAGTGTTTCGTTCTTACCTTTGTCCAAACGTTGTTGTAGAAGTCCAAGCTTTGTTGATCTGGATGAGTTCCTCCTTTTCTCCAAAACCTGCAATCACCAACAGTCAAACAATTAAATAGCACCTGATTATAACATAAAACAAAGCGTATTCAACATATAGACCAAGGAGTACATGAAATAACCCATAAACAACAAGTTATTGAGAAGAATGGACCAATTTGCATTAAAGGTAATCAAAAGGAACCATTACAACCTGAGCCTTGGTGTTGTGCAAGCTCCTTCCAGGGTCCACAAGAGTCTTCCTCTACTTTGACAAAGCTCACCCACTTCCAAATAGAACAAGCAAAGATGGCAATCTCTCCTCACAAGCTTCTAAATGGGAGTCCTAATTCCTGCAGCATTTACCCTTAGAAATGTATAGCTTTCAACCTCCTCTCCCTCTGGCTCAATGCCTTTATTTATAGTGCTGTAAAGAGGTTATTCAGGTCCACCATCAATGGGATAATCCCCCTCTTTGGGTGGGATAGCTCCCTTATTGATGGGATAAGTTCCTCCTTAATAGGGATACATGAACCAACTGGAGGCGCATCCATTTCATCAAACCGACCTCTAGAAAGTTCTAGAAGTAACCACAAGTAACTTTTTTAAGATGAAACTTGCGCATTTTGCCTTTTATAGAAGGACGCACCTGTCCCTTAACATACAGAGCGTCCTAGGACGCAGCTTTTGTGAACATTGTGAGCGTCCCCGCAGGTAAGGCTTGAGAGAACTTGCGTCCCCAGAGATAAACACATTTTTTACAAGACTTTCTCTCTTCTTTGAGTTTGAGATGGATAGCAGAGGCATAAGACTTGCCTAAGAGGGTAGCATGACTGTTGATTGAGCCATACTAACTGTAAATAGTCATGGTGACATTTTTTAGTGTAACAATGCTAGTTTCTCTGAACTGAAGGCACGTATACGCAAGTTTCGTTTGGCTGAAACGCGTGTATATGCAACTGTGTAGAGACACAACCACGTATACATTTGTTTTGCATGATTTTTTCAAGTCTTTTAATCTGGAAAGATTTATTTCTTGGCTTGTGTGCTTCCTGAGTAGTCAGTTTCTGTTTTTAGATTTTAGTTTTTCACTAAGCCTACTGTTTCAAGTTCTCTCATGCTTTGAAGAGTTTTTGGTCTTGGTATGCTTTATGATGAGCGTGATCATTTGTGTTTGAACAAACAAGGCTTCTTGTAGAGGCTCTTAATCATTATGGTTTTCTGGAACAGAAGATTACTTGCAATCTTTGTGTCAAACTTCATCTTTATGGTTTGCTTTCTTTGCTTCCCGTTAAATTTGTGGCCATTCACTTCTTCTTGCTTTTTGAAAGTTGTTGTTGACAAATTTGAAAGTGTGCTTTCCCTAATTTCTTGATTAGTGCCTTTAACCTCTTTTTGCTGCTTTTGGATCATTTAGTGCATCTTAAAACATCTATTTTGTTAACTTTTCATTTGTGTTGAATTGACAACTTGCAAAGTTTCCTTGGTGATTTTCTTTTGATATTTGAGTCTTTCGTAGCATTTGCAGTACTTTTGAAAATTTGCTTTTATTGTTTTTTTTTTTTTAAAGAAAAGTCCTTCAAAAACATTGTTTTTTCTTTCTTTGCCGAATTTGTGTTTGGTTTCTTTTGGTTTTTGAGAGTGATTTGAGATTTTTTTGTTTAGTCCTTGTCTTGGGAAAGACTTGGTGTTCAAAATTCTCTTTCCTTTCAAAACACTTAAGTTAGATTATAAAACAAATTACTTTCATTTTCTTTTTAGAGTAATCTAGAAATTTTGCATTATCATGTACACTTTGCATTAGGGTAGTTTCACATCATTAGAGCATCAGTAGTTTTTTGTGAGTTTGAAGTTTGTTGCAAGAAAAGAAAAGTAAAAAGTTTATTGCTAAAATAGAAGTTTCTTAGAACCCAAGTAGAAGTTGTTTTTCATCGAAGAACAAACAAGTGCATTACCTATAAGTTAGTTTTTCATTAATTTCTTTTGCGTCAACGAACACCATCAGTTTCACATTCATATTGTCCCTTAGACTTAAAAAGAACATCCACTTAAAATCAAGTGCTAATAAAATAAACTAGAACATTTTTTATTGTCGATAAGTACACCAACAAGTTTTAGGTTATCTAGGGCCTTGGATTAGGCGAGAGGAAAGTAAACTCTCCAAGGTCACTTTGAATTGTGAAACGTAGAAGTCTAAATAGAGAGTGAAAATCCAATAGCATTAGGGAGACCGGAAAAGCCCCGTGACTGGGAGTTAAGCGTGAGGGCTTTTGAAGATGAGGACGAGAGATACCCTGTCTCTTACTTATCAGATCTTACCTCACAACTGTTCCACCGAGATTTTGATACGAGTTGGTATCTTTAGTTGCCTATCCTAGGGATATACACAGGTGGCTACAGAGGGGGATCCTATGGCACCTGAGGTCAACATTGCATCACTTTTAGCGGTACTTCTGGAGGGCACCCTTGCAAAGCTTGGGGGCTTGCACCGGCAAAGGTTGTTGTTTGGAGGTTAGCATAACTTACTTTGATACCTTCACTAGTAGACCTAGGGTGTAATTACCCCAGTCTATTTTCAGAAGGCCCTTATTATTCACTCTCTTGTATTTTGGTGTTCGGTTTTGATCACCCGGAGCGGAAATACTTGGAAGTTGTTTGACTACTGAATTCTTTTAGGGACATTTTTAGTGTGTGTTTTTTTCTCTTAGTTAGCCTAGCTTTCAATTTTTTTGCGTCTTTGAGTAGATCTTATTTAAAAATTCAAAGTGGCTGACCGATTTCTTAGACAATCCCGCAGACTTCATGGGCTTTCACCTACAAGTCTAAAGCCTTCTTCTAGAAGGCTTAGGAGCGATACTCCCAGTGGGTTTCACCCAGTGGCAGCGGACGCATCAGGGATTGATCCTCCGCTTAGGGGAAACAGTGTACAAGATAGGTCTAGTACTACCACAGAGCCAGAGAGGAACACCCCAGTTATTTCTCGAGTTCTATTCCAATCAGAAGATAATATTGACATAGAAGAACTCTCGGAGCCATTAGCAGCTCCAAATTCTCCTCTGCCTTCTGACCATCCAGAGGTAGTGTTATACGTTGGGTCTCTAACACATAGACCTTCAAGTCCAGGTCCACACATGCACATCCCTTTCGTGACCACTGCTAGAAGCATGGCATCCTCCACGAGTGCAATGAGTATGTAGACTCCTATATCAGTACAAGGGGGAGGAACCATTTTCATTCCTTCTACGCCTCTATTTGGGTCTACTACTAGCACATCCTTCTTTGGGTCTACTTCCATTCCATCGACGAGTGGAAGTTCCCAAGCACATGCATCCAGTTTTGGATTCTTCCCTTTTGGTATGCCTTCTGAAGGTATTCCTTCAGTTCCATTAAGTGTACCATTAACTGCCTCCACATCCATGATGAGTGGATCTGCATATTTTCAGGGTTTTCCTTTTGGAAGTGGTCATATACCACATTCCAATCTGACAATAGGATCTATGCTTCTTTCTTTCATGAGTCAAGGCAGCAATCCCTTTCAGGGTTGGACTAATCCTGCGGTTAGTGGCATGGAAGCTGGGAATCCATTTTTCGGACAACAAGGGAATATGTCGTACTCCTCGGTCAGTTCATTTCGAAGCTTTCCACCCTCAGCTAATGCGTGTAACCTTTACTACGGTTTTCCACTCCTTATAATAATTCGTTAGGGGGGAACTTTGTCGGTTACAGAGGTGTTTCAGCTAGAGTTGGTCAAACTTTGAGTTTTGCTGGACCATAAGGGTCACCTTTTGGTTCTGCTAGTTACTTCGGGCAACCTAGTGCCTTTCAAAATCCAGGCCATTACTTTCAGACTTTCGGGAACCCTGTCCAATCTGGGTGGAATCCCTAAGGTCCTACGAGACTTCCGTTTTTGGCCATGCTCAATCTGCTAGACTTGACTATGTTAACAAATGATCCAATTAGATACAATTCGGCCTGGCCTCCGGTCCCAACCAAACTTCCATCTGATATCCCAAAATTCAAAGGGAAGAGTGGTGAAGACTCAGGTGACCATGTAGCCACGTTCCATTTATGGTGCTCATCGAACTCCCTCATCGATGACTCGATTAGGTTGAGACTATTTCAACGCACCTTAACTGGCAATGTGGCTAGGTGGTATATAGAGTTGCCAAGGGGCACCTTTACATCTTTCACCGATTTGTCTAACATTTTCTTAAACCATTTCCAGTTTCCTATCCATTACGAAGCTGGAACTAAACTTCTGACCAATTTTCATTAGGACATAGCCACTCACATTTTTGATCATATTCAGGAATGGAGACGGAGAAAGAGGCTCATTAAAGCTGAAATTCCACTTGAATTCCATCTCAAATGGTTTTTAAAATCATTACAACCCGAGATCTCCAAGGATGTTTCTATGTCGGGAGTATATTCCGAAGTGCAGGCTATCTTGCATGCCTAGCAATTAGAACTGATATATTCTCAGTCTAGGACCCTTTAGAAGATCTTGCCTGATGCTCCTAGATCCATGGTTGATCTAGCCAAACCGAAGCGAGGCTCGCATGCTTACATTATTGTTGGATCGATTGATGTGAATGCGATGAGCCTTCTCAGGTAACTGCAACAGTTGTCGATACAAACTATTTCTTCTAATCAGGATGCACCGTCTACTACTCCAGCTTCTCAACCTTCTTTCGTAAACATCGTTCAGGCTTCTAACCCCAAAGGAAATCAAAATTTCGATGGGAAGAAGAAGGCACAAGGTAAAAATAAGAATCAAGATGGGAAGGGTAATGTGAAGAAGCCCGACCATAATGCTTGTGAGGGTGGAAAAGAGTCTAAGAAGAAAGTTAAGTTCCCATGAAAGCTATGCAGTGAGGACCATTTGACTCATCACTATTCAAAAATTCAAGATGCTCAGTGCTTGTTAGTGTAGCAAGGGTGTTCTAGCTCCCAAGCTGTCTTAACTAACCATTTCCCCCAAGGGCAGTAGTTGCTTGCTGGTACAAATTCAAACCTTGGTACCTCTGCAGAGGGCAACTAGGAGGAGGAAAATTCCTCAAATGTTTTCATGATGGGTTCTCACATCAATGTGACCACACGGTCACGTGATTATGGTGAAGCTGAAACATCCAAGGATAAATCTGTTCCTGGAACTACGGATCCACTTCATATTGGGTGACCCTCTATCGAGTTTATACCTCGGATACTGAAAGGTTTTGCCAAATGTGAGACTATCGACACTAATGCTATGGCAGCCCAAAATTACTCCATTGTTAAGGATCTAGCTCAAAGTCCATGTGTTATGTCTACTTTAGAGGTACTTCGGTCATGTCTAGCTCAACGAAGTGCTTTTCTTTCAGCGATAGGGGCAGTTGATCCAAAAAATTCCTTAGTGCTCACTTTTGACATGCCCAATGTCAAAAAGAGACTCCCTCATCATATTGCTTTTCAAATAAAGTCTACTTACTGGAAAACTAACATTTTTTGAGCCATTATTGATGAGGGAGCTTCCATGTGTGTCATATCGATGTCTTGTTGGAAGACCATTGGATCGCCTTCGGTTGTTCCTTCACCTACACTCTTGATAGCATTTGATGGTCATTCTCATAGGCCACACAGTATTATCCCAACCTTTCGTATATGTGTTGAAGGAAAGGTCGTTAACATCGAAGTAGAAATCGTTGATGCCAACCTAGATTACAATCTCCTCTTAGGATGAAATTGGATTTATGAAATGGATGTTGTCATTTCGACTCTATTTCGAGTCCTTTGTTTTCCCCGTGAGGGGAAAATTGTTAAGGTTGATCAATTGGATTATTCTTTAGTTGACCCTTGAGCAAATTCGGATTCTACTATTCCATTGGCGGATAACCCCCATCAACCTATCGAGAATCTAGTAGTTGGGATGTATTCTTCATTGATGGGTACATTTTATTTTCCCTCTTCTATAGCTAGAATCAATGTCGTTTCATCCTCCAAAGTGTCTTCATGGGAAGAGTTCTTGTGGACTCATTATTTTTCAGACCCTTGGACCTTGCCTCCACCTACTACCACATTAGATGAAGGACAAGTTGGTGGAATTGCATTCCCTATGTCTGCAGCAGAGCTTAGATATCAGTGTATCGTTAACTCTGCAGATGACCATCCTACTCCTTTTTCAGACGAAGAGTTAAATGGTGATGTGGCCCCAGCTTGGACCCTTGACTTTACTTCTGCTATGGATTGCTTAGATATGGTTTTACAATCTGAGGAAGCAATCTTAGAAGCAATGATGAGTGTAGATTGACCTTGGGAAGACTTACACCATCGTTTATATTTTCTTACCCCATTACGAGAAGTTTAGTGGAGGTTTTCCAATTTTCTTATTAGCGATGTTTATATGGTTTGAAACCCTCTTGCTCCAGCACACATTCGTGCCGAAGGTAACTTGTTGGTCATTTCAAAAACAGTACCAATAAACATCTCTAGGAACCCAAATGTGATAGAAAATGTCTTCATTGGAGCCAAGTCTTCCCCTGAAGAGATTCAGATTTACATTGACCTCTTTAAATACTTTTGGGATGTATTTTCTTACTCTTATGTTGAAGTTGAGAAGTTGCTGAATGCGGGTCTTATATACCTCGTTCCTCTAATGGATTGGGTTTCTAATCCAGTCCCGGTTGATAAAAGACAAGGAATGATCCATGTATGCATTGACTTTAGGGATTTGAACAAAGCTTGTCTGAAATATAATTACCCCACACCGTTTATTGATTAGATAATTGATGAATGTGTAGGTAATGAGATTTTTTCCTTCATGGATGGATTCTCTAGTTATAATAAAATATCTATCCATCTAGAAGACCAGCATAACACAACTTTCATATGTCCCTAGGGTACCTTTGGGTAAAAAAGGATGCCTTTTGGTCTTAAAAATGTTGGAGCCACATTCCAGTGAGCCATGTTATACACTTTCCACAACATCAAGCATGTCATCGAAGAAAACTTAGATGATTTAGCTACTCGTTCTCGAAAGAGAATCGATCATCCTGGTCACCTTCGATTGATTTTTGAGAGATGTTGATTTTACAAGATCCGGTTTAATCCAAATAAATGTGTTTTCACGGTTACATCTGGTCAGTTGTTAGGGTTCACTATGTCAACTGAAGGGATTCGAGTTAATCCCTTGAAGGTGGAGGCAATAGTTTAGTTGCCTCCCCCATCTTCCATCTAACAGCTTCAAAGTCTTCAGGGGAAGGCAAATTTATTGAGATGGTTTATAGTGAACTATGCTGATATAACTAAAGGGTTTATGCATTTACTCAAGAAAGGAATTCCATTTCTATGGGATGACTTTGTGCAACGATCTTTTGATTGCTTGAAGTAGGTATTGATCTCTAACCCACTTTTGAGTCCACCGGATTATGGTAAAGATTTCCTTTTATATATTGCAGCTGCAAAATCAACCATAAGTATGGTTCTGGTTCAGGAAGATGATGCTGCCATGGAGCATGTCATTTAGTACTTGAGTCGAGGCTTGATAGGCCCTCAACTATGCTATTCTATGGTTGAGAAATTAGCCTTGGCAATTGTCCAGGCTGTCTAGTGGCTTCGCCATTATATTTTGCTACACAAAAAAATTGTCTTAGCGGCAGTCAATCCTTTCCAATTTGTCCTCAGTAGGTGAGTGATTGGGGGCAAATAAAATCAATGGATTTTTATTTTACAAGAATTTATTCTCGAGTTCTTATTGGCCAAGTCTAAGAAATCATTGGTTTTTGCGGAATTAATTTTCGAGCTGCCTTGTGGAGAAGACACTATTTATGAGGAAAGTTTTCCCGACAAACATCTGTTCCTCGTCTCTTCACAAGATCCCTGGTATGGAGATTTCATAATCTATCTCCAGACTTCGAAGTTCCCTCCTGCTGCCTCCGAGGATCAACGTCCAAAATTATGTCATCTGGCTAAGAAATTTGTGATCATTGGTGATACATTATATTGCTGAGAGGCTGATTCAATCCTTAGGCGTTGTTTAACCTTAGAGGAAGCAGAGTCTGTGCTTAATGATTTCCACAGTGAAGCTTGTGGTGATCATCTTTCAGTGCTTGCTACAACCCAAAAAATCTTGTGTGCCGGCTACTTTTGGCCTTCGCTTTTCAAAGATTGTATTTAAGTGGTCAAACATTGCCACCCTTGTCAAGTCTATACTCAGAAGATGTGCGCGCATCCAGCTCCTCTTTTCTGTGTTATCATTGTCGGTCCTTTTACAAAGTCCAGTATTGACTTTACTACTTGTAATCCGCCTTCATCAACAAATCACAAGTACATTGTTGTGGTCGTAGACTACTTTACAAAGTGGGCTAGGGCCATGTCCACTCATAAAAACAATTGTGAAATTGCGACATTGTTCCTCTTCAATCTGATTATTTCACAGTCCGGTATCCCAAGAGAGATTGTCACTGATCATGGCAGTCATTTCTAGAATCAACTGATGTCTGAATTGGCTCTTAAATTGGGCTTCCAGCAGGAGAATTCATCTCCATATTATCCTCGGGCCAATGGCCAAGTAGAAGCCATGAATAAGTCCCTCAAGATGATCCTGCAAAGGAAAATTGACAAAAATCACTCCAATTGGCATCTCATGTTGTATCCGGCTCTCTGGGCATAGCGAACTTCGGTAAAGACTGCCACTGGTTTTACACCTTTTCAGTTAGTTTATATGCTAGAATCTGTCTTTCCTGTTGAATGTGAAATTCCATCTCATAAGCTAGTTATTAAGCTCCTTCCAGAGACCTCTAGTCGCGAAGAACACCGCCTTCATTTGGAACATCTCGATGAGTAGCGTCAAGATGATGCCACAATAAATGAGGCTTATAAGAAAAGGGTTAAAACTCAGTACGATAGAGCTGTCCATCCTCAAGTCTTTTCTGAAGGCAACCTTGTCTTGGTTTATGACCAAGATAAAGATGCCTAGGGGGCAGGAAAATTCAAGTCTATATGGTATGGTCCCATTATAGTGAAACGAGTTTTACAGAAAGGGGCTTATGAATTAGTCGATTTTGAAGGGAACAAGTTGGTGAAGCCCCGAAATGGGCTCTACCTCAAGAAGTACTTTGCCTAGGTTACAACCAAGGAATGGCTTCTTTGTATATTTTGTATTTTTTTACATATTTTATCATGAGTTTTCATGATATAGACACTTTTTGATCCGCTTTAGTAGGTGTTTATGGATGAATTGGTGTATTTTGGATTCGCCGATGGTGCTAGTCAACATACTCGGAACCTCGCCTCCGCAGCTTGGGTGATTTATTATCCAACTGGTCAGTTGATGCTATCAAGGGGAGTATGTATTATTTCTGCATTAAATAATATGGCTGAGTAGTACTATCTAAAGCTATTTCTTATGGAAATGATTCATTGGTAGTCTATCTTGATTCACAACTAGTAGTGTCATAATTGAATAACATCTATCGGGTTCGGGATCATTCTTTATATCACCAATATTTGAGAGCAAGGGTGTTGCAAAGATTATTGGTTTATATTACTTATTTTCACATTCCACGATATGATAATTCATTGCAAAATTCTATCACTAATCAAGCTTTATATTGGCACATCATTCATTAATCAAGATAAAATCCAACATCAAAAGTCAGAACTGTATATACATATACCATAAAATCACCCGTGTGTACATAAAGTGTGTCAAAAATAATATACAAAATCGGGACTAAAATGCCCATAATCATGTCCAGTACATCTAATGACCTAGCTCAGGATGAGCAGCTAAGTAGGTGACCACTACTTTGGCCACACGCCAAAAAAGGTGAACCCAGTCGCGTGGCAATCCTACCAAGTGGCGCTGCATATCCTCTGGTAGATCTGCTACGGCCTCCATTAGTACCTAGTGGGTCAACCTCACCAAGTTTTGCGGGATTGCATATAAGAGTCTCTTAGTCTCTGCAGCTGCCTCTTCGGCACCTCTTTCATGATGCCTGTGATGCGGAAATCTGTCTGGTCGTACCAAAACCACATCTGGAACATCATTATATCAGTCATTTAATCCCATCAAAAATATCTTTAAGTTCATTTTCATATTTGAAAAACATAAAAATCACAAAAATTGACAAAAGTTAAAAAAAATGGTTACTTATCTCTCCCCATGTTGTGTCTAGTGGCAACACCAGATCTGGATCTCCCATGAAATCCATGACAGCATAGGGATAGTCGTCCACAACAATAATTTGCTCCTCCCACCAGGAGAAGAAATCATTATCAAAAGTTGTCCTCAGTACTTCTCTGCCTCCAAGGCATTTCATTAGGTCGGCCCACCTACCCATTCGTGGATCTCCGGGGCTACTGATTGGAATTGATACTCTGGGACATAACCCTGGAACCTTCTGAAAGAAGAAGGAGCACAAAATGGTCCCATATCTGAAGTTCTTGGTTTGTCCTTTCTGAATGGAGGATAGTCAACTCTTCATATTGGTCAGAAGAGGTGTACACCAGTCAAACGCAGTAGTGAGACAATCTATGACCAAGTTCATGGATAGTAGTGATGCTTGGTGCAATGAGGCTGTCTGTCTACCCTAGCTATGGTGAATAGTATGATCCTTAAGGACAAGCTCTCTGCATGTTTGATTGGAATTTGGCTTCAATCTTCTTCGGATGCCCCAGGAAATATATATGCATGTAGTATTCCACTGAAATACTACCTCATGATCGTCTAGCTGAATGCACCACTTCTCCTCTCCGGGAGAGTCCAATGATAAAGTAAATATCTTCTATCTCTATCCTTAGAGGAATTTGATCAATAATGAAAACATCATATTCGATACTCCAATAGCAGATTAACATTTCAAGCAAGTGGGTGTTTGCCTTCATATTTGGCATTTTGAAGAATTTTAATAAACTGCATCCTCTCAAGGCATCCAAGGCCTGTTGATCATTCATAACCTTGTCATCAATAGTGGCATGTGTTATAGACATATTTGGGCACTGCAACCCCAAACTCATATGTCCATAAACTAAGGGCTCCTTAAGTCCCTAAAAGTGTTGTTTCACACCCTAAAGGATCATGGTCAATTGATTACATCATTTCCCAGAAGTTCCACTTGAAAAACTACTCAAAACTGGCCAAAACTGGACCATACAAACTGCTCCATGGGCAAGGTACGATGCATACTGACTGCCTAACTGGCCAAGTGTGATGCATACTGAAATGGCCTTCTGTGGGGTGTGATGAGTGAGAATATACAAATGGCAGAGAAAATTTGCAAGGTGGATGATCATGGAATCTTCCAGAAACTTATCCTGTGACACTTGCCTCTCTGAATTCACCCAGGGATGAGTAAGATATCATGAAATCTCCAAGTGGAATCAAGAAATATCATTGGAATGACACTAATCAAAAATCCAAAGCTGACTCACACCCTTACAAGACATCTATAAATGGATCCCTCATTCGAGAGATCTGGAGGCTGGAATTTTGTATTTGGTAAGGAAGTGTTGTTGGTTTGTTGGTGAGAAGAGACATTGCATTGTTGGGTGATTTTCTTGTTCATATGGTGAAGAGGGCTTCTACAACTGGGAGGATGATGCTAGATCAGACAGTTGGGTTGTAATCCTCTCTTACATTACTATTAATAAAGTTACTTGATTTTTCCTGCATATGATCTCGTATTTGTGAAACTTATCGTTTATAAATGCAATTGTATGGTCAATGTGTTTCTGATTCCACATTGTTTATGATGTTTTACATAGAGATGGTTTCATAGTTTGTTGTTACTTTGACTCTACAGGTAATCTTTGAAGCGGGACAAGTAGGAGAGGAGTGGCAAATTCTATCAAGGAAAAGAGAAATCAAGCTAGGATCAAAGCGGAAGATCTAGGTTCGTCCTCTTTTCTTCTCTTCCATCTATCACACTTAAAGGAACTCTTGAAAAGCTTTCATTGTCTGTTTCTAAGATAGCTACCCATCTTAGTGGGACTAGCAGTTCAAATCGACACTAGTTTTCCCTGAAACAAAATGGCGACTCCGTTGGGGAACGAATAGTTTGTTTTTTTGTTTATTGTTTGCTTTATAAACTACAGACAGAGTCTGAAGTTAGCCAGCTAGCCTTCGAAATGCCTTTGCTATGCCCTTATGCTTTGTGCTTATTGTCCATCATTACTCAGCCTAAACCACTGAACTTAGCTGCAAGTTTTGAGCAAAAAAAAGCTCAGTTTCACTCCCTGGCCCATCACACTATCTGTAACTATGCAACTTGGATGCATCGCACCTCTCGTGTGTTGCAGGTGAGATGCATCCCTGTTTCCCTGTGTTGCAGGTGCAATGATTGAGTGAACTATTTTTCTTCTCTGAAATTTGGTTTTTCTCTTTGTTTTCAACTTTATTCAGTAGTTTTGCTATTCATGATTAGTACCTTCTTGTTGTAACCATCCTCCTTCACATTATTTCAGCCTCCATCAATTAGGAATTGTAAATGTTTTTGTGTATTTGTCGATCATTTACATTCTTCCTTTGTCAAAAGTAGCCTAATCGAAATGTCATTTTTTGATGCAAGTGTCGTAATTGTCATTCTGAATCAAAAGAAGAGTGTCGTAAAGTCTTCCTCTTCTAGATAGTTGATTGTACTTTTGTCATTGTACTTGATTTTGAAATTATTAGTATTTCAGGTGTCGAAAACAGTTTTCAATTCGAAATTGAAAATTGTCGTCTTAGTCTTCCTTTCATTTTGAAAAGAAAATTTGTTAGTAATGTTGCTTTGAAAGAAGATAGTTCAGATCTGTACTTAGCTTTCTTTTTGTCATTCACACATTAAGAAAGCAGAAAAACATGCATGTGCATCTGTATTTTGATCGCTTGTGAAATTTGATTTAGGAAAGTGCTTAGTGTCTGCTCTATGCTCTCTGCTGAAAGAAAATAATTATCTTCTTTCCTTTGTAGCCAGGATTTTCATTGCTAAAAGAACATAAACGACTGTTTATCATTTTAGATTGCATATTTAGGAATTTTACATCTACATCACATGGTGAACCTTGAAAGAAAAGCTTCTAAGCAAGATCAACTCTAAAATAAATCTCGATGAACATAAAAATGCTTTGGAATCTAACGCAACACATCTAGAAGTCTAGGCTAGAGATGTGTTTTGGTGTTGTAAAACCTTGTAACTATCATTTTCATCAAAGGTTGGGTGATTCCTCCTCTTTGATACGACAAGTGCCAGTACGGACTTGTGCTCCCTATACCATTGAGTATATATTGGGAGACCACAATAGACTGATATCCTTTACCCTTAGGAAGATGTGTCTGCCGACGCATCGATCGCAATGCACTGAACACATCATTCGGGAAGATTGACTGTCGTACATAAATCCTTGGTAATTTCTCTATCATTTATCACCAAGGTGTGTTTTGCAGTTTTTCGATCGATTCGGTAAACCCTTTGTCTAGACTTCCAGAGTAGTCACTTTCATTCCTTTTCAACTCCTTAAAAGAAAAGGTCCATCTGAGCACTTGTCACTTCAGGCTCATTAAAAATCAAAGGCGACTAGAATCACCTTTAGTTTTTTCTCGACTGTTAAAAATTGAAAAAGAAAGTTGCATCAAAGCGTCTTAAAATTTATTTTAAGCGGAATAACATCCTTGTTCCTACGTTGATCTGAGGTTGATATAATGGAGTCTACCAATCAAGGAATCCCCCTTGGAGGGAATCCTAGTCCTTTCTCCTCTTAGGGAGATATTGGTTCTCCATATATGGTTACATTGTCCCTTCCAGGAATCACAATCGGCCTGCCAGTATGGCTTTTCTCGACCTCTGTCGTTCAAAACATCGCAATTCCTCAAGAATCTAATCAACAACCAGATGATACTGAAGTTACCCCTTTTTCTTCTACTTCATTTGTTTCTCCTTTCCCTTCTTCCTCTTCACTTGGTGAAACTAGTTTCACTAAAGACCAAGTAGCTGAGAAGAAAAAGAAAGGGAAGGAGAAGAAGAACAAGCTAGCTAAACAAGGGAACACCAATGCATCGTCTAGTGAAAATCCACACACTAAAGTTTCCAAACCAAAAAATCCATGCGTAATCTACAAGGAGAGACATTACCATCGAGATTTCCCTTGCATCCCATGGATATTGAGGGAATGGTCTCCCCGGTTGCACCATTTGGTGTCATCAACCCCTGACAGTCAGGTTGAGAGCACACCATCAACTAGTGAGAATGAAGTCAATAGAAAAAAAGGAAAAGTTAGAGTTCCATGTAGGTTATGTGAAGGTGATCATACTCTTCACCATTTTCCTTTTCTGGACAAATCCAAAAGCATTTTGGATAACCGTCCTGCTTCACCACAACAACTTCCACTTGGATACAAGAAACTCTTGCCAAGTCCTTCACTAGTTGAAAACCCAATCGACATAACTCAATTGTCGATCAAATCACCTATCATTGAAATTTAACCTTCTAAGTCCATACCGTATCAAAGTCAACTAGTCGAGATGGCAGTTGACCTAGTCTTGCCTTCAAAAAATCCACCTTCAGATGATATAGTTTCCAAAGAGGGTGAGAACAACACCATTCAAATTCTTTTTGTCGATATAGAGTCTAATGAACTTGGGGGAAGTCTGCCTATTCCTTCACAACAGGAAGAGACCCACCTCCAGTTCATGAAACTTATCTGCACATTTATCCGATACCTCCTCCGAGTAGTCTAGTCATTTTCTTTGATTGGAATCAACTAGTGAAACCTCGCCTTCCATCTAATGTACCATTCTGAATCATAGTACAAGTTTACAAAATTATCGTGTTTGGCACAATCATAGATGAAGGGGCTTTGGTGAGTATCCTTTCCTCAAATGCTTGGAAAGCGCTTGGTTCACCATCACTTTTTCCTGAAAAGCAAAATTTGTTGGGCTTCAACAAAGGAGCTAGTCGACCATTAGGGATCCTTACAAAGTTACCGATAACTTTGAGAAAGAAAATTGTTTATTTGAACGTGATGGTAGTCCAAGGTCCACTAGATTACAATCTACTCCTTGGACGTGATTATATATATAGCATGGAAGCCATTGTTTCCACATTATTTTGAGTGATGTGTTTTCCACATGAAGTTAGACTAGTGCAACTTGTCGATTAGCTTTCATTTCCTCGTTCAAACATAGCTATAAATCAACCATCATCCCTAAATGGTCTCTTCACATCAACAATGTCTCTTCCATCTGCATCCCATCCACCTAATTACCATGAGTAGTTCGGTGAGTGTGATGAAGATTAGGGGGCATGCACCCTAGTTTGCTTCAGTAGGCGAACCCAGAGGAAAAGAGAGATTTTCTTGAAAGGTCATAATACTTGGACCAAATAACATTCCCGTATAGGTTACGTGATCAGTTTGACATGATTATTTCCTTTGTATGATTGTGAAGCTTACAGCATTCACCTTCGTACGTTATGTGATTGGAAGCTCACAGCAATCACCTTTATCTATTTTGATGGACATCACAAAAGGAAGAGTTTTTGTCTCCCAACAGAAACGATCCTACCTAACCGCAAGGACTTCCCTTTGATAACCTGGAAACTTGCCTTTTACTGAAAGACCTGGGGGCATGCAATCCTTTGCATGCAAGTGAAAAGCGACCTTTGCTTTTCTTAGTTTGTAGGTTCTTAACCCTTTAACCTCATAGCTCGGTCATTTCTAGCTTACATAAAAAGGTCATGAGCACATGTTATAGTAGTGATCAAGCTCATTAAAAAATAAATCTACCAAGAGACATTATCAAAAGAGGTAAGAGCAATGTTCCCGCAAGGTTCAAGCTCATTAAAAAGTCAACTTGCACTGAGCACATGTTCGCACAAGGTTCAAGTTCATTAAAAAATAAACCCGCTTTTGGTAAATAACCTTTGTGATCGCTCTGCTATCAGCCCTTTTGAACTTTGGTTGTGTTCCTTCCATCACCTCCATTCGTTTGGTCCACCATACGCTTCCACTTGATTGTTTACCCTTTTGAGGAACATCTGCAATGAGTGACTCTGATTGCCACCCTCTTCACACTGCCATGTTTTGAGAAGTTCCAAACTTACCTGGAACCAGCTACTACCTAGAAATATCACCTATTCCTAAAAAACAAGCCTCTTTTAAACTCTTTTCAGACTCGTTAAATATAAAAGGATTGTTGAGCTATTAGCCTTCCCAGATCGTTAATGTAAAGGGAACACTATCCCTCTCACATATTTTAATCTTTTTGGACTTAAGGGATTATTAAACAAAAATATCGAGCACTTGTGTTTGTCGGCTCGTTAAAACTATCAAAAAGTCATCCCTTTCATATTATTTTACAATTTTTCAGACTTAAGGGATTATGCCATGAAAAAGGACTGTTGGAGTCTCCTTTTCATCCATTTTCAAACTCTCTAAACATGAAAAGGACCAAGTTATCTTTGTCGTTAAACTTGTTAAAACAATAGCGGCAAACTTGTCCACCTAGACAAGAACGTGTCTCACTGACGCTAGGCTCGCTAAACACAAAGCGATAGGTTTGCCCGAAGGGAAAATTACAGACCAAGAATATGTTATCCTCCTCAAGCTTGTCAAAAATAAAGAGGTACTGTCCAGCAATGACTCGGGAAAAATGGGAAGAAAACTTGAAGAACTCTATTGGTAGCAAGTCGCTCTTGAACATGACACGTTCATTCCATCATCGTGATTGAGTTGGGTTGGGGTTTTGTGTTCATCGTCACCATTGGTCCACTGTGCCATCCATGGGGTTAATGCTACCAGTCCATATCATTGTCGCTAATATGTTCAAGAGAAGTCATTCAGATAATTTACCATCCAGCAAATGCCTCATCCACTACATTACATCCATGCTCCATTTTTCATGACCGCCATTCCTGAACCTCATATCATCATATCGTTTTCACCTCCACAAAAATCATTTGCTCCATTTCGCATCGTAGATGTGGGATACATCAAGGCCCTCCTACAATAGGTCACCTCTTGTCGACATCAGCTCATTATCCAAGAAGTTGACTTAGAAACAATCCTTTCAGTACTTTGAAGCTTGCATGCCTCAATGGCAAGTTTCTCACTTCTGGCAACAGGTTTACATCAATGACCTTCAACCAAAAGACTTTGCGTGGTGTTCGACATCGGCTCATATATTCACACCACGTGAATTGTATTGTAGTACCTCGAGGGTCATCATCATTATCGGTCACTCCTCTCGCATCTGTTAACAACTTACATCATTGGCTGGTAATTAGGCGATGTCTTTCCATGTTCGACTTCAGAACATCTTTTCGTATGGATCGACTTGTAAATCAGGTGAAGATTGGACGAGTTTTGAATACCCTGGATCTAGTTTCATCCATCCAGGCTATAATATATTCAGGAAAATAAAGACATCAATTGTACATAGAAGCTACACAGATAGTCATCTAATCCAGGGAAGATGACTCTTCATGCGAAGAATCACTAGTCTGCAACAACAGATGATTGTCTATCCTGTGTACATGAAAATGAATTTATAAAGCTGAGCATGGGAATGCCCACCCTAGCTAGGTCATGAAAATAATATGTTGATGATGTATTGTATTGTATTTTATACAAGTCACCTTCTAGTTCGAATACCTCATATCCTCCTGAATAAAGCATTTCACTCGACATCAGATGATTTACGACCTGATGCTTTAGGGGGTAGCTGTTATAGACATATTTGGGCACTGCAACCCCAAACTCATATGTCCATAAACTAAGGGCTCCTTAAGTCCCTAAAATTGTTGTTTCACACCCTAAAGGATCATGGTCAACTGATTACATCATCTCCCAGAGGTTCCACCTGAAAAGCTACTCAGAACTGGCCAAAACTGGACCATACAGACTGCTCCATGGGCAAGGTGCGATGCATACTGACTACCTAACTAGCCAGGTGTGATGCATACTAAAATGACCTTCTATGGGGTGTGATGAGGAAGAATAGACAAATGGCAGAGACAATTTGCAACGTGGATGATCACGGAATCTTCCAGAAACTTCTCCTATGACACTTGCCTCTCTGAATTCACCCAACGATGAGTAAGATATCAGGAAATCTCCAAGTGGAACCAAGAATTATCAGTGGAACGATGTTAATAAAAAACCTGGAGCTGACTCACACCCTTGCAAGACATCTGTAAATGGATCCCTCATCTGAGACATCTGGAGGCTAGAATTTTGTATTTTGTAAGGAAGTGTTGTTGGTTTGTTGGTGAGAAGAGACATTGCATTGTTGGGTGATTTTCTTGTTCATGAGGTGAAGAGGGCTTCTACAACTGGGACGATGATGCTAGATTAGAAATCTATGTTGTAATCCTCTCTTACATTACTATTAATAAATTTCTTTGAGTTTTCTCCATATGATCTTGTATTTGTGAATCTTATTGTTTATAAATGAAATTTTATGGTCAATGTGTTTTTGATTCCGCATTGTTTATGATGTTTTAGATAGAGATGGTTTGATAGTTTGCTATTACTTTGACTCCACAGGTACTCTTTGAAGCAGGATAAGTAGGAGAGTAGTGGCAAATTCTATCAAGGAAAAGAGAAATCAAGCCAGGATCAAAGCTAAAGATCCAGGTTGCTCCTCTTTTCTTCTCTTCCATCTATCACACTTAAAGGAACTCTTGAAAAGCTTTCATTGTTTGTTTCTAAGATAGCTACCCATCTTAGTGGGACTAGCAGTTCAAATCGATACTAGTTTTCCCTGAAATAGCATGCTCCCTTTCCCTCTAGGTGATTGTCATCTTGAAAGAAAATCAAGTTTAACGGATAGATTTTTATGTTTTAAATTCAAACCACATATATGCAGGTCCATTTCATACACAATTGCATGTAGGGCCTGCGTATATGCGGGTTTCTCATAACCAACCCGCGTATATGCCACATTGGAATTTTTAACATAATTTCCAATGGTAAAACGTTAACTGAAATTTCTAAAAAACAATCACAAATGCATGCAAGCTAGATTTGGGGGTTACTTGGTGACTTTGAGTCAATTTGAGTGGTCAAATTCTTTGAGGGGCAAGATTTCTTCTTTTTCTCCACAACTTTTGCTCTCAGCACAAATGGTAACAATGGTGAGTCAGAAAACCATTTTATAAGCTTTGAAAATGTCAACTTTTATCAAAACTTAATTTTGTTTCATCTCATGTATCTTTTAACTTGGGAGCTTGGATTGTCGAGAATGGGTTGTTTTTCAGGACATTTTCGATGCTTTTTTGAAAACTTCAAGTTGGTTCCATGACTTCTGACCCATCATGGCAAGTATCATTTACTCACTGACATATAGGTTAGGGAAGCCATTTTTGCATTGCATTTTGGATACTAGCCTCCATTTGTCGATACACAATCTAGAGGGTCGATCCCATCATGTTATGGTTTGTAAACCATCTTCACTCACCGATTTTTTAAATCATGACATGATGGTAGAGCCATCCTTTTCATGGGAATCGTATTTAACACCTCACTGACATTGGTTGCCCATGTTGCTTCATTGCATAGGCTCAGGAGTCCTCTCTAGTCCTGCCATGACTTGTGTGTTGAAGATTCATTCCTCTTTGCTTCTTTGCTTCTTTCTGGCCTTATACCCTAAAGGCTCCTTTATGTTAAGTTGTACTACTGCATTGGATTTTGACCATTTGGACCTCTTGGCCTTGATCCGGCTTCACTTAGACTTGTGTTTAAGCCACTTTTTGACCATGTCTTTTGCAAAAATCAAACTTGCAATCCCTTATCTTCTGCAACTTCACACACCTTCAGACCCGTGGAAGGAACATCCCTTTGAGTGTCCTTGACCAGTTTCGCCTCCCTGCATTGAGCATAGGAATGTTCCCATCCCAGGAACTAGATCATCTATTTCATCGACACTCGTTCTTTCCACCGTACTATAACATTCTTTTATTCTTTTTCTAGCTTAAATACAAAGACAAAAAAAATTATATATTCCAAAAAAGAGTGGGAACAGGACAACATTTTCATTTATTTTTGGCAGCTAGAGTCAGTCATGTCGCCCTTGAACAAAGAATCTCCTCCATTTGGGTGGGATTTAGCTTGACTTAAGTACACCATAACTTTGTTATAGAGTCAGTTCTCCTCCGATTGGTTATCTCTTCCAATCATATGGAGATTTTGCTCGTGCCTCCTGCATGATGAACTTATACAGAGTCATCATATGCTGCCACATGGTCATCATTGGGTCGTGCTTTTGTTCAAGGGAAGTAAGCCTGAGTCGATGTCTTTGTGGTGTCCCTTAACCTATTTTTCAGTCGGTCATCCCCGGTTGTTAGTGTCTTGTCTATCACCACATCAGTTATATTGGTCCTTTACTCATGCTAATTTGAGAAGGTCTCCATTGACTTCTTGCTAGCAGGGCTTGTCCTTATCGACGACAACATCTTGCTCTGAGGACAGGCCTAGATCCATACCTTGGCCCTATTTTCATTATTGATAGCTCACCCTATGCTCAACATCGATCAGTATCATGGGTCTTTGATTGAGTGGTTTCCCTTATGTTCGACAACAACTTACATTATTACACATTGGTATTCGTGCAGTGCCTTGGTTTCCATTTGAACCTATTGGTGGATTCCTTGCCTTTGTGTCATATTTCATCATTGGTTGGTTCAGAGGGTTTCTATTGTGTGCTAGCTACATCTTGTGTACACTGGAAACATGCTTCGGTCGGGTTACTACATCTTTTTCATCCAATTCCTTCCACATTATTGGCCTACGGGTTACACTCGTGCTAGATTTATGAAGGATGCCTTAATGCCTTCCTTCTAGTGGATCTTTCCCTATCGACTATGACTCACTGCTCTAGGGCAAAGGTCTAGAGTCCATTTGGTAGTACCTTTGTGTTAGCCGTCATCAGTGGTAGATCCTTCGCTATCGATAGTGGGAAACCATAATTGTCTCCTGATTGATAGATTCTTACAGGTGTTCAACTTCAGCTAATCTATTCACACTTGTTAGATTGTACTGGCTACCTTGACTCTCATTATCATTATCAGTGAGTAGTCTCAGGTTTGTTAACAGTATACATCAATGACTGCTAATCAAATGATTTCGCACATGGTCGACTTCAGATCATTTATTCCCATTGTGTAGAAATGTACCACAACAGTCGGTGAAGACCTCGGGTTGCGTCAACATTCTTTAGTTCACTTGTCAATTTCTCCTGTTGCTTCTAATTGACACCATTCCACATTATATGTTGCATTCCTTCACAGTGACATCCTATATGCTGGCATCTGAGTTGTGATGTAGTACGATCTTATTCCACCATGTTCATTTGGTACTATTGGGATTAGTTTTTGACATCAGTGATCAGCTTCATCTTTCAGCTTTATTGATCATCTTCTTATATGTGATATTCAAACATGTACTTGTTCGATCATATTCAGATGATCCATTATGTACTTTCAGTTCCTTATACTTGTATACATAGTGGATTCACTTGTACTTGATATGCAGACATGCTTTAATTTCTCTGAGAATGGTTATGCCTGCCTCAGAGAGTTGTTTCTTTATGATCTTCTTTTGCTTGCTTGGTAGGCTGAAATCTGGTGAAGTCCTTCCCAGGTTTTGACAGGTTTCCTTTCTATATAATTAATACATTTCAGCCATCATGTTCCCCTCCTAACCTCATATATTAGGGGGCATTTGTTATAGCTCCAGATACCACCTTATGTATTTGTGATGCTTGGTTTACGGTCTAGGGCAACCCCTCCTTCAAGACTTTGTCAAAATATTCAAAAAATAGTGTCTTACTCACTATACATGACTTTTCCCTATATTAAACGCGTGTACACGTGAGTCAGTCTATACCCAACCCCCGTATATGTCTTAAAACACTAAAAAAAAAAAAAATTCCTTAATTATGGGCAGAGATCACAGGTTTTACCTGTTGATTACCTATTAGTGCCCATGGCCCAACTGTTCCCAACTGTTTCCCAACTAGAAAACTACTTTGGGAGAAGTATAAAAAGACATCAATGGGAAGGCCCTAATGAGGAGAGAAAATAGAGAATTACTCTACTGAGATTATCCCCTAATCAAGTCTGAAGATCCTTGTGCTTCAAGCACTTCCCCAAGTTCAAGAAACCCTTGTTTCCTTGAGATTTGATATCCTTTCACTTGTGGGAGATATACTTGTGTTGGTTATGGAAGGAGCCTTTTGAAGACCGGAACTGGACGGACCTGGATGATGGTTCCACTTGGAGCTGGAAGAGGAAGACTCAAGTGAACTCTTTCTATGTTTTTATTATAGTTACCTGCAATAAAAGAAACATTCTCGTGTTCTTGATATCAACTTTGTTCATGCATCTGATATTATTGTTGTTAGAGCCTAGGTTGACCTCAGGCTAAAAGAAGGCAATCCTAGGATAACCACAAACGAAGCTTAACCTGGTAGCTAGCCCTACCAAGTTACGAGAGGGCTTTCTACTTGTCAATCTCAGTTGATATGATTGGATAGAATATGGATTTTAGGCTAGGTATAGTATCTCTTGGGTTTTTGGGTTGATTTTGATGGTTTTGTCGTTGGATCAAATGGAGCAGGGAGCTTTGGGTTCCAGAAATCAAGTCAGGAATGTAGGGTGTTCTATGGGGTGAGGTAGGTAGGTGTTTTATCACTTGAAATTGAATGATATGGTAGGTCTAAGACTGGCGAGGAGCTAAGGAGGCATGCAAAGATCATGAGTCCTCTTCAAACAGTAGAAAACATCAAAACTAAATGGATTCCCAAGGTAGAGCATTGTAACCAATGTATTCTCCCTATCTATCTTTATTTCATTTAGTTAGAAGAATGAATTAGATTTTGGCACACATAACACATGAGAAAAACTAATGACAAAAGAAGAAACTATGCAAAAACACATTACCACAAGAATCCCATAAAAATAGCTGCAAATCTTGGTTTATTTCCTTCCCAAACTGCTGTAAAGATGTACAATGTAGCTCAGAGCATCCAAGAGAGTCCAACCTTTGCTAATGACTGAAAAAATACATAATATAGATAATCAAACCAGCTATGATAGCCATTAGGGGTCGAATCCAAGAGATAAGGAACTGTTACAACCATTTCCAAACAAGGAGAAGGAATACAAGCAGTGGAACATCTTGCCTCTATAAGCATGGAAATTGATTCATTGACCCCCAAACTAGCTCAAACTGATGAATATACCCTATAATATCATTTAAAAAGTAAATTTACATGCCATGGAATTAATTACAATAATAAATTCATCCACTAAGGTAGAAAAAGTCAACTGGCAGTGAAACTAGGTGAAAACTGGATTTTTTGGTCAAACTCACTCTATGCATAGCGCCACTGGCCAGGTGCCGAGCACTGCTTCAAATCCACTTTTAGAGGTCTTACGCTTAGACAAATTGATCAAGGGATAGTTCATTGGAAATCTTGTCGAGTGTAATTTCCAAAACATCTTGAATGCTTCAATTTGAGGTTAATTTGCCCTGTCAAAAGTCTAATCTCCCAAGACTGGTAAAAATATGTAGAATGAGGCTACCTAAATGCAGAGTGTTGTTGCAGTCAAATTTTTAAGGTCTTCGTCAACTCTAAATTGAGCTCATGATAGCTCATTGGAAAGCCACTTGTGTCTAGTTATCATTTGACTCATCAAGAAAGTCATTTGGTCATTCCATATAGGAAAAACCTTGATTTTACCAAGGTCATTCCAGAGGTGAATCAACCCCTCAAAGGCAAATGATGTTTTCAAAATTTCTCCCAAACCATGAAACCTATGTAAAAACTAAAATATTTTTTTCTTCTTGGGTCAATTATGGACAAAAACCTCTCTCAAATTTTGTCAAATTCATCTTCTATTTCTCAAAAACATCATTTAAATAAAACCTATCCCGATATGTGGAACAGGAGGTTTGTAGAAATGAAGGGAAATGAAAGGGATAAGCGGCTTTTAAATTCTTGAGAAAAGTTTGGAGAATAGGGAGGGATGTTAGGAAGTAGGGGAAACTGGAATTTCAAATATTGAGTGAGGGGAAGGGGACTAAAAGGGAAAAACATAGGCCTAGCCTAAAAACTTGTCAAATTGTAGCAATAGACTAGGGTTTGTGGGAAAATGATGAATTGGAGGGATATCAGTGATGGGAAGCACTTGAAGGTATCTTAAGGATAGGGGAAGGTGTATGAGCATCAGGATACAAGTTTTGTTGATGATTTGACCATCCAAGAAAAATTACCTTTAATACCCTAGGAGAGGGAAATGAGCCTTACCCAAGTACAACTGAAGCACGAACAAGGTGTAAAATGACCCATTGGAACCTAAAATGATGATGACAAATTTTTTAATGATGGTACACTCAGCTGAATGGTGACATGGACCGACACTTGGAAAACTTTGAAAGGAGTGAAAACAAATCCTATACCTAATACCTAATGACCAAATTTTACTTGAAGACTCACTGAAATGACAAAACTTGATTTTGACACCCTAAGACAACTTCGTAAGAGCATGTTTGATCACTAGTGGAAGGTTTCAGAGACTGACACTAACATTGGCTCCATTGGGGATGGTAGCTCTTTGGAGGTGCCAAGAACACCATAGATCTCTGGGCAAATGTAGATTAGTGCCTCATCCATTGGGCAATGGAGTCAAAAAAGATTCAAACTAAAATGCATGACTAAATACTGATGACTCAAAGACACAAATTGACTTGAAACTGATTCAATACTAAAACAAAACCAACAAACTGGAAAAGACATTCAAAATGGAGCTTATTCATTAAAACCTACTCTAACTATTCCATTCATCACCTGATCAAGTGAAATGAAACAACCAATGCAACCACGTAAGTATTCTGGCTGCTATTTGAATTCTCAGCAAGTACTTTCTTATGAAAAACAAGAGAAAACCACTGAAAGGCAACTCCCATGAAAACTTGTAAACAGATCAGTTGAATAATATGGATTCTCTATCCGACTCCAAACATACTACATAAGGATCTTGAAATTCATGTGCACTGGGACTTAGCTCATCCAATGGATTACTTTGCTTCTCCTCATACCATGAATGCAAACTTTCATTTGAGCTTTGTGATGAGACTCCTACTGAAAATGACATAGAAATCGGCTGTCGGATCAATTTTGTATCGATACTTTTTTCAAGCTCACAGTTAGCTAAACAAGAAGGACTTTGACTGTAGACATCATCCAAGACATCAGCTATTGGATCGTGAAAAATGTGAAAAGACTGTTGCAACCCATTTTCTATTGGTTTCGATGAGATTGCATGATTTTCTATAGGCTACTCATCCTTTATTAAAGATGTACTATGCAAATTTCCCTTCAAAAACTGAAATGATCCAAACCAAATGGTACGAAATCATCTTGCATCGTTTGATCATATGTTCCAGCTTCCAAGTCTTCATATACAACCTGACACTCAATGACATTCAGAGGCTGCAAATCTAGATATGATAAGTCTTGAACAAGGATTTCATTGCCCTCAAGATGGTCCAGATCAAAACTTATCGACGGTTGATTTCTGATTGCATGAAAGTTGTCCATGATGAACTAAAATGAAGTAAAACAAAAAGGAAAAGATCCTTCACTTACTTCACAATTTGATTCACTTTCCTCCTTACTTCCATGGCTGATATGTAACGGCTGATCACTATACTTGAACTGCTGAAAGTGAACTTCCTCCTTCCACAAACCAACTGCTGATTTGTCTACAAGATTACCTTCTGTTTGGAGAACATAAGCATCATCATACTGATCAAACTGAGGGAAATCATCAGTATAAAACACATCATCAAGCATACATGTCAAATCAATAGATCTCTTTTCTCCAAGATGATCTATAAAATAATCATTATCATATCTATGACAATTGGGATAAGAAAGGAAATGTTTTGGATCAGCCACTTGTTTTTCTTCAATCAGCGAGCCATGGTCTCGAACATCACACTCATTCCTTTTGATGATCTTTTGCATCATATCTTCCACTTCACTTACCAAAATGTCGAGCTTTACCTCTAAAGATGTTGATTCCTCTGGATCTATGTTCTTTCTCTCTTCTTCCTTCAATTTTGCCCTTCTAATCGGCAAATAGCTTCTACATCTACTGCATTGTTCTACATCTCTTCAAGTGTTTCAAGGTTCCTCTATCTCAGCTGAAACTCCATTTCTGGATCAAAGGCATTCGGGTAGTGCAAGAGAGCGGATCCAGGAGGAGGGCTTATATTAACTGGCATCGAAAAATAGACTTGGTTAAACCTACTAGAAAATTGTTGCACTGTCTCCCCTGGCAGTCTCTTTAGCTGGTTATACTCTTCTAGAATCGAGAAAGGGTTTTGTCTGGCCACCCACTTGTTGAGGAAAACTTTGACAAACTACTAGAAATATGAGATGCTTGCATCAGGCGGGGTTTTGAACCAACTCTTGACTTTGCGTTGCAAAGAAAGAGAAAAAGTCCTAATAATGACATCCTCATCATCGACTTCAAAAAGGTCAAGAAAAGACTCAAAATTCAATACATGTCTCTCAGCAGTGATGTTGTCACATTCATCATCAAATATTGGTAGATATAGGTAATTATTTTTAGGGAAAGCATGGGATATAGGAGGTATATGAGTGGTTTGTATCGATCTGGAATTGTACAAGGTATAGGGGTATGTATAGAAGATGTAGAATCAGTCTTGGTCTCTTTAGGCTCATCATAAGATTCAAAAGAATGGTCTTGATGAAGATCAAAGGCATGCGAATATTTGGTATTCACTATATTCAAAGGGAAAGAATCAAATGCAGGTCTAGAATCTTTTCTCAGATACAATATACTTTGTAAAGCCTTCTTGGCATTCTTAGGAAAAGAGAAGAAATAATTTATAACAAAGAACATAATTTCGTGGATGAAATTCCAACTTGAACACTTGATCTTTCCATATTGTCCTTTCATGTTTCAGCTGGTCAGGTTCATCCTCTAATAGAGTCCTTGGATCTGATCTCAAAACTGATTCAGAGTCACCAAGTGAATGATTTCAGCCTTCCAGTGTCTTATCGTTGTCCACCCTCAACAATCAGATCTAAACTTGATGAATTTTTCTAAGGAACATAAAACTACATTCCCGAGTATGGTTGCCACTACGTTAGAGCCTAGATTGACCTCAGGCTGAAAGAAGGCAATCCTAGGATAACCACAAACCAATCTTAACCTATTAGCTAGCTCTACTAGGTCGAGAGAGGGTTCTCTGCTTGTCAATCTTAGTTCAGATGACTCGATCAAATATGAATTTTAGGCTAGGTATAGTAGCTCTAAGGTTTTTTGGTTGATTTTGCTGGTTTTGTCGCTGGATCAAATGGAGCAGGAAGCTTTGGGTTCCGGAAATCAAGTCAGGAATGTAGGGTGTTCTATGGAGCGAGGTAGGTAGGTTTTTTAGCACTTGAAATTGTGTGAGATGGTAGGTCTAAGACTGGTGAGGAGCTAAGGAGGGCATGCAAAGATCATGAGTCCTCTTCAAACAGTAGAAAACATCAAAACTAAATGGATTCGCAAGGCAGAGCATTGTAACCAATGTATTCTACCTATCTATATTGATTTCATTTAGTTATAAGAATGAATTAGATTTTGGAACACATAACACATGAGAAAAAATAATGACAGAAGAAGAAACTATGCAAAATCCCATTACCACAATAATCCCATAAAAATAGCTGCAAATCCTTGTTTATTTCCTTGCCAAACTGTTGTAAAGATGTTAAATGTAGCTCAGAGCATCTAAGAGAGTCCAACTTTTGCTAATGACTAAAAAAATAAATAATATAGAAAATCAAAACACCTAGGCTAGCCATCAAGGGTCGAATCCAAGAGATAAGGAACTGTTACAACCATTTCCAAATAAGGAGCAGGAATATAGGCAATGGAACAACTTGCTTCTATAAGGATGGAAACTAATTCATTGACCCCAAAACCAACTCAAACTAATGAATATACCCTCTAAGATCATCTCACAATTACATTTACATTCCATGGAATTAATTACAATAAAAAATTCATCCATGAAGAGAGAAAAAGTCAATTGGCAGTGAAACTAGGTGAAAACTGGATTTTTTGGTCAAACTGGCTCTATACGTAGTGCCACTGGCCAGGTGCATAGCGCCGCTTCACAACGAATTTTGGAGGTCTTCCCCTTAGCTAAATAGAACATGGGATAGCGTGTTGGAAATCCTGTCGAGTCTACTTTCTAGAACATCTTGAATTTTTCAATTGAGAGTTCATTTGCCCTGTCAAAAGTACAATTTCCCAAGACTGGTCAAAATCTACAGAATGAGGTTACCTAAAGGTAGAGTTTTGTTGAAGCCAAACTTTGAAGGTCTTCCTTAATTCGAAATTGAGCTCATTATAGGTGATTGGAAAGCTATTTGCGTCTAGTTATCATTTGACTCATCAAGCAAGTCATTTGGTCATTCCATCTAGGAGAAAAATTGATTTTACCAAGGTCACTCGAGAAGTGCGTCAACCTTCCTCAGAAAAATTATGTTTTCGACATTTCTCCCAAACCATGAAACTTGTGTAAAAATATAAAGAGGTTGTTCTTCTTGGGTTAATGATGGACAAAAATATCTCTCACTTTTGTCAAACTCATCTTCTATTCCTCAGAAACATCATTTAAATAAAACCTATCCCAATATTTGGAACAGGGGGTTTGTAGAAATGAAGGGAAATGAAAGGGATAAGGGGCTTCTAAATTCTTGAGAAAATTGTGAAGAATAGGGAGGGATGTTAGGAAGTAGGGGAAAGTGGAATTTAAAATATTGAGTTAGGGGAAGTGGTCCAAAAGAGCAAAACACAGGCCTAGCCTAGAAAATTGTCAAATTGTAGCTATAGGTTAGGATTTGTGGGAATATGATGAATGTGAGGGATATCAGTGATGGGAAGTGCTTAATAAGGTATATTAAGGATAGGGGAAGGTGTATGAGCATCAAAATACAAGTTTTGTTGACTATTTTACCGTCCAAGAAAAATTACCTTCAAAACCCTAGGAGAGGAAATGAGCCGTACCCAAGTACAAATGAAGCACAAACAAGGTGTAAAATGACCCATTGGAAACTGAAATGATGATGACAACTTTTTTAATGATGGTACACTCAGCTGAATGGTGACATAGATTGACACTTGGAAAACTTTGAAAGGAGTGAAAACAAATCCGGGACCTAATACCTAGTGACCAAATTTTACTTGAAGACTCACTGAAATGACAAAATTTGACTTTGACACCCTAAGACCACTTTGTAAGAGCATGTTTGATCACTAGTGCAATGTTTCAAATACTGACACTAACAATTGTTATGGTTTATGTATGAAGGACTATTTCAATGTATAACTAACCATCTATTTATATGTTATAAAGTTGATTTCACTATAATGGTTTATATATATGGTACTGTGTGTCTTTGACTTGGTTGTTTTGCAGGTTCAAGGATTGTGAGGAGTTGCGGAGGGTTTGAACCCTAGCTGGAACTACTCGAATGAAGGACCCCCGAGTATGTACATCCTTGCATAGTTTCTGTTTAAGCATTTTTCCCCAGTTATTTTCTTGTTTCTTGCTGTAGATTACTCCTGCTCTGCTAGGGTTTTGACCTAAAGCCCTAGGGGACTTTATCCCTTAACAGCTTCTCGGCCTTTTAATTGAACAATGATCATTTTTTGGCAGATGAATTACAAATGAATAGTGGGCGGTTTTTCAAGTTGGCTGGGGAGGTGGTTTCCCAAGCCATCACATCGCTTTATCGAGGAGGCGGTATTTTGGCGAGGTCACTCGATCTACCTTAACGGTTGACACGTAGTAGACGGGGTTCCGAGAAAAACTACTTTATTAGCTAGGTAAAGGTCAGATATCGGGTGAACCCGATATGGATGTGAATTGTTAGATTCGGGTGCTGATGATCAGATGGTAGTCAGGTGACAAATTAGCATGGATGAAATGGGAAAAGGTTTTGGGGGGGCTCGTGGATTTAATTAATGGTGGTTTGTGATTATTCTGGAGTTAAACATAGGATTAAATGATCAGACGGGGTTAATGAAGGGATTATCTTAGCTTTATGGAGAATTAGTGAGTTAAGAGGGTTTTGTTGGGGGGATAAGGTAAAAATATAGTTTATAGTTAAACTAAAGGGGTAATATATACGGGGATTTATTTATATACGAGGAAAAATGGTATATCGAGAGCTATATTATTAAGTGAGAAATTAATATGAACTGAAATGAGAGGAATGAAAATAATACTAAGTATAATGTAATATTTGTGCTTTTCCTTTACATACACTTATACTTAGGATAGAATCTTTTTTTGGGTATTTTGAGTGAAAGGATTTAACATGGGGTTTTTTACTTTTCATAGGAAAATGGAGTTTAACATTAGGGAAAGGGGTTTTATTAGGGTAATGAAGGGAAATGACTTTTATAAAGATAACTCTAACACTTGATGTCCATACGTCATTAAGTCGAGGGTCCGCTCCCATCAAAAGTCATAGAAATGCTCTGAGCCTTTATGACTCGAAGGATTTTTAGTATTAAAACATACATTTGGACGGGGAAATTAGTAAGTATAGGGATGAAATGAATGAGGGGGAGTCAATTAAATCAACTTGTAAACCTCTGTTTTTGCTTTCTTAATTGCTCATGCACATTGAAACATATGATTAAGCATGATAAATGTGCTTTTGTCCAATCAACTTTATACATAACCAACCTTTCTTCTACTTACCCGTTACTTACCCTAACATTTTTTTTTCTTCACTTATTTGAGTGCATTTGGGCTAGCAGATCCTTATCATTCTTTTTTCTTTTATAAAACAAACTATCTACTTCTAACCTTATATCTTGCAAAGGCTTAGATTAAGATGATGAGCTCCATATCATTCTCTATTTTAACTATTCATATGCCAAGATTAAACTATTTGGCTAGTTCTTTATTCTCTATCTATCAACATTAAATTTAAAGCATGAAAATTCAAGATTAAGTTGTTTGACTTATCATGGAATATGGTATTTTAAAGAAGCTACACATAGTCATTATTTGCAAAAAAGGTAAAATACTAGTGGCATTTTAATTTCCACACTTTCATGATCTATTTTATCTCTTTTTGTGGGATTCATATTTTTCACTTTTTTAATCTTTGTTTCTTTTTGTCCTTTGATTATTCTTTTAAGACATACCCTCTTTGCATTACTTAATTTGGGAATACATTTGCAGAAAGCAAAGGTAGGTAAAATATTACAATACTAACCGTAGTCAATTCAAAATTATGAATCATATTATGATAGGACCCTAACAGTGGCTGCATGTTATGAAACCAGCTCAAGAAAAGATAGAAAAGATAGATCAACGCCTTAGAATTCAGCCTCTTCGAGGGGGAAACCTCCTTTACCTTACATAAATGAACAATTCTTGGATGATTCAAATGACAAAACCTCCTTTCTATATATAGGAGTCTAAGCAGTCACAATATAATCCAGCCGACCTAACAATAATAATATAAAGCCACAAAAATAACAATAGAGGGATTCTATGGGGCACAATAATAACAATATGGGGGCAATAGGGGCACAACAATATAATAAGGGGTATAACTATAATAGTAATGGGGTAATCACTAGTATTATAGGGACCCAACATGCCCCTCTCCTTCAAAAAAGTGTTGTCCTCAACGCTTGAGTAGTTCTGGATACTTTTGCATAAAATTCTCATCCTCCCATGTGGAATCTTCAGTGGATAAGTTCTTCCACTTGATAAGATACTCTGAAATTGATCGATTTCATAGCTGTCGAGTTCTTGTTTCTGTGACTTCTTCCGGTTCCAATATAATTTTTCCTTCCTTGTCAAGTTCTGGCAATATTGTTTGAACTGGGAGCTTGTCACCTATAACCTTCTTTAAACATGAAACATGGAAAACTGGGTGCAATCGAGAAGCTGCAGGAAGCTCCAATTTGTATGCCATAGTACCAATCTTTTGCAACACCTTGTACGGACCATAATACTTTGGTGATAATTTATTATCCTTCTTAGCTTGCTTGAGGGACATTTGCTTATATGGTTGTAGCTGTAGGAATACCCAATCACCTACATCAAAACTTCTTTCACTGCGATGTTGATCTGCCTGTTGTTTCATTCTATTCTATTCCAACATGAGGTTATCCTTTAAGAGTTGGAGGACTTGTTGTTGATGTTCGATGTGATGTTCCATTGCCTGAACCTTAGAATTTTCTCTGAAAGATGATGTGATGGGTGGTGGTTGATACCCATAAAGTGCCATAAATGGGGTCATTTTTGTTGCTGTATGGAAGGAAGTGTTATACCACCATTCAGCCAGAGGCAACCATTTGACCCATTGTGTCTGTTTATCATATACAAAGCAACAAAGATATCCTTCCAAACATTTGTTTACTATCTCAGTTTTCCCATCAGATTGAGGATGATAAGATGAGTTATGAGCTAACTGAGTACCAAGACAAGAAAATAATTCTGTCCAAAAATTTCCCGTGAAAATGGGATCTCTGTCACTTACAATAATCTTTGGGTTTCCATGTAGCTTTTGAATTGTTTCCATAAATGTAGTAGAAACTTTACTGGCTTTAAATGGATGTGATAATGCACAAAGGTGTGCATACTTGGTAAGTTTATCAACTACCACCATGATGACACTCTTTCCCTCAAACTTGGGTAAACCTATGATAAAATCCATTGAAACCTCCTCCCAACGTTGGCTTGGAATGGATAAAGGTTTTAATAGACCCGGTGTCTTAATTGTTTCAACTTTATTTTGTTGTCAAACCAAACATTCCGCCACAAACTTTTGAATATCTGATTTAAGGTCATCCCAAAAAAATTCCTTCTTAACCCTGTGGTAAGTTTTTAAAAATCCTGAGTGCCCTCCTAAGGGAGAAGTGTGCAATTCCATCAAAATCTTTTGTTTTAGCTGGGAATTCTTACAGAGGTATAAGCGATCTTTGTAGCATAACGAATCATTTTTCCAGCTAAATGTATCAGTCTTATTGGAATCTTGTTGTAACTTTCGAATAAGTGCCCACACTTCTTCGTCATTCTTCCATTCCTCCCTTGCCTTGTTTATCCAATCTGGTTGGATAATAGAAATGGCGCACAACAATGCTTCCACATCCTCATCCTTTCTTGAGAGTGCATCTGCCACCACATTTTGCTTCCCTTTTTTGTAGACGATTTCAAAGTCATAACCCAACATCTTTGTGACCCACTTTTGTTGCTCTTTAGAGGATAATCTTTGCTCTAAAAAGTATTTAAGGCTATCATGATCTGTTTTAACCTTGAAGTGTCTTCCCATTAGGTAGGGTTGCCATTTCTCAAGTGCATGGAGTATTGCCAACATTTCCTTCTCATAAATAGCTTTGCTTAAAAACTTTCCCTTGATTGGACGACTTTCAAAAGCAATGGGTCTTTCATCTTGCATTAGAATAGCACTAATTCCATTTCCTGAAGCATCACATTCCACAATAAAGGTTTTTGTGAAGTCCGGTGTAGCTAAGACCGATGCTTGGCACATTGCCTATTTAAGATGTTCAAAGGCCTTTGTTGCTTTCGGAGTCCATGAAAATGCATCTTTCTTCAATAATGTTGTTAGAGGTGTTGCTATTCTCCCATAATTCTTAACAAACTTGCGATAATACCTTGTCAACCAGAGAAATCCTCGCAGATGCTTTATGGATGTGGGGATTTTCCATTCCTTAATGGATTTAATTTTGCTAGGGTCTACCTTAACTCCTTCATGAGATACAATATGACCCAGATATTCCACCTCTTGGACTCCAAAGAAACATTTGGATCTTTTTGCATATAATTGTTTCTCCTCCAATAGTTGTAGCTCCCTGTCAACATGTTCAACATGATCCTTCCAAGACTTGCTGTAGATTGGTATATCATCAAAAAATACTAACACAAATTTCTAAGGAATGGTTTGAAAATTGAATTCATCAAACCTTGAAATGTTGAAGGTGCATTGGTAAGGCCAAAAGGCATGACCAAAAATTCATAATGACCCTCATGAGTTCTAAATGTTGTTTTTGGAATGTCTTCAGTCTTCATTCTGATTTGATGATATCTTGAACGAAGATCCAACTTGGTGAAGTAAATTGATCCATGCAATTCATCCAGTAATTCATCAATGACAGGAATGGGGAACTTATCTTTAATAGTGAGCTTGTTGAGCTCCCTATAATCCGGACACAAGTGCCATGATCCATACTTCTTGTGCACCAATACTACTGGAGCAGAGAAAGAACTTTGACTCTGTTGAATTATACCAGCCTCTAGCATTTCTGCAACCATACGTTCAATTTCACTCTTTTGGACATAGGAATATCTGCACGGCCTGATGTTTGGAGGAACACTTCCTGGAATCAGATCAATAGCATGATGATGATCACACATAGGTGGGAGACCTTTGGGAGTCTCAAATACCTTGGAATGATTGTCCAGGACTTTTTGGAGATCTGGAGAAATAGATTATTCCGATGTGGAAACATCTAGCGAACATAATTGTGCAATTACACCTCTTTGTTCCTTTTTAAGAAGTTTTGTCATACCATTAGAGCTGATTATCTTTCATGGTTTCCCTGCAATACCTCTTACTTTAACTTCCTTTCCTTCCGTAGAAAATTTGATGAAAATTTCTTGAAAATTAAAAGCTATTGTACCCAAGGATTGTAGCCATTGGACTCCTAGTACAACATCAACACCTCCCATTGGAATGGAAAGCATTGGGCTAGTCAATACATATTCTCCCATGGATAGCTTGATATTATGGCACTTTCCAGCGCAATTTATTGTTCCTCCATTTGCAATCATCACTCGACACTCTGGTGATGGATATAGGAAGCAATTCAATTCTTTTGCTACCTTACAATGAATAAAATTGTGGGTGCTTCCTGAATCAATCAACACTATTACCTTTTTCTTCTTGATTTGTCCTTCTATCTTGATGGTTTGAGGAGTGGTAATTCCCACCAATGCGTTACAAGATATGGTCAGATTTATTTGTTTTTCATCTAGGCTTTGTTCCTGGAGTATATCATCTTCTTTTCACCTTTCTTGCTCCTTTTCTTCTTCCTCTTCACAATCTATGTAGAATAATTTCTTCTCAGCACACTTATGACCTTTAATGTATTTGCTATCACAACTATAACAGAGCCCTTTTGCTCTTTTTTCTTCCAATTGTTGTGGTGTCAACCTTATAGGTTGTGGAAGACTAGGGGCAACAACACTTCCATCTTTATAGTTGTGAGTGGTATGCTTCCTGGTTGCCAAAGGCGAACATCATGTTGGATATTATCCTTTAAAGACCCTATGAACACGTCAATCCTATGCTCCTTTGGAATATCTTTTACCCTTATGTTCAATTTTTGGAATTCCTCAATGTGCTCCATTATTGAACCCTTTTGTTTGAGACTTATCAATTGGATAAAAAAAGTGTTGCTTTTTGTATCCTCATAATGTGCTATCAATTCTTTCGTAAAAATTGCCCAAGTGATAAATTGTTTACGAGAGCAAAGCCACTGATACCATAAAAGCTGATTTGGTTCTAAATATAAAGTTGCCATACGTACCTTTTGTGTGTTTTGCACATTATTGAGATCGAAGAATTGCTCCATCTGTAATATCCATGTGGTGGGATTCTTGCCATCAAACTTCCTCATATCGATTTTTGGAATATGGTGGGTCTTCGATCCAACATTAGAGTCTATGGAATCATGATTAACATTTCTTTTTTTACATCATGAGTTTCCTTTACAACCTTTTCACCATTAGTAAGTATTTCTTGTAGAAAATTTGTCAAATCTGCCATGTCTCTCTTCAAATATATCTTCAAATCATCCATCTTAGCTTCCATGCCCTTTATCTTAGATTCCATGCCATTTATCTTAGAGTCCACGCCATTTATCTTAGCTTCTGTTAGCTTTTGTTAGCATGACATTTGTTGCACTTGTTCTTGTAATTTTGATATATCATGTAGCATTTCTTCCTCTTCTTCATGAGTCATGCTAGAGCTTTCAGGTTCCTTACTAGGTGTTTGCATTTTCTTTCCTTGGGGCATCAGTTACCAATAATAATGCTTTACTATGCCCTTTGAATTCCTTCAAACCAAGCTTACGTGAAAATTAAAAAAAAAACTACACACATTTTTCCACTTTGTAGAAGCCTGATATTGAATCTAATGTATCTCTGTAAATTCAGATCCTCCAATTCTGAAATTTTGACCTGTATTAGCCTTTTGCGTCCTCTTTCCAATTCCATAAGTCTGACCCAAATTGGATTCTCCAAGGAAGAGTTATGCGAAATCTCCCACAGTGACTTGATTATAGACTAGTTCAGTAGAGCGAACTTGTATGACGTTCCACGAGTCACTGTTTCGACCTTTGGATCTAAAAATTGCATACAAGAAACTAAAATCTGTCCTCTTTCTTTAACTTCTTACGAAATTTCAATCTGATCCCCAGAGAGAAAGTTATGACAATTGGTGGGCTCTAGTATTGTAGCAATAATGCTACAACTCCTGGGACTCCCTTCTTTAATTTTATCAACCCGGTAGTTCGTAACAAACTTGGAAGCGACGGTGCTGTATGCACAAGTACTAGCTCTTGCCGTAGCTGTCACTTGGTCAGCTGGCACAAGTCCGCTAGGGGCTCAAGCCAACTTCTATGAGCTTCGAGAAGAAGCTTTTTAATTGATGGATGAAAGCTAACTCAAAGGAAGCTAATCTACTTGCGGAAAGAACCTGAAAGAGAAAAAGAACAACAAACCCTAGCAAACCCTAATTCTACCAGCTAGTCCTACTGATGCAAAGAGGAGAATGAAAACTACAGAGAGATGCCATTACTTTCTATGAAGGTAGGATACATGTGTCTAGACTACCTCTACCTGAAGAAACCTCTTTTTGTATTTTTGAATAAGTTATTAGAATTAACATGCTTGTGCTTTTAACTGGCTTTTTACTGTGGAGAGGTGGGTCAAGGAGGAGAAATGCTTGGAAGAGGTCGGGAAGGTTCAGAGAGGGTCTAAGGAGTCCCTAACACCCTCCGAGAGAGTTTCACAAAGTTTGGATATCAAGAAACCTCATTTGTGAGCTTCTACAGGAAGTCTGCAGGGGTTCTACAGGATGTTTCAGAATTTCTACAGGATGTTCATAAATTTCTACAGGATGTTCTACAATTGGATTTTGGATGATAGGGGTTTGTAATGACTTAGTGACAGAGAGATGAAGTGATGAGAGGGTGTGGAAAGCTAGTTTGCCTTAAAGAGGGTAGAGGAAATGGAAGGCCAAGAAGGTAGGGTGACGTGGGCAAAAGAGTAGTTGTGAGACAAGGGATCTAACTTGGAGATGAGCAGTTGGCCTAGACGAAGCTTAGATGGACGAGAGAGTGATGGAGATGCACCGCATAGTGTAAACTTAACCAAATCAACCACGTCCTGCACATAATCAAAATATTAACTAATCTATCCTAACTGTTAATGAAACCAATGAACAGCAACGTTATTTCTAAAGAGAACCACGTACAGTACTGAAGCAAAGAAACATTCCAAGAGGTCTGAATGCATGAATAACTCCTACAAATGAAAACACTTCACCAAAGATTGCATGGGTAAGCAAACTAGTGTTTTTGTTGGGCAGCACTGTCTGCAATTCCAGCCCCTAGGAAGAGGTGAAAATGAGAGTGCAGGCAACCGTTTTCTAGAGATTTTATCACTTCTTATCTCATTACTCTATTCTAGACATCTGAAACAACTCTATTCTTCAACAATGACCTACTTAACCACACAACGAAATCTAACTCAACAAACTGCTTTTCAAATGCATGCAAAGAAAATCATAATGCTGAAAGGAAAGATATCAATACAAAGAAGGAGGCCCTAGGCTGTGAGGTTGGGCCCAACCCTAAGAGCTATGGATCCTCTAGAAACTCAGAGCTGAGATCAAATCTGACTGCTTCTCATTAAAAAATAATAATCATAAGTCAAGAGTTATGCCAATAATGGCTACAAAAGAACAAAACAGAGCTAGCAGCTCGTAGTGCAGAATGTGCAAAAGTTTTTCCAAAAGTCCTTTTCAAAGGCTGAAGCCTTATCATTTATACATCACGAGGCCCAAGCTGGCCTCCTAAATCTATGGGACTTTGCTGACCAAACTGGGAGTGAACAGCTGCTTCCACAAAATCTATTTGGCTGCCTTCTAGATCCGGTTTTGGTGGCTTTTGGAGCTCGGAGTTGGGGGTGAAGATCCCGAGGAAGGTTATTTAATGCCGTGGACAACCCCCCTACGAATCCTCAACCCCAACTTGGCTGTCTCCTAGCCCTTTTCTACTCGGTTTTGCTCCAACATGTGTCAAAAAATCCTGAAATGAGCACGTGTTAGCCACCTAGGAATAATGACTACCCTTATTCGTACAAATGACATAAACATACTAAAAAATGATGCATAAGTTATGAAAAATGAAGGATTGAGCAAGGGTAGTTAGGCCCAATGAGCCCAAAATGTTACCAAATTTGGGGCTCATCATCACCCCCCAGCTAAAATGATTGCTCATCCCTGAGCAACTAATCCAGCTTCTCGTCCTTCATTGCTTTCACCGCCACTCTCACATCCCAGGCTTCTGAAGTAGTATCCTCCTCACTGGCATGGAACCCAGCCTTCCTTTCCACCTCTTCCCACTGCTTATGCTCTTCTTTCTCTGTGCTGCCTTCCATCAATCCTAAAAGAAAAGGTGGGCTTAGCTTGAGGCCAATCCAGCTGGCTTGGAGGTTCTGAATGGACTTTTTGTAGAGGGGCACCCATACTAGAGCTTCCCTCATTTGAGTTGGAGTTTGATATTCCCTGATTTTGAGGCTGTGGGACAATGTGTTCCACCGGCGGGTGCAAGCATGAACACAATTGTCCCCTAATAGTCGCTCCATATCCTCAAAATGTGCTATAGCCTGAGCCTGCTGATCCATGTATTTCAATAAAGCTTGAGAGTCCGTTGCTAAGTGTTGGTGGGCCGATATCAATGCAGTGGGGTCCCCTGGCTCTGCTCTAATCAGCAGTGGCTCATGTAACTCTCGGTTCATGACCTCTTTGACCTCTGCTACTCTCTTTTCTTCATGGTTCAACCATGAGGCAAATGCCATCAACTGCGTATCTCCTACGACTGTGTTGGGATCCCATGAAGTCACATTAGGAAGGGCCAAATTATGGAGATAGAACTTCAATAGCTTGGCCTTGTCCTCTGATGAACTGCTATTGCATAACTCTGTGAACTGTTGGGGGTCTTGGATTTGGGAGATACCGCTCTGTGTTAATGCATTAATTTGGAATTGCAGCCACTGTTCCCATAGGTATAGGCCATAAGATTTGGCCGGTTGTCTACATTGTAGAGCATCCATGGCCCAACTGGCCATGCAGGCCAGTTGTGCCTCTTTTTGTTGTAACTGCTGTTTGAGAGCTTGTATCTCAATTTGTGCTTGCAATTCCCTTTCCTGTAGGTGCTGGTTTAGCTCCCCAAGACCAACTTGTAGTCCTTCTTTGCCTTGAGGTTCTGCTATAGTGTCCTCTGATGCTGTGCCCCTTTCTTTCCTCTGTTCCTATAGCTGCAGTTTGAGTTTCTCATTCTCTTCCTGTAGGAATACCCGCTGGCAGTTTCCCATGTGTTTGGACATAGCTAATTCTCTTCGTGCCTCCTTGAGTTGTTCCTCCAAGGGGCCTATATCTGCCACTCCTTTAGATTTAGCTATCCTCATCCACGTGTGGGTTCTCACTCTTTCTTCCTCCAACGCAAAGAAAAGCGGCACTGTGAATTTTTGTGGAATAATTTTTCCAGCCTCCAAAAAGTTATAATACGAGCTCAAGCTTGGCTGGGGACTAGGTTCCGGAATATGCTCTACCTCTTCTTCCCTTCGTGGCTCTACTCCATCTTCCCTTGGTGGTGATGTGGCTGCATCTCCCTCCATTCTTTCGGTCTCCTTGAGCCTGGCCAATGTTTCCTGTAGAACGGCCTCAGCATCTTTTAGAGGGGTTTTTGAAGCCAACCTTTCCATCCTCTCCTTCCAGGTAGTTGTCTTCGGGCTCACCCGCTCATAAGTGACTGATATTTTTTAGGGGGACCTCTCCCTTGGCGAGGTAGGGGTGTCTTCTATGGTAATTGGGTCGCTGGATGGAGGTTGGGGCCTGCCTGTTTTGATTCTGACACTTCTCCTTGCTTTGAAATACAGAGGGGTCTCCCTCTTTCGTTTTTCCTTTGGCTTGGGAGGGGTACTTAGGGTGGCTAGCATAGCTGCTGCCTCCCTAGCAAGGATTTCGGCCGTCTTCCCATTCTGTGTTCCTTTCTCAGGACTTCCTGTAGAAAGCCTTGTAGCGGCTGATTTCTGGCTTCCTGTAGAAGCCGTTTTTTATTTTCCTGTAGAAATAGGTGGCACCATTTTAGCCTGCTTGGCTGAGGGTGCATTGTCTTTTGACTTTGCTGAGGATGCCTTCATTGACGTGGACTTGTTCAGTCCTTCCGACCCTGCTCTGTAACCTTTTCTCCCTCGGTGTTAATGTGGGTTTGTCATCCTCTGTTTTGGCAGCCTGGTGCTTCTCTTGTTTCCCCTTGTGTTATTTCCTTGGTGCTTTGGCCATGGCTTCTTGGCCTTTTCCTTTCTTCTCTGCCTAAATTGGTTCCTTCTCCTCGCTACTGGAGGAGGTGAGCTCCTCAGCCAAAATTTTGATGTCATCATCCTTAGTCATGTTTCGAAAGGCTTCCCACGAGAGAGGAACGGTGTATGTGTGGAGTGCATCCTCCATGAGGAGCTTAATGAGCCCATGATGGGCTACCTGGTCTGGCATTCCCTCTCGTAACTTGGTTGCACATTCAGTCATGGACTGCAGGAGGAAGTAAGGAATACTCAACTTGTTTTCTAAGGGTAGGTCCATTTCGTGGCTAAGTTCTGTGAGAAGGTGGAAATGGTATCCATACACGATGCTGAATCGCCCCTCGCACGTGATATACTTCATAATTTGGAGGCTGACCTCACTCCAGAGCGGTTGTAGGCTGGCTCTTTGAACTCCGTTCTTGTCCTCTGAGAATTGCTCCTCCAGTAGAAAGAACTCCTTCTTAGCCTTCTGGCCTAGTTTTCTCTTCTCCTTATCCAACGGTACCCCCATCGGGAGATCAACGACTCTTCGGATGAACTATGGGGTGAGTCTGAGATTCAAACCTCTGAAATTGACAATGGCCAGCGTTTTTGATTTTGGCTTGAAAGCTCGCAGGAATTCCTCTGCCACCTCCTCATCGTAACCTTGAAGCTTGTCGCAGAACGACATCCACCGTGCACGAGAAAACAGGTCTACCACCTCAGGGTTTTCCCGTAGCTTCTTTGAGTCTGTCGGTTCTTTCCTAATGAACCCACCCAGCATGGTGAAAGCTTGTTGTGTTAGCCAGAGCTGGCTGGCGCGTATAAAAAGATGGACCTTTGGGATTTCCTTAGACAGAGCGCAGAATTATGCCTCTGTCACGCACACAGTTTGTGAATTCATGACTGTCTACAGGTGAGCCATGACAGTGGCTCAATTATGAACCAAATCCTGTAGAAAACCCCGCATATACACTACAATGACAATTCTCATGCAGAAGTAAGACGATGCTTGCAAATTCATGCGCAGATTGTAATTCTACTTTTTTAGGACGTCGACTTCGCCACCCTTCGAACCAATTGCATTGGAGGACTAGGTTCAGGCTTACCTCATTCCAACTTGCCACCTTTGACATGAATAGATTAATTTCCTCCGTAGCGGTGAGCTTCCTATAGTGCAGCTTCCTGTAGAAGTCGTGCACGGGTTCTGGAGAGCGCGTTAGTGGTTCTGGGCCTTCTGTGCAACCACCGGACATTTGAACAGGCCGAGGACTCGGAGTAACAGTCTTCAGGAAGTTTCGGATACTTACTCGACTGCAAAGCGGTTGAGGATAAATGAGTGGAGTGCCATACGTGATCTAGCCGGTGGATTTGAATCCCTGCGGAACTCGTGGCGCGGGGGTGAGCTGTCCCTGCCGGACCATTGGATGACGTCACCTGTTATCATTCCATTGTAAGTCTGCCTGACTGCCGAATCATTCCCTGCATATCTACCGCCGCCATTTCTGTTAGATCGCCGCTTCTCCTCGACTGGACGCTTCCCACGTGTCCATTTCCTGTCTTCTTTGACACAACCAACGCTTTCCGAATCGGACGAGACCATCGGACTGGTCGTGGTGGCCAGTTGAATGGCTACCTCACTGGCTCAACCCATTCATTTCCATACTCGCACACATTTTAGAGCATTGTTCATGTAATTTGACGAAAAAGGGTGAGGCACTTACCTGTGCGGCCGCGACGTTATTTTCATGCTTCAGGACGAGGGTGACGGATCCGCTTGCTGCTGCTTCATGCACAGGCACGGGAGTTCCTTCTTGCTGACTGCTGCTGGTTACGAGACCGGTTACCTGGCTGTGGATGGTGCATGTGCCAGCTCTATGAGTTGCAGGTGCCTTCATGATGTATGCTCTAGCCGGATCAACTGCTACAGGATTCCTGTAGGATATCCTGTAGTCGTTTCTCCTCCTCGGGTGCATGCCGAAACGGTGGAATCACGGTCATGATTGCAGGGTCCTCGGATTGCTTTGATAAGTAGCGTATTGGGCCTCTGCATACTTTATTCCATTTGAGAACTGTTTCTTCTGAGAATCCAACCTTCTGATTTGACTGTGCAGGTATTTCCATTGCATGGCAGCAGGGGTGGTAGAAGGAGGCAACAACAGTGGGTGATGGAGAAAAACATTGGTTGCATGCCTCCTTATTGGACTTTGGGCTTCAAATTCTTCCACACAGTCGGTCGTAGGCCGTCCAAAGATTCTATAGGAAGTTTCTTGTAGAAATACAGAACTTCCTGTAGAAAGTCCTATAGCTTCCTATAGAAAGCTAAACTGTGATCAAATCGTGCCCAGACCTTGGAAGAGATGAGTGTTTCTGGAGGGAGTGTTGGTGAGGTCACCTGGTAGCATAGTAGGGACCCTTGTCCTTGAGTTGAGAGACCTCCTTTTCTGCATGGAATACCTGCAACCTGCATGAATTGTCAAATCTTGAGCCTGTTTTCCTGTTTCTGCTTCCTTCTTTTCTGTTTTCCTTTTCTTTGTTTGTTTTTTCTTTCTTCTTTTTCTTATTTTTTTTTTTTTTGAAAGACAGCAGGGGTGCCTCAGTGAGGTTTTCACCCTTACCATCTACCTTGAGTGCCTCAAAGAGGTTTTAACCCAAGGGTCTTTTTTATTCAAAAATTTTCAAAAAGACAGCAGGGGCGCCTCAATGAGGTTTTCACCCCTACCATCTGCCTTGGGAGCCTCAGAAAGGTTTTCACCCAAGGATCTTTATTTTTTCTTCTTCTTTTTTTTTTTTTTTTTTGAGATCAGGGTATGCCCAAAACAGAGGCAGAACCCTTCTCTATGACCAGCACTGATTTTTCCACAGTTTTGATGAATTCTTGCCTCGAAAGAGGTTTCCTGTAGATCTTTAGTCGATGCCCATTGACGAGCATGGGGATGGCTTCCTCATCAATGGTCCGAACAAGAACAGACCCATTGTCATTACACTTCTCCACTGCATATGGTCCCAACCATCTTGTTCTCAGCTTCCCCTTAAAATCCTTATGTCTAGAATCGTACAACAGTGCCCAATCTCCCAGCTGGAATTGCTTGTCATTGAGGTGCCGGTCATGCCATACCTTCCTCTGAAGTTGAACCACCTCTGAGTGGAGAAGGGCTTGCATTCGGTGTTCATCCAGCCCATTCAGCTGCAATAACCTTTCTTGTTGGGCATGGCTGAGATCTAGGTCCAGCTGAGCTGCCATCCTCAAGGTGTTGTACTCGAACTCAATTGACAGCAAAGCTCTCTTCCCATAGACCAGCTCATAAGGTGTGAAGCCGGTTGTGGTCTTCCAAGTGGTGTTGTAAGCCCAAGTGGCCTCAACTTGGCGATCTGCCCAATCTTTTCTACTGCTGCTCACCACCTTAGTCAAGATCCCTTCCAATGCTCTATTGGTGACTTCCACCTGCCCATTTGCTTGAGGATGATAGGGGGTGGAAGTCCTATGCTTGATTTTGTGATGAGCGAGTAGGTCTTCAATTAAGTTGGAGGTGAACTGGCTTCCTTGATCAGTGACTAGCTCTCTTGGGTAGTCAAATTTGTAGAAGATGTTTTCTCTTAAGAACTCGGCCACCTTTTCTTCTGTCGCTGCTTTGATTGACTTGGTTTCTGCCCACTTTGTTAGATAGTCTGTGCACACAATGATGTAAGACCTTTGCCTTGAAGGAGGATTGATTGGATCCATAAAATCCATACCCCACTTCTCAAATGGCTCAAGAGTCACTTGAGGTTGGAGAGGCATTTCGTCCCTTGCAGTCGATTTCCCCCATCCTTTGGCATCGCTCACATTGGATGATATATCTTCTGACATCTTGATGAAGCATGGGCCAATAGTAGCCTGCCTGTAGGATTTTGAAGGCAGTTCTTTTGGCTGCAAAATGTCCTCCACAAGGCCCGTCATGACAGGTTAGGAGGATATCAAAGACTTCCTCCTCCCTTACACAACACCTGAAGATCTGATCGGGGCCAAGCTTGAACAGGTTGCCCCCGATCCAAGTGAATGAGGCACTCTTCCTTACGATTCTGCTCTTCTCTCTTGAGGATAGGTGCGGAGGGAACTGTGTTGAGACAAGGTAGTTTGCTATATCAGCAAACCATGGAGAGGGTACTGAGATAGCAAACAGATGTTCATCTGGCATCTGGTCATCCACTGTTCCATCCTCACCTACATGTAGATCCAATCTAGACAAGAAGTCAGCAACAACATTTTCTTTACCTGGTTTGTCAACGATAGTCAAATCCAATTGCTACAACAAAAGTAACCATCTAATAATACGAGAATTCACATCTGGTTTATTCATTAAATATCTAATTGCAGCATGATCAGTATGTACAAATGTTTGATAGCCAGTGATATAATGTTGGAACTTGTTCAGTGCATGGACCACGGCTAAGAATTCTTTCTCGGTTACAGTATAATTTAGTTCTGCCTTGGATAAGTTTTTGCTGACAAAGTATATCGCGTATGGAAGTTTTTGTTCAACTTGTCCTAAGGCTGCCCCTATGGCTTTGTTCGAGGCATCAGTGTGGATGTGGAAAGGTAGGGCCCAATTTGGACCTCTCAATATTGGGGCAGACACCAACTTATCCTTTAATTCATTCAGAGCCTTCTGACAATCGTCAGTCCATTTAAACTCAACATCTTTTGCTAAGAGGCCAAACAATGGCGAAGCTAGCTTACTGAAGTCTTTAATGAATCTCCTATAATACCCTGCTAAACCTAAGAAACTTCGAACATCTCTTACCTTCTGAGGAGGTGGAACCTTTTTTATGAGAGCAATTTTGCTAGGATCCACCTGTAACCCTTGGCGAGAAATGGTATGTCCTAGCACGGTTCCTTCAGTCATCAAGAACTCACATTTTTCAGGACTAAGGGACAGGTTCATCTCAATGCACTTGGTTAGGACTTTTCCCAGATTGGACAATGCTTCTTGGAAGTTGGACCCATAAGGAGTGAAGTCATCCATATAGATTTCCACCGAGTCATGGACCAGCTCGGAAAAGATGCTCAAGATGGCTCTCTAGAAGGTGGCAGGAGCATTGCATAGTCCAAAGGGAAGAACTCGGTAAGCAAAGGTACCCCTAGGACAAGTGAAGGTGGTCTTATCTTGGTCTTCCTGGCTGATTTGGATCTGATTATACCCGCTAAACCCATCTAGGAAAGAGAAAAACTTCTTTCCCGCCAGTCCATCCAACACTTGATCTATGAAGGGTAGAGGAAAGTGGTCTTTCTTGGTGGCTTTGTTCAGTTCTCGGTAGTCCACACAGATTCTCCACTTCCCATTTTTCTTGGGAACCAACACTAGAGGGGACACCCACTCGCTATCCGAGATGGGGTAAATGAATCTTGCATCCAATAGTTTTTGCAATTCTTCCTTGACGATGTCCTTAAGGGCTGGATTCATTCTCCTTTGGGGTTGCCTAACCGGTTTACAATCTTCTTTGATGTAGATGTGATGGGTACAGACTAAAGGATGGACTCCTTTCATCTCCTTATAGCTCCAAGCAAAAGCATCTAGATGACTGGCCAACAGACTACACAGCTCCTTTTCCTGGGAAGGAGATAGGGAGGAGCTAATCTTTAACGTTCTCTCGGGGTCAAACTCCACATTTTTGACTTTGGGAGTGGTTGGATTGGCCCCACAAAGGTCCACTAAGGTGCTGGCTTGGGTATCCTCCACCAATTTCTCTAAGGACAATGCACTGGGAGGTGGATTTTGAATCAAGGTCTCAATCAAATCATCCTCGGTTTGAGGACCTCCCCTGATGGTTTCTAAGGTGCACAAGGGTGCAGAGTACACCTCATCCTCTTCTCCTTCTCCCAACCAAATTTGTAAGTCATGCTCTAATAGAGGTTGGGCAGGAGGATATAGGACTAGCTGCTTGGACATAGGACCATTTTTGATGGTCATGTTTCCTGCACGGCAGCTTATGTAAGCATCCGCAGTGGCTAACCAAGGCCTTCCCAAAATAAGGGGGTATCCAGTAAGCTTTGCCTTTGGTTGAAGAACCAAGAAGTCTGCAGGGTACTCCCAAGAGTCAACTAAGACCAAGACATCCTCTACAATCCCTGCGGGAGTCACGGTGGAGCGATCTGCTAGCTGCATGACTGTCGAGGTCTTTCTCAAGGAACCCTGAAGGTTGAGTTTGAGCATGGTATCTCTGGTCATCACATTAATGGCAGCCCCTAGATCAATCAAAGTGTGGGGTATGATGGTGCCATTGATGTGGAAATCAACTACAGGACTCCCAGGATCCAAATACTTTGGGCAGATTACTTGCCCCAACATAAGATCAGACAGTTGTCCTATGATGTTGATGGTTGAGGCATCTCTTTTTCGCCTGCCTGGGTGTCTGAAACACTTTTCCTTAACCAGTTTGTTGTATATCGGTACATCTTTGATGGCTTGGAGAAGTGGTATTCTCACACACAACTATTTGAGTTCTCCCAGAAGCTCTTCCTCCTCTGGGTTGGGTTGTGTGGTTGCTGTTAGTCTCTTAGGAAAGGGTGGAATGGCTTTTGGTTCACTTTCCTGTTTATCTTCCTCGTCCTCTGGGGGAGGAGGTTAGCGATCCGGAAGAGTCTTCCCAGATCGCAAGTTGATCTCCTGGATCTCCACAGTATAGGTATGGCATGTTGTTTCCCCAGGATATACCTGCTGGGCCTATCGGTTGTTGGGATTCAGGTTCAGTTGAGCAGGCATTTGGGGTTGTCTTAGAGGAGCAGGAGGTAATGGTTGTGGTTGAGCTGGTGGTGGAGGCAAAATGGCAGGAGGAGTATTGTACTGGGGCCTCCACCCCAGTTGAGGTGCATTCCACTGAGGCTGTGGCTGGGCATGTGAGTGAAACGAATGAGTAGTGGGCTGAGTATGGTACTGAGGTGGGTAAGACCATGGGGGAGGTACAGACCAGGAAGGATGAGCAGGGGGACCCCAGGAAGGCATAGGAGCAGATTGGTTGGGGCTATAATAAGCTTGGGATGTCCCTTGCATCCCCTACTGGTAAGGTCTTGGTCCATGTGGCCTCCTTTGGTTGAGGAAATAGAGAGGTTCAGTGGGCACCTCCGTTCCTTGGTACATGGCTTTAAGCTCAGGTAAGGTTGGGCATTGGTTTGTGGGGTGGTCCTCCTCACAAACGAAACATACCTCTACCGAATGTAATGGGCACTCATTCTTAGGGTGCTTCCTTGTACACCTAGGGCAGAATATAGCCAAAGCCCTCTCAGCTTCCTCTTTCTTCTGTTGGATTTGGAATGTATCAAGTTGCATGGCAATGGTCTGTCTCACCTCACTCTTGAGGTCCTCTAACTGATTTGAAAACTCATGTTTGGAGAAAGGAATACTAGCTGAGAGGGGCTTTCCTCTACCTCTTTTCTGGGCTGCCCTAGAGTGGTTCCTAAACACAGTATTTATATCCTCATAAGGTAGTTGGTAAATATATCCTCCAGCTAGCATGTGAAGGGTATCTAGAAGGTCTTCAGGGACTCCTCAGAGCAGGACCAACTTGAGAGATTCAGGGTCAAGTGTGCACTTGGCCCGTTTATAGCTAACTTGGAACCTTTCCTCGTAATCTTCTAAAGACTCATCATTCCCCATGGTCATCCGAAAGATTTCTCCCTTGGCTTCCTTGGACCTACAGTAGTCCCGGTATTTGGTATTGAAAGCTTGCTGCATCTGAGCCCAAGTGGTGATACTATTCCCAGGTAAGCCCATGAACCAGCGTAATGCTGCATCCTTAAGGGTAGAGGGGAAGAGTTTCAGTTTTTGCTCATCTTCGGTATAGTCATAGGTTCGACAAAGGACAGCAAACTCAAATAGGAAGGAATCAGGGTCTTCAGTAGTCAGTACATGGAAGTGAGGTAAAGCGGAGGGGCTTATGTTTTTCATTTTCATGTCTCCATTAGTCTCTCGGATGGGAAAGGCACCTTCTATTCTCTCATCTTCTCTTCTATTGTCAGCCATGGCTTCAGATGGAGTGATCTCTAACTCTTCTTCTATTATAAGATCTTCGTATATCTCAGGAGGCTCTCCTATAGGTTCTTCTAGATCACTGTCACCAAAGAAGAGAGAAGGGTGACTCAGTGAAGTGGTGGGGGTGTTGGGTAAGAATTTGCCTGTTTTATCTCGATTTCTACGAGGCATGAAATGGAAAGACTTTTGATTGCTTTTGTTCTTTTTTCTGGTACCTGCAAAACAAAAATAGATTGAACTGCAACTAACTATCTTGCTGAAATGGAAATGCTGAATTGAAATGAAAGCATGAAAGAACTAATCTATTTTGCTCAAATGAAATTGCAGGAATGAAATGCTAGGCTACGCTTGCAGAATTGAAATGCTAATCTATGCTTGCAGAAATAAAATTGCGGAATTGAAATGCTAATCTATGAAAGCAGGAAATGTCTACGCTACTTTTGTGGAAAGGAAATTGCAGAATGGAAATGAAATAAACTACTTAGCAGAAGGCGAGAGTAGGAAAATAGAAGAAAAGCAACAATCACCAATACTCTGACGCTCCCCCAGCAACGGCACCAAAAAGATGGTGGGCTCCAGTATTGTAGCAATAATGCTACAACTCCTGGGACTCCCTTCTTTAATTTTATCAACCCGGTAGTTCGTAACAAACTTGGAAGTGACGATGTTGTATGCACAACTACTAGCTCTTGCCGTAGCTGTCACTTGGTCAGCTGGCACAAGTCCGCTAGGGGCTCAAGCAAACTTCTATGAGCTCTGAGAAGAAGCTTTTTAATTGATGGATGAAAACTAACTCAAAGGAAGCTAATCTACTTATGGAAAGAACCTGAAAGCCAAAAAGAACCACAAACCCTAGTAAACCATAATTCTACCAGCTAGTCCTACTGATGCAAAGAGGAGAATGAAAACTACAGAGAGATGCCATTACTTTCTATGAAGGTATGATACATGTGTCTAGACTACCTCTACCTGAAGAAACCTCTTTTTTTATTTTTGAATAAGTTATTAGAATTAACATGCTTATGCTTTTAACTGTTCAGAGGTGGGTCAAGGAGGAGAAATGCTTGGAAGAGGTTGAGAAGGTTCAGAGAGGGTCTAAGGAGTCCCTAACACCCTTCCAAAGAGTTTCACAAAGTTTGGATATCAAGAAACCTCATTTGTGAGCTTCTACAGGAAGTCTGCAGGGGTTCTACAGGATGTTTCAGAATTTCTACAGGATGTTCAGAAATTTCTACAGGATGTTCTACAATTGGATTTTGGATGATGGGTGAGTGAAAGAGGATGCATGAATGGATAGGGAGGTAGGATAGGGGTTTGTAATGACTTAGTGACAGAGAGATGAAGTGATGAGAGGGTGTGGAAAGCTAGCTTGTCTTAAAGAGGGCAGAGGAAATGGAAGGCCAAGAAGGTAGGGTGACGTGGGAAAAAGAGTAGTTGTGAGACAAGGAATCTAACTTGGAGATGAGCAGTTGGCCTGGACGAAGCTTAGATGGACGAGAGAGTGATGGAGATGCACCGCACAGTGTAAACTTAACCAAATCAACCACGTCCTACACATAATCAAAATATTAACTAATCTATCCTAACTGTTAATGAAACCAATGAACAACAACGTTATTTCTAAAGAGAACCACGTACAGTACTGAAGCAAAGAAACATTCCAGGAGGTCTGAATGCATGAATAACTCCTACAAATGAAAACACTTCACCGAAGATTACATGGGTAAGAAAACTAGTGTTTTTGTTGGGCAGCACTGTCTGCAATTCCAGCCCCTAGGAAGAGGTGAAAATGAGAGTGCAGGCAACCCTTTTCTGGAGCTTTTATCACTTCTTATCTCATTACTCTATTCTAGACATCTGAAATAACTCTATTCTTCAACAATGACCTACTTAACCACACAACGAAATCTAACTCAACAAACTGCGTTTCAAATGCATGCAAAGAAAATCATAATGCTGAAAGGAAAGATATCAATACAAAGAAGGAGGCCCTAGGCTCTCAGGTTGGGCCCAACCCCGAGAGCTATGGCTCCTCTAGAAACTTAGAGCTGAGATCAAATCTGACTGCTTCTCATTAAAAAATAATAATCATAAGTCAAGAGTTATGCCAATAATGGCTACAAAAGAACAAAACAGAGCTGGCAGCTCATAGTGCAGAATGTGCAAAAGTTTTTCCAAAAGTCCTTTTCGAAGGCTGAAGCCTTATCATTTGTACATCACGAGGCCCAAGCTGGCCTCCTAAATCTATGGGACTTGGCTGACCAAACTGGGAGTGAACAGCTGCTTCCACAAAATCTGTTTGGCTGCCTTCTAGATCCGGTTTTGGTGGCTTTTGGAGCTCGGAGTTGGGGGTGAAGATCCTGAGAAAGGCTATTTAATGCCATGGACAACCCCCCTATGAATCCTCAACCCCAGCTTGGCTGTCTCCTAGCCATTGTCTGCTCGATTTTGCTCCAACATGTGTCAAAAAATCCTGAAATGAGCATGTGTTAGCCACCTAGGAATAGTGACTACCCTTATTCGTACAGATGACATAAACATACTAAAAAATGATGCATAAGTTATGAAAAATGAAGGATTGAGCAAGGGTAGTTAGGCCCAATGAGCCCAAAATGTTACCAAATTTGGGGCTCATCAACAATTTTCCCCATGTCACCTGTTTGGAATCTAATTCAGGAGTCTGCAAAAAGACCAACTTCCTCAGATCATATCTCCGCAAATATAGTGCGAAAAGCTCTGAAATTCAGACCTTATGTTCAGCACGATTTCTTCTCAAATGGGGTTTTTTTGCAACTTCTGAAACGTCGCAGAAAAAACATTATAGCAAAAATGCCACGATGACCTGTTTGGAGCAGTGAAACCCTAGAATCTAAAGCTCTGATACCAAATGTTATGAAACCAGCTCAAGAAAAGATAGAAAAGATAGATCAACGCCTTAGAATTCAGCCTCTTCGAGGGGGAAACCTCCTTTACATTACATAAATGAACAATTCTTGGATGATTCAAATGACAAAGCCTCCTTTCTATATATAGGAGTCTAAGGAGTCACAATATAATCCAGCTGACCTAACAATAATAATATAAAGCCACAAAAATAACAATAGAGGGATTCTATGGGGCACAGTAATAACAATATGGGGCGATAGGAGCACAACAATATTAATAAGGGGTATAACTACAATAGTAATGGGGTAATCACTAGTATTATAGGGACCCAACACTACACATGGGGATGGTATCTCCTTGTCGGATGTCAAGAACATTGTTGACTAGTAGCCGGATCCATTGGGCCAATCCCAAACATGTGTATGCTTTGTTGTATAATATTTGTGACTGAAACTCTTGAACTGAAAGTAGACCCTTTATGGAAACTAAAATCTCATCTGAAACTGAAAGAAGGTACTGCAATTCTCAAACCAAACAAATAGATCATCAAGATCTTTAGGACCTTCTTTCTGGGCTTAAACTTCTAATGAATTATTTCATAACTTGCTAAAAATTGAAAACTAAAATAAACTGAATTCCCACCTACTTACTCTAATCATTTGTTCAACTACTGGTTAGGTAAAATGAAACATCCAATAAAACCATTCAAGCATTATGTAATTTGATGTATTTTGTTGCATTTTTTTGTTTGTGACCAAAAATGAGATTCTAAAACCAATTATAACCCAGTCAACAAATGAGAAGATAAGGAAATACTTGATTTCCTTTGTGGACTCTAGAAACTCTACAAAAGGATCTTTCAAGATATATACGCTAATGTTTAACTATTCTAAGCAACTGTACAATTATTTTGGATGGACTCCATGCCATGAAAGTGAAATGTCATTTTCATATTTATCACCCTACCGACTTTCAAATATGCTTTCTGATGATATTTCTACCCTATGGAAGGATTGTTGCAGCCTATTACATATGGGATTTAATGGGACTTCATGGATTTCTGCATGTTGTTCATCCCTTTCTTTGGAGATATTATACCATATTTCCTTTAAAAGCTGAAATGATTCAAAACATAGTGGTATAGAACTTTCCTGTGTCATCTGATTAGACGTCTCAATAGAATTTGATAACTACACTTGTGAAACTGAAGAATCCTTATTAGGATTTTCATTGTCTTCTTTTTTGTCAATATCAATACCTAAAGACTGCTGATTTTTTATTGCTTTAAAGTTTTCTCCGCTGAACTGAAATGAATAAAAAAAAAGAGGAATAGAAGATTCAGTTATTTCCACATTTTCTACACTTTCTTCCTCACTTTCATAGCTGATATGAATAGCATGATAATTGTTTTCAAGCTGTTGAAACTGAATTTCTTTATTTCCCAAACTAGTTTATGATTGCTCTGTAAATTTAGTTCGGATTTGAAGAACATAATTATCATCATACTGATCATATTTAGCCAAATCATTAAAATAAGTAATGTCATCAAACATACACATTAGATCAGACGATTTCCTCTCAACATATAGCTCTATAAATCTATCTTCTGATCTATGGTAGTTTGAATTAGCAGGAATTTGTTCAAGCCTATCAACCTCTTCTTTTTGTGAAATAAATGTGTCATAGTGATTTTGAACAAAAAATTTATCTTTCATGGTGATCTTCTGTATCCTTTTCTCTATTTTTCTTACCAAAATGTCGAGTTTTACCTCTGCAATGTTGTTCCTCTCTGCTCCTGCTTTCAACTTTTCTCTTCTAATTTGGATATTAACTTCTACATCTACTGTAATGTTCTAAATCTATTCTAGTGTTGAGGGGTTTCTTTCCCTTAGCTGAAATTCTATCTCTGGATCAAATGCTTTTGGGTAATGCAAGAGATCTGAATCAAGAGGAGGTCTTATACTTGATGGCATTGAATAATATATTTGATTAAATCTGTCAGAAAATTGTTGTATTGTTTCCTTTGGTTGTCTTTTTAACAGAGTATATTCTTCTATGATCACATAAAGATTCACTTTGATTATCCATCTATGAAGGAAAAATTTGACAAACTGTTGGAAATTTGAGATGCTTGCAATAGGTAGATTCTTGAACCAGTTATTTACTCTACTTTGCAAAGAGAGAGAAAAAAGTATAATTCTAACATCATATTCATCAATTTCAAATAAGTTCAGATAATTCTCAAAACATTGAATATGTACTTGGGCAGTGATTTTACCATCCTCTCCATCAAACCTAGGGAGATACTTGAAATAGTTGCTAGGGAAAACATGGACTATAGGAGGTAAGATGAGTGACTTATACCTATTAGGAACTTTCCAAGATACAAGAATATGTACATGAATTGTAAGATCATTCTTGATTATTTGAGATTTCTTGATTGGAAAATGATCATCATAAGATTCAAAAGAATGCTACTGAAATGTGTAAGGAGATTTTATATTTACAATTTTCAAAGGAAAATAATTAAAAACTAATCTAAGATCTTCTCTAAAATACAATATACATTGAAAAACCTTCTTGATGAGAAAAAACATGATGTCTTGGATAACAATCCAAGTTAGGAACCTAATCTTCCCATATTGTTCTTTCAGGTTCATTCCTCCAATGGAGTCTTTATTGTGAAATTGATTTGGAGTCACCAGGTGGATGATTTTAACCTTTGTGTGTCTGATCACTGTCCACCAGTCTGATCACTGTCCACCATCATAGATTAGATCTAGACTGGTAAAATATTTCTGAGGAAAATGTTAGTCATCCCTAGTATGGTTGCCAGAAATGTTATCACTTTGATAATTCGTTTGAAGTAAAAAGAAAGAAAAATCAAATGTAACTACAAACCACTTTTGGAGATCAGGACCTAGCCTTCCTGATGCTCAGAGAGGGTTGTCTCTTTAAAATTTAACTTTGTTTTAGCTAAGATGTTTTCTAGTTATGATTGTTCAAGGGTTTTTTTATTTGTATTTGAGATTGGGTGGTGGGATCTGCTTAGACAGATGGATAAAATGATGTTTTTTAGACCATTGGGTTATGGAGTCAAACAATAAAGAAGCAAAACTGGATTAACTCACTAAAGGGATGTTGTAAGGGCAACATAGCAAAGTGTTTTTCAAATCTTTGAGACAGAGGGGTGAAAGGGTTTCACTCGAGGGTGGGAGAGCAGTTAAGGTTTATCAGACCTGGATAATGAATGAGGAATGAAGGGGTAATCAAAGATCAAAGGGCAATTAAGAATTATTTCACCTAGATATTCAAGAAATCAATCTAAACCGAAGAGAAATTAAGAATTCTTTAATTTAAATATCAGAAGAAAACATTTAAATGCATAACTATTAAGACAAAGTGTAATTATACAAGTTTTGAAGTAGTATTCCAGTTATAACATTTATATTGAGAAACAAATTAAATATTCTGAATAACTTTGAGATAAATGACAATAACACATGAAAATACTTGTCTAAAATTTGCTTGACACATGAATGCTTGGAAATGGCTGATCTTTATTTACCAATCTAGCTTGCTGGCTCAAAAAATGATACAATAACCTTCTAGGTCTTTTGATAAAAAAGTATATATAAATTTCTAATAGAATCCACTCAAAACACTTCAAATGAAGAAGTATTTATACAAATTCTAAACTAAAAAATCTTGAAAAAATATCAAGATTGGTTTTACAAATATCTCAAACTGGTTTACATTAATAGAACTTAAATAAACGACACACAAAACTAATGAATCTATTTGGCACTATATTTATGTATTGATGGTGACAAACAAGAGAAATTTGAATTTGATAGCAACTCTTCATTGATGATGAGGCTTCCAAGTCACTAACTACCTCCTTCCTTTGCGCATTCTACCCCAGAAATTTTGCAAAATTAGGGTCTAGTGATACCTTTTTATATCTCAATCTGAGATAGATATGTAAAAAGTGAAAGACGTTACTATAGATAAGTATGTTCTTACAATAAAACTCTTTCATTTTCCAAAAATTCAACTCCATCTGTTCACAATATTCTCTGCAAAATGATGTCAAAAATAGGACTTTGCATGGTCCAAAAAATAGGCTATGAAGATATACATCTATCACCCCTTTTGTAATACCTATATAAAAAGTGAAATAGGTTGTTTTATATTGGCCTTTTAGGAACACAAACCTCCTCCAGTTTCTCAAAATGTATCTTCCATTGGCCACAATAGTTTCTATAAAATGTACCATTCCTGCTCTGATTTCATCTTTTAACCTTAATTTTCTTTTAACTATTTTTACCTTCACTTTGGATAAACTTCATTGTTGCTGGTGAAACCTTACTACCTCCATGTTTACTTTTACTTTTTACCTTGCTTTCTCTATTTTTTCATCTATCTTCACTTTGACATGAATTTATTTTATCTGTATGCTTTGTAACTATCTTCCATGTTGTTTGTCTTCTTGCTGGCTTCGTTTATTCTCTATGATTTTTCAATTTCATACACTTTTACTCATACTCTTTCATCTATCTGATTTATCTTTTTCCTTTTATTGTGCTTTTTTGACTTTTACTGTAACCTTTTAACTTTTACTATACATCTTCAAATGAGAGGGTCCTTATAGTTTTTCACAAAATACCTAGAATTTGGGTGAAATAACTTCAAATTGGTGTTCTTGGCAACTGTATAAGTTTGAATGGGCTCTCGTATAGAATAAGAGCTTGATTAGGGTCTCTGCAACTTCTTTAGGAGTGAAACTGAGGTCGATTGGTGATTTTAGTGTTTAAATGTGTCGCAATGGCTGGCAGAGGTTTTACAAAGAAATTGATCGAAAAAGACCAAATAGGGCTTCTCAGCCTTTTTATTGAACAACAACCATTTTTTGGTAGGTGAATTACAAATGAATAGTTGGTGGTTTTTCGGGTTGGGTGGGGAGGTGGTTTCCCAAGCCATGGCACCACTTTATCAAGGAGGCGGTATTTTGGCAAGGTCACCCGATCTACCTTAACGCTTGACACATAATAGACGGGGATCTAGGAAAAACCACTTTATCAGGTGGGTAAAGGTCAGATATCAGGTGAACCCAATATGGCTGTGAATTGTTAGATTCGGGTGCTAATGATCAGATGATAGTCGGGTGATAGATTAGCATAGATGAAATGGGAAAAGGTTTTGGGGGTGCGCGGCGATATAATTAATGGTGGTTTGTGATTATTCTCGAGTTAAACACGGGATTAAATGATCAGACAGGGTTAATGGAGGGATTATCTTAACTTTATGGAGAGTTGGTGAGTTAAGAGGGTTTTGTCGAGGGAATAGGGTAAAAATATAGTTCATAGTTAAACTAAGGGTATGGGTAATATATATGGGGATTTATTTATATATGAGGAAAAAGGGTATATTGGAGCTATATTATTAAGTTAGAAATGAGCAGAATGAAAATAATACTAAGTATAATGTAATATTTGTGCTTTTCCTTTACATACACTTACACTTAGGATAAAATCTTTTGGGGGTATTTTAAGTGAAATGGAATTTAACATGGGGTCCTATACTTTTCATAGGAAAATGGAGCTTAACCTTAGGAAAAGGGGTTTTATTAGGGTAATGAAGGGAAATAATTTTTATGAAGGGAACTCTAACACTTGATGTCCATAAGTCATTAAGCCTAGGGTCCAGTCCCACCAAATGTCAGAGAAATGCTCTCAGCCTTTATGACTTGAAGGATTTTTAGTACTAGAATATACTTGTGGATGGGGAGATTAGTAAGTATAGGGATGAAATGAATGAGGGGTAGTCAATTAAATCAACTTGTAAACCTCTGTTTTTTCTTTCTTAATTTCTCATGCACATTGAAACATATGACTAAGCATGATAGATGTGCTTTTGTCCAATCAACTTTATACTTAAGCAAACTTTCTTCTACTTACCCATTACATACCCTAACATTTTTTTTTCTTAACTTATTTGGGTGCATGTATGCTAGCAGACCCTTATCATTCTTTTTTCTTTTATAAAACAAACTATCTACTTCTAACCTTATATCTTCCAAGGGCTCAGATTAAGCTGATGAGCTCCATATCATTATCTATTTTAACTATTGATCTGCCAAGATTAAACTGTTTGGCTAGATCTTTATTCTCTATCTATCAACGTTAAATTTAAAGCATGAAAAGTCAAGATTAAGTTGTTTGAATTATCATTGATTATGGTATTTTAAACAAGATACACATAATCATTATTTGTAGAAAAAATAAAATAGTAGTGGCATTTGAATTTGCACACTTTCATGATCTATTTTCATCTCTTTTTTGGGGTTCATATTTTTCACTTTTTTTATCTTTGTTTCATTTTGTCCTTTGATTATTGTTTTAGGACATACCTCTCTACATTTTTTAATTCAGGAATACATTTGTAGAAAGCAGAGGTATGTACAATATTACAATATTGAGCATAGTCAATTCAAAATTATGAATCCTATTATTATAGGACCCTAATAGTAAGTACAAGCGTAGAGAGAAAAATATATGTATTGTGCCTTTTATTGGTCAACTATTAAATTTATGGGTAATTCACGGTGCCCTAAGGTAAACAAATTTACTTATGTAACAACCCTAGTAAAAAATCCATGTAATAAAGTTAATAAAGGAAACATAAGAGCCATTGTCATGGGACATGTATTTCACGCTAAATGTTGGGAAAAAACATAATGATGGGGATCACTTGTGATTAATTGATGGCTATGGAAATTGGCAAAGGCAATGAAAAAGGATTTGGAAAGGCATGAGACATTATTTGGCATTTTATTTATGAAAATACCAGAAATTAGGAGAGAAGGGTGAAAAGTCATAGGTTGCATGTGAGGAGGAAAATGAAGGAAAATAATGGAAAATTGAAGAAAATAGTGGCCTCACTAATAAAAAGGCTTTTGAGGATCAGTTTGTAGCTTTTTGTTAGTTCATTTTTGTAGCTCTCATTTTATACTCTCTCGTTCATATTGTTGGACACTTAGAGTTTTCTTGGAGCACTCTTGGAGGAGTGTGGAATACTTGGAGATTTGGAGCATGAAGTAAAGGGAAGGATAGGAAAGTGCAAGAGGACATTGGGATCAATAGATATCACAGGTTTTTCTTATAGGTACAGAGTTGCATTTATGGTTTCCTTAATAGATTTTGCATGCATGGCACATGCATGTGGTTTCTTAATTATGATTTTTCATTGGAATGGAGTATTTCCTGTATTGATAGTGGATTTTCCTAGGCTTTCCATTTCATGGATAGCCATGGTACTGTGGGTGACTTTCCTATGTTTTTGCTATTTTTTTCTCATGTTCCTTATGGTTGTGGGTTGAGCTACTCTTTCCTGGAAGCCTTGGTTAGAAATGCGGGTTTTAACCCCGTGTAGAGATTACCTACATATGAATTCTAAAACACAGAAAATAAAAAATGTGAGAGCATAACACATAAAACACATATACATAGAGATTTTCCCCTCAATCCCAAAACTGGGACTACCAGCATGATTTTTCATTATGTTCCTTTCAATGTTACAATACATATTTATACATGTTGAACCATCCAATACCATGGACCGAAAACCATCGCGTCCAAAACCATGGACCGAAAACTATCGCATCCAAAGCCATATGCAAAAAATCATGGACAAAACCATACATAGGTCCACCCAACCTAATAGAGTGGGGTTACCTGCACCCCTCAAACCCCCTATGACCCCTCCACTACACAATCAGCACAACGAAGGGGCGGGCCCCACCCCCTTCTAACTGCTTGGTTAACTGCGTGGGCTAGTCGTGGAAAGAATATAACACAAAAAACAATCTCCCACTTGTTGTTTTCTTTCCATAGGGGGCCACAAGAGAGCTTAGTCATTTATCCAGCCCTGCAATGCCCATTGTTTCTCTACACCAAGAGAACTTCTTAAAGCTCACAGTTTTTGTGAATGCATCTCCAGTATTCTTCAAAGTGTCCACCTTTACTTGCAACACATGTTTGTCTTCTATCATATCCCTCACAAACTGATATTGAACATCAATGTGCTTTGTCCTTGAATGATATGCAGGGTTCTTTTCCAAGAAAATTACACTTTGGCTGTCACAGTCTATCCTTATAGCTCCCTGTAATAACCCCATATTTGAACACAATCTCTACAACCAAACAACTTCCTTGCTTGCATGAGTGGCTGCCATGTATTCTGCCTCTGTAATTGATAGTGCCACTACAAATTGTTTCTTACTCATCCAACTGACTGCACCTCCAAATAGGTTAAACACATACCCACTTGTAGATCTTCTTTGATCCAGATCTCCAGCCTAGTCTACATTAACAAAGCCACGAATATCCAACACTCTATCCAATCTTGGTCTTCCTTGGTAGCACAACCCATAATCACTAGTGCCACACAAATACCTGAAAACCCGCTTCACTGTTGTCCAGTGCTCCTTCCCTGGTTTTGACATAAACCTGATCAATACTCCCACTGCATGTGCAATGTCTGGTCTAATATAGACCATCACATACATCAGGCTACTAACTGCACTTGCATATGGAACATAGGACATGTCCTCTTCCTCTTCTTATGTCTTGGGACATTGTTCAACAGATAACTTTACACCTACACGAATAGGAACCTTCACTGGTTTACTATCCTGCATATTAAACCTCTGCAATGTTGTGTCGACATACTTCCTCTAGTTTAACCAGAGTTTCCTCTTTCTCTGATCTCTTCTAATTTCCATGCCCAAAATATAGTTTGCAGCACCAAGATATTTCATGTCGAATTTGGAGGACAAATGGGTCTTCAAATCCTGGATAATTTCTTTGTCATTTCCAACCAACAACATATCATCTAGATACAAGACCAGATAAATAACATGGTCACCAATTAATTTAAAATACGTAAAATGATCTACTTTTCTTCTGGTGAAACCAAATCCTAGTATAAATGTATCAAATTTCTGATACCACATCCCTGGTAACTGTTTTAACCCATACAGAGACTTCTCTAACTTGCATACCAATTCCTTCTTACCCTTCACCACAAAACCTTTAGGTTTATTCATGTAGATCTCCTCTTCCAGATCTCGATGAAGAAATGTTGTCTTCACATCCATCTGTTCTACCTCAAAATCAAAAGCATCAGCGACAGATAAAAGTAATCTAATAGAAGTTACCTTGGCAACAGGAGAAGAAATATCACCAAAATCAATTCCAAGCACCTCGAAATAACCTTTTGCTACCAACTAAGCTTTGTATTTCTCCACCTTTCCTTCTGCATTTGTCTTCTTCTTGAACACCCATTTGCTACCAATGGGTTTCATTCCATCCGGCAACTCCACCAGATCCCAAGCCTCATTTTTGTGCAAAGATGCCATTTCATTAACCATGGTCTCTTTCCAGAGTTTTCCATCCTCTGAATTTACTGCTTCCTTCATAGTTCTGGGATCATCATCAGTAATAGATAAAGAAAAATTTGAAAAGAAAGTAGATGAACTATAGCTTTTTGGCTGGCTTATTTCTCAAACTGATCTTCTCACACCCGAAGTTTGTAGTTCTTCATCTTCTGATTCCTCCTCTACTATAGATTCTGATTCTTCCTCCTTTAGCTCAAACTCTATCCTCTTAGGTTCCTTTGGTTGGAATTTATGTTTAATAACATCTTTCACATCTCTAAACATGACATCTCGGTTGTACACAACCTTCCTTGTTACTAGGTTCCAAAGCTTGTAACCATCTTTATACCCAATAAAGATGCACTTTTCAGATTTACTATCCAACTTGGTTCATTTCTCCTTTGGAACATGTACATATGCATCACATCCAAATACCCTTAGATGTGAAAGAGAGGGTTTCTTACGAGTCCATACCTCTTGTGGAGTCTTATCCTCCAACACTGATTAAGGTGATCTGTTGACAAAGTAACATGCTGTTTCCACCACCTCTACCCAGAATTCCAGTCCTAACCTAACACCATTGAGCATACTTCTTGCCCTTTCCATCAACATCTTATTCATTCTTTATGCAATTCCACTTTGCTGAGGTGTATATGGAGTAGTCTTTTGCCATGCTATACCAGACTTATTACAGAATTCTTCAAATTCCTTACTGCCAAACTCTTCACCGTTAGCTGTCCTCAACACCTTTATCTTCTTCTTTGTTTGGTTTTCCACTAGAGTCTTAAATTCTTTTAATGTGTCAAAGACTTCAGATTTCTTCTTAAGGAAATATATCCACATATTCCTTAAGAAGTCATATATAAATTATACATAGTACACAGACTTACCCAATGATGGAACCTTTATAGGTCCAAACACATCACTGTGCACAAGTTATAATATCAATTTCGCCCTCTTACCACCAAAGGGGAAACTCACCCGATTCTACTTCCCATATACACAATTTTCACAGAAATCAAGATCCAGAGAGCTGTTACTCATACCTTCTACCATACCTTTACCATGAAGTGTTGGAAGGTCCTTCTCTCTAATATGTCCAAGCCTTTGATGCCATAGCATGGTTTTCTCTCCAGAGACCACTAGATTTTCTGCTCCACTTTCAGGAATCACAGAGCTATTGCACCCATCAACAATAGTGCTACCTTGCATCTTATATAGCATGGAAAATTTTAGGGGCTAATGTTCGTCCTTTGGTGAAATTAAGGGGTTTTAAATTTTTAGTGAGCGAATATTTTGTATCATACTACATTTTTACAAATCCCCTAAAATAGCCCACCTTATTTTAAGGGAGAGGGTAAAAAAGGTAAATTTAGCCCTTGAAATTAGGAGTTACAACCTTCCATTCGCCCTAATTTTCAAGAATAGGTTTTATTTAAGTGAATCCTATGGGCCAAATACCATATTTATAAAAGCGTTATGGTAAATTAATAAAAATATAAACAAATGAGAGGAATGGTAAATAAACAAAACATTTTTTTATATTTACTCCATAAGTCACGTTATATACATGCAAGGGTGTAAACAAATAAAAATATAAATAAAGTGGAGGTATGGTAAATAAATAAAACCTCTTTTTATATTTAGTCCATAACCCTCTTTCTATTTATGAAGGCTCAAAAAATATGTTTTATTTAAGTGAATCCTATGGGCCAAATACCATATTTGTAAAAGAGGTATGGTAAATTAATAAAAATATAAATAAACGAGAGGTATGGTAAACAAATAAAACATTTTTTTATATTTACTCCATAAGTCACCTTATATTTACGAACACTCAAAAAATGTGTTATGTTTAGGTGAAACCTATGGGGCCAAAGACCATGGGCTAGATTATTATTAATACCATGCAAAAAAACATTATTAACCCTAATATTAGTATTAATAAAAATAAAAATGGCACATTGTATTGACCCGTGGTATTCCCCTGGAATGTAGCCTATTTAAATGGGGGAATTAAACCATATCCATCTTTACTCTGGATCTACTAAGCCCCGAGAGGTATCAAATATTGTGATATGCAAACTAGCATAGAGTGAAAAAATATTTGATCCCTCTCGGGGCTTGGTGGATCAAGAGTAAAAATGGATGTTGTAATTTAATGTATGTTAAACATTTTAACTTGGTTAAAATAAAAAATAAAATAAAAATCAATTATTAATTTTTTTTATTCTTATAAATTACTAATAGTAATTTTTAAGCTCCAGGTTTATGATAGCCCATGGTATTGACCCATGGTAATACCATGGTATTCATGTGAGCATAGACTATTTAAAGGGGAAATTCTATCATCTTAGATCCATCTTAATTTTGGGTCTACCAAGTGCTCAGAGGGATAAATAGATTTCATCCCCCTAAGAGTGGTAGATGTGGAGTTAAGATGGATATAGGTTGGTTTTTATGATAATGAAGATATTAAATAGACTTAGGAAATTATATTGTAAAAACATCTTAAGGTGAATGGTTAAAGCTACATTTAGTCACTTCACAAAATTTAGTAAAAAACACCAATATCTCCATTAATATTGGTTTTTAACTTTTTCTAATTTAACAAAAAAAATTCAAAATAATGAAACCTTATCACTCTTTTCGGATTTCTCACCATTTTTCAAACATTCTCAATATGATATCTTCATGAAAAAGTTTAGGTACTGATGTTGGATTAGTTGTTTGAAAAATCAGTTGGTTTGTACAACCTTTCATCTTCTGTGCTATTCTTAATGAAAAAGTTTAGCTACTGATGTTGGATTAGTTGTTTGAAAAATAAGTTGGTTTGTACAACCTTTCATCTTCTGTGCTATTCATAGTTTGTCGTAATGATCTGTAGGGGTTGGAACCACTGCGCCATATTTTCCTAAAAGGTGGAGATTGTTCACCAAAAAGGAAATTAATCTACATGTCACAACATTGTTAAAAAATGCGAGACCTGTGAGGGTAGTGAGTTATGCTAATAAGCAATTTAGATTGGGAGAGATGTAATTAAATTTTATTATTTAATTGAAGATTTCCAATTAAAATAATAATAAATCTACATTTATATATTCATATATTGATTGGAAGGATTCTGACAATGGTCACTTCTTTCAATTAGATCCCCTTCAAGCCCTTGGGATACCTAATACTTTCTTATATAATATAGTTGGGGCTTGCTACTTGTTGGCATGTTGGGGTAAACAAACTTGATGTGTTTTTTTTTTTTCTCGCAGTTGGAGTCTATGGAATAAGAAAGAAATTTGATAACCTGAAAAAAGTGGTAGCTTGACAAAAGTTGTAGACAAAAGAATAATCTCTCCTACCTTGACAAAACTCATTGTCAATATCAACACCTACAAGAACTTTGTTGTGGAATATAATCAAAACTAATAGAAGGATATGAAAGAGTGTATTGTAAGAACCTTGACAAACATGGCCACTGAAACTTGGAACATTGTTTGTAGGAAGAGAAAATTATGTTTCTTTTTCCAAACATGTATGTTAGTATAATACAATTTAATGAATATGTTTTCTTATTATCATATATCGTTTCATACTTTAACAAAACATTTGCCAAGACTTCACAATGTTTTATTATTCGGTAAAAGATTTGCCAAGATCTTACAAGATTTAATAATTCAGTGAAGGTTTCCCTATCACTGTACAAGATAATATAATCTGGTTAGAGATTCACCAAAAGAATTATATATACATATTATATTATTGATAATATGACCTCCCATTTTTCCTATGTATCATGGGGATTAGCCCATTTATTATACATATAAAATTAGGGTGGTTCTTAAAATTTTCCCTGTTGTATAGAGTTCCAATCCGAACTCCCCACATCAATACCAGTGCTCCCCGAACCATCTTATAGGTATCCTTCTCGAACATTGTTTTTACACCTACATCATCCAACTTGCTTATAGAAATCATATTTTTTGATAATGCAGGAATATGCAGAACACCCAAAAGTGTTTTAACCCTTCCACCTTGCAACTTCAACTTTACTTTTCTGCGACCAATGATTCTAGCCTTCCGGTCATCCCCCAAGAAGACATCACCACCGTCATATTTCTCATACTCGTAGAGCCACTCTCTATGGGGAGTGAAGTGAAAGGATGCACTTGAGTCAATCAACCATGCATCATGATTTACATGTGTACTTGAATAAGCCAAGTACGCATCCCCACCTTCATCTAAGGTGGTTTTTGCCTCTACAGAAGGAGCATCATCAGATCCCTTTCCTTTCTTTGGAGCTTTAGATTTACAGTCCCTTTTGTAGTGCCCTTCCTTTCCTCATTTATAGCACACCACCTTTATAGGTTTTCCTAGAGATTTAGATCTCCCCCTAGATTTAGATATCCTACTCAATGACTTATTTTTTTTTTATGTTCTGGGACCGTCCTCGTACAAACAAGACATCACCATTCTGGCTCTCCATATTTTTCCATCTCATCTCCTCTATCATCAAGGATGAGACTATTTCATCAAACTACAAGGCAGTTATATTTCTACCTATTGCAATAACTAGACTATCCCATGAATCTAGTAGAGAACACAACAAACTGGTGCACTTATCTTCATCTGAAATTTTCATATCAATAGGTAATAACTGACTTACCACAATATTAATTGAATTCAGATGCTCATTCACTGAGTCTCCATCTTTCATCCTCAGGTTATACAACTTTTCCGGTAGGAATAGTTTCTTCACGAGAGACTTAGATTGGTACAAAGTCCCTAACTTGTTCCACAAAGCCTTCACTATAGCTTCCCTTGATACATTCAAAAATACTAAATCTGAGACACATAATCATATTGTGCTCTTTGCCTTCCGATCCAACTTCTTCCATTCTTCATCGGACACTCTCGTTGGTTTAGTAACCGGATCTACCATAATCCACTGATCCTTATCCACCAACAGATCCTCCATCTTGAGTTTCCAGAGCTCAAAAACTCTCACCATTAAATTTCTCAATCTATATCTTTCCATTGCTCACCATCTTCTTTCACCACCAAAATCGATCTCGTAGATCTCCCATTGAACAGGGTCTACCATAGGCCCGAGCAAAACCCCTCATCAACAAAGGCGTCCCGTTGAAGCGAAAACAACTCTGATACCAAATGTAGGTTTTAACCCCATACAAATATTACCTACATACGAATTCTAAAACACAGAAAATAATCAATGCAAGAGCATAACACATAAAACACATATACACAGAGATTTTCTCCTCGATCCCAAAATCAAGACTACCAGCTTGATTTTTCATTATGTTCCTTTCAATGTTACAATACATATTTATACTTGCCAAAGCATCCAATACCATGGACTGAAAACCATCGCATCCAAAACCATGGACCGAAAACCATCGCGTCCAAAACCATGTGGAAAAAATCATGCACAAAACCATTGGTAGGTCGCCCAACCTAACACAACGTCCAAAAACAAAGTTTTTTGGGGCATTTCACAGGACCACATAGAGTGGGGTTACCTGCACCCCTCAAACCCCCTGTGACCCCCACCCCCTTCCCTGCTATGCAATTAGCGCAACAAACGGGGGGGCCTCCACCCCCCTTCTAACCCCCCGGTTAACTACGTGGTTTAGTCGTGGAAAGAATATAACACAACCCAACATGAAAAATCTTTGTAGGACCTATAAGAACTTGGCTTGAGTTATCAATCCTAGAAGCCTTGGCTAGACAAACACTTTGGAAGCCCTTGGTGGGTTGATTTACTAGTCCTAGAAGCCCTAGTTGGAAAAATTCTCTCAAATCCTGACCACAGCTATGGGTTGAGTTACTAGTTCTGGAAGCCCTGGTTGGAAAAAATACTCTGGAGCCCTTGAAATATTATGTAGAGACCAATATGGTGATTTTTAGTGATGTCCAACCATGAGATGGAATAACTAGTTGAGGTTTGAGTTAGTTTGGCCTCTTGAAGCCCTGTTTTGGTTTTGTTGGATGTGCTCCATCAGATCCCACATTCATGCTTGGAATATGGCATGGGGGTGATTGAATGAAAGAGAGATTTACTTCAATCTAGTCCATGGTCAGGTGGTTCATGGAAGTGCTAGACTTGGTTGCATTTTTCATCTATTAAAAAGAGCTTCTTTCCTCTTGTATTGATGGGTAAATATACTTGTTTATATATGATGTTTATGGTTGTTATATCCTTTTTATTTATGTTGTTTATATGTTGGTTATAAGCATGTTTTATGACAATGATGATATATGTATCTCATCATCTTTTGATTTGTAAATGATTAAACAATGAATATATGATGGTATAGATCATATTGAAGCTATTGTGATAAGACATCAATGCTTCCTTATGATTCTCAGATAAGTATGAGATCCGTAGGCTTAGATACGTTGTTATGACCTGTAGAATGCATATTTTGGACATACATGATGAATTTCCTATCGTAGCTAGTAGCGGTCAGATCAAGTATTTGCATCAATATCATTGCTTCAATGTTAATTTTTAATTTCTGGAAGTTTCATGAAGTTATAGGTAGTGGCCTGAAACCTATCCCTAAAAAAGTGGCACAAAATTTGGGGCCGCAGGCTCAGAACTAACTTAAAAGTTCCCAATTTGTTGGCATGCCCTTGCCGTGAGAGTGACTGGAGGGTCACAATCGCATGCATGCCCATGTCATGGGAATGACTGAGGCTCTAGGTCAGTAAAATGTTAATTTACATCAAGGGTTGGTCACTTGGAAGGGTTGGTTGGTTCCTAAAGGTTCTATAGCATGGGTAGAAGGTTAGATTGGTGTTGTTTTGTTGATTCCACTTCCATAAATATATATGGGGATTTGAATCAGATCAAAGTAGCCTCTCATCACATATTTACCCTAGTGGACCATTTAACTTGGGTAAATGTCGGAGGAGGGTGTTCCAGAGTCATATGAGAGCATAGTTCACCCCTTAGACTTGATAGGTGATGTGTTGGTCATGCATTCATGTCATTTACATATGTGTTATTTGTGCTTGTGGTCTATGTACTTATTTTGTATTCATGGTGATGGTCATGCTTGTAATAGTGTTGCCATGTAAAAGTTGAAGGTGTCATTGTTGGATGTGGTCCTCATGAGTGTATGACGGTTATGCATTGGTTGTGCATGTCAATGACTATATATAGTTGTGCATACGCTGACATTTTTGTAGTCATCGTGCATGAGGTGATGGTATGTGGTTGGCATAGTCATGCATTTATCACTATATAATGGTTGAAATGATGATTATATCTTGACTTGATTATGTTTATCTATGTATATTGCTAATTTGCTCAGTCTTGCAGATGTGATATCCTACCTGAACTCGAGTAAGGTACGCTAGTTTGTTTACAATTTTATTTAGCTGTCATAATATACGTTGCAGGAAGAAGATAAAAAACATGACTAGCAATATGGTAGACTATAGTTCACAACACACTCCCTATTGATCAAATGAGGAGCGCGATGTTGGGAACTCTTATGACATAAAAGACATTTGAGAAGTTTAAAGTCAGAAATAAGAAGTTGTAAAGTAGATAATGAGAGAATCATTCAACAACAAGAGAAAAAAGTAGAAGTCAATGCAGTAATCCTTCATAGTTTATCAGAATTGCAGAGACAGGGACCACTTCAGATTAGCCATAGGTAGGAGGACAGAACTAATGTGGCATATGGAAGTAGGTCTCATGGAGGAAACAAGTTGGATAAAGATGACACAGTTAGAGATGGAATGCTCTTGGATACTTCGGATAGGAGAGGTGATGGGCACATGTATTATTCTAGTTGTAGTTCTGACACGCACTATGATCATCATTGTTAACATCCTTACAAGAAGAGTTATAGGGGACATTTTCTGGATGAGTTGAAGAAACTAAAGCCACTTACATTTGATGGGAAAATGAAGAAAGCATAGCATGTAGAATTATGGTTGTTTGGTATGAATAAGTTCTTTAGATTGCATGATTACTCGGAAAACATGAAGTCAAAATAGTGACATTCAGTCTTAAAGATAAAGAAAATATCTGGTGGGGAGATGTAAAGAATTTCAGAGGCATTTATGAAGAGGATTTGACTTCGAGTGAGCTTGAAATACTTTTTAGTCAGAATTATCTATCATAGAGATACTATGATGACAGGGAAAAATAATTATATCAGTTGAATATGGGATCTATGATCGATGAGGTGTGAAATAGAAGATTCTTTGATTTATTGAGGTATGTGCCTAACCTCAAGGAGGAGAATGCCAATATCCAATGATTCATTAGTGGGTTACTGGTAGAATTCAAGGACATGACTGAGTTTTATAAGCCTAGATCATTGGAGGAGCCCGTCTGGAAGCTAAAGCATTGCTTTAAGTAATCAAAGTGCATATTTGAGACTAAGTCGGGTGGGAAAGATAATTCAATGAATAATAAAAAATGGTAAGATAACAGAACAAGACCTCATGACACAACTAATAGAGGAGATTTAGCTACTCCACAAATTGGTGACTCCACTGGGGAGCACATCTCTCTCTTTGGATTGTTTAAATTTAATTATTTGTGTTGACTTTTGTTGTATCACTCTTTCTTTTTGGTTTTCTATTCTTTACACTGTATGTAGCCTAGAGTATTGAATTTAGAGTGACAGGTCCAGTTTTGATCTCTGAAGATTTTTATTTTTTCCTTGAAATCCTCGATCAACATTGTTTATTTTTTGACAGTCATGTTGATTCTTGTAGGTTAAGATTAGGGCTTCTCCTGAATCATTGCCAATGTGTTGTGCCTTCATTAGTTTTGTCTCTTGGCTTGCTTTCCTGTGTTCTCGCTGGCTTGAAACCTTTGTTAGCTTGATTTGTTTACTTAACTAGTTTGAGTTTGCCTTACTTGATTTTTTTGAGTATTGGATGGTTTGTGTCCCTAGGGAATTTAGGTCATCATCCATTCAACTGTTTGTTTGATCATCAAGTCAAGTTGTTGGTTAGCCCACCCTCTGGTGTGTTAAGTCTCGCCCCGTTTGAAGTTCTTTTTTATTTTTTCTTTGAATCCCTCGATCAGTGCTCTCTTCGGCCAAACATTTGCATCAATCAAGCCTATCAATGCTAGTTGTAGCCTGGCCAATCATGCCAGTCGTGCCGATCAGCACTAGTTTCAGCCCAAAAAGCGTGTCAGTCTCTAAGTTAAGAAAAAAATCAGAGTTTTTTCCCCATTCTAGTGCTAGTGTGTCTTGATGCTCAGATTCTCTTCTTCCATCCAAAAGTGACTAGGACTCTTTGTTTACTGTTTTTGCTTGATTGATTGGCTTGAAGTTTCATTACTTGATTTTTTGAGTTTTTTGGATGGTTTCTATAACCGTAGGGTATCTAGGTCAATTACCATTCATTTGTTTATTCACTCATTGTTTCAAGTTTCTAATTTTCTACTTCATTTAGCCTGCCTTTGAGTCCTAGCCTCTTCATTTCTTCCATTTTGATCGAATGAGTGAAAGAGTCTCGTTTGATCTCTTGTTTCGAGTGTCCCTTTCCTCTTTCAGAGCATAGATTAGATTGCCTAATTTGTCCTTTGAAGAATTTGTGTGTTTTGTTTATTCGATTCAGGGAAGAAGTTTCTTTTAGTCTCATTTATCATGCTTTGTATTTGATTGATGCTTGTTTGTTCATAATTGTAAAATTTTCATTAAAAATTCTATATGTGAAAGATTCATTTTTCATTTTATGAAAAGAAGAACATCATTCTAGTTTACTTAAGCGAAAATATTGTATTAGTAGCATCATTAGGAAGGTAGAATTGCATCATCATAGGCTTGAGAAATGAAATGAAACTTCTTTTGTTGTTAAGGGAAGATTAAGTACATTTAGGACATATATTAGTGAAAGATTTTGTTCTTTGATTGCTGCATTGATTTTGTGCTCTCTATCCCTCAATTAGTGTTAACTTTAATCGAAGAAAGATTTATTTTCTCATATAGATGCATATAGGTGTTTTCAGATAACATCCTTAGTGCCTTGGAATTGAAACCTAATTCAAGATCAACCATTAAAATTTATTTAATTAACCTAAGGAAGCATTGAAACTTAACGCTCGCATTTAGAGGTCCAGGCTAGAGGTGTGTTGTAGTGTCTTTAAACCTAGCAGTTGTCATTTGCTTCGGCACTAGATAGCACTAGTATGGACTTGTGCTCCCCGTACCGTTGCATCCATGAAGGGAGACCCCACTATGTTTGCAATCCTTTATCCATAGGAAGTTGAGTCTGACGCCTTATAGATGTGATACACCGAACACAACATTCGATGAGATTGCATGCCCTTACTTCTTGATCCACCCGAAGGTAATGTGTAGTTCACGGTTACCCAATAATACTTTTTCCTAAATTATCTAGAGCTGTAATTTTGGTCTTTTTGACTCTTTAAATTTAAAATATCATCGAGAACTTGTCCTTTCAAGCTTATTCAAACCGAAAGAGACTATATTCAAATTTTCCTTTTTCTCGACTCTTAAAACATGAAAGGGAATTTCTAGGTCATGGTGATTCTAAGGTTGACCTCTCACCTTCTACCCTTGTTTCTTCATCTTCCTCTTCTACTTCGCCTCGTGAAAGTTTGAAATCCAATAACGAGGCGGCTAAGAATAAGAAGAAGATGATGAAGAAGAATAATTCAGATAAGCGAGAGGCCACCCGTGTCGTTGTTACTCCAAATGCACATCCCCTAGAAAAACTTTATGATCCTCCACAGAAGGTCAGACTCCCTTATAGGCTATGTAATGGTGACCATCTCCTTTGAGATTGTCTTGGTATTCTGAGAGTCTTAGAAGTATGGTCTCAAAATCTAGATCGACCATCCCCATCAACCTCTGGAGATCATGTTGATGCTACACCATTAGCTACTAATGGTAAGCAGAAGGGAAAAATTAAATTCTCCTGTAGGTTATGTGAAGCAGAGCATATTCTTCACCTTTTTCCTCTTATGCATAAAGCTTCCAAAGTTTTAGAAAACCTTACAGCTCGTCAATCCAAACTTCCTATTGGTTATTAAAGGATTTCTTCTAACCCTCTCCTAGGTGGTAAAAGGATTTACTTGGATTCATCTCTTTCCCATCCTGCTCTTCTTCAGCACAAATCTCGCGTGTCTATTCCCAACCAACCATTGGTCGAAAAGAGTGTCAACTTGTCTCTGCCTTTAGTTATTCACTCTGTTACAGAAGAGAGGAGTGATCATACTACTCATGTTCTTCTCATCTCCTCAGATTCTCATGAATCGAAGAGTGGCCCTCCCATCCCAATTGTTCAGGAGAGTCCTCCTATTCCAATAACGCATGGGGGAAATCATATGATAAGCCCACCAAGTAGTTCTATTGTTTCCTTTGATTGGAGCTAACTGACTACTTTCCACCTTCCATCTTATGCCTCTTTCCATATCATAGTACATGCCTATAATATGGTAGTACATGGAACTATATTAGATGAAGGCACATCTGTTATCATCATGTCTTATACTACTTAGCAAGCTTTGGGTTCCTAACAGCTTATGCCAGTCACCTAGAATTTGTTGGCTTTCAATGGAGGAACCAGTCAGCCCTTGGTGATCCTTCTGAAGTTCCCTAGTACTTTGGGAGGAAAGATTGTCTATATAGACGTGATAGTAGTCCAAGGTCCCTTAGATTTCAATCTTCTCCTTGGATGTGACTATGCTTATGTCATGGGAGCTGTTGTTTCTTCGCTTTTCCATGTGCTTTGCTTCCCACACAAAGGGAGAATAGTGACCATTTATCAATTTCCATTCATTGGTCACCAGGTCCCTCCGATGCAACCATCATCCCCTATTGGTTCTTGTTCACGAGAAATACCCTTACCACAAAAGGTCAATTATGTGGCTACCCATTCATTCTCCACATCTGCTAATGATCACATAGATGGTATAGTGAATTATGTACTGCGAGCATTGGAACTTGATCTGTTATTGGTACCAGTTGACATGTATTCCTCCTAGAGCGTGGTTCTCTTATCTAGTGAGGACCTCTTGGAGGCCATGTTCTCTTATAGTCCATGATCAGTTGTTATGAGGATAGTTATTTTTCTATGTCAACTTCAATAAAAAATGAAACAACGTGCGAGGATAGTTTGTTCCTGTATCAACCTCCTTAGAAAATGAAACATATTTTTGAGGATAGTATTTTCCTGTATATGTTAAAATGTGGCGACAAGAATATTCCAATTTTAATTTTTCCTTGAATTAAAATTGAGAATTAATATTCGAATTTAGTCTCACTATCTATTTGAAAAATAATTAATTAATTCATCTTGAGTTAATTAGTTGGAGAAATTCAAACATGAAGTCTATGTGAAGTAATGCAATAGTTGTCCCTTTGATTGAGGAAGTTATCCCTTAATTAAGGAGATAAGGATGAGTTTTATTTGAGTTATAATTAGTTAGCTCAGTTAACTGAGTTAAGTCCAGTTAAATTAGTTCCAAACTGTTGGAGGAACTAATTGTGAGTTTAGTCAGTTAATGGATGCATGCATGAAACTAGTGTACTCCAAATAACTTAATATTCTCTAATAAAAAACTCATGCATGTCAGTTTAGACAAAGACCCAGTTGAGATTAAAGGCAGGGATAGTGTACTATTAGTTACAAGAATTTTCCTATAAGAAAATCTCTTGCATGCAGAAGGAATTCATTCCTTGAGATTTGTGCAGTTTTACAGTGTGTTGAAGCAGTGTGTGAGATTAGTGTCACACAAGGTTACAACAGGAACACCCAAGGAAAACTGCGTAAGGAAATAGGAGGCTTGGAGGACAGAGGGAAAGGCATATGAGCTATCTATTTTGTCTATGAGAAGCAGTGAGGGATTGTACTGAGAGCTACATAGCTGTGAGAGCTAAAGCTTTGTGTAATCCTGAGATATTTCCACTTGTATGATAATACAGATAGTGAGGTTTTTAGCTGAGGCTTTCCCCAAAGTATTCTTCTGTGTTTCATGTGTTTTGATTCTTCTTCTCTGTTATATGTGTTATGTTTGATCTTGCTCGAATCAATTAAGATTCCGCAAGTTTGATTGTAGAAGTAGATTAAGTATTTTCCTTTAGTATATTACATTATCAGATTAATCTACAGTGAGTATTTCTAGAATATCAACAACATTAAAAAATGAAACAAAATGTCGAAGCATGGTTCTTGGTCTTGTGTCAAACTCTGTAAAAAATGAAACAAGGGTTGTGAGCATAGTTCCTTGTCTTGTGTTAAGCTCGTTAAAAAATAAATCAACATGTCCAAGGATAGTTTCTTCATGTATCTACCTCGCTCAAAAAATGCAACAGATGTTCGAGGATAGTTCTTTTATTGTTTCAACCTCGTTAAAAAATGTAACAACTCCCTTTTCCAAATTGAGTCTTTGATTAACATCTCGTAAAATCCCAGTTGAGTCTTTCCTGGATCTTGAAAGTGAACCTTCATTCCATCCACCTATTTGAATGAAATGAAGCTTGTGGGGCATGTACCTCAAATTGAGTCATTATGCTAGGGGCATGCAAGCTTAACTCAAGCATAGTTTGTCTTTGTTTCAAGCTTGTGTAAAAATGAAACCAAACTCAAGCATAGTTTTTTGTTTCAAGCTTGTGTAAACATGAAACTGAATTCAAGCCGAGTTCTCCTTGGTTTAATCATGTATAAAATAAGCCCATGCCCAATTTACATCTGGTGATTTCCACTTTTATCAGCTAAGTTATGCTAGATGAGCGTTCGCTATTTCATTGCATTGGCCGATCATATACTTTCACTTTGGCCGATCATATACTTTCACTTGGTTGTTTTTCCTTTCCTAAGGAACCACAACAATGAGTGCTTTTGCTAGCTAGCCTCTTGACCTTTCAGTGTTTTGAGTAGTTCCCCCATAACCAGAACTAGATGCTACCCTTTATAGCACTCGTTCGTCCAGGATGAATTAGCTTTAAGATCTTTTCTGACTCATAAAAAATGAAAAGAATGTTGAGTATTTTTCCCTTTTGGACTCATTAAAGAAAATAAAAGTAGGGAGTCATCTTTGAGCTCTTTTCTGACTCTCAAAATATCAAAATATTACCAAGCTCTTGTCATTTTGAACTCATTAAAGGCTCTGAAACATCATTTACGTAGTATACGTTTACCCCTTTTTCAGGCTAGGATAAATTCTTTATGAAAAAGTTACTCCTTCACTCACATGGTAAAGCGGTTCTCTCCCAAGTATTGTTTTCTACTTTTTTATGCTTGAGAGACAAGAATGTGTGAAAAGGGACCTTTTGGAGTTTTCTTTTCCATGTCTTTTTCAAACCCTCTAAATATGAAAAAGATAACGTGTTACACCTTTGTCAAACTCGTTAAAAAATTAAATGGCATCATATTCTTTACCATGACATAAATGACCTTCTGCTTCCTAGGGCTCATTAATCTTAGTAGGTTACAAGGTTAAAATACAAGAGAATTATCTTATACACTTATTTTATGAGGATAAAATACATGGGACCACACACATAGGTTCAATGTGGTTGGTGGGGAGGTACTTGAAGGCATTGAAAGATATTTTGTTTTGATGGGTGCTTTATAGCCTAGTATGTTATGAAACCAGCTCAAGAAAAGATAGAAAAGATAGATCAATGCCTTAGAATTCAGCCTCTTCGAGGGGACAACCTCCTTTACATTACGTAAGTGAACAATTCTTGGATGATTCAAATGACAAAACCTCCTTTCTATATATAGGAGTCTAAGGAGTCATAATATAACCCATCCAACCTAACAATAATAATATAAAGCCACAAAAATAACAATAGAGGGATTCTATGGGGCACAGTAATAACAATATGGGGATAATAGGGGCACAACAATATTAATAAGGGATGTAACTACAATAGTAATGGGGTAATCACTAGTATTATAGGGACCCAACATGCCCCTCTCCTTCAAAAAAGTGTTGTCCTCAACACCAGAGTAGTTCTGGATGCTTCTGTATAAAATTCTCATCCTCCCATGTGGAATATTTAGTGGATAAGTTCTTCCACTTGATATGATACTCTGAAATTGATCGATTTCATAGTTGTCGAGTTCTTGTTTCTGTGAATGCTTCCGGTTCCAATATAATTTTTCCTTCCTCGTCAGGTTCTGGAAATATTGTTTGAACTGGGAGATTGTCGCCTATAACCTTCTTTAAACATGAAACATGGAAAATTGGGTGCAATCGAGAAGCCGCAGGAAGCTCCAATTTGTATGCCATAGTACCAATCTTTTCCAACACCTTGTATGGACCATAATACTTTGGTGATAATTTATTATCCTTCTTAGCTTGCTTGAGGGACATTTTCTTATATGGTTGTAGCCGTAGGAATACCCAATCACCTACATCAAAACTTCTTTCGCTGCAATGTTGATCTGCCTGTTGTTTCATTCTATTCTGTGCCAACACGAGGTTATCCTTTAAGAGTTGGAGGACTTGTTGTTGATGTTCGACGTGTTGTTCCACTGCTTGAACCTTAGAATTTTCTCTTAAATATGATGTGATGGATGGTGGCTGATATCCATAAAGTGCCATAAATGGGGTCATTTTTGTTGCTGTATGGAAGGAAGTGTTATACCACCATTCAACCAGAGTCAACCATTTGACCCATTGTGTCTGTTTATCAGATACAAAGCAACGAAGATATCCTTCCAAACATTTGTTTACTATCTCAGTTTGCCCATCAGATTGAGGATGATAAGATGAGCTATGAGCTAACTGAGTACCAAGACAAGAAAATAATTATGTCCAAAAATTTCCAGTGAAAATGGGATCTCTGTCACTTACAATAATCTTCGGGTTTCCATGTAGCTTTTGAATTGTTTCCATAAATGCAGCAGATATTGTACTAGATTTAAATGGATGTGATAATGCACAAAAGTGTGCATACTTGGTAAGTCTGTCAACAACCACCATGATGACACTCTTTCTCTCAAACTTGGGTAAACCTGTGATAAAATCCATTGAAACCTCCTCCCAACGTTGGTTTGGAATGGATAAAGGTTTTAATAGACCCGATGTCTTAATTGTTTCAACTTTATTTTGTTGGCAAACCAAACATTCCACCACAAATTTTTGAATATCTGATTTAAGGCCATCCCAAAAAAATTCCTTCTTCACCCTGTGGTAAGTTTTTAAAAATACTGAGTGCCCTCCTAAGGGAGAAGTGTGAAATTCCATCAGAATATTTTGTTTTAGTTGGGAATTCTTATAGAGGTATAAGCGATCTTTGTACCATAAAGAATCATTTTGCCAGCTAAATGTATCAGAATCACTAGAATCTTGTTGTAACTTTTGAATAAGTGCCCACACTTCTTCGTCATTCTTCCATTCCTCTCTTGCTTCGTTTATCGAATCTGGTTGGATAATAGAAATGGTGCAACACAATGCTTCCACATCCTCATCCTTTCTTGAGAGTGAACCTGCCACCAAATTTTGCTTCCCTTTTTTGTAGATGATTTCAAAGTCAGAATCCAACATCTTTGTGACCCACTTTTGTTGCTCTTCAGAGGATAATCTTTGTTCTAAAAAGTATTTAAGGCTATCATGATCTGTTTTTACCTTGAAGTGTCTTCCCATTAGGTAGGGTCACCGTTTCTTAAGTGCATGGAGTATTGCCAACATTTCCTTCTCATAAATAGCTTTGTGTAAAAACTTTCCCTTGATTGGACGACTTTCGAAAGCAATGGGTCTTTCATCTTACATTAAAACATCACCAATTCCATTTCCTAAAGCATCACATTCCACAATAAAGGTTTTTGTGAAGTCCGGTATAGCTAAGACCAGTGCTTGGCACATTGCCTCTTTAAGATGTTCGAAGGCCTTTGTTGCTTCTAGAGTCCATGAAAATGCATCTTTCTTCAATAATGTTGTTAGAGGTGTTGCTATTCTCCCATAATTCTTAACAAACTTGCGATAATACCGTGTCAACCTGAGAAATCGTCACAGATGCTTTATGGATGTGGGAATTTTCCATTCCTTAATGGCTTTAATTTTGCTAGGGTCTACCTTAACTCCTTCATGAGATACAATATAACCCAGATATTCCACCTCTTGTACTCCAAAGAAACATTTGGATCTTTCTGCATATAATTGTTTCTCCTCCAATAGTTGTAGCACCCTGTCAACATGTTCACATGATCCTTCCAAGACTTGTTGTAGATTAGTATATCATCCAAAAATACTAACACAAATTTTCTAAGGAATGATTTGAAAATGGAATTCATCAAACCTTGAAATGTTGAAGGTGCATTGGTAAGGCCAAAAGGCATGACCAAAAATTCATAATGACCCTTAAGAGTTCTAAATGTTGTTTTTGGAATGTCTTCAGTCTTCATTCTGATTTGATGATATCCTGAACGAAAATCAAACTTGGTGAAGTAAATTGATCCATGTAATTGATCCAGTAATTCATTAATGATGGGAATGGGAAACTTATCTTTAATAGTGAGCTTGTTGAGATCCCTATAATATGGACACATGTGCCATCATCAATCCTTCTTGTGCACTAATACTACTGGAGCAGAGAAAGAACTTTGACTTGGTTGAATTATGCCAGCCTCTAGCATTTCTGCAACCATACGTTCAATTTCACTCTTTTGGGCATAGGGATATCTATACGGCCTGATGTTTGGAGGAACACTTCCTGGGATTAGATGAATAGCATGATCATGATCACGAATAGGTGGGAGACCTTCGGGTGTCTCAAATACCAAAGAATGATTGTCCAAGACTTTTTGGAGATCTCGAGAAATAAATGATTGCAATGTGGAAACATCTAGTGAACATAATTGTGCAATTACACCCCTTTGTTCCTTTTTTAAAAGCTTCGTCATACCGTTAGAGCTGATTATCTTTCCCGGTTTCCTTGAAATACCCCTTAATTAAACTTCAGTTCCTTCCATAGAAAATTTCATGAAAAGTTCTTGAAAATTAAAAGCTATTGTACCCAAGGATTGTAGCCATTGGACTCCTAGTACAACATCATAACCTCCCATTGGAATGGAAAGCATTGGGCTAGACAATACATATTCTCCCATTGATAGCTTGATATTATGGCACTTTCCAGAGCAATTTAGTGTTCCTCCATTTGCAACCATCACTTGACAGTCTGGTGCTGGATATAAGAAGCAATTCAATTCTTTTGCTACCTTACAATGAATAAAATTGTGGGTACTTCCTGAATCAATCAACACTACTACCTTTTTCTTCTTGATTTGTCCTTCTATCTTGATGGTTTGAGGAGTGGTAATTCCCGCCAATGCATTACAAGATATGGTCGGATTCATTTCCTCTTTATGTAGGCTTTGTTCCTGGAGTATATCCTCTTCTTTTGACCTTTCTTTCTCCTTTTATTCTTCCTCTTCGCAATCTATGTAGAATAATTTCTTCTCAGCACACTTATGACCTTTAGTGTATTTGCTATCACAATTGTAACAAAGCTCTTTTGCTATTTTTTCTTCCAATTGTTGTGGTGTAAACCTTATAGGTTGTGGAAGACTAGGGGCAGCAACACTTCCATCTTTATAGTTGTGAGTGGTATGCTTCCTGGTTTCCATAACTTTGCTTTCCATTTTTCTTGGTAACCTGAATGCCTTCTCTAATGAATCAGGTTCCCAAAGGAAAACATCATGTTGGATATTATCCTTTAAAGTCCCTATGAACACATCAATCCTATGCTCCTCTGGAATATTTTTTACCCTTATGTTCAATTTTTGGAACTCCTCAATGTGCTCCATTATTGAACCCTTTTGTTTAAGACCTATCAATTGGCTAAAAAAAGTGTTGCTTTTTGTATCCTCATAATGTGCTGTCAATTCTTCCGTAAAAATTGCCCAAGTGATAATTTGTTTACGAGAGCAAAGCCATTGATACCATACAAACTGATTTGGTTCCAAATATAAAGTTGCAATACGTACCTTTTGTGTGTTTTGCACATTATTGAGATCGAAATATTGCTCCATCTATAATATCCATGTTGCGTGATCCTTGCCATCAAACTTCCTCATATCAATTTTTGGAATATGGTGGGTCTTTGATCCCACATTAGAGTCTAATAAATCATGATTAACATTTATTTTGTTCGCATCATGAGTTTCCTTTACTACCTTTTCACCATTAGTAAGTATTTCTTGTAGAAAATTTGTCAAATCTGTCTTCAAATCTGCCATGTCTCTCTTCAAATATGTATTCAAATATATCTTCAAATCATCCATCTTAGCTTCCATGCCCTTTATCTTAGATTCCATGCCATTTATCTTAGCTTCTGTTAGCTTTTGTGAGAGTGACATTTGTTGCACTTGTTCTTGTAATTTTGATATATCATGTAGCATTTCCTCCTCTTCTTCATGAGTCACACTAGAGCTTTTAGGTTGCTTACTAGGTGTTTGCATTTTCTTTCCTCGGGGCATCAGTTACTGATAATAATTCTCTACTATGCACTTTGAATTCCTTCAAAATAAATTTTCAAACCAAGCTTAAGCAAAAATTTAAAAAAATATACACACCTTTTTTCACTTTGTAGGAGCTCGATATTGCCTCTGATTTATCTCTGTACTTTTTGATCATCCAATTTTGAAATTGTGACCTATAATAGCCCTCTATGTCCTCTTTCAAATGCCACCAGTCTAACCCAAATTGGATTCTCCAAGGAAGAGTTATGCGAAATCTCCCACAATAACTTGATTATAGACTAGTTCAATAGAGAGAAATTGTACGACGTGCCATGAGTCACTCTTTCAACCTTTGGTTCTGAAAAATATCTACAAGAAACTATAGTTCGTCCTCTTTCTGTAACTTCTTACGAAATTTCAATCTGATGCTCATAGAGAATGTTATGATGATTTTCCCCAGGTCACCTGTTTGGAATGTAATTCAGGAGTCTGCAAAAATACCAACTTCCTAAAATCATATCTCCATAAATATAGCACAAAAAGCTCTGAAATTTGGACCCGAGGTTCAACGCGATCTCTTATCAAATGGGTTTTTTTTTAGCTTTTGAAACGTCGCAGAAAAAAGTTATAGTTGAAATTCAACGATGACCTATTTGGAGCAGCGAAACCCTAGAATCCAAAGCTCTGATACCAAATATTATGAAACTAGCTTAATGAAAGATAGAAAATATAGATCAACGTCTTAGAATTTAGCCTCTTTGACGGGGCAACCTCCTTTACATTACAAAAATGAACAATTCTTAGATGATTCAAATGACAAAACCTCCTTTCTATATACAGGAGTCTAAGGAGTCACAATATAACCAGCTGACCTAGCAATAATAATATAAAGCCACAAAAATAACAATAAAGGGATTCTATGGGGCACAGTAATAACAATATGGAGATAATAGGGGCACAACAATATTAATAAGGGATGCAACTACAATAGTAATGGGGTAATCACTAGTATTATAGGGACCCAACATAGTATGTGGGGGATGTTGTAGTGAAGTGTTAGATGAGATTTTTTGTCAATAATTAGATCAAGAAATAATAATAATGAAACACAATATTGGATTTCTCAATTTTTTCTATTGAAATATGTTTCTATTAGTAAAATTATAGAAAAGTTATTTCAAAAATCATAATATGGATATCCCTTTAAAATGTAAACTAACAGTTCATACTCATAACTATGATGTTTTAAAGATTAATGTTTAAATTTAATTAATAACCATATATATGTTTATACATACACACACACACTAAGCTTTCTATATATATAATGTGCCAAATAAAAATGTCATAAACATATATTTGTAGTTACATGGATTATGAGGGTTTTAATATAATTAGAAATAAAAATATTTATATATAAAGAGATGTAAAATATAATATATGTGTATGCTGGGTGGGGGGGTGGGGGTTTCAATCTCACCATATAGACAAACATAGGTGATTTCTGAGGATTGTCACTAAGGTATCAATATTTTTAGTATTTTTTAAAAGATAATGATTCCCCCGTGGGGTAGGATGTGAAGGCCTATATTTCAATAATGTTTTAGTTAGGAATGCAAATATCAAGCGTTGTGTAGACCCAATTATCCCAATTCATAAAAGAATGTATCTTCTTCATTTATGGGTTCTTCTACCCATGGCGAAGCATGAAAAACATGAACTACTACAAACGAACTACTAGAAAATAAGGTAAACAAATTAGGATCCTACGTTTCACAGACAATGAAACCCCATATGTTCAAAATAATTTAAGAAAAATTATGGGAGAAAATTCATTATATGAAATATAATGCACTAACATGCAAATTTGTGGCAATGTAGTGCTCATAAATAATTTACATTAGTTATATCACAAAAAAGGGCCTTTGAAAGGTGATATAGAGCTAGAGCAAGGATCTGAGGGGTTTTTACGACTTCTTTGAATAATTTAGAAGACAAATACAATGTTTTTCAAGGACAAACTTATTTCCGAAACTCAACTAGTCTTTGTATGAAACCCTACGTAGAGCAATTTAATCCTAATAAAGAAGATTTTAACTCTACACTTGTCTAGATACAAGTTTATTCTCTTCCTCAAGAATATTGAGAATGTGATCTTCTACAGAGTATAGGCAATGTTATAGGGTTTTTTATTATTCTTTCATATGCCCACATTTATGCACACATGGATCTAACAGAGCCACTCCTAGCTAGTATTCAAGTTAATTGTATTGGTAAAATGTGGGAAAAAACTCTAGATTACAGAAAACTCCCCTTTTACTCAACAAATGCCATCATTATGGTCATATATTTAGATATTTTCCATCTAATTTTAGTTAGGAAACTATACAAGGAACACAAGAAAGAGATCAGGAAGGGTTTATTAAAATTACAAATAGGTGAAAGATTACTCGAAGAGGGACAAAGGACTTGTCATCAAAGGGAATAAAGAAGGTAATAGATACGCTTTCCTTCAAAACTAGAGGAATGTCAGATAGAGCGTGCTAAATAAAAATACCAAGAACAAATGGAAACCCATCTCCAAAGAAAAAGAAAGTTGGATTTTCTAAAAGCAATACAGAAAAGAAAAGAAGAAGAAGAAGTAAATAAATAAATAAATTAGTATGAAAACCTAACTGACAATATAGAAATGGGTGAGGATAAGAAAAGCCACCTATAAGAAAAGGAGTTGGATAAAATGTACCTACAACATCTAGATTTACAAATTCTACTACTGGAATGGAGGATTAAAGATCCAATATAAATTCCCTGAAGATGAAATGTAAATCATTAGAAAAACCTACATATAGTGTTAGGAAATACTTCACCAACAAGCCCAAGGTAATATTTATTGTCCTACTTATTATTCTTCTTTTTGGATCAATGTAATATAAAAAAAGGCCAAATAAACCCAATAAAGTAAGATCAGGGAAATGGTATGAAAATTAATAAATAGCTCATACAAGAAATGAGAGAGTATCTAGTCAGTACAAGAAGGGTAATGTTAATGAAAGAGACCTACCAACCCTCCCCTCGTAGTTATCAATGAAAGTGATTTCTTTTAATAAAAGGGGTCTTAATGGTAAGGCCAAAAAAAGACTCCCCAAAAAATGAATCATGCAATAATATTCAAATATATTAACGCTACAAGAGACCAAAAGTTTTTTAGAATCAATCAAATAAGTCACCAAAGAAGTTTCAAAATATAGTAAATTAGTCACAAATGATGCTCAAGTGGCCTTGAGAGTCTTAGCCATTCTTTGGAAACCTTCTACAATTTCACTTCTTGAATAATTTTCTTCTTCAAGAATGATTTTAGCTAGATTCCATATTATAGGATACTAATGTTTAAGGACCTAATTATTCTTTGGAAAATAAAAAATTCCTTCAAAATATTCAAAATGTTTCCAACATCATTGGAGAAAAATCATGGATCATTGGAGGATATTTTAATATCATAAAATCCGTAACAAGAAGAAAGGAGGTATAAGAAGATTGGATGAAGACATTTCTCTCTTCATGAACATTCTAAATCAATGTAATATGATGGTAAACAAACAATGAAATCTCTACTTGGAACAATAAAATTACGGGATCTTCTCAAATTTCTTCTCATTTGGATCATTTGTTTCTCTCTTAATCTCTTTTATTAACTAGATTAACTTTGAATATTGTATTTTACGTGGTAATGTTTCAAATAATTGGCCAATGTGACTTTTGTTAGATTGTAAAGAAAGCTTGAAGGAAAACACCTTGATATTTGAATCCTTTTGGTTAAAGCACCCTTATTTCCTAAGAAACGTCGAATTTTGGTGGAAAAGATCACAAAACATTGATGCAGCCATCGTGTATCACTTAGAGAATAGACTAAGAATATTAAAATGCAGATAAAGGAGGGGAATATTAAAGAATTCAACAACATCTATGATGAAAACAAGAGATGGATTTCCTACAACAAAATATTAGAGGGGGGAACGACAAAAGAATTGAACCATCAATAACTTATTATTTAACTCCAGTTAGAGGAAGAACTTAAGTACTAGGAAACTTTATGGAGGAAAAATTTGAGAATCCAATGGCTTAAGGAAGGAGAAAGGAACTCTCTTTTTCTAACAAATTCTAGAGGATTAGAATTTTCAGCATTAAAACCACTCAATATCAAAATGTTGAAGATTATGAGGAAATAACTAAGGAATTAATAGTTCACTTTATGGACATGCTGATGAAACCAATCATAGATAAAAAACTTTCCATTTGGAAATTAACAAAAAATATTCCAAATTTCGTCACTTTAGATAAAAATACAATGTCATCAAGGGAGATCTCCATGATAGAAATAGAGGAATCAGTAAAGTGAATGGCAATAAATAAATCCCTCGGGTCGAGTAGTTCCAGTATTGATTTCTTCCAAAATATATGGATACTTCTAGAATATTATAAGGCTTCCTCCTCTGTCTTCTCAACCTTTGATGCCACCCTTATTTCTCTCATCCCCAAAGGTACTCACTCTAATTCTCCCTTTCAATTTTAGCTCAGTTCACTTTATAATATAGTTTATAAAATAATTTCTAAAGTTATTTCTAATAGACTCAACCCTCTAGTTTCTACTTTTATCTCTCCTAAACAAACTAGCTATGTTGAAGGTGGGAAAATCATGGACAACATTCTTGCAGCTTGTGAACATATTAATTCACTTAAATCTTCAAAAATCCCTACAATGTTGATCAAACTAAATATGTCAAAAGCCTTTAATTAGCTTAGCTCACAATTCATTTTTCATATGCTTAAATATTTCCATTTTTTCCATTTTTAGGAATCTTGGATTAACTAGGTCATGTCTCCTCATATAAAGGAGTTCTTCTCCATTCTTCTAAACGGTACCCCCTAAGCCCCATTTTTCCCCTCTATAGGTATCAAGCAAGGAGACTTTATTTCTCCTTAACTATTTCTCCTAATGGAAGAGGGATTAGGGCATGCCTTAAAGTTGTTACCCTAGAAGGTGTTGTAAAGGTCTTCCTACTAAATTCCATACCCTTCCTCTACTCACCAAAATTTGATAATGGCATGGTCATCATGGATTTTCTTATGGCTATAGACATCATTTCCTTTAATACAATCCTTAGTAACCTATCTGATTTTTCTAGTGCTTCTTTAATAGCCAAATCACAAATTTTATTTTTCAATACTACAAAAGAAAAAAAAACTACTTCTCATTCTCTCTCTCTCTTGATACACACTCAACTACTTTTCTTTTCTATGGAACAAAATGAAATCAAATGAAATGAAACCCATTTCCCTTGTAGTTGTCCACTTATAACACATCTTGATAGCCAACTACGGATTAATTTGACCCATTCAATCCCAAACATGAGTTAAAAATTGATCCTTCTATGTTTTTCTTCATCACTCCTAAGTGTCTAGCCCTTTTCCATGAGTTATGGGGGCTAACATAGCATCTTATAACATTATAGTGGTCAGCCATAATAGGTCAACTTCTAGGAGAAATAACTTTTTCATCTGAACTTCAATTTATATGATTCTTACACCTTTGGAAATATATTAGAGTATAAAATTGAATCATGAGGTATAGTTCTTATGACAGAAAGTTTAACCCCCAACAACTAAGCATATATGGCTTTAGACCCCAATTATCTAAATTAAATTTTATCGATGAAACTTCTCCTCCAAGTTGAATCCTTAAACTTTTGCACTCTAAAAGCATTGATAAGGATAAATATATATATATTCATTCAATTTGTATCAATGAGGCTTGGAAATACCAATGTTTCTTAAATATGTATTTCAGTCTATTCATGAAATTTTCCAAATAGTGATCAATTAGAACTCCTTCCTCAACAAAAAAATCTCAGATGGCTTCATTTATAAGATAAATCATTATTATGTAACATTTAGATCATCCCAAAACCTTATTTCAAAGGGACCAACTATTCATCCTATGCATAATGTTTTGATATGAAAAACACTTTATTACACTTGTACAGGTGTTTTTAGACTTCCATATGGAAACAAGTTGCAGAATGCATCTACAGATTTTTACATCATAATAAAAATAACCAAAAAACAAGAAGCTTGAATTACTACCTGATATTATTTCCATTTATGCCTTGAGATTCTACCTCTATGGATTTCATTAGTGCTATATCCACTATCAATATGTGCATGCTTAAATTTTTGTGGTGGTATACAAATTTTTTCAAATGGCACTTTTAATATGATGTAAAAAGTCTTAATGATCCCAGAGTTGCAAAAGAATTCTTCTAATAGGTTTGGAGCTATTTTGGATTACCATTGAAAATCATTTTTTATCCTTATGTTATTTTTCATTGCATAGTTTTAGTAATACAAAATTTATTATATTATTGGCTTTGGTTCTTAACTACACTCCATCCATAAACTAATGGTGAAAGCAAAGTTGAGAATAGAGGCTTGGTTCATACCCTTACATCTACCAGTAGAAAACGAACAATGGGTTTGATATCGTATATTTGTAACAAAACTACAATAAATGTACTCATGTATCTAGAGTACACTACTTTTATGGTGTCTTTTAGATTTTATCCACTTTCGCTTTGTGATATTCTACTTTTTATATGAGCGTAATCTACATCCCACGAGTAGAAGTGACATAAAAATGTTTATTTTGCGCATAACTTTACCAAGGTCCATAATATGGTGCATGGAAACCTCTAACAAATTCACCAAGTATAAGGAATCTCATGATTGACATTGATTTGTTATATAGTTTTGTAATAGTAATTGAACATGAATGCAGACAAGTAGCACTTCCAGTTCAATAATGTCATGAGCTCAAGCCCATTCAATATGGTTCTTACACCATCATATATCGAATGGTACCCAATACTTTCACCTTCGTCCTCCACTCACATTGTTGAAGGCCATAATTTTAGATTTTCACCCTCCCCTTCCTGACAATAATCCTCTTGATGTTTGAACTAGACCCACTAGATCTTTCACAACAAAACTTACCTGGTGGGTCATAAAGGAACTTTCTCCACTAAGCTAAAGTGGTTATCCCAATCAATATTTGAGCAACTTTTTTTCTTTTCTCTAATAAATATAAAAAATAATTTCCTTTCAACATTAAAAAATTGTATATGTGTCAATTCTATTATATTTATCACGTGTACATTATTTTTATTTATTTTTTACATTTTAACCTAAATTAATTACTCAAACATTTTATAATATTTTATTAAACGCTTTATCAATTTTGATATATATATATATATATATATATATATTATATATATATATATATAAAACATAATCTTGTATTACAATATTTGTTTTCTAATTTATAATAAGAAAACATAAATTACATTTTTAATATTAAAAAAACAAAATTCAATCAAAACATATATTTAATATACATTCTCCTTTATAAAAAAAAAAAAATATCCTCTTTGTCATCACACAAAGTTATCCTATTGTCACACTAAATAATTGAGAATACATTTTAAACACATATATATAATTTTCGCTTTCATCTCAACATTATTAAAAACAGCTGCAATTCCAATCAAAATTGGAATGTGAAACTTATCTATTTCAAAATGAGGTTCTTTAGGGAAAAAAACACTAAAAAAGTAAATAATTGAGGAATAAATTTTAAATACTTAACTATATAAAAAAAAAACTCTCTTTCACATTAACTTTATAAAAAATCAATTGAAATTCCAATCAAATGAAAAATATTCATAAATGCGATGACTTTATGATGTATTACAGTTTATTTTAATATATTTTTTAAATTTGATGAAGTATAAATTTTGTTTTTAGTTTATTATATTTTATAAATGGTAAGATATATTACAAAATTAAAATTATTTTTATTTTTATTATCCTATATTTTTTTTATAATTGTTTAGTTATTTTAAAGATTTTAAATTTTTGTTTATTTTATTTTATTTTTAATTTCCAATTTATTTATTCATTTTCTAAATTATAATATTTTGAAATTTATTATAAAAAAACATTATATAGCATACATTTCGAGAAAGTCAGTAGTAAATAATTTTATTAAGGAATTTTAGGTAATTTCCTACAAGCATTCTCTAAACGACCTTCTTTACTTCATTATTATATATGGAATCACCACAAAGATGCGTTTCCTTTTTAGGAGTGGTAAGGAATTCGTCGAGAAGAATGACCATTTCCGACCTCTTGTTTCTCTGGTTGTTTCACTGAAGTCTGGATGAATTTGCGTGACATCTCTTTCTCGCTTTCCCCGTAGGTGTAACCTCTCACTGCAGTTTTTTGCGAATCTTTGGAAACTTGCTTTGGTGTGAATATTTCCCTCTTTTAGTAGGTACTATTGAGATAGGGTCCAACCAGTTGTTTTTTTAAGGTAATTTTTGGGTCTTGATGGGTACATTGACACTGCTTCCCTTTACCCATGTGTTAACCCTAAAAAAGTTTGGTCATTTATAGGGGGAAATGTTCATACATTTTCTTTTTTTTGATGGTAAATTCGGAAGTACAGCCCTACTCTTTTCCTGCAATGATTTTCAAGCCTCTTCTACAGGAATTTTCTAATTGATAATTTGTTGTGGTTGCTAGATTTTAGGTACAACGTACACTGCTCTTGCCCAAATTGGACTCCTTTTCCTTTTTACTCCCACAACAGTGAATTTTTCAGGTTTTCCCAAACGCCACCTGATCTTTTGATAATGTAGGTTTTGTGGCTAGGACGATTAACTCAATTTTTTTGTTGGTTGTGCAAAGTTACTCATTCCTTGCTTAATCCCTTATGGCTATAAGGCCTAGTCCTCCCTGGAATGAGACTTGGATTGCCTTTATTATATTGCCGAGTCTATCAAAAACTCCAGAGAGTTATAGAGTGACCCTGTAATCTTAAATTGAATCCCGAAATTGTTACCAAGAAGTTCTCTTATATTATGAAATTGTTATTGTTAATGTTTTTGGTTCAATTATGGAAATGGGAACATTCACTTTCATTCTGCAATCTATCAAGTAAGGTCTCCATGCGTATTGCTTACGATCTTTACTAAGACTCCTTATCTTCGTTTTTTTTTAATGGTTTGAATGTATGTTATTTCCTTTTCACCAACAGAATAGTTATTCTATAATTTCTCTTTATTAGCGAAGAATGAAATTGCAAATGTTGTTTTATGGAAAAGTTATTATATGTTACAGTTCACGTCTCAAACCTAGCACTGTCCACGAGGGTGCTGGAAACGACCTGAACATATTATAAATTTGCCCATTTTGGACTGAACTCAAATACAATTTAACTATCACCATAATAACTCATTTTCTGGAAGAATATAATTTAACTTTTTGGGAAAAATAGAATTTAACTATCGCCATAATAAAATTATTTTCTGGAAGATCATGAGGTTCATCAATATGGGTCACAATGCCATTCTCCATCTTATTAAGTTGTATTTTCTCACATGTATTTACAAACTTTATTATAGTTTTCTTAGTGAGAAGAGTAAAAGTGAGTTATTATGTCCTATGGCCTAATGGATGTTAAATGCAGGAAATTGGAGCAATTTTGAGTTGACTTGAGTGCAGGCACTCGGAGTAGACACACAAGAGAGATTATAGGAAGTGGTCTCCCTCCTTAACTCCTAAGATCATTCAAAGATTCTCCGAGCCTATCTTATCCTCTCAGTGTCACTCCCAGCCAAGGAATCCGAGTTCATTGGCACCCAAGCTAGTGCCAGCCAAGGAAATGTTTTTCTCTGGTTAGGGAGCCAAGTATCCCTATTTTCTAAGGAATTGTTGGTAGCTCCTATTTTGTACAAATAAGAAAGATAAGGAATTCATTAGGATTCAAAGTTTTATTGGAGGCAAGAGTCCATTAAGCTGAAGCACATTTGACTCTTATTTTTATAATGTATTTGGCATTTTTATGATAATGAGAAATTTTGTTTTGATCAAGCACTGAGTTGACTAAGAGGACTAAAGCTCTTGGGTTAGGAGCCAACCCTAGTAGCAGAAGTTCCTCTCCTTTTGATCTGTATTCCTAGCTTAGAATGTTGATTTACAGTGGAAGTTTATTTTTGTTCCTATTTACTTTAGAAAGTTGATTAAGTTATCGCTTATCGATGCCTTCATTAGCATACAGAGTAGATTAGTGTTGCAGTCTAGTGAAGGAAAATATACCAGAAAAGCTTCACATAGTGACCCCTATCCCATCTCCACTATGGATCATGATTAGGGTACCCCACTCTTCCAACCCAAAAATAGTTTCATTCTTAGCTAGATAATTGTTTATGATTCCTTGGAAATATTTGTGGTTGTTAGTTTTCTTCTTAACATTGTTATATCTTAGAAGGTAGTCTATTCCATAGATCTAGTCTTTAACAATAGTTAGATCAAACTTTGATAGGTCCCTATAATACTAGTGATTACCCTATTACTATTGTAGTTGTATCCCTTATTAATATCATTGTGCCCGTATTGTCCCCATATTTTTATTACTGTGCCCCATAGAATCCCTCTATTGTTATTTTCGTGGCTTTATATTATTATTGTTAGGTCGGTTGGGTTATATTGTGACTCCTTAGACACCTATATATATAGAAATGAGGTTTTGTCATTTGAATCATCCAAGAATTTCTCATTTATGTAATGTAAAAGAGGTTGCCCCCTCAAAGAGGTTGAATTCTAAGGCGTTGATCTATCTTTTCTATCTTTTTCTTGAGCTGGTTTCATAACATTTGGTATCAGAGCTTTGGATTCTAGGGTTTCACTGCTCCAAACAGGTCATCGTGGAATTTTCACTATAACATTTTTTCTACGACGTTTCAGAAGCTAAAAAAAAAAGACCATTTGAGAAGAAATTGCGCTGAATCTCAGAGTATCTCATCAAGTGGAAGAACTGATCTGCTGAAGATTCCACATGGGAGGATGAGAATTTTACACAGAAGCATCTAGAACTACTCAAGCGTTGAGGAAAACACTTTTTTTGAAGGAGAGGGGCATGATAGGTCCCTATAATACTAGTGATTACCCCATTACTATTGTAGTTATATCCCTTATTAATATCATTGTGTCCCTATTGTCCTCATATTTTTATTACTCTGCCCCATAGAATCCCTCTATTGTTATTTTTGTGGCTTTATATTATTATTATTAGGTCGGCTAGGTTATATTGTGACTCCTTAGACTCCTATATATAGAAAGGAGGTTTTGTCATTTGAATCATCCAAGAATTGCTCATTTATGTAATGTAAAGGAGGTTGCGCCCTCGAAGAGGCTGAATTCTAAGGCGTTGATCTATCTTTTCTATCTTTTTCTTGAGCTGGTTTCATAACAAACTTTCTAAATTCAACTCATCTTTTTGATGTTGACATGTAATAATTTGTAAATAAAAAGAGAGACAGGTTTATTACAGGGACTATTGATCTGTAGGAAGGGACACCTCCAACCAAATCCACCAAGGTCTCCTCCACCTTATTTTAATGAAAACAATCCATATTCCAATCCTCTGTTTTCTAGTCACCATGAGCAAGTTGTCTTAGGAAAATCCAACCTTCTTAGAGTGTTGGGCTTGGCCTTGGGTGATGTTCACCTTCCCTACACCTTTGATAGTTGTGATGCACCCTTCCAGCACTTCATCTCACCATTGTTGTCCTCCAAAAACTCTTAGCCAACTTCTTGAAGCAATACAAGACATCATGTAGTAGTTTCCTATAGAAAACTAGTAGTTTGGACTGGTTTGACCATGTTTTGACTTGAAATGATAGTATAGCCTATTGTAGGAGTAGGTTAACCTCTCAGCTTGGACTCCATGACTAGAATAGCCACCTAGGCCAACCTTTTCATTCCTTTTCCTCTTGCAAGATCAGTTAACACTAGATTTTATATTTTTGAAGTTAGCAATTAAAACTTTCATCTATTCTGCAAGTGTGAGTGAGATAGTTAATGCATGCATATTTGAATTATGAAATTATAGAGTAAATTTCTATTTTCATGCAGTCCTCATAGTTAGAGGATCAATTGCAAGATTAGCGTACTTTCCTTTCTGCAAGCGATCTATGTCATTTCAAAGCTAGATGATTTATGTCATTTCACAGCATTTACAAGTTGGCAACTTTCATTTCCTCAATAGAAAAGAATGTATGTTTCTTGCACTTGAACTAATTTTTCATTCCACTATCAGTAGTTAGACTCCCTTTAGTACAATAGAGGAATTGTCTAGAACCCTAATTGTCAAGTGCCCCATTTGAGAAGTGGCGTGAGTAGAATGATGCATCTGATGTGTATATAGCATTGTCACCTAAAATTTTGTATGAAAGCCCGAGTTGATAAAGTAAAACTCGTATCGCTAGGAGTTGCAACATTTTTGCTGCAATACTAAGGCTCATAACTTTTTGGCATCATTACTGGGGAGGTGTCTAGGTAGATGTAATTTCTTCTTTCTCATTCTATTTTGAATTTTCTAGATAGATTTTACTCTTTATTTCCTTTCTGTCTTGCATTTAGCTTGGACAAAACTCATAAAAGAAAAAATATATTTCTTTCATCCCTCGTACGAGTAGAGACATTTTAGGGAAATTATTGCCAAATAGGCCCACACCACCAAGCAGTCAACCTTCCCTCTTCTTTAGTGATTTCCAATTTCCCTCTCTCGCTATAGGACAGTTAGAAGACCCATTAAGAGATAAACCTGAAATCGTTGAAGAGCCTATTGGGGAAGAAGAAGAAGATACCATCCCATAGAATTACACCATGGCCAAAAACAAAAATGAGGCTAAAAACAAAAGTGAGGGTGATTTTCCCATCAAGGAGACTATTGAAGATACTAGGATGAAAAACATAAGTCCTTATGTCCTTCGTCATTTCCATGGCCTAAGTTCAGAGAACCTAAATACCTTCTTGTTTGAGTTTGTTATCAGTTGTAAAACCTATGACTATATCTCTGATAACCAGAAGTTGAAGTTGTTCCCATCCACCTGTTGTAGTGTCTACAACCACCCTCAAAAATTTTCCCTTAGCTTCGTTTTGGAGCCTCCCTACTAACCATCCTTAGAAACATGTACTACACTATCAACTACATAGGTTTAAGCTGATTTTTAGTGGATTCCAAACCTATGCATGTCTACTTGCTTATTTCCAATAACAGGCTACCATTTCGGACTTAGGTAATTTTCTAGCTAAGAGGTTCACTTAGAAAATTGTGCAATCCTGATAAGCTACCTTTTGGGCTCCAGAATTGCACAATCCAGCCAGGTAGCCCTCCCTTAGAAAATTACACAATCTAACTTGATACTTGGCTTTAGCCCAGAAATTAGGCAATTTTGGGAGGCAGTGATCTACTGACCCGAGAAATTGCGCAATTCCTGAGGGACAGCTAGCCTTGCTCATCTCAGAAACTACGCAAATCCCTTTCCTAGGATTTGAGATTGCTACATGTGCGTTCAGGTTGACCAGTTCCCTCTAGGACTAATAAATCCTAATTTTCATGCATGGGAAACTTTTTTCCAAAATAGAAAAAAAACATGCAAAAATCATTCCTAAATTTTAGGGATCTATTTTTAGCAGTTGGAGGTTACATGAAAATATCATTTAAGAAAATTCCCTCCAAGTGTCGCTTTTTCCTAGATTTTTGGCATGTGTGTCATAAGCCTCATCCTTATCAAAATTTATTTATTCGACGCTGCAGAGCTCATTTCTCACATCAATCTTGGAGCACTGACATCCCACAACACATCTAGGAGTCTTCGACACATTCAATTCAGCTTTTTCTGGGTAAGTCTTCCTTTCAGCTCATTTACTTCTTTCTTGTCGCTTTTTGTATTTCTCTTTCTATGAATGTTATTTTCTTGGTTTTGTTGAATGCATGATGTCATTTTAATGTATGTTAGCTTGTAGAAGCATCGTTTTAGTTTTTGTTTGCATCTCAGTGTTGTCGCATGCATGGCACTAATTTTCACTAACGGTCACCATTGTGGTGACTCGTTTCAGTCACATGCATGCATTCCCATTTTCTAAATCTTGCATTCACTGTTTTCATGCATGACCATTCACTCTTTCTTACACTCAGTCTCACCATGTATTCAAACCTCTTCATGTTTTCAGTCACCCGTCGGTGGGTGTAGGCTGCCTTGGGTCAGACCTTACCTTGCCTGGGCAATGATGCACATTTTTGGAAGTGAAGGCTTTTCCTTCCCTCCAGAAAATGCACAAACTTGACCAGCACTAACCTCCAGGCTTGAATTGCACAATTCTAGGATGCAGTGGCATGCTAACCCTGAAAATTATGCAACACAATCTTTCGGTTCACATGCCTTTGCTGGTTGAAATTGTGCCTTACGCAGTTTCAATCCTCAACTGGCCAAGATGGATCATGCATTATGTAGTTCCAACAATTAGCCAACCTCCTGACAGGGTAAATTGTTCCTTGTGTAGTTTTGGCAGTAAGTCTCCCAGCTTCCCAGTGAAGATTGTACAATCTTTATTTCCAGTTACCCAGGTATGTTGCATGTCAGTCCTCAGATTTGTTTTGGCTTTCAACTAAAAAATTTATTTCCATGAGTGTTTCTATGTCTCTAGGTATAGCAGCTATTCATTTGTCTCTTAGTAGTACAGGTACAATGGCCTCCAAGATAGCAGGGTTAAAGGACACGGTTGGAAGTGCAACTGGAGATGCAGTTGAACAAGTGTCTATGAGCTTGCCTGTTTATGAAGACACGAAGAATTTCATAGATAGAGACATCAAGTTGAAATGGCAGGACATCATTGATACATTCTCACGCACATTTGAGATATATTGAAAAGTTAGGTGAAAAGCCAACCAAGTTTAGGACAACACCCAACCTGGTTTACAAAACGAATATACTGCAAAAGGCATATGAGTGCTTTGCCATCTTTGCATGCCGCTTATATGGCCAAGAGAGGACAGAGACCTTCTCGCAGAGTTGGGTGATTGTGTTGGATCAACTAGCCAGTGAAGGAAGGCCATGCAACTGGTCTGACATGTTGGCTCTCAGGTTGAAGGAAGATGTGACAGAAGCTCCATCACCCACCCAAAGGTCAACAAGCAAGGATATACATGTCCACTTACATTCAGGTTGCAATCTGCGTCCGTCAACAGTTCCTAGGCTTAAAGTGGGCAAGGACAACTTCAAAAACCTCTGTGCACACTTATTGTAGACTATTCTCTGAATGCAACTTCATGGAGTTATCACATAATTTTCAGACCACTTTGTCACCCACATGTACAAAATGATATTTGAGTAGGATCCAGCTTGCATGTTGCAGGCTGCAATGGATGCATTAATTGACATAGTAGATTAGTATGCCTCATCCCTTGGCACCTTCATACGGATGTATAGTGCAGAGAAGCCTCTACATGTTTTACCAAAGTTTACCATGGACAAGCGCATCATGTAAGGAGTGTCATATGACATCTCGATAGGGTTTCCATCTAGACTAGACAGGAAGAACAAGGCATCTTGGCCTGCTCTTCCTTTTTGGATTAGGTTGTACAAGATACCAAATCTCAAGCATTTTGATGCCAAGACAGAAGAGTTCAAACGATTCACTTTCAACACGAGAAGTTTCAATCCATATGACCCACATTTCTTCGTAAAAGACCACTGTGAGAGAGTGCAATTTCCTTGGATCTAAGGGGCATGTCACTGGCCTGAGGAAGACCCATGGAGATATTGTCATAGCTTCTCTAGGCTCAATGAACTGGTTGGCATAATTGTGGAATGGTTAGAAAAGTAGTGCGAAGCAGCAACTTAGAGAGAACCATCATCAGAAGCAACAGAGGGTAGCATACTTGTGCATGAAAAAGGCAAGAGAGGTTTTCAATAGCATAGATGTAGAACAAAGTTGCAAGTTCAAAGCAGAACCACTTGTGATGAAAGTCGCTTTGGAGATTGAGGCTAAGAGGTGACAATGGAATAGGAAGAACATGCAAAGGAAAAGAGAAAAATAGATTATGGAAGAAACAAAAAATGAGTTTCAAGAGTTGAAGCAGAAACTCTGGGAAGAACAGGAGTTGTGCAGAAGAGAAAAGGAAGCACAGCATGGACCGACATAATAGGAGGCACAACATGCACTGACTAATGAAACTGCGCCCATACAAGTTATAGACTCATCCAAGCATTTGAAACATAGTAGACAAGGTGAGAAGCTGCAGGAGAAGGACTTAACTCAAGAAATTGAACATATGCTAGAGCAGATGGATACGGATGTGGTGCAACAAAAGTATGAACATGATATTGACTTCATGCATCATAATGGAGGTGTCATCCCACTGGATTCACCAGTTTGGGAAGTAGAGGAAGTCTGAAGTGATCAAGGAGACATAGAGATCCTTGGAGACAATCTGGAAGCCAAGATACTCTTTCAACGAGTTGCAACATGGAGTTTTGCAGTCATGTAGAGTGCCTACTCTGAATTTGCACACATATCCTGTGTAGTTTGAAGAACGAGTGATTGTGTTTGATGTGTGCAAGCATCCAAAAACATTCACCGATGCTACCACAAAATATGTCGAGGCCACCAGCTCGAGTGTTTGATTTTTGGTAACAATGAATGAGCGCATGGCCATGGAGTTACAAGGGGCCAAGCAGGAAGGAGAATAGGTTACATCATCCACCAGAGTAGAGTTGAAGAGGGTGATACTGGATGAAGTATCATCCCTCAAAACAGTCATGTGTATGTTGTATTCCAGATTCAGCACCGTGTAGAAGGCAATTGTCCATCTCAAAGGTTGGTAGCAACACTGTGCTAGGAGAGCACATATCTTGTCAAATTTTCACACTATTTTTGACCACATGGAGACATGGACAATGAGAGACAAAGGAGCCCCATTGCATTTGCCAAAGATGATGAAGTCAAAGGTAGCAGATTTGAAGGCACGCATCTAGAGTCAGATCCAGAAATATGAGGAACTCCTGCAGCTCATCACTAGTTTGGAGGCTTCACATGCACAGGTGTTTAGAAGAATTGATGTCATTTTGAGCACACACGCAATCCTGAGGCGAAATCAACTAACCAAGTCTGAACGGACCTAGAAATTTACTTTGATGAGTTGATGTGTGTAGCCAGCAGTGCAGACTTTGAGATCAATGCAGATAATATGCATTAGTATGTTGTTGGTCTGACTATACTCAAAACTATGATGTGCATGTTATCAAACAAGATGGATACAAGTGCCATATCAGTGTACCCAGGTGCAAAAAAGGCAATATTTTGTTTTCAACAGGATGTCACAGTTGAGCACATGGACACCATCAAGGACTACCAGGCTTGGAATGAGTACTTCACCATCAGTCACAATGAGGATGTCGAAGATTTGGTCTTCCCGCAGTTGTTTGAGTCTTTGTAGTGTCTTGCATGGCTTGCTCAAGCCTATTTTGTCTCACATGGTTACATGTGCAAATTGTAATGTAACATCTTGTAAAAGTGAAAGACCAAGTGTCGATGGTTGAATGTAACAGTCATGTAGTAGTTGAAGAGTCATGAGGGTAGGTGAAGAGTAACAAAGGGGAATGTGAAGGATCACCCCACCCTTTTCTATTTATATAACCTCATCATTCAGTGGACTGGCTTTTTGGGAGCCAAGCTTCCTACAGGTGTATCTTAGAGAAAGCTTGGAGTGCATTGTAATGAGCCTTGGCTTCTCCACAGTGTAGAGCTAGTATATCTCTTTGGAGGAATAGGCGTCAGTGACTATAATGTTCCATTGTCAGGTCCAAAAATTGGACATGGTTGTATGTATGACTGGATATTTTACTCCTAATATAACAGAGCCAACACGTTTCATGCATATCTTGTTATTATACTTCATCTATCTTGGTTACTCTGACAATATATGTAGTTTTTTGTTTACGCATGTATGTATGGAATATTTCTATATATGTATGTATGAATCTTGCTGAGATGTGGATTTAGGTTAACCATCACTTTGGATCATTGGTTTCCATGCCTTCCAGCTTGTGATGTATCTTTTCTCGTGTGTTCCCTTTCAAGCTGTGTGTTTCCATAGGTTTCTAAGGGGCACACTCATTCCCATTTCTATGTGTTATAAGCCTTCATGCACCTTCCTTGGCTTCTTGTGTTGGTCACAACCTTTCTACCAATAAGGAAATTTCGCTTACTCCTATGTGCAACTGTAGTCAAGGCGATACCGTATGACCCACTGCTAGGACTCCTACACCAAAAAAACTAAGGTCTAGGTGGGACTTATTACCGGGGAGATCCCCTGACATGTTGGAGGGTCCATCACCGTCAACATTTCTGATGGTAGGAGGGACAAATGACAAGTTGAGTCCTCACATCCCATTTTGATTCTTGGCACATCTTTCATGGATACTGTTAGACTCCTTCCCCCGTAATCTTTGTCTCATGATGAAAATATCGACAGCACGAGCGATTTTTTTAATCTCTTCTTGGATTTCACGTACAATGGTGAAGGTGAAGTGGCTTGGACTAAGTAATTACAAGAATTCCTTGCATTCATTGAGGATGAAGATGAGTTCTATGAAGAAGAGGTCAGTTTGCTACTTGCAAACACACTTCGTGAATCCCCACAATGATGGTGCGATATCTTACCTATGGTAGCATGCACTCACTTCAGCAGTTCTATTATCTAATCGAATCTACTTTTCATCATTTTGATCTAGATCCTCTTGACAAGAAACTATTCAAACAATAGAAGACTCTGCAAGAATCACCTATGGATTTTTGGTAGCGCTTCCATGTATTGCAGTTTGAAGCTCTGAAAAACTAGATGAAGTTTCCATATCTTTGGGATAGATTTGTATATTTCCATAGTAAATCACTCCATCCCAAGACCAAGTTGAATCTCAAACCTAGCTCAAAATACCTCGGTGATGGAGTTGTGCAATCATAAGAGGACACACTCACTATCACAGGTGACTATCCACCTTCGCCTCATCAAACAACTCCACCACCGCAAAGTGATGCGAGAGAACATCCACACACATCTATTCAACTATCATATCCTCCAAGAATTACTTCTCTCAATTTTCACACAGATTTGGTTGCTATCAAACCAAGCAGTAACTCCTCAAAAACAATTCGTTAATATTCATTTAGGTTGGTCTTTATTATATACAATAGGGAGAGACTGTTCATTTCATCTCTCAGTGACTATTCATATTCTCTATTATTTATTTACATCAATTTCAGTTATTCACCCAATCCTAATGATTAGGTGTCAACATTCCCCCCCTTAATCTGAAGGGATGTTGGAGAGTCCAAGCATCGTTCTGAATCATTCAAGCTTTTCTCTTCCAAGTGCTTTGGTGAAGATGTCTACAATTTGCTCATTAGTGGAACAATGGTTGAGATGGATTGTTTTGGCCTCAACATGATGTCGAATCAGATGATATTTATTATTTATGTGCTTCATTCAATCATGGAAGTTTGGGTTCTTGGCCAACTTTATTGCTGACGTATTGTCAATCATGAATGGAGTCGATTGTACTTGTTTTACTTGCAAATCTTCAAGAATTTTCCTGAGCCACACAATTTATTTTGTTGCCTGAGCTGCTACCACATATTCTTCTTTTGTTGTGGAATCTATTGGAACTGATTGTTTGCGTGATCTCTAGGAGACAACTCCTGATCCAAGACTCATAGCATAACCTAAAGTAGATACCCCAATTTCTTTGTCTCCATCGAAGTCTGAGTCAGAGTATCCAATCAAGCTGAAGTCACCCACCTGTGTATACTTGATTCCAAAGTCTTAAATTCTATTCAAGTACCTTAGAACTATATTTGCAGTAGACCAATGTCACACACAAGGCTTTTGCATAAACCTAGAGAGGATTCTAATAGCAAATGAAATGTTTTGTCTAGTAGTAGTTAGGTAGTTGAGACTTCCTACATGTTGTCTATACTTTGTTGCAACCTCAAATTCTTTTCCTTAAATGGATGTGAGCTTTAAATTTTGTTCCATTGGAGTAGTAAGAGGATTGCATTCTGTCATGCCAAACCTGTTCAATAGATCTCCAATGTACTTCTTTTGATAAAGAAATATGGACTTTAGATGTTGAGTTACTTCAATACCAAGATAGTAATGAACATAGCCCAAATCAGTCATTTCAAAACCTTTCCCCATTTCCTTCTTTATGGATGCAATATAGCTTCAATTGTTCCCTGTCATCAAAAGCTCATCTACATATACCACAATATATACAATTGTTTTGCCAAATTTCTTGACAAATAAAGTTGCATCATCAAGATCATAATGTTTGAAATTGAGTTTCAGAAGATGCTCAGTTAGTTTTTCATACCAGGCTCGCGGTGCATGTTTGAGGCCATACAAGGATTTCACAAGTTTGCATACTTTATGTTCATGTCCTTTCACAACAAATCCTTTAGGCTGGGACATAAAAACATTCTCTTTTAGATCTCCATTCAAGACAACAGTTTTTACGTCCATTTGATGGACTTTCCAACCGTTCTGAGCTGCTAGGGAAAAGAGTGTCTGGATGATAGCCCATTTTGCTATGGGGGAAAAGGTCTCCTCATAATCAACCCCTTCCTTCTGTGCAAAACCTTTTGCCATAGGCCTAGATTTTTTCTTGTCAAGTGAGCCATCTTCTTTATACTTGTTCTTGTAGACCCACTTGCAGCCAATTGGCTTGGTTCCTAATGGAGGATCAACTAGCTTCCAAGTGCCATTCTTTATCAAGGCATCATATTCCTTTTGCGTCACTTCTCTCCATTCATAATGAGAAGTAGCTTCTTTGAAGGAAGTTGGTTTGAAATATGTAGACAAATTCAATTCAAAATCATAAGAAACATCCATATCAATAGGTGAATTAGAGTAATCTACATCACCTCCATTTTGCCAGTTTGAATTTCTAGTTACTATCTTTCCAACTTCATTAGGATGAACACTTTCAAGTGTCTTTGTCAACCACTTTGGGGGACCTCTCTCAGATGGTCCAGGTTACTCCGTTGATTGAGTTTGGAATGAATCAAGATTGAGTCTCCCAATTCTATCAATCACATCACTTAAAGTATCATCCGTTGTTGGAGATTCATGTGGGGGTGAGAGTTCTTCAGAAGAAGATTCCACATGTTGATCTAGTATAGGAATCCCCCCTTCAAGATGTGGAATCTGATTATCAAATTCTAGAAATGATTTTGCATTTGCAAATCTATCCAAGCGATCAAGTTTTCGCTCAACAACATTATCAGTTTTGGATGATTCAAGGAAGATTACATCTCTAGATACAACAAACTTTTTATTGACTTCATCATAGAGACAGTATGCTTTGGAGGTGTTTGAATACCCCAGGAAGATACACTTACAACTTCTTGCACCAAGTTTGTTTCTATGTACCTTTGCTATCAAGGCATAATAGGTGGAACTAAAGACCCTAAGATGCTTTACCGAAGGAATGTGCCCATGCCACATTTCATATGGAGTCTTGTTTCTAATAGCATTAGATCGACATCTATTCTTTATATATACAGCACATAGAACTGCATCAGCCCAAAACATCAACTTTACATTTTTGAAAAAAATCATGGAGCACACCATATTTAAGATTGTCCTATTCATTCTTTCAGCTACACCGTCTGTTGGGGATTATAAGGCAAAGTTGTTTGATGTTTGATCCCATGTTGGTGAAGATAGTTTTCAAATTCATTTGAAGTGTATTCTTTTCTATTATCAATGAGAATAGAGCCAATATGAGATTGTGCATCATTTTCAATCCATGTATGAAAGCTCTTGAACGTTTGAAAAGCATCAGATTTGTTCTTCAATAAATAAACCCAACACATTCTGGTGTAGTCATCAATAAATGTCATCATATATTTATTTACATTTATAGAACGAATAGGCATTGGACCACATAAATCTAAATGAATGAGTTCAAGTTTTCTATGTGCTCTTGAATGTGAATCATGAAAAGACTGTTCGCTATGCTTTCCTAGAATGCAAGCGTCACATTGCTTAAGTTTACTAGGAATTGTAGGCAAACCAACAACACCATTTTCTTCAACAAGCAGAGGTTGTCATAGTTGAAATGTCCAAGTCTAGCATGCCATAATAAACTTAATGGGAGTGTACCTTCTTCATAATGAGAATTGTATGAGAAATGTTGTGCACGAGCAGAGGTACCTTACAGCTTGAGAAGCCTTTTTTCTTCTATTCCCCTCATGACAAGTGAGTGGTCAGATGCTTTTCTCACCTCAAGCTTGCCATCAAACATATGAATGGACCTTGGTAGCAGATGTGGACCAAGGAAAACAAGTTTCTCTTCAGCTATGGGAGATATAGAACATGATCTGCAGAAGAAAGTCTAGAAGACCAGGTAATTTCAGCCTGATTGTGCCAAGCCTTGATGGCTCAATTTTTGATTGGTCTGCAGAGCATACTATTGCATCAACATTGTCAGTAAATTCTTCAAAAAAATATTTTCTATGATTCATGTGGAAAGTTGCTTCTAAATTAAGCAACCAATCTTTTTTACAAGAAGCAAGTGAAGCATTAAATAAATCTTCATTTACTCCGATATTACATTGAGCCACAACATAATGAGTGGATTCAAGTGATTTACCTTTGTCTATGTCATTAGTTTTACCTTTTTGTTGGTTTCTTTGTTGCTCAATTTTGTCCCAAGGTAACTTTCATGTAGAGGCATCATGTGATCCGTTTCTTTTGCAGCATATGTAGTACAAATCTGACTTTTCTCCTTGAGAGTGTCTGCCCCCCTGCCTCTGAAATATCTTCCTCTTCCTTTTCGACCACCTCTTCCTCTATATGAATCTTGAGAAGAATTCTTTTCTTTATGAGCAAGGCACACAACCTCTTTAGAAGATTCAGGGGTTGTCTTCTTCCAAAATCTTTCTCTCTTTCAGAAATTTTTTTCACAAGAGAGTCAAAGGTAATATCTTTGAGATTTCCCCCCGGATGCGGGTGACAAGGTGGATGGGACGCGCGTTTAATGAAGGACACATGCAGGCCATGCGCAGTCTCAAGGATCAAGAATGTGAGACGACATGTCACTGGTCGCCAAGGAATAAAAGGATTGGAAATCTTCAGAAGCAATTCAATGCTCTGTCCAGCTCACTAGTTCGAATGGAGTGAGCAGTAATGGCGGACGGGATTCGAGGTGGCGGTGGGGATGTTAAAAGAGGTGGTGGGTTGGCTCTCTATGCACCAGTTCACGCTCAGTTCATGGTGCTCTGTGTTCAGGTTCTTGCTCGGTCTATGGTTCTTCAGGCAATAGCTCTTGCTGTCAGAGCCATTTCCCTGACTGTTGGGGGCAGTCCTAAGCCTGGACGGTTATTCAATTCCACGCTGCTCCATACCCCTGGTGTTCCTGCAAATATGGTAAGGCCTCGACAGCGAATGCTCAGCCGTCGAGGTTCTGCCCGGGGCGGGTCTTCGCGTCCTCCAGTTGATGCTTCTCAACCCCATTGTTGCCACTGCCATTGCCACCGAATCTCTGAGGCCAACCCCCTTCAGACTAGCCAATTTCTGGACTCAAGCGCTCCTGATTCTGACCCGGCTTCCACGCCTGCCTTCGGTTCCGCCATTTTCAACTTTAGCAGCTCTCTGAATAAACCCCGAATCAGTGCCCATGTGTCGGTTCTCTTCCTCGAAGACTCTCCGGATGGTGGCGATGTTCAATACAGTAGGGGGAAGCATCCTGTTGGCAGCTCAGAGGATGTCATGGAGAAGCCTGCGGATGCTCCAGAGAATGTATCTAATCTTCCTCAGGCTCAGGAGGCGTCGACCAGCAAAGGGGACAATGTCAACATGGACACCGTTCCCACTGCAGAGGAAGTGGAAAAGTATGGATGGTGTAGGGTGGTTGAGGAGGAACCGGACGAATAGCTGCCCATCTGTTCGGAATCTCGACATCCATCGCTGCTCAGGTCTTGTTTTGGTCTTACTGTTCATGTTATGTTAACTAATAGTCTGTTTATATCATGTTGGCTCAGGGATGGGTCTGTCTTCCCCGAGAGGGATTATGCTGAAGTTCTGCTAGTGCCCTTGAGAGGGATGCAATGTTTTGGTTCGGCGCCCCTGCGAGGGTTGTTTAGTTTTGGTTTGGCGCCCCTGTGAGGGCTATTCATTTTTGGTATGGCGTCCCTGCGAGGGTTGTTTATCTCTGATCTGGCGCCCCTAAGAGGGCTGTTCTTTTTGGTCACACCTGTTCCAAAGTGCCACAACTGGCCTCTGGTTCTGTTAGTCTTAAAATGATGTAACTGTTTTTCTTGATACTGTATATAATAGATTAGTTTTAACGAGAAAAAAAAAAATATCTTTGAGATTTCCATTTTCTTGCAATGACTCAAGATAATTGGAGTAAGTAGGATAAAGTTCCTTGAGAAAAGTGATAAGAGGAATATCCAATTCAACCTTAGTGGATTTGGTATCATGCATTATAGATTTTACTTCGGATGCAAGAGAAAGAGGATCATTATTTTGTAATTCAAGAGTGAAGAGTTTAATAATGAGTTGAACAACTTTAAGTGCAGAATGTGAGTCATAGAGTTCTTTCAGCTTTTGTAAGGCTTCGAAAGCAATTGAAAATGGTGAAATATGGCGACTCACCTCTTCACTTACAGATGATGCAATTAGTGCATAGGCTTTGCTGTTCTTATTTTCCCAAATGTTGAGATCATTGTCTGAGGTAGGTTGTTCTAGCTCTTTGTCTATGTCTACAATACACACTCCTTTCCACAACTCCTTTTCAAATGAGGGTGTGCTTTATCATCCAGGACCACTCAAGATTGCTCTCCTTGCCAGTAAGAACTATTCCCACAATAGATATGATTGAATGCAAACTATAAAAAAAAAATCTTCTCACAAAAATGTGCTTCAAATCTGTCCATAAATTTTAGTATTTCATTAAACAGTGGAGTGCCAATAACGTTCTAGGGTTACACACATAGAAAAATACAAGCGAAATCTATACGGAGTCTGCTGAAAGATATTGTGGCATCATGCAGAGACAGTAACAATATTTTTGGACAGAATTCAATATATTGATGGCAGGTGACCATATAGTAAACTGAATAGCAATATTTTACAAAACGGGGCTAATTTCTAGGAATGTTACACATAACAATTTCTCATAAAAATAATATATACTCAATGCTTCTTTGAGACACCAACATTTTTCCCCTACAACAAGTCGTTTTTGTGTGCTGTGCATGAGCACGGAGTCCCCAATAGTGTCATAGTCTAAGATGGTTCCTAATCTTCTTAAGACACTCCAGCTCATCTCTGAGCCTCATGTCGAGGGCATTGGAGATGACCTGAGTAGTACATCCATACGTCGTGCAAATTGTCGTAATAAAAAAACATTTAGTGCAGCTTTTGCTACTCAGAAGCAATCAATGGAATCCATGAGCATTGATAGATCACCTATTCATTCAGATGAACTATTACAAAAAGGATAAATAACTCCAGATCATTTGAACAGTGGCCAAACAAAATGGATCAGTAACTTGCGCTTACAGTGAAAAAACAAGATGGATCAGAAACTTGCACTTACAACAACATTAGATAGTAATGGGTTTGAACCCTATGCATCCCACTGTTTCTTCCACCTGCAATATGTAGTTGCCAAGGAAGGGATTTATAGCATATGACCTTCAAAGAGTGATGTTTCAAAAAATTCAATGCACAAAATTGATGGCATACATATGCCAATCAATGTATTAACGCCTTAATGTAGAACGCAACAACATACTAGTTAACATAAAGCATACACACCACTCAACAAACCATCATACTCCCAATTAGTGCTATAGTCATAGTTCGGTCGTCCGCCACAATGCCACTCTCAGTAGTCACATTCAGACCAGAGCACGCCTCGACCAGCGATATTCACCCAACAGAATGGTTTGGAGGGCAGACTATTCACTGTAAGAATAAAATGTATAATAACACGGAGCAAGCTTTAGGGAACTGACAGCATCAGCAGCGTATTATACCATCAGCAGTGTATTATATGGAAAATCGTAGATGGATTAGTTCTAGTAATGAATAATGGTAAATCACACATGGAGCAGGTCTGGCAATGGAGCGATGTTATACCAGCGTGGAGAGAGCAGCAAAAGCTCAAGCGTTACTGAGATTATCAAGTAGAGGGAAAACCCAGATTACTAAAAAATGGCAGAAGGGAGTTGCAATGGCAGTTAAAAGCCAAAAATGGCACTGGCTCTGATACCATGTCAGACCAGGAAGTAACGCCTCAAAAACAATTCGTTAATATTCATTTAGGTTGGTCTTTATTATATACAATAGGGAGAGACTATTCATTTCATCTCCCGACGACTATTCATATTCTCTATTATTTATTTACATCAATTTCAGTTATTCACCCAATCTTAATGATTAGGTGTCAACAGTTTCAAAGCCCATGGGTTGTCACATGACTTTTTTACCTTAACCTCCATTTTCATGTTATGTTGACCCTCTAGATTGAACTATCTTGTGTTCTTCCATTCCACACTCTACACTTGTTGTGAATGAGGATCAATCCATTGACAGAGGTGGTGTTGCACAACCAACCTACGCTGTCATCTATGATGAGTATGGCTAGGAACTTGAGCATCAACTTGTGGCAAAGTATGATCTCCTTCTATCTGCACCTCCTCCCCTTTTTCCTGACATCTTTGGTGATTCCACCATCACTGATTTTCCTTGTGTAAGTCCACCAACAGATGCACCTCTTTTTGATCATTCACAAAACACACCAGATGTCAGCCCATCATTTGACAATGGAGAGGACAAATTACTCACGTAAAATCCACTTGATTTTTCATTTTATTTTTCTGGAAATGCAAGGGGTGAACGTTCTTGCTTCTCATCTACCCCTCTATTTGATTTATCTTATCACGAGGATGACAATGAAATCATTGATTTTTCTGATCGTAACTATCATGATCTATTTACTCTCGTATTCGATCATGATGATGATTCTATCATTGTTGATTTTTCAAAGCAAAATTTTATGATGATCTACCTATTGACGAAATCGAAACCCCACAGACTCTCGAGGAACTTCAGCCTGAGCTCATGGTTATGTTAGGCCCTCACTATCCTAAGCTCGGTTTCACTTCCAATTAGGAAATTGTTGAAACACCCAAGGCTCCTCATCACTCCTCTGTATGCATTGAATATCAATCTCACACAAATATTCCACTTCCTTCACTCCAACCACATGATTCCATCGCTCATTCCCTGGAAGAATCTTACACAAAAAGAACACTTGCGCGATGCAACTTGTCCACCATTCTCACATTTGCTTTCATGACATAATCTAGAGGATGCACATGTTTAACATCAGCAAGCAGTGTTACACAACACCAAGACAAGTCCACAAAGTGCATGTCATGTGCCTTCACACATTTCTTTTTTGTGGACACATTTAAACTCAGAGTTTGTTTTTCTTCATTGTTATATCTTTCATGTTTGCTAGTTTGCATGATAGTGTTGTTTGTGAACCATGCCTTCACCAACAGGGGTCGACCAATGTGCTGGTGGCTGCATTGGAAGTAACACTTTGCGTGAGCAAACACATGCATCAATAGCTTAGGAGTAGGAGTAATATTTGCTTCTTGTTAGTTTGCTAGCATGCATGTTTTCTTTCTCGTTTGTTTGTCTGTTTGCTTGAATATCTATTTTCTTACTCACTTTTCTTTGACATTTTTCTTCTTCTCTTCACTTTTAGTTGTTTTTTTGCTTGTTTACGTTTGTAGGTAAGTTTCACTTGAACCGTGTCCGACTATTGAAACAAGCAGGGTAAACTAAAAGAGGACTTGGCAAGTTATCAATACTTGGTTATCTCTAATATAACCTCTGTATGAAGAAATTCTTGTCTTTAATCCATTATACAACGATGGAAAATACATTCTGGCTGAAGTGAACCTTGATGAAAACACAATGCTTGTACCTTACTAGTATCACCTACTCTAGTCGGTTGTTTTGGGTTAACCCTTGTCAGCTCAGTTGAGTAGAGTAAGGTGAGGGGGAAAACCTTAAAAAGTATGTCAGAGGTATATACAAAATACTTCTCTGAAGGAAAAACCTCTTCTTCTCTCAATAATTCGAGATCCCTCTTTCACCTCTGAAAAGAATAAGCGCTTCACAGTATTGAGAATGAAAAATGAAAAAAATGGAAATGTGAAAACTTTGAAAAAATGAAAAAAATGGAAATGTGAAAACTTAAAAAGAATGAAAAATGTATAAGGGAAAATAAGAGAAAGGCTTCCTGCGCAGAGAGGTCATGCAATTAACTTCGTCGGAGAACTGACCAGGCTCATTGTGAGCGGAGCGATGCTTGTGTTCCTACGTGACTCCACCAAGGTACTATCCAAGCCTGTTGGTAGCAGAGAAACAATAGAGATGAAACTTAAATTATGACTATCATATTGCTTGTGTACCAATATACCCTCATCCCAATTGAAACAACTATGTTGACTTAGCGTGGAATGTGTGTCGACTGATTAAGAGCATGGAAAGTGCTACATCTTTCAATTAAGCTAGTGTTGGAATCAAGATGACCAGAGAACTAAACAATAATTCTAGAGGTGTTAAACTTTCTTTTCGCGAAAGAAGGTCCATTCATAGAGCTGGAGTTATACCAGTGTGTCGCGAAGTGTTGTAGCAGCTACAACCACCCTCCAAAATTTTTCCTTAGCTTTGTTTTGGAGCCTCCCTACGAACCATCCTTAGCAGCATTTCTTGCACTGTCAAGTACATAGGCTTCAGCTGAGTTTTAGTGGCTTGCCAGCGTGTGCATGCCAACTTGCTTGTCTCCTATCACATGCTGTCATTTCGGACTTAGGTAATTTTCGGGCTAAGAGATTCACTCAGAAAATTGTGCAATTTTGGAAGGGAACCATCCTTCCCTCTAGAAATTGCACAATCCTGATGAGCTTCCTTTTAGGCTCCAAAATTATGCAATCCAGCCAGGTAGCCCTCCCTTATAAAATTGCATAATCCAGCCTGAGACTGGGCTTCAGCCCAAAAATTACGCAATTTTGGGAGGAAGTGACTTGCTGACCCTAGAAATTTTGCAATGCTTGAAGGATAGCCAACCCTCCAGCTTGATGAGTTCCTTCCAGGACTAAACAATCCTAATTTCCATCCATGGGATGATTTTTCTTGAAATAGTAAAAGGAAACATGAATAAAGAATCCCTAAATTCTAGGGATCTATTTTTAGCAGTTGGAGGGTACATGCAAAGATCATTATAGAAACTTCCCTCCAAGTGTCGCTTTTTTCTAGATTTGCAGCATGCACATCATAAGCCTAATCCTTATCAAAAATTATTTATTCGACACTCCAGAGCTCATTCTTCACATTGATCTTGGAGCTCTAACATCCCACAACACATATAGGAGTCTTCGGCACATTCAACTCAGCTTTCTCTAGGTAAGAATGTATTTCATATCATTTGCTTCTTTTCTGTCATTTTTTGTATTTCACTTTGTATGAATGTTTTTTTCTAGGTTTTGCTGAATGCATGCTATCGTTTTAATATATTTTAGCTTGTAGAAGCATTGTTTTAGGTTTTGCTTGCATCTCACTATTGTTGCATGCATGACACTACTTTGTACTAACGTTCGTCGTTGCACCAATTCGTTTCAAACACATGCATGTGTTCCCATTTTATGAATCTTGCATTCACTATTTTCATGAATGATCATTCACTCTTTCTTACACTCAGTCTCGCCATGCATTCAAACCTTTTCATTTTTATAGTCGCCCGTCGGTGGGTCTAGGCTGCCTTGGCCTAGACCTTACCTTGCCTAGACAATGGTGCACATTTATGGAAGTGAAGGCTCTACCTTCCCTCCAGAAATTGTGCAAATCTGGCGAGCACTAACTTCCATGCTTGCATTGCACAATTCTGGGAGGTAGTGCCCTGCTGACCTAGAAAATTGTGCAATGCAATATTTGGGCTTACATGCCCTCACTGACTGAAACTACACATGGCGTAGTTTCAGTCCTCAATAGGACAAGAAGGACTATGCATTACACAGTTCCAGCAATCAGTCAGTCTCCTAACAGCAAGGATTGTTCCTTGTATAGTTTTGGTAGTGAGCCTCCCAGTGAAAATTATGCAATATTTACTACCAGTTACCCAGTTATGTTGCATGTCAGTCCTTATATTTGATTTGGCTTTCAACTGAAAATTTCTTGCCATGAGTGTTGCTATGTCTCCAGGTATATCAGGTGCTCATCTGTCTCTTAGCGGTATAGGTACAATGACCTCCAAGAGAGTAGGGTTAAAGGACACCGTTGGAAGTGCAACTGGAGATGCAGTTGAACAAGTGTCTATGAGCTTGCCCATTTATAAAGACACCAAGTTGTTCATAGATAGAAACATCAAGATGAAATGGTAGGACATCAACAATACATTCTCAAGAACATTTGGGGAAGATCTAGAAGACCGTAGGGTTTATGTTAATGTCCACAAATCTGTCTTGTAATGGATTGCATACAGGTATCTTGCATTTCCATGGATGAACATGGTACATTGGATTGTCTCACACACTGATCCTGAGACGATGATGTTGAGCAATGTCAACAGAACAGAGCTTGGTACCTTTAGGGCAAAGGACTATCAGGAGATGTATCACTTTCCACAGCGAATGATCACAATAGAGAATCCCTTCAGCAAACAAAGTACCACAAACTCCATAGATATATTGAAGAGTTGGATGAAAGAGCCGTCCAAGTTTAGGACAACACCCAACATGATTTAGAAGATGAATATACTACGAAAGGAATATCAATACTTGGTCATATTCTCATGTCACTTATATAGCCAAGTGAGCACATAGACCTTCCCACAGAGCTGGGTGATTGCATTAGACCAATTCGCCAGTGAAGGAAGGACATGGAACTGGTCCAACACGGTGGCTCTTAGGCTGAAGGAATAGGTGACAGAAGCCTGACATCCACCCAAAGGTTAGCAAGCAGAGATATACATGTCCTCTTACATTCTGGATGAAATTTGTGCCTGTCAGTAGTTCCCAGGCTTGAAATGGGCATGGACACCTTCAAAAACCTCTGTGCACAATTATTGCAGATTTTTCTATGAATCTAGCTTCTGCGGAGTCATCACACATCTATTAGACCACTTTGTAACCCCGGTGTGCAAAATGATATTTGAGTAGGATCCACCTTTCATGTCATGGAGAGTGATGGAGGCATTAATCAGCATAACATATTGTTATGCCTCACCCCTTCGCACTTTCATACGGATGTATAGTGTGGAGAAGCCTCCACATGTTTTATCAAAATTTTCCATGGAAAAGCTCATCATGCAAGAAGTGTCGTATCACGTTTCAACAAGGTTATTAGCTAGACTACACAAGAAGTGATCTAGGTGGCTCGAGAGACATGCACAGGACAAAGAGGGCTTATGAACGCTCAAAAATTAAAGTGATCAAAATGATTTCGACCCATGACCAAAGCGTAGATCTCATCGTCTTGATCATAGAGGTGTAAATGGTTCATCAATCCAAGCTCATATGAGGGAGAACGAGCTAGTCAAAGTTGGTATATGCGCCGGGTTTAAATGTCCTACAATTTGACCAACCCAGGGCATGAAACCTAGGTCCCGAAACCGAGCAAATTTTTTGGATCGTTAATTTCTCTAATATCCCCTATATTAGACAAATTCAAAAAGATTTGTTTGTTGTTTAAAAAAATAATAAAAAAAATTATTATAAAATGGGTGGCGGGCCATGACCCCCTCCACCCCCACTGGAACCCAAAACAAATGTCATATTAAATTTGGGTCGATGGGCCATGACCCCACCGACCCCCCCCCGCTCCAACTACCACATAACAAATTAAGTTTAAAAAAAGGACTGATGGACCTGTTGAAGCCCTGAAAATCGGGTCGACAACAAGGGGGATACCCACCCGGTTCGGACCTTGGTTGGTAGCTCCTTATCCGTTTGGTATAGCGGGTCCGACTGGGGATAATGGGACCAGTTTCCAAATCTAAGGGTGTGTGTGTGCAGAGTTGGATGATGCTAATCTACAAGTTCTAATATAAGATAGTTTAGTCTAATTCTAATGATATTGTAATCTAATGAAAACAACACATCTAATCTATGCTAACCCAAGATGTATTTCTTCTATTATGCGATCTAAAGAGATTTCACACAATAACCGGTAATAAAGATCATTCAACTATCATGAGAATAGAAATCAATTAAGATGAACCACTTTGCATAAAAAGTTAGGCAAAACAGTTGTGAACAACATATTGCATAATAAGTTATTCATATATCAAACATAAATAAATGATTCCACTGTACAAAAGTGCCAAATGATAACTCACACATTCATGCAATAACATATAAACAACTAAAAACTGTATATCACTTTAAAAATATAAGCAGAAATGGCCAAGAGATAAAAGTACCATTTATGACTAATCCTACTCATAAGATTCAAGCAAAAATGATTTATCTCTACTTGTTCTAACATCTACTAAGAGTACAGAAGTGCAACATCAGTAGCATATATCGAATGCAAACATTAATAAACCTTGATCCATCCATTCATCAAAACCTCCTCCGAGGGTGCAGAAGTGCATGTTCTGAGGACAAGTTTTTTACAAATTTCTGGACCCTTCTCCAAATGCATGAGAAGGGTTAAAATACTACTTCCTAATTCTAATAATAGTTAATTTACAAAATTTAGGATGTGTTTTTCAAATGACCGTCCTTTTTCTAATCTAATTTTAAAGAAAAAACAACATTCTAAATAAAATTACTTCTGAATCTGATCCTTAAAGCTGCATGCATTTATCATGGGTTTGAGGAGAGTCGGCTGGCTGACTTCTGCTTTGAGCTGGGCTGAGAAAATAGAATCTATGAGAGCTGGCACTACTTTCTCGGCCGCATTTATGATACATTTCACAGTCATTTGCTGACTATGTGGCTTTACCAAGTATGCCCAGTAACACTCCCAATTTGACATGTCTAGTGCTTGGACCGCCTTTTCCTTTTCTTGCGCCTTCTATTTCCATTCTGCTTCTAGTCGCAGTTTATTTGGCAAATACCCTAGGGTGGTCTCTTTGATCAAGTTTGCTCTGTGCAAATTTTCATTTACACAGTCGACAAGAATGCTCGTTGTCATAGCCGTTGTTTCTGCTGCTTGTTCCGCTTCCCTGATTTGATCGTCCCATTTGTTGAAGAGCAAGTCTTTATGATTTTCATTTATCTTGGGTACGCCTGCTCTTTTTCCCTCATCTTCTTCCTGCCAAGCCAAGTACTCTGTCACTCGTTTGTCAATCTGATCATAGTCACTTCGCAAGTCCACCACTTGATTGGTGATTTTATCACTCAGTTCACAATAATAACTCCACTGTGATATCTTCTATCCCAACTCCTCCTGTTGCTGCAGTAGTTGTTCGTTCAAGGCAATAGACTCTGAAATGAACTCTGTAATTTTGGGGTTGTCTCTGTGCATCTCCTATATATCCTGTAATTGTTTTCCCCTTTCATCCAAGCTTCTTTGATAACTTATTTGCATTTCCTGGAATTCTTCTTACAACTTTTCAAGCTGTTTGCGTACCTCATTATTGGCATTGGCTTGTTGCAATTGTAGTTGCAGTACCTGTATCTTCTTTTCTTGCTCTTTCAGCAATTGCTGTACTTCTGACGCTTTGTAAATTGTCACAGAGGCATACGCCCCTGCGATCTGAGACAGTTTGGTGAGATTTTCAGTTGGATTATTGACAGGATCTTTCCACAGGACGTCTAAATGCTCAGCATCTTGAGAAAGTGTGTTTTCTAACTTTCTCTTTTTTCTTTGCCTTCTTATCCCTATAATATCCCTTAGTAAAAAGATCAACATAAAATCATTTGCCTTCTTTGGAGTATCCCATCAACATACAACATCGGGTCGACAACAGGACCATGAACCCTACTGGTCCAACCAAACCCTCCTAAACATTAAACAATGTTACAAAGGGGTGGGTGGTGGACCCAACCCACACCCCAACCAACGACCATTTATTATTTCGTAATTAAGGTGCAGGTAGCGGGGATTGAACCCACCCGGCCCACGTGCCATAATACAACCATAAAAATGTGTGCTCGATTGTAACTCGAGATAATGTACCAAAACCATAAAAGTATTATGTGCCATGTTTGGAAGGGGTGGGGATTTGAACTCAGACCTAGTGACCCCCATTACTAAGTTTAACCAATGCACCAATGACATTCCTTGGTTTATTCACTGACACTTGTTTATATAAAATTTTCTCACAGTACATTTGGGATAGATGGAGGAGCCAAGAGCGGGCATGGATTTCGAGACAAGAGGAAGGTAGTGCACGCAGTTCGAGGCAGAATTTTGTAGGAGGGGCGAAATTTCACTTTGTCAGAATTTGACAAATTTTATATGGTTTCAACACTTCTCAATGCTACAAATGTAATGACACTCTCCATTTCTCCATCAGAGATCTGCATTTTTTGGCCACTTTCAGTATGAGGATGGAACCATGATTACTGCAAAAACAGGGAGCGGAACCATGATCCTTGAAATTTTCCCAAGGAGGTAATTTTTCTCCATGTCGGAGTATAGTCAACTTTATAGTCATTTTTCATGGTTTTCCACAGGGATCACAATGGCAAGGACATATTTACCTTTGGAGTTGCATATTTCCAGTCCACCTATGGAGCAAAATCTTTGAGGAATCTAGGGTGAATCTAAAATATTCCTTGAGCCCTAGATTCTCAACTTCTCAGAATTCAGAAATTTGACAGTCGATTTTGCACTATTTGACGCCACAAATATGATGGTGCATTTAAATTTCTCATTTTCTCATTCTATTCTTCAACCACTTTTCTAAGTGGAATGTAGGTGTCAGCATTCATGTGCGAGTAGTCATTTTCGTGTGATTGATGCCACGAGATCGATGGTCCAAGTAGCTTCAGCAGTTTGACATCCACTTCTTGAGATGTCCCTTGGTTGGGAAGTATATGTAGTGTGTTCATGTACTTCTTTAACTATGCATTGTGCTACACATATCCTTGTTTGATGTTGATGAGGGATCTTATTTATTACCTTTTTTTCATGATTCCTGCTTGATGTGATGCGGAATCACCTATGTGATGTACTTGTTGTCATGATTCATCATGTTATGTTTTTAGATCCCTTTGTTGTATGTTGATGGGATACTCATGTTGTCGGCATGCATGTTTGCATTAGGATCCCTCTTATGCCATGTTGGTGGCATGCTCATCATGCATGAGTTTGTCTCATACTGATAGGAGTATTTCGACTGAGAATTCCTGTAGTGGAACATCTCTTGGAGCCACTCCTACGTGAGGGAATTTTCCTTGCATATAATGACATCACCACTATGTACATCATCACTATTGACAGGACTTAATGTAGTGGCCTACACCATCTTGATAGTGGGCCCGAAGACGTAGTCCCTCCTGGATGAACTCCATTATCAACGACTTATGTTTTCATGTATTGATGATTGACATGTTCCTCTTATTTGCAGTTCCTGTATTCATTTGTGTTCTTTAAAAATGCAATTTAACACATCATGAAAGTAAAATGTCTTGGAAGGGTCCTTCGTCACACCCAGACCTGGATCAAGTGGTATCAGAGCTATCTTTGCATTGATGTGAATTGCAGCATGAACAATGGAATGTGCAACGACAAAGGATGAAAAAGTGATGTATGAGACCATGCTAAAAATTTCCAAAAGGGTGGAAATCATATATGAAACTCTATAGAAAGAGATAAAGGAAAAGGAGCGATTGTAGCTTTAGTTGCGAGCCGTGGAGGAGGCCTTGGAAGAACTAAAGCACAACAGCCAGAATCTTCAAATAGAGAACACTGAATTGAAGATGCATCTACATTAAGAGAAAGAGGAGAAACATAGTTTGGTATGATAGCTGCAGGCAAAGGACGAGACCTTGGAAATGCTACAGCATGACCCATGTAAGGTAAAAAGTAGTTCTCGATCTTCGTGTATGTTTCCTGATGATGATTTCGCTGTTTTTGAAAATCATACCATAGGAATTCACTCCAAAATGTTGAAGACAATGGGCTATGAAGGAAAGGGCTTGGGCATCAATGGCAAAAGCATTATCAACCCCATCAAAGTAGAAGAATTGCCCTGTCGAACAGGACTTGGGTATGTTAGAAAGGAAGTTGGGGAATGCGCTGAGACAACAAGCGAACCACCAACAATAGATGATGAGAAGCCATCATCAGTTCTTTCCAAATTGATAGAGGAGGTAAAAGATGTTGAATTCCTTTCAGTTTCATCTTCATGTAGTATGATTTTTGTTGGAGATTTGGAGATCCCAATTATAGGGACAAACATAAGGCTCCTTACTAGGACGAAGCACGATAAGGAAGAAGAACTTGGTGTTAATGACCAAGGCATAACTCAACCGTTGGAGGTTCTGCAGAGACCTCAATTTGCAGGCTCGAGCTACACGAAAGGAGAATGCTTGAAGGTGTCATGTGCTTCTGAGACACTGCCGAAATTGTCAAGGAAAGAGAATGATGGGACCACATCCCCATCATCCCATGGAAGTTTCCATGGCAAGGAAAGAGTTGAGGCAAGCTCTCATTACCATAATGACATCACAGATAGCAAGGGAAGTTATAACCACTTTTGATCTTCGAGTGTTCATTTCGATTATAATCATGTTTTTAGTGATGAGCGTAAAACATGGCATCGAAAAACATGTGCCTTTTGTGGATTACATAATCGTACATTTTGTAAGTGTTGGAAAAGAATGGCAAAACACAAAAGGATGAGGTATGAAAGACCCTCTCAATAGCACGTAAAGAAATAGGTTAAATAGATCTAGAGGAAGAGAACCTATTCTAGTCATTGCAATAGAAGTGGCCATCAAAGAGCCACTTGCTGGGGGCTCCATCTAGAGTAGTGCCTTAAATACAAAGCATTAATGCATGAACCAGATGAAATAGTTGTTTGACAAGAAAATGTGCCACAAAGAGGTGACCCATTCACCTTGATAAGTGAAAAATGGTTTCTAGATATGTTGTCGTGTCATGGTCATTCTTTTGTAAATCATTTGTTGCATTTTAAAATGTAAAAGTGATGATGTTTTTTCCATCACTTGTTTAGCAACAATGATGTCTGGTCTTATTTTGTGTCGCATGATAAACTATGAAAGTGATGTTGTGTTTCCATCACTTGTCAAAACAATAGTGTTTGACCTTATGTGTTGCAGTGATGATGAGTTGTCCATCACTTGTTCAAGCAACAATGATATGTTGGCCTTCTTTTCGTAGATGGGGTGTTGCATCCATATTGTTGTAAACTTGACCACCGAGTATGTGTTATAAACTTGTGGCAAGTGTGGGACATTTCGGTCATTAGTTGGTCATGAAAGACAAGCATGTAATTTACAAAACAATATACTACAGGTTGCAGAGATTGCAGGTGTTGACTTATCACTTAAGGCTCCGAAGAAAAAAGGTGAAGGAGATGGAAGTGAGACCTTCTAGGATGCTTGTGATGTAGGTAGGGTACAGAGAAGTTGCAGATTATTTTCATGTTTTCGAAGCACCAAAAGCTCCTCAATGTGTAGGATTGAGCCAGGTGGCTCCAGAGACACATACAGGACAAAGAGGGTTTATAAATGCTTGGAAATCAAAGTGTTCAGAATGATTTCGGCCCAAGAATAGAGCATAGATCTCCTCGTCCTAATCATGGAGGTGTGAATGGTTCATCAATCCAAGCTTGTATGAGGGAGAACGAGCCAGTCAAAGTTTTGGTCAAAGTTGGGCTATGGGCCAGGTTTAAGTGTCCTACAATTTGACTGACCCTGGGGCATGAAACCTAGGTCCCAAAACAGGGAAAATTTGTTGGATCATTAATTTGTCCAATATCCCCTATATTAGACAAAGTCAAAAAAATGTGTTTGTTGTTTAAAAAAAAAATACTCTTATAAATGGGTGGCAAGCCATGACCCATACCACCCCAATCGGAACATAGAAGAAATGTCATATTAAATTTGGGTCGACTGGCCATGACCCCACCGACCCCTCCCCTCCAACTACCACATAACAAATTATGTTTCAAAAAAGGACCGACGGGCCATGACCCCCATAGGTCCAACCGAACCCTCCTATGTTGGAAATAATACTGAGAGGGGGGGTGAATTAGTATTATCAAGTCAATAATATTTCATTTCTATAATCAGATTCATATATGCTACTTCAGTTAATTAAACTTGCATGTATATGCAGTTGTATGTAAGGCAACTAGCTTATGCTCTTCAAACTTATAACTTAGTTAATTCATCATATGTTGATCTTTAATCTGTGCATGAGAACCATATAAATAGTAACCAGATGTAGTAAAATAGAACAGACAATCACACACATGAACACAAGATATAAGGTGGAAACCAAATGTGGGTGAAAACCACCTGCTGCAATCGTCTCTATCTTCTTTTAATAAGAAACTTCTTTTCACAATTTTTGTATTGGTGCAAATGTATACCAGTATGCAGGCTTGTACCTATAGAAGGCTGCAACCTTCTCTCATTCTCCAGCTTCTCCTCGAAGGGAGCTACAACCCCCCAGCTCTTGTACTAGCTATTGTGTTTACTAGTACGTAGGTGCCGACTTACAAAAGGCTACAACCTTCTCTTTTATTCTAGGGACCACGTTTCATAAATTTTCAGACTAGATCCATCAATAACATCAATCAACCATCAATTATATCTTCATCAACCAATCTCCTTTGCACCAACCAAAAATGAATCAATCAATCACTTCTCAGAATGTTGTAAACAGAATATAGTAACAGTAACTAGAACCCAAGCCAGAACCCATAACACTGCAACAACAAATATAAGTAGCTAAAGCATATTTTTTTAGGTATATGCTACTTCAATGTGTCGAACCTGCATAGATACGTCATTATCTCATGGCGAACCTACATATACGATGTTTTGATATGCAGAATCAGTGTGTATACACACCTTTGCTAAAGTGAACGTGCGTATAGATCTATAAATGATGATTTAAACTTTACAACAATTCCAGACGTCAGTTATACCCAGATCATCATATTTACAGAGTACAACATGCGCCAATTATTCAAATAAAATACCAAAACCACACAAATATACTTCTCTACAAGCCTTAAGATCTTGACCTATCAATAGAAGTTATCCTTCATCAAGCGCTCAGGTTCATCCTTGATTCAGATCCACATGTGCACCATAACCCAATGACCTGTATTCTAAATCTTTCTTTTCATCAGATATTCAATGCTTGAGTACCTTTGCCTAATGATCTTCTCCTCCTTTTATAGTCTTAGGCCTTACTCAATACCATCTTTCAAAACCACTTAGAATCAATACCTTGGACCAAATACCTAGGGTCAACACTTCGGACAAGATACCTTGTACCAATACCATGGATCAAAATACCATGGACCAAATACCACAGACCAAAACTAGGTTTTCCAATATGTACACACCTTTCCTTCCGTGAAAGTGCGTGTGTACACTATACGCACCTTTTGGTCTACGAAACCACGTGTACACATGCCTTGGTCAATGCAGAACCTGCGTATACCTCTCTTTCTTCATTCTATGAGCTTGAACTATGATCTGTCATCTATGTGAGTTGCCACCAAGGACAACACCTATGTCATAGTGCCAAATCTGTATCATAATGCCAACAATCTCCCCCTTTGGACTTGATGGCAACCCCAAGTCACTCTCCCCCTTTGTCATCAAGGGCAAAGGGTTATGCTCCCACTGAATGCATGTTGAATTCTCTGATATGCTGAAGTGTGATGTCCATGCTCCCCTTGAATATAAGCAAGCTCTGAAAAAAGATGATTCTATACATACATCATAAATGACCTTCCTATCACTAATGACTCATACATACATCCATCTCCCAACCAAGTGGGGATATGCCAAGTTTGACTCATCCACCCAACCAAGTGGGTATATACTAAATGATTATACATGTCAAAACAAGAACATTACATCATCCATCCCATGCATAGTGGGGAAACAAAATAGGTCGTTACATGACCTTGTCAATAAAAGATATACATGACATAGAGACCAAATATCTAAACAAGACAATGATAGTTATCAAAAGCTATCATTAGCAGCATCTGTCAATCACCATCCAGACCAACAATCATGATCTCCCCCTAAACCTGTTTCACCTGAGTCAAAAACAACTGTGAATTTGTACCAAGACCTTCTAAGATAATGCCAACAATGCATTACTATAAGTATATGCTCCCCCTGAATCTGTGCCAAATGATCACTGTCAGACCCATATTAGACTCCTTTCATCCACTGTTTTTCTTCAAACCAACATATACATGACTGTATCCATAGCAACCGGCGTATGTACGCAGATACACTTCATGAAACTCACGTACAACCACTTTTCTCTGAAATAGATAAGTTTTAACAGCAAGATGATGCATCAACTACTCCCAGCTTCTGTCTAAGATATTCAAATGTCTCTCTGGGCAGTGGTTTGGTGAATATATCAACAACCTATTCTTTGGAGGGAACATGCTCCAATTTGACCTTTTGTTCAAGCACTTGTTCACGTAGAAAATGATATTTGATGGGTATGTGCTTGGTCTTAGAATGCATGATTGGATTCTTTGAAATACGTAGAATAGAGATGGATGGAGTACATGTGATCTGAATGTCTTGCAATGTTTTCATCATCCAAAGGAGTTGTGTGCAGCAAGATGCAGCAGGCACATATTCTGCTTCAGCTGTAGATAATGCAATTGAACTTTGTTTCTCGCTGAACCAAGACACTAATCTAGAACCCATATAGAATGCACCACCACTAGTGATTTTTCTGTCATCCACACTTCCTGCCCAATCTGCATTTGTATATGCATGAAGTGTAAGATCTGTATCCCTAGGATACCATAAACCAAAATTCTGAGTTCCTTTAAGATATTTGAAGATCCTTTTGACTGCCTAAAGGTTTGATTCCTTTGGATTCGCTTGGAATCTTCCAACTATTCCCACTGCATGCATGATGTCTGGTCGGGTACCTGTTAGATAAAGCAAACTGCCAATCATGGATCTATTGGTTGGTTGATGTACTTCTGTTGATTTATCACTTGAGCTGAGACTACATCCTGTTACCATGGGGGTACATACTGGTTTAGAATCTTCCATGCCATATTTTTTCAAGATCTGCTTGAGATACTTGGTTTGTGATAGAAAAATGCCATGTTTATTTTGTTGAACTTGTAGGCTGAGAAAATATGTGAGCTCACCAAGCAGGGACATTTCAAATTCTTGCTGCATTACCAAAGCAAAGTTTTGACTCATTGCTTCTTCATTGCTACCAAAAATGATATCATCAACATAAACAACAAGTATTAGCAATTTATCATTATCAATATTTATATATATATTACTATCAGTTGATCCTTTTAAAAAAACCCTGTTGATAGAGGTATTTGTCAAGACGGTAATACTAGGCCCTTGGAGCTTGGTTTGGACCATAGAGAGCCTTTCTGAGTCGGCATACAAGTTTGGATCATTTCCAAGGATAAATCCATATGTTTGCTCAATATATACTTCTTCTTCTAAGTCTCCATTAAGAAAGGAAGATTCTACATCCATTTGGTATAATTTGAATTTCTGAAAGCTAAAAAGAGCAAGGAACATTGTTATGGCTTCATGTCTAGCAACAGGTGCAAAAGTTTCTTCAAAATCTATACCTTCTTTTTGAGCATATCCTTTACAAACAAGTATGGCCTTGCTATAACTTGACCATTTTCATTTAGCTTTTTTTAAATATCCATTTGGTTCCTATAATATTCTTGTCATGAGGTCTAGGAACTAATTCCCAAGTATTATTCTTTTCAATTTGCTCAAGTTCTTCATTCATGCCCTTGACCCAACATTCATATTTGCATGCTTCATTTACATTTAGAGGTTTAATGGAGGAGAGCAATGCTAGATATATTGATGCTTCTTTAATAGTTCTTCTTGTCTACACGCCTGCCTCTTTCTATCCCAAAATTTGTCTTTGGATGTTTTTTCTAAACATACCTCAATGGAGTCTTTTCTTCTGCAGTTATCTGTTCTTTTGGTGCTTCATTGGTTTCTTCTTCTTAAAAATTAGTCTAATTTGATGTGGAAGGATAATCCTCATCTTCTTCACACACTTCGATTTTTACCTGCTTTGGATTTTTGCCTGCTTCATCAACCACAACATCAATACTTTCAATAATTTTCCCAAGTCTATTATTATAACACTTATATCCTTTACTTCGGGAAGAGTAACCAAGGAGAATTCGTTCATCTGCTCTAGGTTCAAACTTGCCAAGTTTTTCATCAGTCCTTTTGATGTAACATTTGCTTCCAAAAAATTTGAAGTATGTTACAGTAGGAGTCTTACCATACCAAAGTTCATGTGGAGTTTGAGTGTTGTTTATCCGAACATTTTCTTTGTTGAGGATAGTGACAACAGCAAATGCAGCTTCACTCGAGAAGGTTGCAGGAGTTCCAGACTCATCTAGCATGGCACAAGCCATTTGTTGAATAGTTGTGTTCATCCTTTCTACCACTCCATTTTGCTGAGGAGTCCTTGTGGTGGAGAGTTCTGTTTTTATTCCATATTTTTCACAAAAGTCAGAGAATTCATCGAGGTAAATTCCCCTCCTTGATCAGATCTGAGGCATTTGATTTTGCGATCTGATTCATTTTCAACCAAAGCTTTGAAGGCTTTGAACTTTTCAAATGCTTCATCGTTATGCTTTAGAAGTCCTATCCAACACATTCTGGAAAAATCGTCAATGAACAATATAAATTATTCTTCTCCATGTAGTGACTTTTTCCTTAATGGACCACATAAATCAGTATGAACAAGTTCAGAAGGCTTACTAGCTGATCCTTCCTTCTCAGGGAAATGAGCTCTGGTTTTCTTACCAAATTGACATGATTTGAATATTGTATTTTCTGGAATGCTGATATCAAGAATATCATGAACAACCTGGAATTTGCATGCTTTCATTATTTGAGGTAAGATCAGATGCCCCAATCTTTTGTGCCATAGCTAGTGTTCATCATTTTTGCTCAGATAGCACTTTTTTTGTCCTCCCTTTAGTATGTATAAATTATTTGGAGTTCTTATGCCTTTGATCACAGTTTCTTCTGTATCAAGCTCACAAACAACACATCCATTTGATTGAAATACTACTTCGTTTCCTTGATCACACATTTTACTGACACTCAATAGGTTATTCTTTGGACCATCAACATACATAACATTCCAAGATTTAACCTTTTCTTTTAAGAGAACAAAGCCTTTACGTTTTATGACAATAGGAGTGTCATTTCCAAATGAGACCTTCTTTTCCTTTTCTAAGGCATTGTATGACTGAAATTTTTCTTTATCACCTGTCATGTGTTTCGAGCATCCACTATCAATGTATCACTGATTTTCTTGTCCTTCTACATACAAGGCTATACCACATATTTATGTTTTCGGTTCTTTCTTTATCCATATTTTGGAACTCAATGAAGTTTGCTGCTTCTGAGATGTTTGCCAAAATTTACTCTTGCATTCAGAATCTTCATGACAAAAATTGTTACACATAGAGCATTCTATTTCATTTTCAAGAAGCGAAAAGTTATTGTAGGTCCTTTTGATGATCCCTGTCACATTCCTTTGATTTCATGCTTCTCTAGTCATGAAGGTCTTGTAAGAAACACATTGAGCAGCCTTGTGTCCAAAGTTATGACATGAAAAACATTGGCCATTAAATAAGTTCCTACAACTATCGAATTTACTGACCTGGTGATTCATTCTTGAAGCAAATTGAGTATGATTTACCTGAGGTTGGTTGTAACTTCTGTTCATCCTTGAAGTAGATTGAACCCACTTTACTTGGTGAACTGCTTTATGCCTTTGCTGACAATTGTCAAACTGTTCACTGCTCTTTACTACGTCAAGATAGCTTTTAGTGGAGGTTGACGACTTCTGTGCTCAAGATGCTTCTTCAGTATATCCAAGACCTGTCTTTATTGGAGGAGAATGCTACACTTTGATAATTTCATCTAATGTTTCTGATCCTTTAGCAAATCTGAGATTGAGAGCTTTTGTTTTCTCAATATCTTTTCTTAGACCCACAATTTCACATTCTAGTTTTTGATTGTGTTTTTCTCTTTCAGCAAGTTGGAATGTTAGAGTATCTATAATCATACTCTTTTCTTCTAAATAGATTTTGAGTTTAGATATTTCTTTATAAATATTATCTTCATCTAAAGTATCCAAGAAATCATCATCTTCAAAAGCCATCAGAAGTCTATAGTCATTATTATCTTCATCATTGTTTGATAAACCATCGCTATCTTGATGCGTATAGTAGCTCTTCTTTCATAAACTTTGTTTTCTATTCCATTTTGTTGATTCCTTACGTTTATCGAGCTTATCTTTATGTGGAAATTTGGCAGCATAGTGACCAACTCTTCCACAAGCAAAACATTTGAAAGGTAGCTTACCTCTGAATCTTCCAGAACCCCGTTGAAGGTTTTTGACAATGTTTGCTTCCTCCTCCTCTTTTGAAATATGTCTTGATTCATTGAGTTCTTCTCTTCCTGAAGCTTTGAATGTGGCTTCTCTCATGTCTGATGGACCTCCTTTTCTCATTTCGAAAGTAGTTAAGATTCCGTGCAGCTATGTCATAGTGATACTCTGAATATCCTGCTTTTCTTCGATGGTAGAAACTTTTGATTCAAACTTAGTAGACAAGGATATTAAAACCCTTTCAACTAAAGTAACTTCTTTTATCTCTTCACCCAAGTTCTTCATGCAATTAACAATCTCATCTATATGTAAGAAGTAATTATCTATACTTTCATCATTGTGCATTTTGAGAGTTTCATATTAAATTCTGAGAGATTGCAGTTTTGCACGTTTTATCTTATTGTCTCCTTCATAGCTTAGAACGATCTTGTCCCATATTTCTTTGGCACTTTTGAGCTGCATAAATTTGACAAATTATGATTGTGATAGACTCCCCAATAATGTATTGATAACCTTGGCATTGGTTTCATATTGTTTTTTTCCTACCGTATCTGTAGGAATTGTTCATCGAAATGTATATCCTTCTTCAACGATTTCCCAGACATCTATTCCAAGAGATTGAAGGTAGGTTGTAGTTATTACCTTCCAATAAACGAAGTTTCTCCCATCAAATATTGGTGGTCTAATGGATCCCTCTCTTTCGTAGTTACTCATGACGATAAATCTTCCTTCAAGTGATCAAGCTTCTTCTGAAGGACCTAATCTGATGCCAATTGTTGGAAATAATACTAAGAGGGGGGGTGAATCAGTATTAGCAAGTCAATAATATTTCATTTCCATAATTAGATTGATATACGCTACTTCAGTTAATTGAACTTGTGTGTATACGCTGTTGTATGTAAGGAAACTAGCATATACTATTAAAACTTATAAGTTAGTTAATTCATCACCTATTGATCTTTAATCTGTGCATCATAACCATATAAATAGTAACCATGTGCAGTAAAACAGAATAGACAATCACACACATGAACACAAGATATAAGGTGGAAACCCAATGTCGGTGAAAACCACCTGTTGCAATCATCTCTATCTTCTTTTAATAAGAAAATTATTTTTACAATTTTTGTACTGGTGTAGACTTATACCAGTACACAGGCTTCTACCTGTAGAAGGCTACAACCTTCTCTCATTCTCCAGCTTCTCCTGGAAGGGAGCTACAACCCCCTAGCTCTTGTACTAGCTATTGTGTTTACTAGTACGTAGGTGCAGGCCTACAGAAGGCTACAACCTTCTCTTTTCAGACTAGATCCATCAATAACATCAATCAACCATCAATTATATCTACATAAACCAATCTCCTTTTCACCAACCAAAACTGAATCAATCAATCACTTCTCAGAATGTTGTAACCAGAATACAGTAACAGTAACCAGAACCGAAGCTAGAACCCAGAACATTGCAACAACAAACAGATGTAGCTAAAGCATATTTTATTAGGTATACACTGCTTCAATGTGTTGTATATACATCGTTATCTCAAGGCGAACCTACATATATGCTATTTTGATATGTAGAACCAGCATGTATATGTGACTTTGCTAAAGTGAACCCGTGTAGATATCTATAAATGATGATTTGAACTTTACAACAATTCGAGACATTAGTTATACCTAGATCATCATATTTACAAATTACAACACGCAGCAGTTATTCAGATAAAAGATCAAAACCACACAAAGATACTTCTCTTCAAGCCTTAAGATCTTTACCCATTAATAGAACTTATCCTTCATCAAGTGCTCAGGTTCATCCTTGATTCAGATCCAGCTGTGCACCATAACCCAATGACCCGTATTCTAGATCTTTATCTTCATTAGATATTCAATGCTTGAGTACCTTTGCCTAATGATCTTCTCGTCCTTTTATAGTCTTAGGCCTTACTCAATAGCATGGTCCAAAACCACTTAGAATCAATACCTTGGACCAATACCATGGACCAAAACTAAATTCTCCAACATGTACGTGCCTTTCATTCCATGAAAGTGCGTGTGTACGTTATACGCGCCTTTTGGTCTGCAAACCCGCGTGTACACACGGCTTGGTCAATGGCAAACTTGCGTATACCTCTCTTTCTTCATTCTGTGAGCCTGAACTATGATCTGTCATCTATGTGAGTTGCAATCAAGGACAACACCTGTGTCATAGTGCCAATTCTTTGTCATAATGTTGGATCATTAATTTGTCTAATATCCCCTATATTAGACAAATTCAAAAAAATGTGTTTGTTTTTTAAAGAAAACAAAAATAAATCTTATAGAACGGGTGTCGAGCCATGTCCCACACCACCCCCATCAAAACATAGAGCAAATGTCATATTAAATTTGGGTCGACGGGCCATGACCCCACCGACCCCCCCTTCCAACTACCACATAACAAATTAAGTTTAAAAAAAGGACTGACAGGACATGACCCCCGTCAGTTTAATCAAACCCTCCTAAACATTAAACAATATTACAAAGGGGTGGGTGGGCCACCTCCAATGGAATTGGCCCACACCTCAACCAACCACCATTTATTATTCTGTAATTAAGGTGGAGCCGACGGGGATTGAACCGGCCTGGCCCATGTGGGCCGACCCCCACCGAGTGACCCCATAATACAACCAAACAAATATTAACTGCACACCACTAATACAACCATAAAAATGTGTGCTCAGTTGTAACTTAACATAACATACCAAAACCATAAAAGTATTACACACCATGTTTGCAAGGGGTGAGGATTCGAACCCCTTACCCCGTGACCCCCATTGCTAAGTTTAACCAATGCACCGACGACATTCCTTGGTTTATCCGCTGAAACTTGTTTATATAAACTTTTCTCAAAGTATGTTTGGGACAGATGGAGGAACTAGGAGTGGGCATGGATTTCGAGACAAGAGGAAGGCAGTGCACATAGTTCAAGGTTGAATTTTGCAAGAGAGGAGAAATTTCACTTTGTCAGAATTTGACAAATTTTATATGGTTTCAACACTTCTCAACACCACGAGTGTAATGGAGTTGTCCATTTATCCATCAGATTTGTACATTTTTTGGCCATTTTTAGTATGAGGGTGGAACCATCATCGCTGCAAAAACAGGGAGCAGAACCATGATCCTTACAATCTTCCCGAGGAGGTAATTTTTCTTGATGTCAGAATATAGTCAACTTTATAGTCATTTTTCATGTTTTTCCACAGGGATTGCAATGGTGAGGTCAGATTCAACTTTGGAATTGTAAATTTCTAGTCCACCTATGGAGAAGAATATTTGAGGAATCTAGGGGGAATCTGAAATATTCCTTGAGCCCCAGATTCTCAACTTCATAGAATTTAGAAATTTGATAGTCGATTTTGCACTATTCGACACCACAAATCTGATGGTGTGTTCAAATTTCTCATTTTCTCATTCTATTCTTTAGCCACTTTTCTATGTGGAATGCAGGTGTTAGCATTCATGTGCGTGCAACCATTTTCGTGTGATTGATGCCATGAGATCGATGGTCCGAGCAGCCTCAGCACTTTGACATCCACTTCTTTAGATGGCCCTTGCTTGGGAGGTATATGTAGTGTGTTCATGAACTTCTTTCACTATGCATTGTGCTACACAGATGCCTGTTTGATGTTGATGACGGATCTTGTTTATTACTTGTTTTCATGATTCCTTCTTGATGTGAAACATAATCATCTATGTGATGTACTTGTTGTCATGATTCATCATGTTATGTTTTGAGATCCCTTTATTATATGTTGATGGGATACTCATATTGTCGTCATGCATGTTTGCATTGAGATCCCTTTTGCTTCATGTTGGTAGGATGCTCATCATGCATGAGTTTGTGTTATATTGATAGGAGTCTTTTGATTGAGAGTTCCTATAGTGGAACATCTCTTGGAGCCACTCCTGCATGAGGGCATTTCCCTTGTATGATAACAACACCACCACTATGTACATCATCACTATTAAAAACACTTAATGCAGCGGCCTACACCATTTTGACATCAAGGCCCGAAGGCATAGTCCCTCCTGGACGAACTCTGTTATCAATGGCTTATGCTTTCATCTATTGATGATTGACATCTTCCTCTTATTTATAGTATGCAAATGTATTCATTTATGTTCTTTAAAAGTGAAATTTAACACATCTAAAAAGTAAAAGGTCTTGGAAGGGTCCTTCATCACACCTAGACCTAGATCAAGATGAAGAAGGCACCTTGGCCTGCTCTTGCTTTACGGATTGGGTTGTATGAGATATTGAATATCAATCATGTTGATGTCAAGACAAAAGAGTTCAAAAGATTCAATTTTGGCACCATAATTTTCAATCAATATGGCCTGCATTACTTTCTAAAGTACCACTATGTGAGAGTGCAATTTCCTTGGATCCACAGGGTGTGTCATAGGTCTGAGGAAGACCCATGGAGATATTTTCACAACTCCCCCAGGCTCAATGAACCAGTTAGAATAGTTGTGGAATGGTTAGAAAAGTGGCAAGAAGAAGAATCTTAGAGAGCACCATCATCAACAGTAGCAAAGGGTAACAAACCTGTGCATGAAAAAGCAAGAGAAAGTTTGTCAACAATGCAGTGGCACAACAAAGTTGCAAGTTCAAGGAAAATCCACTTTTGATGAAAGAAGCTTTAGATATTGAGGCTAAGAGGTGACAACATGATAGGAGGAATGCGCAAAGGAAGTGAGTGAAATGGAGGATGGAAGGATAGAAAAGGAGTTGCAAGAATTGAAGCAACAACTCCAATAAGAATAAGAGGTTTGCAGATGAGAGAAGAAAGCGCAGCAAGGACAGATAGAGTAGGAGGCCAGCATGCAAAAATTTATGAAACTGCACCCATACAGGTTATAGACTCATCCATGCAACTGGGATAGAGTAGACAAGGTGAGTAGTCATAGGAGCACGACTTAGCTCAGGAGATTGAACAAATTATAGAGTAGATGAATATGAATGTGGTGCAGCCAGAGTCTGAACATGATATTGACCTCATGCCTCACAACTGAGAGCTCACCCCACTGACTTCAACAGATCCAGAACCATAGTAAGTCCAAAGGGATCAAGGAGACATAAAGATCCTTGAAGACAATCCGGAAGCGGAGATGCACAACATATCTTTTGACGAGTTGCAACACAGTGTTGTGGAGTATCACATAGTGCCTACTCCAGGTGTCCACACATATCCAATGCATTTTGAAGAATGAGTGATCATATATGATGTGCACAAGCATCCAGCAACATTGGCTGATTCTAGGAGAGCATACGCTAAGGCCACTAGCTTGAGTGTTCGATTCTTGATGGCAAAGAACGAGCACATGGCCAAAGAGTTACAAGTGGCCAAGCAAGTAGGAGAACATGCTACACCATTTGATAGAGAAAATTTGAAGAAAGCAATACTGGATGTTGTATTCCTTGAAAACGTCATGCGGATGTTGTATTCCAAATTTAGTACAGTGTGTAAGGAAGTTGTGCATCTCAACGGTTGGCAGCAACGCCTTGCTAGGAGAGGATGAATCTCGTCGAATCTACACACTATTTTTGACCACATGCAGGCATAGACAATGAGATAGAAAGGTGCCCCATTTCATTTTCCAAAGATGATAAAGCCAAAGGCGGTAAAGTTGAAGGCACACATCTGGAGTAAGATATAGAACTATGAAGAACTCTCGCAGCTCATCACCAGTCTACAAGCTTCACATGCACAGGTATTTAGAAGCATGGACGTCATTGTGTGCATGCACATGATCCCATCTATTGGCACACTCACCAAGGTGAAATCAAAAGTCCAAACCTGAACAGAGTTGGACATGTGCTTTGATGAGTTGATGCATGTAGCCATCACTGCAAACTTGGAGATCAGTGAAGACACTATGCATCAGTATGTTGTTGGTCCGACTGAGCTCAAGACTATGATGTGCCTATTATCAGATGAGTTGGAAAGTGGTGCCAAATTAGTGTACCTAGATGCATGGAGGTGAGAGTTCATTTTCAACATGATGTCACCATTGAGCAAACAAACACCATCACAGACTACCAGGCTTACACATCATTTTGCCACCATCGATCATCACAAGGACATCAAAGATTTGGTCTTCCCACAACTTTCTAAGTCTTAGTAGTGCCTTGCATGGCTTGCTCAAGCATATTTTGTCTCACATGGGTACATGTGCAGATTGTAACGTAACATCTTGTAAAAGTGAAAGACCAACTATGGATGGTCAAATGTAAAAGTCATGTAGTAGTTGAAGGTTCATGAGGGTAGGTAAAGACTCACAAAAGGGAATGTCAAGGGCCACCCCACACTTCACTATTTATAGAACCTCATAACTCATTAGACAAGATTTTTGGGAGCCAAGCTTCGTATAGGTGTATCTTACAGAAATCTTTGAGTGTATTGTAATGAGCCTTGGGTTATTCATAGTGAAAAGCTAGTATATCTCTTTGGAGGAGTAGGCGGCAGTGATTATAATGTTCCGTTGTCAGGACTAGTATTTGGTCATGGTTGTATATATGATTGGATCTTTTGTTCTTAATATCACAAAGCCAACATGTTTCAAGCATATGTTTTTATTGTATTTCAACTATCTTGGTTACTCTGATAATATATGTAGTTATTTTCTTATGCATGTATGTATGGACTCTTTCTATATATGTATGTTTTAATCTTACTGAGATGTGTTGTTGGCTTAACCATCACATTGGATCAGTGGATTCCATGCCTTCGAGCTTGTGATCTATCTTTGCTCATATGTTCCCTTTCAATCTGCGTGTTTTGACATGTTTCTAAGGGGCACACTCATGCCCTTTTCTGTGTTTTAGAAACCTTCATGCACCTTCCTTGGCTTACTGTACTGGTCACACCCTTGCTACCAACAATGACATCCTTCTTGCCTCTGTGTGCAATTGAAATCAAGGCAATACCTACAACCCACTGTTAGGACTCCTACACCAAATGGTCTGAGGTATAGTTAGGAATTCTTACGAGGGAGACCCCCTTACATGTTGGTGGGTCCAGCACTGTCAACACCACCCTCAAGGATGTAACCTTGCACCAGTCCATGGGTCTACCTAGGATAGCATCACTACGTGGGCTCAAATGCAACAATCCTTTAACAAAAAGTACAAGGACTATTGTAGGTCCAAAGACACCAAAGATGAAATCTTTAGAATGACCCTAGGACCTGATGAATCCTTAAAGGATTATGAGCAAATGTTCCAACTTAGCTACAAAAGGTCCAGATGCACCCTTGATCTTGAATCACTAAAGTTATTCCTTCTTAGAGGAATGAGGCAAGACATACTAGAAACCATAAACATGTTGTTTGGAGGAGAAAGTTATGATCTATCATATAATGATATCAAGACAGTGTTAAAAAACCATTATAGGACTAGTATAAAGAAGGGTAGGGCTAGTCAAGGTCTGTCCAGTTCCTCTTCCTCGAACACATCTATCAAGAGTGAAATTGGAAACATGTTTGAGGAATTTAAAAGTGAAATTCTACACACCTTTTCTCTGCAAATGGATACTATGCAGATCAATAGGAAACAAGAGGAAGCAAAGAGAGATTTAGTTATCTTTTTTCCTAAATGCAATAGGAGGCACCCCATAAATGAATGTCCACTAAATGTTATAGAGGTCTGCTCGGTTTCTGAGGAAAATCATTCCACAAACAAGTGCCCTTCTCTACCTAGATTGAAAGTTGTATACCAGGGGGCTAAAGGTGGGGTTGAACAACTCTATATATCAACCAAAGGAGGCCTCAAGGACCTAGGCCATACCAACAGGGCATGTAGGGTGCATCCCATTCCTACTACCATCCCAATCAAAATGAATCACTACCCCCTTGGTGTTATCCTACTTTCCCTTCATGGTCCACACCTTCTCCTTGGTCTTATGGGCCTTAGTATCCTTCCCAACCTACCAATCGATCATTTCAGCCATATGCTTCTCCACAACCTTAGTGGAATACACCATCATAAGGTTGGAGGCCTCAATTCAACCAACCTCCTTCTTTACTACTTTCACCTCCATCTCAACCACAACTAATTCATCCTTATCCACTCAAGCAACCTTAGATTCATACCCAACCAAATCCAAACCTGAATAACAAGCAGGCATAATAGGTCTATAATGGGTAGACATCATACCCTACCTATGTAGTGGAGATTCAAGAAATTAGCGTCAAGTCTGGAAGCATGCTATAAGATAACCAACCTCCATATCCACCTAAGGAGCTTGAAGAGGAAAAGGAAGAGCATGTTCCCAAATCCAATCCACCTCCTTTTCCTGAAAGATTGATCCATCCTAACTATTACACCCTAGAAGAGACTGAACTTCTGGGAAAATTGAAAAATATGTGTGTGAAAATCCTACTCCTCCATGACATCAAGGATGTCCCCATGTACAAAAAGATAATCAAGGAGAAATTCTTCAAAAATCTTGCAAGGAGAAAGAAATACACCCCTACCATCAATGTCATTGGTGAATTGTCTAAGCTAATGATGAGGATAGTAATTTTCTGAAAGTATCTAGACCCTGAAAGTCCCCTGGTAGATGTGCACATTGATGTCATCATTGTCCCTCACATCTTGATTGTTCTCAGGGCTACCATCAATGTGATGACTAAGGAGACCATGGTCAAACTAAATCTCCATAAATTCTTAAGAAAGACCACAACGATACTGCAACTTGTAGACATGTTCATAGTAGCTCCGTAGGGAGTTTTTGAGGATGTAATGGTCTCTATTGATTCCTGGAAGTATTGTGTTGTCTCCTTAGTTCTCCATCCCAAAACCAAATCCAATGGTTATCCTCTCATGCTTGGAAGACCATGGCTAATGACTCTTGATGCTTACTTAAGCTGCAGAGCTAGGAACATGACCATGAAGAATGGGAATTTGTCCAAAAAGTTGGTCTTATACCCTCCTAGTCAACAATCCCTAGAGCATGAACTACCGTTATGGTTGGAAGAAGAAGATGAATATGAAGTATAGCTTACCACATTTTATCCAATCTATACCCTTGATGTTATTATATGAGGGGGAAAACCTAATGAAGATGACCTCATTGATCAAATCCTCTAGACGTAACCCCCTAACACCATTCCTCTTGATGATCTGGTGAAGGAATCAAAAGTTAACCCTTCAACTAATTTATGCCGAGTTGAGACCCTTCCCGTTCATGTTAAAATGGTAGAATTTGGTCCATTTAAAACATTGAAAATCAACCCCTTTGTCTTAGCCCACCAAGAAGAGAAGTTGTGCAACATGGGGAGAAAGCACTTGGATTCTTTTTCCTGGATCTATAAGGAAATAAGGGGAGTGCATCCTTCTATGTATACTTACCACATCTACATAAGTAAAGGATGCAAACCCATGTGCCTACCATAGAGGAGAATGAACCCAGCCCTCAAACACATAATGAAGGAAGACTTGCAGAAAGTGTTGGATGCAGGGTTCATTTATCCCATCTCAAATAATGAGTGGGTGTCCCCTCTAGTTTTGGTCCCAAAGAAGAATGAAAAAAGGGGAATCTGTGTGGATTATAGAGAGTTAAACAAAGCTACCAAAAAAAACCATTTTCCTCTGCTTTTCATTGATCAATCCTTCAATGGACTTGCAGGGAAGAAGTTCTTCTCTTTCCTGCATGGATTCAGTGGTTATTATCAAATCTAGATACGGCTAGAGGACCAAGATAAGACCACCTTCACTTTTCCTTTGGGTAATTTTTCTTATAGGGTCGTTACTTTTAGATTATGTAACTCCCCTGCCACTTTTTGAAGGAAAGTTCTGAACGTCTTTACTAAGCTAGTCCATTACTCTATAGAAATCTAGATGGATGATTTCACTCCCTATGGGTGTGACTTCCTAGGGGCTCTCTTTAACTTGGGGAAAGTACTAAAGAAGTGCATTGAGAAGTGTAAATTCTTGATGAGTGGAGGAACCGTTTTTGGTCATTCAATATCCCACAAAGGAATATAAGTGGATACAAATAAAATTTCCATAAGAAAAAGGTTCCCCACTCCTTAAAAATAGAGTGATGTTAGGAGTTTATTGGGATTATTTAGATACTATAGGAGATCTATCAAATATTTCACCAAATTAACCTCACCATTGTTTGAACTACTCGTCAAAGACTCTGAATTTTACTGGTCAGATAGTTGTGAAGAGGCCTGAGAAATATTGACGGATAAGTTGACTACTGCGCATATACTTAGAGGCGTAAATTAGGCTCTTCCTTTCCACATCCATACTGATGCATCTAACAAAGTTGTAGGAGAAGCACTAGGATAGATAGATAACAAGTTGCCTTATGCCATTTAATTCATTAGCAAAAATTTGTCTAAGGCTGAACTGAACTACACTATGACTGAGAATGAACTCCTATCTAATGTCCATTATTTGAATAAATTTAGACACTACATCACTAGTTATCAAAACTTTTTCCATACTGACCATGTTGTTATCAAGTACTTAATGAAAAAGCCTGATGTGAATGCTAGAATTATTAGATGGTTTCTTTTATTGCAACAACTTGATTTAACCATCATTGATAAGGAAGGTAAGAAAAAGTAGTTGCAGATTTTTTGTTTAGGCTTGCTTTACCAGAAGGTGAGGAAGGTGTTACAGGGAAAAGTGTCTATTTAGAACTGCTCTATCCCACTAAGGTGTGACAGCTGCCTTAGAAACAAATAGAGAAAAAACTACTTTTGTATTTCCTTTATGAATTATAGACAAATAGGAATAGAAAGAACCAACCTGTGTCTTGCACTAATCCTTTTATCCAATCCCTCTCTTCTTTGATAGTCTCCGGCCACCTGCTCCCTTGCATGCCCAGCTTCACAGAATACCTGTAAGATCACAGAAGAAGAGCACTATACAAAGACATGGATCTATATTCATAAATAGCTTAGGATCAGATTAAAGTTAACCATACAAATGTGACAAGCATCAATGATACAAAAGCATGGAGGAAAACTCAAATAGCTTTTATTGATAAACAAGAAAAGATCCAGGAGGAGTTACAGCCAGTGGTTCCGACCCAGCATCAACCTCCCAACAAAGAAGCCCCTCTTCACCTCAAACAAAGCATAAATCACCCAACAATCTGATGTTTGTCTCTAGAAACCAACAACAATTCCTTACAATATGCAAAATTCCAGCCTCTGGATCTCTGGGATGAGGGATCCATATATAGATATGTGTAAGGAGGATGAGTCAGCTTGTGATTTGATTAGTGTCTTCTCTTTGTTAGTTCTTGCTTCCACTTGGAGACTGAGGGCCTCTTACTCATCTTTGGTCGAATTCAGTGAGGCAAGTGTCACAGGAGAAGATTCTGGAAGCTTCCATTACCTCTGCACCTCGCAGAATAACACTGCCATTTGTCATTTCTTGCCCATTGCACCCTACAGAAGGGAGTTTTGAAATGAAACGCACCCTCACAGTGTATTTAGGTGCAATGCAATGCACTTAGCCAGTGGAGCAGCTGAAATGATCCTGTTTTGACCAATTCTGAGCAGTTTCTGGTGGAGAACTTCTGGGAGAAGCTGTAATCTGTTGACCTTGTTCCTTTAGGGGTTAGAACAACACTTTTAGGGACTTAGGAGCCCTTGGTTTATGGACATTTCATGCTTGGAGTTGTAAGGCGCAAAAATTTCTATAACAGTTGCCCCCTAAAGTAAGAGGCCGTTAACCTTTTGGTGTCGGGTGAAATGCTTTATTATGAGGATCCGAAGTTCTTTCAATGCTGGGAGGAGACCTGTAATAAGATACAATACAATACATTATCTTCATACTGTCTTCATGGTCTAGCTGAGGTCGGCATTCCCATGCTCAGCTTTATAAATTCATTTTCATGTACATATGACAGACAATCGTTTGAGTGTAGACTGATGATTCTGATAGAGCCATCATCCTTTTGGTAGGATGATTATCTGTGCTGCAATGTTGTACATTTGATGTCTTTATTTCCCCGAATATATATCGCAGCCCGGATGGATGAAACTAGATCCGGGGTCTTCAATCTCGTCTGATCTTCACTCGAAGTTCAAGTCGATCCATGTGAGAAATGTTTTGAAGTCGAACATGGAAAGACATCGCTTGATTACCAGTCAATGATGTAAAATGTTAACAAGCGCGAGAGGAATCATCGATAATGATAATGATCCTCAAGGTACTACAGTACAATTCACGTGGTGTGAATAAAGGACTTGGTGTCGAACACCACGCAAAATCTTTCGGTCGAAGGCCATTGATGTAAACCCGTCGCCGGAAGTGAGAAACTTGCCATTGAGGCATGCAAGCTTCAAAGTACTGAATGGGGTGTTCCTAGATCAACTTCTTGGATAATGAGCTGATGTCGACAAGAAGTGATCCATCACAGGAGGGTCTTAATGAATCACATATCAATGACACGGAACGGAGCAAATGATTTTGATGGAGGTGAAAACGATCTGATGATATAAGGTTCAGGGTGACGGTCATGAAAGAGTGGAGTATAATGTATGGTAGTGGGTGAGACACAGGTGACTTCTCTGGATGACTTCTCTTGAACATATCGGCGACACTGATGTGATGGATTGGTAGCATTAACCCCAAATGCAGATGGTATGGCGTGACCATGGTGATGTGACCGGTGAATGAAACAACCCAACCCGACTCAGACACGGAGTGGAAGTGTCATGTTCAAGAGCAACTTGCTACTAACAAAGTTTCTTTGAGTTTTCTTCCCAATTTTTCCCCAGTCATTGCTGACCAGTACCTCTTTATTTTTGTCAAGCTTGAGGAGGATAACATATGCTTGTTCTATAATTTGCCCTTTGGGCAAACCCATCGCTATGTTTTAACGAGCCTAGCGATAATGAAACTCGTTCTCGTCTAAAGACAAGTTTGTCGCTATTAATCTTTTTAACGAGTTTAACGACAAAGATAACTCGGTCCTTTTCAATTTTAGAGAGTCTGAAAAGGAACGTAAAGGTAACTCCAAAATTCCTTTTTCGTCATCTAATCCCTTAAGTCTGAAAAGGTATAAAACAATACAGAAGGGATGAATTTTCGATAGTTTTAACGAGCCGAAAAAAACAAGCGCTCGATCGTTTTGTGTAATAATCCCTCAGGTCCAAAAAGATTAAAATCTAGAGGAGGGATAGCACTTCCTGTCCCTTTAATGAGCTGGAGAGGCTAATGGCTTGACAATCTTTTCATATTTTATGAGTCAGTTGAAAAGAGCTTAAAGGAGACTCGTCTTTTGAGGAACGAGTGATAAAACGGGTAGCAGCTAATTCCAGGTAAGGTTTGGAATTTTCCAATCACGGCAGTGTCACAAGGATGGCTGGTGAGATCACTCTTCGCAACTGTTCCTCAAAATGGGTAAACAATCAAATGGAGGTGAATTATCAGCCAATGAAAAGTGGAGGTGACGGTGCAAACAAGACCAAGGTTTTAATGGCTGAAGTACTACATTCACGATGGTTATTTACCAGGGAATAGTTCATTTTTTAATGAGCTTAAACGCGGGTGGAAACATTTGCTCATGTCTTATGTTTATTTTTTAACGAGCTTGAACTATGTGCTAAAACTGCTCGATTAGATGATCTCGTTTTGATTTTACCATAAATAGCTTTGTCCTTTCAAGGATCGTACTGTATTTTCAACTACTTCATCAAACTAGTCAGAAATGAACAATATATGCTTGAAAACGAGTTAGAACACCAATATTTTACTTTGAACTGCGTAAAAGTAATGAAAAAGTGTTTTCTACCTATCATTTTACCATTTCATTTTAACTTGGTTTGTTCGAGCTTTGGAGGTGCTTTTCCCCCTCGATTTTCATCAGCTGATTTCGGGAGATTCTGTGGATGATTCTCAGCGCCGTCTGGACTAGGTAGGAGCTAAACCTAAGCTCTTTCATTTCATGGTTTCCATTTTTCATTTTGAGCTTGATTCCTAGCTTTTCTGAGTCCCTGGGGTTTAAAGAATGCGTTCTGCCATCGACACACCCTAAGTGTATCGAAAACTGCATTGAATGTGGGCCTGTCTAAAGGCTATCTGACATTCAACGCACCTAGAACACTGCTGCAGGTGCGTTGGGCCCAAAAAGGGAATTTGATGCACAATTTTTGATGGAATTTTTGCCTGTTTCTCACCAAAATCAGGACCTAACTCCTCTCTTGTTTGTTTTTCAGAGATCTTTGGAGTAAGATGACCATTACATGGCGAGAACGAGAGCATGAAGAAGAGGACACGCTTGCCCTACATGATCCAGTTACAGTGAACGCGCTGCGGAATTGTGGCTTGCTGAAGTTCTTCCGCATTTCTAGCATGAGACAGTAGATCAATTTACTGCAGTATTTGCTCGATGCTTGGGATCCTACCAATTAGGTTTTCCAGATCAGGGGCAAATCTATCCCCTTGACTGTAGTAGACATCTATTTCTTGACTGTCTTGTCGAGGCGGGGTGCCCCCATCTCTTTGTCAGATTCGGCTCGAGGAGGCGATTCTGTGAGAGATTATGTCCGCCGGTACTACAGAGAAGGATCTCAGCCGAGTAAAGACGATAAGATCATCATCCGTGATGTCACTGACAGGTCCCTTAGGTCTATTCTATTTACTTTTGGTAGGATGGCCGGTGGTGCGGCTCTTCATGTAGCCAACCAATCTTACATGCAACATGCCTTGGAATGCTTCCAACCGAAGGTGTTCAACTGGTGCGACGCAGTACTTCTTGTGATGAAAGAACAACTCACCAAGATAAAGAGCAGGAGGTTGAAGAACTTTGGGTATGGTTCTATTTTGACCGCCTTTGCCTTGGAGAAGATACCACTGATGCAGCCGCAGTACATTGCACTCGATTTACCTTCTCCTACTGAACCACGTATGCAGAGATGGGTTGACCATATGTCTAGGCATGTTGGCCAGTCTCAGATTTCATTTTCTGATACCTTCTACAGGTGGTTTGATCGTCAGGAGATGGTTTATTCTGAGTATCCATACGCTGGCATGGACTTCTGGGGTGATCCAGATTTAGTACTGCCGGATGGCGAGCAGTGGGGCGCCATTGGTAAAATCTTTGACCATATTCCTGTTTATCGTTTTTTTGTTTATAATGTCCTTGTGCTTTATTCTATCAAGACTTTAATCAAACTCATGTGTACATGCAGATGTTGGTCCCGTTCATCCAGTAGTTCTTTTGAGAGTACCAGCTGCTGCCCCAGCAGGAGAGGCCGTCGGAAGGGCTATTCTTCGTGACCTCGATGTGGCCGAGACTCTGACAGCATTACAGGAGCAGGTTGAGGGCCTCACTCTCGGTATTCTAGATGTGAGGACCGACGAGCTACCCTTGCGGTTACAGCGGCATACTACTGGCATGCCCAGACGATGGACTTGTCTCTTACGCATGATCGCACAGGCTGTGACTTGCTATCACGAGCATCATTAGACTAGGGTGCCCCCTAGCATTTTGAGTTTTTGGGTCATTTGACCGATTTTGTCTTGGTTACAGAACATTATGTGTAAACCATAAACAGTTATATATATTTTGATTTTCGGAGTTTTATTTTGGTTGAGCTTAATCCACATGAAAAACTTTGATGGTGTGTTTCTTTTTACAAATGTTGCAAATGTCTATCTAACACATAGTTTGCTAATGAGTCAGTTAATGTGTTTAAGTTTCTAGAAATATGTTGATATTGAATAAGATCAAATTGTCTTTCCAAAATCTTAACCCTTAGAAACATGCGATAAATAGCTGGGTTTTGGACGGAATATATACCATTGAGTTGTAGTATTACGAGTTGTGAGTCTAGCCTGACAATTAGTCGGCGTATACCATGTGTGATGGCATCAGAGAGAAGTTCTATCAACGCGCTATATTCAGCGATGTTATTCGTTGATCGACCAATACATACACCTCTGAAACTTACTAACTCGCCGCTTGGATCAAAAATGGCCCAAGCTGCGGAGGATAGGTTCTGCGAGCTACGACTCGCTCCGTCGGCATATCCAACACATGACTCCAATAGGTTTAACATCTGCAACAAATGTAAAAAGTGGATTACTTGACCAAAATAAAAACTTTAGCGAAAACAAAAATATAACAAAAGCACACAGGTTACCATTACGCATAGTAATGCTTGAGGTACAACCCATTACGAGGTTGTGCCAGCGGAATTCCGTCATAATCCATTAACTCGTACGATCCTTTTGCTAACACTCGTTTAACAATATAGGGGCCCATCCATAGAGACTTAAATTTACCTGCTCCCAATTTATCGGATTCTTGGTCGTAAAGCAAGACTAAGTCACCTTCTGAGAAGACACGGGGTTTGACATTTTTTTCGAACTGCGCCTTGACTTGTTTCTTATGGGCTTCGTTAGCCAAAGCGGCATCACGACAGGTTTCATCCAATTGGATTAATTCCAAGAAACGAGCTTCTTCTTCTGAAGTTCTGGGGAGGAGATCAATTTGTTATAGACAATTTTGTGCCTTGCAGCATCAGGCATGAATTGTCAATAATCCAAGGGATCCAAAGTCCCTAAACATGATGTTCCTACCCCTAGAGGAACAAGGTCAGCAAACCAACAGCTCTCAGATCAATTCTCCACCTGAAAACACTCAAAAACAAGCAATCCTGAAATCAAAGCAGGTGCTCCACTAGGCTTCTGCGCTGAAACTCAACTCCTCCATGGTGTACCTACGTTGCAAAGCAAGTGGAACAAAGGCCACCTGCGCTGAGCGAGATGGGACAAGTGGCACACTGAGTCATTGCTCTGCAATCTTCCAAAAATGACACTTGGATCAGGGATTTCGCCTTGTGATGAGTCAGAGGCTCTGTTTCTCCAAGTGGAAGCAAGGTTCTCCAAGTGGACTCAAGAACTAAAGATCAACTGAAGAGAGAGAGGACACAAGGCAGCTACACATCAGTTGCAAGCTGACTCATCCTTTCTCAATTCATCTATATATTGAGCTCTCTCCTATGAGCTCAAGAGGCTGGAATTTTGTGCAAAGTAACGATATGCTGTTGGTTTCACTAGAGAACTATTGGGTGATTGCTTGAAGGAGGTGAAGAGGAGAAATTCTTTCTGCTGGGAGGTGTTGCTGGATTGGGGCCTTCAATGGTTGTAACACTCTCAGAACTTTACTTCTTCTATTAATAAAAGCTATTGAGGTTCTTCTATATACATTTGTTTCAATGATGTGTTGTGATAATTGTATATTTGATTTATGCTAATCCTTGAATCAGTTATGATTGCATGCTTCTTGTAGTTTCCTTCTTTGTTATTTTACAGGATCTCATTGTAGCTGGGCCAGTAAAAGAGCGAGGAGCTGGGAGCAAGCAAGCAAAGAGAAGAGTTTGGATTCGAAATTAAGCGCAAGGCAACGGTTAGTGCATTTCTTCATTCTCTCTTGCTTTCATAAAGAAGTAAACCTTAAGTAGTTTTCTTTACAGTTGTTGCTGAGGTACTATCACCCTTAGAGTGGGATAGGGTCATTCGAATCGGATACTTTTCCCTACAACAAACTGGCGACTCCACTGGGGATCGTGTCTGTTTGATTGTTTGTAGTATTTTGCTATTCATTTCCTGAACAAAAGAGTACCAAATCGAAAAGCTTTTGACTATATCAAAAGCGAAGTAGAGGGCAGCTACTCTGGATCATTTCTGAGCATGTTCATGATTTGAAGAGCTGATCTACAAGGATCCTTGTAAGCTCTTAGTGATAGCTTTTCATCCTCCTAATCATCCCTTTGTGTGTGCTTGACTGATTGCTTCTGATTTGAGCAAAAACTGTGCATTTTTGAGAAAATTGTGACCCGGAAACTGAGAAAACGCAACTTTCGTTTTCCAAAGCAGGTAGTACACAGGCTACCTGCTTTGCAACGCAGGTCCCGAAGGGGCTACCTGCGCTGAGAGCCGACTGGTTGTGCAGCACCTGCGTTGGCCCAATTTTGCCTAGGGCAGTTGGGGTTTCCTCCCTTTTTCTTGCCTGTTTTCACTATAGATTTTGCAGCCAGTTACCAGTCTTGTACCTGTTCTGAAACCAACCTTACTTACCATCATTCTGCCTCTGTTATATAACGAAATTGTACTTGTTCTTTTGTATTTCTTACATCATTTACAATTTCCCATAACGAAAGTGAACTAGTCTTGCTTTGGCCTCTTAGATCTGAACCTGTGTTAAGCATTTTGCTGGTCTAAAGAGTTAGCTTATTTGCTGTCCATAATTGATTAGTCTTTTTACTTTCGTCATTATGGTTTGATTTCATGTATTTCCAGTGATTAAACAAGTAAATCTTAAGGTGTCTTTTGATTTTGGACAAGCTTGTTTGTTTTCGCTTTAAATCGAAATCAAAGTTATATAACAACTTTCTTTTTGTAATACATCAACATTAAGAAAGGGAAAAGAAAGTACATGCATTGTGCATTTTGCATTTGAAAAAGTTTGCATGATGATTTAGGAGAAAGTGCATTAGTTTGTGCTGTATGAACTGTGTGAAAAGATTTGCCTCTCTTCTCCCTCAGTAGTTAAGATTTTCATCAGTCAAAAAGATTTGAAAAAGCTTGCTTCTCATCTTAGGCTGCATTTAGGAATTGTTCATATACATCTCGTGGTGAACCTTGAAAGGAAAACTTTAAAAAGATCAACTTAAAATATACTGAATGAACCTAACAACGCATTTGAAACATAACGCAAACACATAGAGGTCTAGGTAGAGACGTGTTCCGGCGTCGTTAAACATAGTGACTGTCGATCTCTACGAAGGTGGGTGATTCCTCCTAAGAGTCGGTGGCACTAATACGGACTTGTGCTCCCACGTACCATCGCGTATATATTGGGAGACCCCTATAGGCATTTATCCTTTATCCTTAGGAAGCCGTGTCGGCCGCCCTACTGATCGCGATGCAGTGGACACAACATTCACGAAGATCGACCACCCGTACCGTAAAACGTATTCTGTGGTTTCGCGAAAGGTTTGGCACACCCTCTACCTAGATCTCCAGAGCAGTTTCTTTTGGCCCTTTTCAAACTCTATAACTGAAAAGGTCCAACCGAGCATTTGTCACTTCGGGCTCGTTAATACATTGAAGGAGACTAGAGTCATCTTTAGCTTTTTCTCGACTCTTAAAACATGAAAAAGCAAAGTTATGTTTAAAAGCGTCTAATAAAATTCATTCAAATCGGAAACACAAATTTCCCCCTTTATATTTTAGTTGATCGAGTAATCCGCAATCGTGGAAGAAAGTCAATTGAATATCCGTTGTTCTCGGAGGCTTGCGAGTCAACCATCTTTGTCTCCGGAATCGAAAACAATCCGGACAAAGCGAGCTCGTCGAACCAGTTCAAAATCTCCTTTAAAAGTTAGAACAAGTGTTCTGACAACATCTGAGATTCTGGTTACTCCAAACATTTCCGGAAACCCTGCCTCTATAGAAGAAGTTCAACCGCCACAGAAGGATAGTAATACTGATCCTAGTCTGGGGGCAAATACTTGTATAACTGAACCAGTTCCATCTGTAACTGGTCAAGAGAGTTTTGTTCCTCAAACATCTGTCGCTGTTGATACAACCCCTTCTTCGGCACCGGAAATCTTTTACGGACCTGATGGTCTTCCTCTTCCACCTGGTCTGATTGCGATAGAGGAGATTATAGAGGAACCGCAAGTATCCACTCCAACTCATTTTGGAGTAGGGGTCACTCTATTTCCTGCTACAACAGAAGTTTGTCCATCACCAGTGGAAGTTCCTGTAGAATCACTAGGCAATCAATTGGATAGACTCAAAATGTCTGAACAACCATCGACATCTAGGACTGTGTCAAATGACACGGCGACGGCAGAATTACCTGCCGCAAATCCAACAATGTTCGCCGGCATACCATCTGTCCCAACTAGCTCTCAATCGCTAGAAGGAGTCCACCAAGGGACTATCTCGGCAGTATGGTCTGTTCCTGTTTGTTCCGGAGTAATGTCTGGTAACTCTTATGGTGAAACTCATCAAATTGACCCTTTTGGGAATCAATTTAGGCCATCCAGTCCTCCAAGACAATCAATTGCCTTGAGTTCTGGATTACCACCGTATGGGGGGCAGTATGCCCTTTCATTACCCCCTCCGGGAGGGTACCCATACGGGAGTTCTCAACCTTATTCAAGTTATGGTGGAATTGCAACGAGTAGTTGGGTACCTATGCTGTCCCAGCCACCAAGAGTTGTATATTCTATGCAACAGTGTGTACCTGTGACGAACATCCCAACTACACCGGCTATTGTAACCGTGTCGCAAGTTCAAACGATGCCTGTTGTATGTCAACCTCAGATTTCTCAGGTTCTCATGCAACAGCCCCTTGACCCTGCGACCCAACCACAATCGCCTACTGGTGGGGCGACACAAGTACAATCGGGTATAAGTACCCCACATCTTGGTCCAATGGTTAGTGTAGCACAACAACCCATGGTATCGCAACCGTGGATAGTGCAATACCAACAGCCACAATTCCAGCAAGTGTACCAAGGTTCTGAACAGCAAATCTTTGCGAATACTGGACAACCATATATCCAAAATGGTCAAAATCAACCACTTTATAGTGGTCAAGTCCATCAACCGTATCAGTCATACCAACATCAACTCCATTATGCTGGTATGCAAAGACCAACTGTTCAGGCGATTCCATCGTACCCTGGTTACGCTTCACCTAACTTGAAGCAACAGTTACCATTCGTGGCGACTTTAGAGTTGCCTGATTTACATCGGTGAACCAATGATCCAATTGCTTACGCCCCATGGTGGCCAGTGATCCCACACAAACTTCCATCCGACATTCCTACATTCAATGGAAATCTAGGTGAAGACCCGTCGAATCATGTGATGACATTTCATCTGTGGTGTTCGTCGAACACTCTAAATGATGATTCGATAAGGCTTCGCCTCTTTCAGAGGACATTGACAGGTCCAGCGGCAAAATGGTATATAGAATTGCCAAGAGCTTCGTTCGACAATTTTAGCTCCCTCGCCACGACATTCTTAACCCACTTTCAATTACCAATAAGGTATGAAACGGGAACAGAAATATTGACTAACTTCAAACAGACAACCGCAACTCATATATCAGATCATATACATGAGTGGCGACGTCGACGAAGAATGGTTAAAACATATGTTCCTGATCAGCTTTTAGCTGAGTGGTTTATAAAGTCGTTACTTCTGGCCATAACGGAAGATGTGGCAAAGGGGGGGGTCGTGACAGAAGAGCAGGTTATCGCTCGTGCGCAATATTTGGACTTAGTATATACTCAGTCCGGCACGCTCTATGACAAAATACCAGATGCCCCTAGACCAGAGTTTTCAATCCCTCCTCCTCCTAAATCAAATAGTGACTCTCATGCCGGCGATGGCGTGATTGGCACGGCAAACACGAATCCGAAAAGGACCAATCAAAAAAAGGCCCGTAAGGATTCGAATCAAAATGCACATGAAGAAGTTCTTGCTTCGGAAGTAAATGCCGTATCGACAGATAAGGGCAAAGAAACCAATCAACCAGGAAGCAAGAAGAAGAAAAACAAAGGGAAGAAAGATCAAAGAAAGTCATCTCCTCGAAAAACTCCTCATAGAGAGGAGAAACCACCTGGGGGGTGTCACATATGTGACGATGACCATTGGACGGCAGATTGCCCGTACAAAGCTGAGTTTAAAAGATTCATAAAGAATCCGCATACTCCAGCTGTGTTGACTGATCCTTTTTCCGATCCAAGTCAGAATCTGGTTGATAGTGGAAATGCTTCCCCATCGCAAGTCATGATGTTGTCAAGTTTTGAGCGCCAAGATGATGCTTTAATTTCAACATTAAACAAAAGTCATGGGAATTCACAGTTGTTGAATGGCGAGAGAAAAGGTCGATCAGGCAGTTCGACCACGACTTCAACAGAAGTTGTGCCGCCATCCAATACAAGAAGCATTCCAACAATCCATGGAGGCAATCATCCTCTCCCATATATCGGAGTAATTTTCCTAAAAGGCCCTTCTTCAATGGGCACTTTTGCCCCACCACCACCAAGTAATCTTACGGAGATGGGTGCAACGGAATATGAAACCTTCTATTTTTAATGGATCTAAAAGTTATGAGGATAGTTCTTATATCATGTCAACCTCGTTAAAAAATGAAATAAGGAGTTAAGAGGATAGTTCTTTACGATGTCAACCTCTTTAAAAAATGAAATGTCCCCTCAAGGATTAGGGGGCATATGCCTCGTCTGCATTATTATGCTAGAGGGCATCCATTTCGAGCAGTTTTAGCACACAGTTCATGCTCGTTAAAAAATAAACGCAAGATCCGAGCAGTTTTAGCACATAGTTCATGCTCGTTAAAAAATAAACATAAGTTGTGAGCAATCTTCCCCTAGAGTTCAAGCTCACCCAGAAAAAATGAACCGGTAAATAACCTTGGTAAATGTAACCTTTGACCGCCATATTAAAAGCCATTGGTCGTGTTTATATGCCATCACCTCCATCCGTTCATTTGGCCAATCGTTCATCTCCATATGTTTGTTTACCCGTTTTGAGGAACAGCTGCGAAGAGTGATTTCACTTAGCCATCCTTGTGACACTGCCGTGATTGGAATATTCCAACCTGTACCTGGAATCTGCTGCTATCCCTGTTTATCACTCGTTCCTCAAAAGACGAGTCTTCTTTGAGCTCTTTTCACTGACTCGTAAAATATGAAAAGTTTGCCGAGTTTTGGCATTCCAGCTCGTTAAAGCGACCGGAAGAGCTATCCCTCCTCTAGATTTTAATCTTTTTGGACCTGAGGGATTATTGCACAAAAAGATCGAGCGCTTGTTTTGTTCGGCTCGTTAAAGCAATCGAAAATTCATCCCTTCTGTATTGTTTTATACTTTTTCGGACTTAAGGGATTAGATGACGAAAAATGAATTCTGGAGTTGACTTTATGTACCTTTTCAGACTCTCTAAAAATGAAAAGGACCGAGTTATCCTTGTCGTTAGACTCGTTAAATTCATTAAATAGTGACAAACTTGTCTTTAGACGAGAACGAGTTTCCCTATCGCTAGGCTCGTTAAAACATAGCGATGGGCTTGCTCGAAGGGCAGGTTATAGAACAATCATATGTTATCCTCCTCAAGCTTGACAAAAGTAAAGAGGTACTGGTCAGCAATGACTGGGTAAAAATTGGGAGAACCTCACAGCTTTAATGGTAGCAAGTCGCTCTTGAACATGACATTTTGTCCTCCGTATCACATCGGGTTGGGTTGTTTCATTCACCGGTCTCATCACCATGGTCCTCGCCACACCATCCACATTTGGGGTAATGCTACCGATCCATCACATCAGTGTCATTATATGTTCAAGAGAAGTTGTTCTGCAAAGAGTCAACCGTGTCCCATCCACTACCATACATTGTCCTTCATCCATTTCATGACCGCCACCCTGAATCATACATCACAGTTTGTTTTCACCTCATCACAATCATTAAGCTCCGTTCCGTGTCACTGATGTGGGATTCATTAAGGCCCTCCTTTGACGGATCGCTCCTTGTCGACATCAACTCATTATCCAAGGAGTTGATCTAGGAACAACCCCTTCAGTACTTTGAAGCTTGCATGCCTCAATGGCAAGTTTCTCACTTCCGGCGGTAGGTATACATCAATGACCTTCGACCAGAAGATTTTGCATGGTGGTCGATGCCAAGTCCTTTATTCCCACCATGTGAATTGTACTGCTGTACCTTGAGGGTCATCATCCTTATCGGTGATTCCTCTCGCGCTTGTTAACGGTTTACATCATTGACCGGTAATCAAGCGATGTCTTTCCATGTTCGACTTCAAGAAATTCTCACATGGATCGACTTGTACATCGAGTGAAGATTGGAAGAGATTGAAGACCCCGGATCTAGTTTCATCCATCCGGGCTGCGATATATATTCAGGATATAAAGACATTTGATATGTACATCATTGTAGCAGATGATCATCCTTCTCAAAGGATGATAATTTCAGCAGAGAATTATCAGTCTACCATCAGACGATCGTCTGTTCTATGTACCAAAATGAATTTATAAAGCTGAGCATGGGAATGCCCGCCTCAGCTAGATCATGAAAAAGTATGAAAAATAATGTATTGTATTGTATCTTATTACAGGACACTTCTCAGCAGATTGAATGAACTTCGGATCCTCCTAATAAAGAATTTCACCCGATAAACGACCTCATACTTTAGGGGGCATCTGTTATAGACAATTTTGTGCCTTGTAGCATCAGGCATGAATTGTCAATAATCCAAGGGATCCAAAGTCCCTAAACATGATGTTCCTACCCCTAGAGGAACAAGGTCAGCAAACCAACAGCTCTCAGATCAGTTCTCCACCTGAAAACACTCAAAAACAAGCAATCCTGAAATCAAAGCAGGTGCTCCACTAGGCTTCTGCGCTGAAACTCAACTCCTCCATGGTGTACCTGCGTTGCAAAGCAAGTGGAACAAAGGCCACCTGCGCTGAGCGAGATGGGACAAGTGGCACACTGAGTCATTGCTCTGGAATCTTCCAAAAATGACACTTGGATCAGGGATTTCGCCTTGTGATGAGTCAGAGGCTCTGTTTCTCCAAGTGGAAGCAAGGTTCTCCAAGTGGACTCAAGAACTGAAGATCAACTGAAGAGAGAGAGGACACAAGGCAGCTACACATCAGTTGCAAGCTGACTCATCCTTTCTCAATTCATCTATATATTGAGCTCTCTCCTATGAGCTCAAGAGGCTGGAATTTTGTGCAAAGTAACGATATGCTGTTGGTTTCACTAGAGAACTATTGGGTGATTGCTTGAAGGAGGTGAAGAGGAGAAATTCTTTCTGCTGGGAGGTGTTGCTGGATTGGGGCCTTCAATGGTTGTAACACTCTCAGAACTTTACTTCTTCTATTAATAAAAGCTATTGAGGTTCTTCTATATACATTTGTTTCAATGATGTGTTGTGATAATTGTATATTTGATTTATGCTAATCCTTGAATCAGTTATGATTGCATGCTTCTTGTAGTTTCCTTCTTTGTTATTTTATAGGATCTCATTGTAGCTGGGCCAGTAAAAGAGCAAGGAGCTGGGAGCAAGCAAGCAAAGAGAAGAGTTTGGATTCGACATTAAGCGCAAGGCAACGGTTAGTGCATTTCTTCATTCTCTCTTGCTTTCATAAAGAAGTAAACCTTAAGTAGTTTTCTTTACAGTTGTTGCTGAGGTACTATCACCCTTAGAGTGGGATAGGGTCATCCGAATCGGATACTTTTCCCTACAACACAATTGCGAGTTTGAGAGACGAGATTTCACACTGGATTGGTAAGACTGCTTCCAAGCCATATACCAGTTGGAAAGGTGTGAACCCAGTTGCATTCCTTACCGACGTTCGGTAAGCCCACAAAGCTGAGTACAAGATTAGGTGCCATCTTCTTTTGTGAACTCCAATCATCCTTTGCAGCATGCATTTGAGGACCTTGTTGATTGCTTCAACTTGTCCGTTGGCTTGCAGATAATATGGAGTAGAGCTATCATGAGACAACCCTAGTTTGGCAGCTAATTCGACCATCATGTGATTGCGAAAATGTGATCCATGATTTGTGACTATAGCCTGCGACACGCCAAATCTGGCGACTACATGATTAAAAAAAAAGAGGGCAGCTGTTTCACCAGTATTATCTAATGTAGGCATCGCCTCGGCCCATTTGGTAAAATAGTCCACTGCGACTATGATGTACCCATGCCCCCTGGTCGAGGTGGGGTTACATGTCATGAAATCGATGCCCCATTTGGTGAATGGCCTAACATCAAATATTGGTTGCAGAGGTGCGGGTGGTCTTCTGGTTTTGCTATCGAAAATTTGACAAGCATGGCAACTTCTGACTGCAGTTATGCAATCTTTGAACATTGTTGGCCAGAAGTATCCTGCTCGTAAGATTTTTTGTGCTGTAGCATATCCAGATTGATGTCCCCCACACGGGCCTGAATGACAATCATTCAAGACTTTTTCGGCCTCCTCATGGGTGAGGCACCTTCTCAGAACTGTATCAATACCACGATGGTAGAGTGTATCACCGACGATGATGTAGTCTTTTGCTTGGTATCGAATACGTTTTTGTTCGGAGTGGGAGGTGTTTGGCCTGTATTTTTGAGTTTGGAGATAAATGATTATATCTCCATACCACTCATTGCTTGTAGATATTAGAAACAAACTTTCATCCACGATTGTTTCTTCTGATGTTTCATCGTTGGACGATGATGGGAGATCTCACAATAATTCTGCGAAAACTAGAGCTTTCTTTGACTTGGATTTTACAAATTCTAGATGAAACTCTTGTAGGATTGCTATCCATTTTGAATATTTGCCCCCCAGCAACTGTCGCAACAGTATATAAGTCATGGGGTTACAATCTGACAGAATGGTAGTTTTCCGAAAGAGGATATAGTGTCGAAATCTCTGTATCGCTTGAACAACTGCGAGTGCTAGCTTTTCAACGTAAGAATATTTGCTTTCTGTATCATTTAAGTTTTTGCTTAAATAATATATAGGATGTTCAATTCCATCGACTTTTTGAACTAAAACCATTGCGATGGTCGTATCCACTGCAGCCAGATACAGGTTAAAATCTTTTCGATAATTAGGGGCGTACATTAATGATGCTTTCATTAGGGAATCCTTTAAAGCATCAAAGGAAGCTTGCGCAACCTGATCCCCGACAAAGGACACCTCCTTTTTCAAAAGACGCGTATAACCTTTAGCAAGTTTGGCGTAATTTGGAATGAACCTCCTTAGAAAGTTCGCTTTCCCTTGGAGTTTCTGAATCTGAAGCAAATTCGAAGGTGGAGGCAAATTTATGATTGCCTGGACCTTACATGGGTCGAGACGAATCCTGTCCTTCGAGACTACAAAGCCAAGTAAACGACTAGAACTGACGCAAAATAAACATTTGTGTGGATTGAGTCGTATCTTGTAGTGTCGGCAACGTAGAAATATTGCTCTTAAATGATGCGAGTGATCAGTCCGCTTTCGCGAATGAGCCGGAAGGTTGTTGAGGTATGGTTAAACGATGTTTTTGATGTCATGGAAGGCATAATTCATTGCCCTCTGAAAAGTCACCCCGACATTCTTTAAACCAAAGGGTAATTTTCAATATGCGAATGTGCCCCATGGACAAACAAATGCAGTCTTTGACTGGTCCTGTGGGCGGATATTTATTTGATTATACCCGGAGAATCCATCCATGAATGAAAAGATTTCGCATCTGGCGCAATCATCAATTATCTGGTCAATGAAGGGTGTAGGGTAGTTTTCCTTTGGACAAGCTTGATTTACATCCCTATAATCGACGCACACTCTAATTGTTCCTTGTTTTTTCATAACAGGGACAATATTCGATACCCAATCGGTTAGAGGAACCGGGTAGATGAGACCAGCATGGAGAAGTTTTTCAACTTTTGCCTTAATGGCAGCGGCTTTCTTGGGGTGCACCTGCCGTAGTTGTTGTCGTACTGGTTTGACATCTAGATACATCTTAATTTCGTGTTCAACGATACTCGAGTCAATGCCTGACATTTCATCATATGACCAAGCAAAGACATCTCTGAATTCACGAAAAAGAGCGTTATATATCTCTAGTTCTGAGGGAGAACAACATTTTCCGACATAAATATTCTCTACAGCATCTGTTTTGGTCGAGATATTTATGGCGATAGTCTCTTCAATATTGGACAAGTTTCGCTCGGAATCCACTGTGTTTACAGTGTTTGATAGGAATTCAAAAACTGAAGGATGATACAGGTCATCTTGATTATCTTCTCCACAATCCAGAAGAAGGGAACGATGGTGGGAATCATTCCATGGTGTCCCTTCAATTACCATAGATTGGACAATTCCTTTGTCGGTGACATGCACTCGCGACCAAGGATCTGAAGGGGTACCATATTCTCTAGACCTATCTATCCAAACGCTTGATGAGTGTTGATTTGGGTTCGCCTCCCATGCTAAGAACATTGATTGCTACAATATTTCTGTTGGGCTTGGGGGCAAAACCACTGCATGATCCATTTTGATATCGTTTTCTGATATCTTTTTAGAAGATATCATGTTGCAGGTTCCTATCGACGCTATTTCTGCCAGATTGATTGGAGGTGGAAGAGCGAAAGTTCCCATTAGTATAGGATCTTTTAGTAGGCCTACTCCGATATTCTAAAGTGAATGGGGGCTTCCATGGATCATGGGAATGCTTTAGTAACTTGAGAGCCATTGGGGAGGAAGTTTTGTTGATCGATGATTGTAATCCCTCCTTGAAAGGGAAATGCAATCTTTCTAAAATAGGTCGACACAACAGCTGCCATGGCATATATCCATGGTCTTCCTAGTAGGATGTTGTAATCAAGATTCCCATCAATGACTTCAACATCTATTTCTACCGTTTTCCCTCCTAGTTCAACTTTCAAGTTACTTAGGATACCATATGGGGTATATGTCCTTCCGTCGAATTCTTTTAATGTCGTCGAAGATCGCGACAAGGTTGAAGATCCTAAAGTTTTCCAGCAACTCATCGACATAATGCATGTAGATGCCCCCTCATCAATAATCGTTCGATGAATAGTTTTGTTGAGGGCTTTCACTTGAACAAGGAAAGCTAGTTGAGCTGGTAATTGAGGATCGTATCCTTTATGATCGAAGGATACAAGATTGGAATCCTTTGGGTCAATCCCACCAATGGCCGATAATAAAGCCTGCCTTTGGGATGGGCAATTTTGTATTACTTCAAGAGTCGACATAGCGGATGGCGATTGGGCCAAATCTTCCACTATGTTATAATGTTGTGCCACTCTAGCGCGGGGATTAAATGTCGACTTGTGTACTACTCCCTTTGGCGGTTTTATCGTCAATTCAGGAATGGTGGGTGGCACAACTTCTGTCGAAGTCGTTGTCGAACTACTTGGTTGATCTTTATCCTTGTTGTTCGATAGTTGTGGATTCCCATAATCTTTATTCCTTGTCGATATCAAAGCATGATTTTGCTATTTTGAAACCGACAACATTAGCACTTGAGACGGGGAAGCATTTCCACTTTCAACCAGATTTGTTCCCGGATTTGGAAACGGATCAGTTAACACTCTGAGGTTTTCGTATTCTTAAAGAATTTCTTAAGCTCAGCCCTGTGTGGACAATTTGCGGTCCAATGATCCTCATCGCATATAAAGCATGGATTTTTTTGTTTCCTATCTCCAGGAGGGTTTGAAGAAGATTTTTCAGGTGATGATTCCTCCTGTTTCTTCTTCTTCCCTTTGCCTTTCTTCTTGCTTCCTGGTTGTTTGGTTTCTTTATCAAAGCCTGTCAGATTTCTCATCTCAGGCAAAAGCGGTGGTGAACCAAGTGCTTTCCAAGTAGTTAAGGAAATGATACTCATAGAAGCCCCCTCATCTATGACGGTACCAACCATAACCATTCTATATATCTGAACAATAATTCGGAATGGTACACTAGCTGGTAAACGGGGTCTGCCTAGTTGATTCCAGTCGAAGGAGACAACTAGGTTGCTTGGAGGTGGGACCGAATAGACGGCCGGGTATGACTCTGACGAACTTCCTTCCTGCGGTAAAGGAATGGGTAAATTTCCCCCATGTTCGTTGGAGTCTGTGCTTATGAAAAGAATTTGGACAGTGTCATCCTTGTTCTCTTCAGTGATTGTATCATCTGAAGATGGAACCTCTGAAGGCAATGGCGAGTCAACTGCCGCCTCGACCTTTTGACTTTCATCTGGTATGGATTTAGATGGTTCATCTTCACTGACAGATGCTTCGGCCGACCACCCGAGTGGGTCAGCCGGATTTTCAACTAGTGACGGACTCGGCAAGAGTATTTTATATCTAGGAGGAAGTCGTAACGGTGAAACCGGACGATCATACAAAACTCTTTTAGCCTCATCTAAGAAGGGACAACAGTGGACGGCATGATCGCCTTCACACAGTCTACAAGGAAATCTATATTTTCCTTTTTGTCCTGGGGCTTCACTTTCACTAGTTGACGGTGTGTTTTCAACATGATCATCAGAGGTTGACGACACCGAGTTGTGCAAACGAGGAGACTAGTCCCTTAAGATCCGAGGGATGCAGGGACAATCTCTGTGAAAATGGTCTCCTTTGCAAATGACACATGGCAATTTAGGCCTGGTCAGTGCAGTGTGTGGATTTTCGTTAGATGACACTCATTTGCCCCCATTTGCTTTTGGCTCCTTCTTCTTCTTCTCTTTCTTCTTCTTTTCTTTCTTCTCCTTAGGAACTTGACTTTTGGCTTTACCAGCCCCATCAAGCGAAGAGGAAGGAGGAGAGGAAGAATTAGAGGAAGGAGAAGGTTGGTGGGTAACTCTGGACTCGTTTAATTGCTGATTTGATTGTTCAGGAATAGTGGTGTTTTGAACAACAGAGGTTGAGAAGAGCCATATAAGCAAACCAATCGTCAGTCCTAGAAGTGACAATGTGGCCATATGGGGTGCACCAACATCTCCCCAAGAGGAGAAGGGACTAGGATTTCCTCCAAGGGGAATTCCTTGGTTGGTGGACTCCATTTTCTCAACCCAAGATCAATGTAGGAAAGGGGTAATGAATATTCCGTTTAAAATAAATTTTTAGACGCTTTGACACAACTTGTTTTCTCAGTTTTTAAGAGTCGAGAAAAAACAAAAGATGACTCTAGTCGCCTTCGATTTTTAATGAGCCTGAAGTGACAAGTGCTCAGATGGACCTTTTTTGTTAAGGAGTCTGAAAAGGAACGAAAGGGACTACTCTGGAGATCTAGGTAGAGGGAGTACCAAACCAATCGCAAAACTACAAAATATTTTTTACGCTACGACAGTCAATCTTCCCGAATGCTGTGTTCAGTGCATTGCGACTGATAGGGCGGCAAACACAGCTTCCTAAGGATAAAGGATTTAAGCCTATAGGGGTCTCCCAAAATATACTCGACGGTACATGGGAGCACAAGTCCGTACTAGCAGTTATCGTCTCAAAGTGGAGGAATCACCCAACCATCAGTGAGGACAACAGTCACCAGGCTTTACGACGTCGGAATACGTCTCTAGCCTAGACCTCTAAATGTCATGTGTTAAGTTCCAAAGCGTTGTTAGATTCATTGAATTTATTTTAAGTTGATCTTGTTTATGAAGTTTTCCTTTCGGGTTCACCATGAGATGTAGATGTAATTCCTAAAATGCAATCTAAAGATGATAAACAAACTTTTATCTCTTTTGTGCAATGAAAATCCTAGCTACTAAGGGAAAAGAAAGACACAATATTTTCGCAAAGAGCAAAGAGCACACCGTAAATGCACTTTCCTAAATCAAGCCAAACAGACTGTCTATATGCAAATGCAAATGCATGTATTTGTTTTCAACTTTCTTAGTATTGATGCTAAAAAGAAAGTTGATGTACAATTCTGAATTTCTTTTCAAGCGACAAATATAAACAAGCTCTTTTTCGAAATCAAAAACAGAGATGATTACGACACCTTATGATTTTGAAATGAACACTTGTTCGTAACACTAGAAAATCACAAATTCAGACCAAAGGCAATAGTAATAGTATAATCGACCATCAACAGCAACCAAACTTTCTCCTATGATCGAAATCAACACTTGCGACATATTCAAATCAAAGGAGGACAGTACGACTATTCACTTTTGCAATGGAAAACTGTAAACGACTCAACAAACACAAAAAAACATCTACAGTTCTTTTGTACAAAGGAGGCGGAATAACAGCAAGGAAAAGAGGCTTCAAACAGACATATACTGATCACAGGCAGCAAAATTCAGGGATAGAACTGGAAAGAATGAAGCACAGGAAACACAGCTGCACAGAGCTAGTCTGATCAGCGCACCTGTAACACAGAGAATCTGAAATGCAGCGCAGGTTGTCCCTTCGGGAAGTGCGCTGAAATTCAAGGTCTCTGAACAGTACCTGCGCTGGGCCAGAAATGAGACTCTGTTCGGGTTCTGGGTCAGAGTTTGCAGTTCATTCCTTGGTTTTTGGCCGAGTAAAAAGCAATCAGTAATGCAACAATCAGGGGTAGATCTAAGGAGGATCTAAGAGCTATCACAAGGGCAATCAAATAGTCTATGAATTAGCTGTTTAAATCATAAACAGATCCAGTGAATGGATTGAAGCAGTAGTTATCTACTTTGCATTTGTTATGGCAAATGCAATTCGAAAGCTACTTATAAGTTTATGAAACAAACAACAAAGAATGATACACAAACAAACTAATTAGACAGTCCCCAGTGGAGTCGCCATTTTGTTACAGGAAAATTGTCTATTTAGAAATGCTCTATCCCACTAAGGTGTGACAGCTGCCTTAGAAACAAATAGAGAAAAAACTACTTTTGTATTTCCTTTATGAATTATAGACAGAGAGGAATAGAAAGAACCAACCTGTGTCTTGCGCTAATGCTTTTATCCAATCCCTCTCTTCTTTGATAGTCTCCGGCTACCTGCTCCCTTGCATGCCCAGCTTCACAGAATACCTGTAAGATCACAGAAGAAGAGCACTATACAAAGACATGGATCTATATTCATAAATAACTTAGGATCAGATTTAAGTTAACCATACAAATGTGACAAGCATCAATGATACAAAAGCATGGAGGAAAACTCAAATAGTTTTTATTGATAAACAAGGAAAGATCCAGGAAGAGTTACAACCAGTGGTTCCGACCCAGCATCAACCTACCAACAAAGAAGCCCCTCTTCACCTCAAACAAACCATAAATCACCCAACAATCTGATGTTTGTCTCTAGAAACCAACAACAATTCCTTACAATATGCAAAATTCCAGCCTCTGGATCTCTGGGATGAGGGATCCATATATGGATATGTGTAAGGAGGATGAGTCAGCTTGTGATTTGATTAGTGTCTTCTCTCTGTCAGTTCTTGCTTCCACTTGGAGACTGAGGGCCTCTTACTCATCTTTGGTCGAATTCAGTGAGGCAAGTGTCACAGGAGAAGATTCTGGAAGCTTCCATTGCCTCTCCACCTCGTGGAATGACACCGCCATTTGTCATTTCTCGCCCATCGCACCCTACAGAAGGGAGTTTTGAAATGAAACACACCCTCACAGTGTATTTAGGTGCAATGAAAGCACTTAGCCAGTGGAGCAGCTGAAATGTTCTTGTTTTGATCAATTCTGAGCAGTTTTTGGTGGAGAACTTCTGGGAGAAGCTGTAATCTGTTGACCTTGTTCCTTTAGGGGTTAGAACAACACTTTTAGGGACTTAGGAGCCCTTGGTTTATGGAAATTTCATGCTTGGAGTTGTAAGGCACAAAAATGTCTATAACAGAAGGGATGGTTGATGACCAACTACTAGATGAACTCCCTAGAGAGCTAGTCATTGATCAAGGACCTCAATTCACATCACATCTGATAAAAAAGAGTAAGACAACATGGGATAAATCACATAGCATCTACTTCCTATCATCCTCAGGCCAATGGACAAGTAGAGGTCTCCAATAGGGCATTAGAAGGAATCCTCACCAAGGTTGTGAACAACAACAAAAAGGATTGGTCATACATACTAGTGGAGGCCACTATGGCCTACAATAACTCTTGGAAGACAACTACTAGTTTCACTCCTTATGACTTTGTCTATGGAAATAAGGGTATTCTCTATGATGAGTTTGAGTATAACATGTTGAGAATGGAAGAATAGTTCGATATGGATGGTACAAAGACACAACAAGAGAGGCTGCTCCAGCTAAATGGCCTACAAGAATTTACGATGCAGGTCCTCTTACACACTGAAGTTATCCAAGTACAAAGGATGGTTTGCCATGAAAAAAACATCAAGGACAATGTTTTTCAAGAAGGGTATTGGGCTCTTCTATATGATTCCAGGTTCAAGAACATCAAAGGCAAATTCATGACAAGGTTGTTAGGCCCATACCTGATAGAGAAGTGCTATGATAATGGAGCTATTCAAATCAGGACCGATAATGAGGAAGGTATTCCCTTGTGTTTCAATGGATATAGGTTTAAGGCTTACAAAACTCCTCTATCCAGGGAAGTGTTCATTTGAAGTACCATTAGTAAGGAGGTAAATGTGATTGGAAGTGTCCTAGCTTCCAAGTCACAGAATTTTTGAAAAAAAAAATTATTTGTTAAAAAAAAAAATACAAAAGAAAAATACAATAAGAGCCCTGGATGAAAACCTCCATGAGGCATCTAAGTCCAACTCTTGGGTTGAAACCTTCCTTGAGGCAGCCCAGGAGTGGAAAAAGAGAAAAGAGAAAGATCAAAGATCCTTGGGTGAAAACCTCCCTTGAGGCACCCGAGACAAGCAGGCAGGTTGAAAACAACTCCTAAGGCATCTTGTTTGTGCCCAGAAAAAAGAGAAAAAAAATACCATGACACAGAACTCCAAATTGTCCATTAATAAATTCTGTCATTTTGCGGATTTTTGAAGAAAGAGGCAATTGTAGATCTACAGGGATAGCATGATCAATTTCATTTCATTTATCTCTCCATCCCCTCCATCTCATCCATCCAAACCTTGTCGGTAGCACTCACATCCATTGTCGAGCCTCAAAAATCAATTTTTTAGCATTTTCTGTTGTGGAGGAAGTTCCTCTAGCACTATAAGATGTCTTGAAATGCTATAGAAAAGGGGACCCAATAAGAAAACCATCTTGCATTCCTATTCTAAGTTCATTAGTAACCATAAAATCAATCAAACCACTCACCTATCACCTATGCATCCCTGAATCAAATCACCATACCCATACCTAACTTTGTCTCATTAAAAAAAACAATGGAAAATGTCTCTCTCTTTCTCTCTCTATATATATATAGTCATATATGAGTTACGTGAGAATGGGACTCTTAAGGTTCCAAAGGTAATAAGGCTCAAGCCATGACTCACCATATGTGCAAGCATTATTACCAAGTGCCAAGGTGAAGGCAACCCATTATAATTATGCATATAAACCAAAGGGATTAGGCTTAAGTTGTGGCGCCATATGATTAAACACAACTTTTCCACAACCCTTCACCAATCCATCATATCTATTCTACCATTCTCAACCCCTACACTACTTTTCACCATCCCTCTGAGAAAAAAAACTTGAAAGGGGAGAAAAAGGGGCTACCACAAGATTTCCTGTAGCAACTACAAGATATCCTGTAGCAGCTTCTCCCACCACTACAAACAACCTGATACTCAACTTGTCTTCCCAACCAAACTGAGGAGGAGTACCATCATCCATGGACACCTTCTTCTTCCTAGCAAGACTCCACAGTAGCAGCAACCACAAAAAGATGTCAATCACCTACACACATGAACAAGAAAAGCAGTCAGCTATACAGGGGCCAAAATAAAAACATAGAAAGAGAGCAAGGAACCACTTCCCTAAGGAGCATCATATAAGTCAACTACTCCATCATGCACCAATCAACAAAATTTAGGCTTAGGTATGGTAACTTACTCAACTCTCCCCTAGGTACGATATGATGAAAAATGTGTAAATGTTGAAAAGAGGCCTTCTTTATAAGTTGGAGGTGTTGAGTTGACTTGGCCACCCTTAGCTCGTGATATAAAAGTGATATTTTAGTCAGCATGCCGCATAAGGATGTCACATCAATGGGAATTAGTTAGAAAGGTGGTCTAAATTAGTTAAGAGGGATTGGTTAATGATTCCAAGGAGAAAGTGAATGATAAACAACAGTAGGCCAATAGTCCCAATGAGTAAATCTCGTACCACTGCCTTCCAACACAACAATCTGAGCCTCGACCATAAATAGCATAAAATCCCCAAACTTCAATGGATTCTTAACTCATTTCAAAATCAAGGAGATAAGGGCAAACTAGGTAAGCCATCGAAAACGTCAAAACTTGCTCTTACCATCCTATAGGAAACAACCATAGGAATCACAAAGGCCTACACGAAACTACAAGAAACAATGAAATTCCATAGGAAGTCTACAAGGGTGTGCCTAGGGACAACTTGGTCCTCAATTGTCAAAATCCTAGGAATTATAATGATTATTAAATGGCCTATCTCCACTTTCTTCATGATTTTCATAACTGATACACTTTGCACTCTCTTATTAATTACAGTTAGCTTGGAAATTTAAAATAGTTTGGGAGTATAAAAGGGATTTTTTGTGGCTATAAGGAGTTGTAGTAATTGAATTCATCCACTAAAATGTCTAGCTCTTAGCTACCCTAAGATTCATACTGAAACTACCCTACAAAACCTCTTTCACATAGCTAAATCCAGAGAAGAAAATTGGAGGGGGGTTTAATAGGAGAGAGTCCACAGATACATCAAGAATTTGCCTTCATCCCCTTGCGGTAGACATCTTCAGGAGGCATTGTTGGTTATGCTTATTTGAGTTACTCAAGGAATATGATGATGACATAACTTATGAGTTTTCCATGGCACTAAACTCTCAAGCAAGAAAAAGTGTTGTCATTGTGGTAAGAGGGTTGTCCATTACAATCAATCCTAAGTTAATCCACCGAGTTACAACACTTCCTCTAGGGGTCAATTAGAGGAGGGAAGTGAGGGTCAATTAGAGAAGGGAAGTGAAGGTCAACATCACCTTTGCTAAGAAAAATTTCATCACCAATGATGAGAGACCAATTGAAGACAAAAATGGGGTCAAAAGGGATAGTCTTCCTTATCCTTCGGATGACTTATCCTACCACATCCTTAAATAAATTTCTTGTGAAGGGAGACTGAGTATAGTCAATGGCTACCAATTCAGGTTGCTCCATGAATTAATGCTTTGAACCACGTTTCCCATAGCCCAAAGATTATGTGTGCCCTATTTTTTGTCATAGTCAATCATAGACATGAGCCAGAAGGTGAAGGAGGGAAATAAACAATAGTTAGCACTCCATGGTCTCATAAAGCTGATAGTAGAGGATTCTTTGAGTAGATCAAGAGTCCTTGTCCTTTGGTCCACATTCAAAGATATGGACAAAGAGGAATTCCTAGAGACCTAAGTCCTTACACTTGGTGAGAACCCATCTTCAAGTGAAGAAGAAGAAGAAGAAGGAGAAGCAGAAGGAGAAGGAGAAGAAGAAGAAGGAGAAGAAGAAGGAGAATAAGAAAGAGAAGGAGAAGAAGAAGGAGAAGGAGAAGAAGAAGAAGGAGAAGGAGAAGAAAGAGAGGCAGAGATAGAGAAAACAAAGGAAGAAGAGAAGGAACAAAAAAGAAGAGAAGAAAAGGAGGAGAAACAGAAAGAGACCAACCTTGAGAAGAACACTGCACTTGAATAGGATGAGATATCCCCAGATCAAGGAAGGCTATCTCCTGAACCCACTGAAAAGGAGGCAGCTACTACCATAGCTGATTTGAGAACACCCATAAAATTCACAAAGAAAAGGAATAGGAAAATTCCCCTCTATTTCAAAACAAGAAGAAGCACTAGGATTAAGTTTGGGAGGCCACAAAACCCCACAAAAATCCCTATTATAATTGAAGAGTCACGAAATAAATAGGAGGATCTAGAACTCATAGGACTGAAGATTGACAAAGTCACATGACCAGGAGCAACCCTAGGGACTAACATTACCTATGTTAGGAAGCATGTCACTAGGTCAGCCTCATCTAAGAAACCAAAGGCACCTATAAGATTCAAACAGAAAGGAAAAATTCTGCTACAGGATCCCTAGACAGTGCTACAGGAAAGGTAGAAAGTGCTACCAGAAAGTCAGAAAGTGATACAAGAAGAGAAACAGGGGAGAAAAGGAGGCAAATAAGAAACACCACAAGCACAAGTGACATCTTCTCCAAATATTGTTCAAGGATATTTTACAGAGCTACTGGAGCTTAGTGCACAACCCAAATTGAGCTTCTACTACAAGTTCATTAAAGGAGGCAGAGTGATCCCACTGAAATTTGCAATCCCTCTCTTCTCTGAACTTCAAAAGGAAAGAGTAGGGACACTTCGATGGATAAAGATTGCTAAATCAAATAAATTAGAAGATGTGGGCCTTATGGAAGAAAAAATAACAGAGGTGGGCAAGGAGTTGAGCGAATTGAGAGATAGAGAATACACCATGAAAAAATAGTTGTAGGCAAAAAACAAATGGCTGAGGAGGACATTGTAAGAAAAGGAGACCTAAGTGGAAACCATGGAAAGCCTCTCCATGGAGGCGCTTCAATATAGAGTGCCATCCAAACCCTATGCACTTTACCTCAAGGACTAACGGATGCAATTCTAAATTAAGACGTTGTCATAGTAGGGGACCATGCCATTCCAATGTTACAGGTAGTTTATTGATAGGTGTGACAAGAGTACCCTTGAGGACGAGGCCAAGGTATATGAATTCTACCTACAAAACCCTTCCTTAGCAGACCTGAATGTTTGGGACCCGAATGCAAAGTTGGGATACTTGCAAATGATGGCCCTTAGATCATGGATGATTCATGAGGAAGCCTAGGCTTAGGAGGTGAAGAGAATAGTAGGAAAAGAGGAAAAGGAGCCCCTCTACATCAGGGTAGAGAAAATAAATTTAGGTGTTGTAATCAACAACCACAACATCATTTCTAATTATGTTGAACTTGCACCAAGATACCTAGCTACCTAAGAACATGCCATCTCCCATTTTGAGGACACTCTAATACTATTGGGGATTGATAGCCAACAAGCATGCCATAGGAGATGGAATAACCTGCCACATAATCTCAGGATTAGGGAGTATCATTCTCCTGAGATATTGAGAAATGCATTAGAGAGAACACCCATGTATAAAAAGCCCATGCAAAGATTTAACATCAATTGGATTGGACTTAAGCTGATTCTAGCTTTACTGTTGTGTTTGTTGGAAGGTAGGAAGGAAGAAGAGGAAAGAAAGCAGTGGAAAGAGATAGACAAAATTGTAGGGTTCTATCCTCGAGAAGAGACACCATCAATAGAAGCTTGGGATGTCAGGGAGGCCATAAGAACTATGAAGGATATGGATATAGATGATTAGGTTTCTTAGAGGATGAGCAACAATTTTAGTAGCAGGGTGATGATGAGGCTCAGCAATAGGTAAACTATATGGGTCACAATGCCACTCTCTAGCTTATTAAATTATATTTTCTCACATTTATTTACATATTTTATTATATTTTTCTTACTGAGAAGAGTAATATTTATTTACTATGTCCTATGGCCTAATGTGTGTTAAATGTGGGAAATTGGAGCTGTTTTGAGTTGACTTTAGTGCAGGGACTTGAACTAGACAAGCGAGAGAGATTATAGGAAGTGGTCTATCTTTCTCACATTTTCTTGCATGACATAGTAAAGAGGATGCACATGTTTAACATCTTCACGTAGTGTTTCACAAGAAAATGACAAGTCCATAGAGTGCATGTGATGCGCTTTAACACATTTATTTTTTGTGGAGACATTTAAACTCGGAGTGTGTTTGTCTTCATTGTTATATCTTTCATGTTTACTAGTTTGCATGACTGTGTTGTCCACGAACCATGCCTTCACCAACAAGGGTCAACCAATGTGCTGGTGGCTGCACTGGAAGTATCACTTTACGCGAGCATACCCATGCATCGTTAGCTTAGGAGTAGTAATATTTGATTCTTGTTGGTTTGCTAACATGCATGTTTTCTTTCTTGATTGTTTGGCTATTTACTTGCATGTCTATTTTCTTACTCGTCTTTCTTTCACATTTTTCTTCTTCTCTTCTCTTTTAGTTGTTTTTTTCATGTTTACATTCATAGGTTAGTTTCGCATGAACCATGTGTGACTCTTGAATCAAGAAGGGTAAAGTACAAGAGGAATTGTGCAGTTATCAATACTTGGTTATCCGTCATCCAAAATATGTATGAAGAACTTTCTATCTTCCATCCATGATACACCAATGGAAATTACATTCTGGTTGAAGTGAACCTTGATGAGAATACAACGCTTGCACCTAACTAGTATTGCCTACTCTAGTCGGTTGTTTTTGGGTTAACTCTTGTCAGCTCAGTCAAGTAGAGAAAGGTGACGGGGAAAACCTTAAAAAGTATGTTAGAGGTATATAAAAAATACTTCTTTGAAGGAACAAACTCTTCTTCTCTCAATAAGTCGGGATCCCTCTTTCGCCTTTGAAATGAATAAGTGCTTCAAAATTTTGAAAATGAAAAATGAAAAAAAATGGAAATATGAAAACTTTGAAAAAATAAAAAATGAATAAGGGAAAACAAGGGAATGGCTTGCTGTGTAGAGAGGTCATGCAAGTAACTCCACCGGGGTACTGACCAGGCTCACTGGTAGCGGAGTGATGCTAGTGTTCATGTGTGACTCCACCGAGGTACTATCTAGGCCTGCTGGCAGCGGAGAAACACTAGAGCTGAAACTTAAAGTCTGACTATCATATTTCTTGTGTACCAATATACCCCTCATCCCAATCGAAACAATTGTGTTGACTTGGTTTGGAATGTGTGTCGATCGACCAAGAGCATGGCAGGTGCTACATCTTTCAATCAAGCTAGTGTGGGAGTCAGGATGATCAAAGAATTGAACAATACTTTTGGAGGTGTTAGACTTGATTTTCGTGAAACAAGGTCCATTCAGAGAGCTGGAGTTCTACCAGTGTGTTGCCAAGTGTTGTAGTAGCTACAACCACCCTCCAAAATTTTTCCTTAGCTTGGTTTTTGAGCCTTTCTATGAACCATCCTTAGCAACATGACTTGCACTGTCAAGTACATAGGCTTCAGCTGAGTTTCAGTGGCTTGCCAGCCTATGCATGTCAACTTTCTTGTGTTCCATCGCAAGCTTTCATTTCGGACATAGGTAATTTTTTGGCTAAGAGGTTCACTCATAAAATTGTGCAGTTTTGGAAGGGAACCATCCTTCCCTCTAGAAAATGTGCAATCGTGATGAGCTTCTAGTTGGGCTCCAAAATTATGCTATCTGCCTAGGTAGCCCTAACACTAGGCTTCAACCTGGAAATTGTGCGATTCGGGGAGGAAGTGACCTGCTGACACCAAAAATTGTGCAATGCTTGAGGGATAGCCATCCCTGGTAAGCCTAGAAAATGCACAAATCCTTTTCCCAAGATTGTAGACTGTTGCACGTCCCTTCAACTTGACTGGTTCCCTCCAGGACTGAACAATCCTGATTTCCATTCATGGGATGATTTTTATTGAAATAGAAAAAAGAAACATGAAAAAAGCATCCCTAAATTTTAGGGATCTATTTTTGGCAATTGGAGGTGACATGCAAAGATCTTTTCATAAACTTCCCTCAAAGTGTCACTTTTTCCCAGATTTGTAGCATGCACGTCATAAGCCTCATCCTTATCAAAACTTATTTATTCAATGTTCTAGAGCTCATTCTTCGCATAGATCTTGGAGCTCTAACATCCCACAACACATATAGGAGTCTTTGACACATTCAGCTCAACTTTTTCTAGGTAAGTGTGCTTTTCATATCATTTGCTTCTTTTCTGTCACTTTTTGTATCTCACTTTGTATGAATGTTGTTTGTTTGGTTTTGTTGAATGCCTGCTATCATTTTAATGTATGTTAGCTTGTAGAAGCATTGTTTTAGTTTTTGTTTGCATCTCACTCATGTCGCATGCATGACAATTCTTTGCACTAACAGTCACCACTGCGCCAATTTGCTTCACACACATGCATGTGTTCCCATTTTCTGAATCTTGAATTCACTATTTTCATGAATGATCATTCACTCTTTCTTACACTCAGTCTCGCCATGCATTCAAACCTCTTCATTATTTTAGTCCCCAATCGGCGGGGCTAGGCTGTCTTGGCCTAAACCTTGCCTTGCCTAGATAGTGGTGCACATTTATGGAAGTGAAGGCTTTACCTTCCATCCAGAAATAATGCAAATATGGCTAGCACTGACCTCAAGGCTTGCATTGTGCAATTTTCTGAGGCACTTCCATGATGACCAAGAAAATTGTGTAATACAATCTCTAGGCTTGCATGCCCTTGCTGACTGAAACTACACATGGCACAGTTTCAGTCCTCAGCAGGCCAAGCTTAATTGTATATTGCTTATTTCCAATAGCTAGTCATCCTCCTCATAGCCTAGACTATGCCTTGTGCAATTTTTGTAGTCAGTCTCCCAGCCTCCAGGTGAAAATTGTGCAATATTTACTACCAGTTACCCAGTTACGTTGCATGTCAGTCGTTAGATTTTCTTTGGCTTTCAACTGAAAATTTTCTTTCCATGAGTGTTGTTATGTCTCCAGGTATATCAAGTGCTCGTCTATCTCTCAATAGTATAGGTAAAATGGCCTCCAAGAGAGCAGGGTCAAAGGACATTGTTGGAAGTGCAATTGGAGATGTAGTTGAACAAGTGTCTATGAGCTTGCCCATTTATGAAGAAACCAAGTTGTTCATAGGCAGAGACATCAAGATGAAATGGTAGGACATCAAGGATACATTCTCAAGCACATTTGAGACAGTTATGGAAGACCACAGGGTTTATGTCAATGTCCACAAATCTGTCTTATATCACGTTGCATGCAGGTATCTCTCATTTCCATGGATGGACATGATACATTGGATTGTCCCGCACACTGATCCTGAGATGATGATGTTGAGTAGTGTTAGCAGAATAGAGTTTGCTATTCAGGGCAAAGGCCTATAAGGAGATGTATCGCTTGCCACAGCTGGTAATCACAATGGAGAAATCATTCAGCACATGAAGTAGCTCAAACTCCATAGATATATTGAATAATTGGGTGAAAGAGCCAGCCAAGTTCAGGACAACACCTAGTGTGGTTTACAAGATGAAGATACTATGAAAGGCATATCAATAATTGGTCATCTTTTCGTGCCACTTATACAGGCAAGAGTGAACATAGAATTAAATTCCTGTAGAGCTGGGTGATTGCGTTGGACCAATTGGGCAATGAAGGAAGGACATGGAACTGGTCCGACATGTTTTCGCTCAGGTTGAAGGAACATGTGACAGAAGCCCGACATCCACCCAAATGTTAGCAAGCAGAGATATACATGCCCTCTTACATTCTCGATGCAATCTGTGCCTCTCAGCATTTCCCAACCTTGAAGTGGGTATAGACACCTTCAGAAACCTTTGTGCACAATTATTGCAGATTTTTCTCTGAATCCAGCTTTTGCAGAGTCATCACACAATTGTGAGACCACTTTGTCACCTCAGTGTACAAAATGATATTTGAGTAGGATCCACATTTCATGTCACAGGAAGTGATGGGGGCATTAATCGACATAATAGATCTGTATGCCTCATCCCTTGCCACCTTCATACGCATGTACAACATGAAGATGCCTCTGCATGTTTTATCGAAATTTTCCATGGACAAGCTCATGATGCAAGAAGTTTTGTATCTCATTTCGACAAGGTTGTCAGCTAGACTACACAAGAAGAAGAAGGCACCTTGGCCCACTCTTCCTTTGCGGATTGGGTTGTACGAGATACAAAATCTCAAGCATGATGATGTCGAGACAAAAGAGTTCAAAATATTCACTTTTGGCACCATAATTTCCAATCCGTATGACCCGCATTACTTTGTAAAGTACCACTATGTGAGAGTGTGATTTTGTTGCATCCATGAGGTGTGTCATTGGCCTGATGAAGACCCATGGAGATATTGTCACAACTTCTCTAGGCTCAATGAACCGGTTGGCATAGTTATGGAATGGTTAGCAAAGCGGCGCGAAGAAAGATCTTAGAGAGCACCATCATGAGCAATAACAAAGGGTAACAGACCTACGCATGAAAAAGGAAAGAGAAAGTTTGTCGAAAGCACAGTGGCATAACAAATCTCCAAGTTCAAATAAGATCCACTTTGTGATGAAAGAAGCTTTAGAGATTGAGGCTAAGAGGTGAGAACACAATAGGAGGAATGCACAAAGGAAGAGAGTGAAATGGAGGATGGAAGAAATAGAAAAGGAGTTGCAAGAGTTGAAGAAACAAATCTAATAAGAATAGGAGCTTTGTAGAAGAGAGAAGAGAGCACAGTAGGGATAGATAGAGTAGGAGACCAACATGCACAGATTTATGGAACTACATCCATACATGTTATAGACTCATCCATGCAGCTAGGATAGAGCAGAAAAGGTGAGCGGTCACAGGAGCAGTACTTAGCTCAATAGATTGAACAAATTCTAGAGGTCACCCCACCAGCTTCAATAGATCAGGAAGCATAGCTAGTCCCAAGCAATCAAGGATACATAAAGATCCTTAAACATAATCTAGAAGGGGAGATGAACAACATATATTGTGAAGAGTTGCAACGTAGAGTTGTGTAGTCCCATAGAGTGCCTACTCCGAATGTCCACACATCTCCTATGCAGTTTGAAAAATGAGTGATCATATCTTGTGTGCATAAGCATCTAGCAGGATTGGCCAATCCTACGAGAGAATATGCTGAGGTCACTAGCTTGAGTGTTCAGTTCTTGATGCCAAAGAATGAGCACATGGCCAAAGAGTTATAAGCGACAAAGCAGGGAGGAGAAGAAGTTACATCAACCACCAGAGAAGAGTTGAAGAGAGAAATGTTGAATGTTGTATTCCTCGAAATAGTCATTTGGATGCTGTATTCCAAACTTGGTACCATGCATAAGGTAGTTGTGCATCTCAACGATTGGCAACAAGACTATGCTAGGATAGCAAGTATCTTGTCAAATCCACACACTGTTGTTGAACCCATTCAGACATGGACAATGAGAAACAAAGGAGATCCATTGCATTTTCCAAAGATGATGAAGCCAAAGGCCTTAAAGTTGAAGGCACACATCTAGAGTAAGATCTGGAACTATGAGGAACTCCCGCAACTCATCACCAGTCTGCAGGCTTCACATGCACAAGTGTTTAGAAGCATGGATGTCATTGTGTGCATGCACGTGATCCCATCTATTGGCACACTCACCGAGGTGAAATCAAAAACCCAAGTCTGAGCAGAGCTGGACATGTACTTTGATGAGTTGATGCGTGTAGCCATTAGTGCAAACTTGGAGATTAGCGCCGACACTATGCATCAGTATGTTGTTGGTCAGGCTGAACTCAAGAATATGAAGCACATATTATCAGATGAGTTGGAAAGAGGAGCCAAATCAGTGTACTTGGATGTAGTGGAGGTGAGAGTTCATTTTCAGTAGGAAGTCACCATTGAGCACACAGACACCATCATGGACTACCAAGCTTGGCATCAGTTAGCCACCATCGATCATCACGAGGACGTTGAAGAGTTGGTCTTGTCACAATTGTCTGAGTCTTAGTAGTGTCTTACATGGCTTTCTCAAGCCTACTTTGTCTCACATGGGTACATGTGTAGATTGTAGTGTAACATCTTCTAAAATTGAAAGACAAAGTGTGGATGGTCAAACGTAATAGTCATGTAGTAGTTGAAGAGTCATGAGGGTAGGTGAAGAGTCACAAAGGGGAATGCCAAGGGTAACCCAACCCTTTGCTATTTATAGAACCTCATAACTCATTGGATAGGCTTTTTTGGAGCCAAGCTTCTTATAGGTGTATCTTAGAGAAATCTTGGACTCTATTGTAACGAGCCTTGGCTTACTCAGAGTGCAGAGCTAGTTTATCTCTTTGAAGGAGTAGGCATCAATGATTGTAACATTCCATTGTCGGGACTAGTATTTGGACATGGTTGTATGTATGATTGGATCTTTTTCTCCTAATATAACAAAGCCAACATGTTTCATGCATATGTTGTTATTGTATTTCAACAATTTTGGTTACTTTAATAATATATGTAGTTGTTTTCTTATGCATGTATGTATGGACTCTTTCTATATATGTATGTATGAATCTTACTGAGATGTCTTGTTGGTTTAACCATCACTTTGGATCAGTGGATTCCATGCCTTCAAGCTTGTGAAGTATCTTTGCTTGTCTATTCCCTTTCTAGCTGTGTGTTTCCATAGGTTTCAAAGGGGCACACTCATGCCCCTTTTTGTGTGTTAGAACCCTTCATGCACCTTCCTTGGCTTGCTGCATTGGTCACACCCTTGTTACCAACAAGGACATCCTGCTTGCCTCTGTGCGCAACTAAGATCAAGGAAATACCTACAACCCACTGTTAAGACTCCTACACAAAACGGTCTAAGGTCTAGTTGGGAATTCTTACGGGGGAGATCCTCTTACATGTTGGTGGGTCCAGCACTGTCAACGCCACCCTCAAGGATGCAACCTTGCACTAGTTCCCGGGTCTACCTAGGATAGCATCACTACATTGGCTCCCATGCAAGAATCCTTTAACCATAAGTACAGGGACTATTGTAGGTCCAAATACACCAAAGATGAAATATTTAGAATGACCCTAGGACCTAATGAATCCCTGAAGGATTATGAGGAAATGTTCTAACTCAACTACAAAAGGGCTGGATGCACCCTTGATCGTGAGTCACTAAAGTTAGTCCTTCTTATAGGAAAGAGGGAGGACATACTGGAAACCATAAACATAATGTCTGGAGGTGAAATTTATCATGTAACCTATAATGATATCAATACTGTGTTCAAAAACCATTATAGGACTAGTAGAAAGAAGGGTAGGGCTAGTCAAGCTTTGTCTAGTTCCTCTTCCTCCAACACATCTGTCAAGAGTGAAATTACAAACATGTTGGAGGAATTTAAAACTGAAATTCTACACACCTTTTCCCTGCAAATGGATAGTATGCAGATCAAAAGGAAACAAGAGGAAGCATAAAGAACTTTAGTTATCTTTTTTCCTAAATGCACTAGGAGGCACCCCAGAAATGAATGTCCACCAAATTTTATAGAGGTTTGCTCCGTTTGCGAGTGAAATCATTCCATAGATAACTACCTTCTCTGCCTATATTGAAAGTTGTATACCAAGTGGATGAAGGTGAACTATATTATATCAAACAACGGAGGTCTCAAGGACCTAGGCCATACTAACAGGGCATGTAGGGTGCCTCCTATTCCTACTATCATCCCAATAAAAATGAATCTCTACCCCCTTGGTGTTCTCCTACTCTCCCTTCGTGGTACACACCTTCTCCTTGGTCTTATAGGCCTTAGTATCCTTCCCAACCTATCAAGAAATCATTTCAGCCATATGCTTCTCCACATCCTTAGTGGAATACATCATCACAAGGTTTGAGGCCTCAATTCAACCAACCTCATGCTTTACTTCTTCATCCTCTATCTCAACCACATCTAATTCATCCTTATCCACTAAAGCAAACTTAGTTTCCTGCCCAACCAAATCCAAACCTGGATAACAAGTAGGCACAATAGGTCTATACTGGGGAGACATCTTACCCTGCCTATGCCATACAGATTCAAGAAATTGACCTCAGGTCTGGAAGCGTGCTACGAGATAACGAACCTCCATATCCACCTGAGGATATTGAAGAGGAAAAGGAAGAGTGTGTTCCCAAATCTAGTCCAGCTCCTTTTCCTGAAATATTGATTCTTCCTAACCAGTACACCCCATAAGAGACTGAGCTTCTAGGAGAATTGAAAAATATGTGTGCGAAAATCTTACTCCTCTAAGACATCAAGGATGCCCCCATCTACAAAAGGATAATCAAGGAGAAACACTTCAAAAATCCTAGGAGGAGAAAGAAAGACACCACTACCATCAATGTCCCTGGTCAATTGTCTAAGCTAATGATCAGGAGAGTAATTTCCCCAAAGTATCTAGACCTTGAAGTCATGTGGTAGATGTGCACATTGATGGCATCATTTTCCCTCACACCTTGATTAATCTTAGGGCTACCATCAATGTGATGACTAAGGAGACCATGCTCAAACTAAATCTCCAAAAATTCTTAAGAAACACCACAACAGTACTGCAACTTGTAGACATGTACATAGTAGCTCCTTAGGGATTTGTTGACGATGTAATGGCCTTTATTGGTTCCTAGGAGTACCGTTTTGACTCCTTAGTTCTCCATCCCAACACCAAATTCTAAGGTTATCCTCTCATCCTTGGAAGGCCATGGCTAGTGACTCTTGATGCTTACATAAGTTGCAGAGATGGGAACATGACCATTAAGAATGGGAATTTGTCCAAATAGTTGTTCTTGTATCCTCCTGCTCAACAATCCCTAGAGCATGACCTACCGTTATGGTTGGAAGAGGAAGATGAAGACGAAGTATAGCTTACCACATCCTATCCAATTTTTACCCTAGATGCTATTATGGGAGGGGGTGAACCTAATGAAGATGACCTCACTGATTAAATCCTCCAGACGCAACCCCACAACACCAAGCTTCTTAATGATCTGTTGAAGGAATCCAAAGATAACCATTCTAATTATTTATGCCTAGTTGACACCAGTCCTGTTCATGTTAAAATGGTAGAATTTGGTCCATCTAAAACATTTAAAGTCAACCCCTGCATCTCAGCCCACCAAGAAGAGAAGTTGTCCAACATGATGAGAGAGCACTTGGATGTTTTTTCCTGGATCTATTAGAAAATAAGGGATGTGCATCGTTCTGAATGTACTCACCACATCTACATCAATGAAGGATGCAAACCAGTGTGCCAACCATAGAGGACAATGAGCCCAACCCTCAAAGACATAATGAAGGAAGAGTTGTAGAAATTTTTGGATGTAGGGTTAATTTAACCCATCTCAAATAATGAGTGGGTGCCCCCTCTAGTTTTGGTCCCAAACAAGAATGGAAAATGGGGAATCTGTGTGGATTATACAGAGTTAAACAAAGCCACCAAAAAAACCATTTTCCTCTACCTTTCATTAATCAATTCTTGGATGGACTTGCACGGAAGAAGTTTTTCTCTTTCCTGGATGGATTCAGTAGTTATTATCAAATCTAGATCAGGCTATAGGACTATGATAAGACCACCTTCACTTGTCCTTTGGGTAATTTTTCTCATAGGGTTGTTCCTTTTGGATTATGTAATTCCCCTGCCACATTTTAAAGGGATGTTATGAACATCTTTGCTGAGCTAGTTCATTACTCTGTAGAACTCTAGATGGATTATTTCACTCCCTATGGGTTTGACTTCCTGGAGGCTCTCTCTAACTTGGGGAAAGTACTGAAGAAGTGCACTAAAACGAACCTCTCACTTATTTGTCAGAAGTGTGAATTCTTGATGAACGGAGGGATTGTTTTGGGTCATTCGATATCCTAGGAAGGAATATAAGTGGACCCAAATAAAATTTCCATTCGAAAAAGGGTCCCTACTCCTCAAAATCAAAGTTACGTTACGAGTTTATTGGGCTTATTTAGATACTATAGGAGATCTATCAAGGACTTTAGAAAATTATCCTCACCATTGTTTCAACTACTCGCCAAGGACTATGAATTTTACTGGTCAGATAGTTGTGAGGAGGCTTGAGAAATATTGAAGGATAAGTTGACTACTTCACATATACTTAGAGGTGTAAATTAGCCTCTTCCTTTCCACATCCATACTGATGCATCTGAGAGAGTTGTAGGAGAAGCACTAGGAAAAATACATAACAAGTTGCCTTATGGCATTTACTTCATTAGAAAAAAATTGTCTAAGGGTGAATTGAACTACACTATGACTGAGAACGAACTCCTAGCTAATGTCCATTATTTGAATAAATTCAGACACTACATCACTCATTATCAAACCTTTGTCCATATTGACCATGTTGTTGTCAAGTAATTAATGAACAAGCCTGATGTGAATGATAGAATTATTAGATGGTTTCTTTTATTGCAACAATTTGATTTAACCATCATTGATAAGTTAAAGAAAAAGTAGTTGCAGATTTTTTGTTTAGGCTTGCTTTATGTGCAGGTGATGAAGCGATGGTTAATGACCAGCTGCTAGATGAACACCCTAGAGAGTTAGTCATTGATCAAGGACCTCAATGCACATCACATCTGATAAAAAAAAAATCAAGAAAACATGGGATAAAGCACATAACATCTACCTGCTATCATCCTTGGGCCAATGGACAAGTAGAGGTCACCAAGAGGGCATTAGAAGGCATCCTCACCAAGTTTGTGAAAAACAAAAAAAAGGTTTGGTCATACATACTAGTGGAGGCCACTTGGGCCTACAATACAAATTGGAAGACAACTACTAGTTTCACTCCTTATGACTTGGTCTATGGAAATAAGGGTATTCTATCTAATGAGTTTGAGTACAACATGTTGAGAATGGAAGCATAGTTCAATTTGGATTGTACAAAGGCACAAAAAGAGAGGCTTCTCCAGCTGAATGGCCTAGAAGAATTTAGGATGGAGGCCCTCCTACACACTGAAGTTATCCAAGTACAAAGGATGGTTTGGCATGAAAATAACATCAAGGACAAGGTTTGTCAAGAAGGGTATTGGGCTCTTCTTGATGAGTCCAGGTTCAAGGACTTCAAAGGAAAATTTATGACAAGGTGGTTAGGCCTATACCTGATAGAGAAGTGCCATGATAATGGAGTTGTTCAAATCCAGACCATTGATGAGGAAGGTATTCCCTTGTGTTTCAATAGATATAGGTTTAATTGTTACACAAGACCTCTATCCATGGAAGTGCTCATTTGAAGTACCATTAGTAAGGAGGTAAATGTGATTGGAAGTGTCCTAGCTTCCAAGTCACAGAATTTTTGAAAAAAAAAATTTATTCGTGAAAAAAAAAAAGAAAATAAAAAGGAATTACAATAAGAGACCTATATGAAAACCTCCATGAGTCATCTAAGTCCGAATCTTGGGTTGAAACCTTCCTTAAGGCAACCCAGGAGTGAAAAAGGAGAAAAAAGAAAAATAAAATATCCTTGGGTGAAAACCTCCCTTGAGGCACCGAAGGCAAGCAGGCAGGTTGAAAACAACTCTTGAGGTGGCTTGTTTGTCCCTAAAAAAAAGAAAATAAAAATAAAAAATAAAAATAAAAAATACCATGAGAGGGAACTCCAACCTATCCATTAACAAATTCTGTCATTTTGCGGGTTTTTGAAGAAAGAGGTAATTGCAGATCTACAGGGACAACATTATCAATTTCATTTCATTTCTCCCTCCATCCCCTCCGTCTCATCCATAAAACCATGTCCCTAGCACTCATATCCATTGTTGGGCCTCAAAAATCAAGTTTTCAACATTTTCTGGTGTGAAGGAATTTCCATTAACACTACAAGATGTCCTGAAATGCTATAGGAAAGGGGACCCAATAAGAAAACCATCTTTCATGCCTATTCCTTTTTTATTAGGAACCATTAAAATTAATCAAACCACTCACCTATGATCTATGCATCCCTGATTCAAATCACCATACCCATACCTAACTTTGTCTCATTAAAAAAAAACATAGGAAAATGTCAATATATATATATATATATATATATATATATATATATATATATATATATATATATATATATATATATATATATATATATATATATATATATATATATATATATATATATATATATATATATATATATATATATATATATATATATATATAGATATATATGGTGGAGACATGTCCTCTATTTCCACAACCCTTCACCAGTCCATCATAGCTCTTCTATCATCCTCAAACCCTACACCACTTTTCACCATCCCTCTGAGAAAAAAAACTTGAAAGGGGAGAAAAAGGGGCTACTACAAGATTTTGTGTAGCAACTACAGGATAGCCTATAACAACTTCCCCCACTACTGCAAACAACCTGAACTCAACCTGTCTTCCGAACTAGAGTGAGGAGGAGTACCATCATCCATGGACACGTTCTTCTTCCTAGCAAGACTCCACAACAGTAGCAACCGCAAAAGGATATCAAGCACCTACAAACATGAACAACACAAGCATAAAACTATATAGGAGCCAAAATAAAAATGCAGAAGGAGAGAAAGGAAGCACTTCCCTAAGGAGCATCATATAAGTCAACTACTCCAGCATGCACCAATCAACAAAAGGTAGGCTCGGGTATGGTAATGTATGTTGGGCAGCAAATACCCCCATAGCATGTTTTTGGGGCTTAATGCCCGAGTTTTGGCTAATGTAATGTAAAGACCCTGCAAAATGCGGGCACGAAGTGTGAGAGTCTAGGATGAGTCATAGGGTTGTCCACCCTAAAATAATGTAATTTAATGTAAAGTTGTGTCGGCCTACCCATGGTCCATGAACCATGGGATTATATAAATAGAGCAAGGCTCTAAGTGTAAAGACAATTCTGAGTTTTTTGGCAAGTAATAGATAGATGCGAAGGCATGGTTAGAAGATAGAAATGGATCTGAAGTGTATTGGGTCATAGTGGTAGGTAGAGGCTCTACATCTAAGTGCGCAGAGGCCTAGTAGAGTCTGCAACTGAGTGCGCGGACCCTTGCAGCTGAGTGTACAAGGCGGAGTTAGGTCTGTAACTAAACTTGAGTATTAATAAAGATAAGATTGGTTCAGAATAGTGTGTGTCTATTTGTAGATTTGCATTTATATGTTCTGGTTATCTTTATGCATTTATATTATTTTCGAGCACGCGCGCTTATCTGAAAGTTGAATAAGTAATAAGAAATATGGGCCAGCATAAACTAATTTAAGCACTAATATAATAGCACAATAATGATCAAATCAGAATAATATTGTCTTCCTAAAGGTGTGCATGGGTTACAAAGAATAGAAAGTTGCGGAGTGCAGCGCGCAGATTAGGATTGCGAACCTATAGAACCTTCATCAAGACATCCCTAGGATGCAAAATCCTAGTTCCATCACCATCCCATACTACTTCGGGTGAGACCTCAGTCCACGCTCCACAGGCTATTGCCAAAAGGGATAGTAGTACTGGGATTTGCTTGGTTAAACTCACTGCTGAACTTGGGTCAGGCCCCACGTAGCAAACAAATGGTTCCGTTGCCAGGACTGGGATTTGCCTAAGGGATGTATGATGTCATGCCACTAGAACCCAACAACAAAGGTAGTTTAAGAGTGGTTGGACAATAATATTCATGAATTCATGACACAAGAAAATAGAACTCCACAGGTATCTGAGAAACAGTGGTTGGATTATTACGTGTATATGGAAATCCATGAGATTTTCTTTATATCCTCTCCCTCTGCATTGTATGAGTGGATTGCGAGATTAGGCGACAACCAGGCAAGGTGTAAGCTTGAGCAACCGATAGTGTGGACTATGAAATTACTGCGCATACTAGAGGCATCAGAAGACAAGATCACGTGAGTAATAGACCATTGGCTCGACCAGATAATAGGGGGATTTATTACTGAGTTTGTGATAGACATGACTGTGAGCTACAATGAAGAAGAATGATGTTTTCTAGAAGGACTGCGAGGTAAGTACATTAAATCTTTGAATAGCTGGACTAAGATGTTGTTATGTGAAAAGTGGGTTATGTGAATACATTAATGTTTGGAAACGTGGAGTAGAAAGATCTACAAAGGTAGTGGGGGATTAGGAAATAGTCCCTTAATTTCACCTTCATGAGAGAGCGAGGAAGAGCTCGCTCAAGTCTCTCCAAGAAGTGTGGTCAGTTTGATAAGGCAGCGCATTCCATAGTTACCACCTCCACCCATACCACCACCCACTTGACCTCCTTCACCTCCATCTCCACCGACTCCACCTCCACCAATCCCGCAGTTCAGCATGGCGAGCGTAATCAAGCTACCCGTATTTAGAGGAGTAGGGAATGAGGATCCGGACCAATTCTGGTTGATGGTAAGAGTAGTATGGTAAGCGCAAGGGGTCACAAACGAAAAAATTAAGAAGGCCACATTGGTGAGTGCACTGCAGGATTGTGCTTTGACATGGTATATCAAGCACTCAAATGACCACCCAAACACAGGGATAGCAGAGATTAAGAATGCGTTGAACAGAGAATTTAGCCCGCCCAAATCAGAGACACAATCAGTCATTAGGTTTGAAGAGATCATAATGCTTCAAGGCGAGACCCCCTGGGATCTGGATTAGCGACTCAAGAGTACAATCCACGAGACGAATATGACGCTCACGGATGCACAACACCGTGCATGGTTTGTGGCATCCTTGACACCGCACCTAAGGATGGCGTTATCACAACAAAAGCTTTCAACCCAGGCTGAAACATTGGGAATGGCGATGAGGTTACATGAGACCCCGATACAATATCATGGGTTGGGAGTTCAACAAATTCACGCGCAACTACAAAATCTCTTCCTAGAAATATAGAGCTTGAAGCAAGATAGGGCATCGCGGCTAGAGGCGTGCGAGGAATTATGGTGCATAAAATGCAAAGGCCAAGGCCATGACAAGGATCACTGTCCAGTATCTGCGAACTACTTGGCAGGAGGGGGACTAGTGCCATTGAGACCAGAGGCATAGGCAGGGCCGAGTGAAACGCCCGCTCTATGGTGCACGATCTGTCAGATAGGAGGAAAATACATGATGGATAATTGTAATTTGTTGTAGAAGTATACACTGACTCCTTATCGGTTGTTTTGTAATTTCTATAGGTTGGTAGGCCACGATAAGTGCACTTGTCACAATTACGAGTTAATGATGTATCAGACCCCAACCTATAGGATGCAGACCGAAACGCAAGGCCTTGACCTAGATGCGGGGATGATGCACGCTGGATTTCAGGGGCGAGGTCAAGGATGAGGAGGAATGGGACCAGTAAGGGGCTGTGGATAGTTAATTTGTTAGAATTGCGAAGGACCAGGGCACTATGCCTGTGATTGTACCAACCTGACGAGGATATCCTATTCATACTATGCTCAGTTTGATCATGAAACAGTAGATTGTCCTACGTTGATCACACAAATGTGCGACAAAGGGGTATTCTAGCCTCCTCCGACTCAAAATATCCAAATGATGAGGCCGGAACCACATGAAGAAGACCCAAATGTGAACATGATGCTCAGAAGCGGTGCGACCAAAGGGGAAGAGAAGGGGAGGTAGCTTGAGGAAGATACATGGGTTTGCAAGGCTCCTACAAAGGAACCTGAGTTTGACTTAGAATGCGCAAAGGAGACGTTCACGCAAGCTAAGAAGAGCATCACAGAGGCATCCACTTTAGGTAGTAAGGATCAACCAGAGCTAGGGATAGACCCTTCTATGCTTACTACCTTTTTGGAGACATGCATGAAACTGTTGCATGACAGTAAGGTAGTTAAGGGACTACATGAGCTTATCACTACGTGCACGGGGTCAAGAGAACCGCTTGTAGTCCAGAAATTGGGGAAGCATACATTGCGCACTGGAAGGGAGATGAGGTTGACTGCGCAAATTGGTGAGTATGAAATGGATCCAGTAATCCTAGACTTGAGTTTGGATGTGAATGTATTACTAAAGAAAACATGGGAAAGTATGGGTAGGTGCGCATTACAGTGGTCCCCTATTTAATTATAAATGGTGAACCAACAGAATATTTTTCCCATGGGGAGGTTGCAAGGGGTAATAGTTGATATCAAAGGCGCGAGCACATAGACAGACTTTGAAGTAATAGAGATTGTTGATGACAACAATCCCTATCCCATGTTGCTAGGAATAGACCGGGCCACTAATATGAATGGAGTCATCAACCTGAAGAAGTGGAAGATGATATTCGAGAAGAAGTACCTACGCATAGTAGTCCCGCTAGACCCAGCCAATGGAGCAAGCTACACTGAACTAGTGCACAACAATGAAAGTGACGATGAGCTAGATTATATTTACCAAATAACAGCGCGAGACCGGGATCAGGTGAACCCAACTGTAGATGGGAGAATCTCTTGGGAGCACGACAGCTCCTGCAACTCGGATTCAGATGAAGAAGTAGAGTGTCAGCAGAACCAGTTGCATGAAGTGACAATGCTGAATTGCAACATGATGATTAGATCACTGCGTTGTGAGACGATAGAGGCCAAGGAATTGCCAACATATGATGGAGTGACAAGGGTGGATGAATTCCTAGACAAATTTGAAAGTGCAGTACTTGAACAGCAGTGGTACGGTGTGCTAGAATGGGCACTACGTGGAACACCCCCATGATTGTGGAGTACACATCAGGAGAACATTGTAAACTAGCATAAATGTAGAAGTCAGATGCGCTTAGGGTTTGGAAGCCCCCAACATCGAATGAAAATTGAGCAGCAACGATGAAGCAGCTTGCGCGCCCACCTATGTCGATGGGTACAAACGTGTGCTGTGCAGTCCACACAAGCCCACCCCAGACTAAGGATCAAAACTTGGAACCAGACGTAGCAGCAAGAAAAGTGATGCACACCACAAGTATTCCATGTCGAAGCATTCAAAAACATACTTGAAATCAGGAACAAAGTTCACAAGGCGAGATGAACTAATTGGGGCCTGCACATACCAACAGTTCGATGGGCCTATAGGGCAATGAGCAAAAACCTGAGCGTGGGAATGACTTCAACATTAATGAAAAGAGACGAGACCATAAGAGCAGAGAACAATCCCCATACAACAGCCCCCATAGTTGGGACAGTACGCGAGGACTTGAGTAAAGGAATTATGCAGTTATAGGAAGCCATTTGACAGAGGAATTTGAAACTACATGAACTCAAAGAAGATTGGGTACAGATGGGAAAGAAAATCATGTTATTGGATGAAGAAATCAACAAATTAGAAAATGAAATCATGCAAGCATACTGCACTGGGAAACTAAGCACGATAGGATAAGGTATAGCCAGCCATCCTACTACATTAGAAGAATTTGTGGCCCTGCTACCATGGCTGCGACCGCAGCTTACTAGACAAAGTAAATAGTGGACTGCACCATACAAGGAAAAATGTGACGCACTGATGAACGCAAGGGTAATTGAGGGTTGCCTGTGGATTAGGCTAGAAGGTAAATTGAAGCCTCGCACAGGTGGTGCGACCACCTGACTATCCGTGGAGAGAACAGTCTCAGCACTCCAAGCAGTTAAAAGAGAGCACGGGACTATAAAAGAGTTTGTATGGGAGCTATGTGATACAGAGGTTTTACGCAGGATCAGTATGTCACAGGGGCCACGGCTGTGCATAGGCGGTTGCGCTGCTACATGGGTAGGCTGGGAGGTGACCACTGGTGTCACTTTTCATGACAAGATGTATAATTTAAGGCAACAAGGAGTGGGCGACGGGTAATTAAGGCATGAATTAAGAGCTAGATTTGGGACGATCTACCACTAAGAAGGCATTAATGACTCAGAAGTGGGGTAAGGGTCAAATTCAATTTTGAAAGATGCTATAAAACCTCCAGGTCTAGCCAAGGCAACACTTGGTTGTTTGAGAATTAAGCAAGTACAGAGAATTGAGCGTCGCACACTCTTACCATACTCAAGTGTAGACACAATGATGGCTGCTAGAATAAGAGTGTGATTCAACAAGGTTACTGCGGTGCTTCGTATGGCCCATGAGGAGCCTAGAGAGGTGGAAACTGTGCCAGAAGTTCCAAAATCACAGCACACACTGTGGCCACAGAAAGATAAGAAAATGATGGGGCCAGTCCATGTATCCCCAAGAAATGCATAGTTTGGCAAATTGTCAATGGTAGAGAAGGGAAAAGTTGTCACCGTTGAAATAGAGGAGGAGCATGAAGACTTGTAAGCATTGATCACCCAAATTGAGGCGCAAGACGATGAGGTGGAGGATGTCTCCCAAATGCCTTCCGCAACAAAGTTACCTCCTTACATCCCCATGTGGAAGGGGAAAGCCAAGGTACCGAAGGACCTGGAGGCCACGAAGAGTGCACTCCAGACCCCTCTCCTTCCCGATGATATAAGGTTCGAAGGTCTGCCATTGGGACGAATACCTTCTATGAAGATCGAGGATTGGGACCTCATGGATAGCAAGAAGTTCCCATAGTTGGCCACATTGAGATTAATGAAGAAAAAATGGTTGCGCAGTGTGGAGAGGGTTGGGCTACTCCATTTGCGATGGATACCCCACTACCACCGCGCGACCATCACCATTTTGTCATCAGGTAGCTGCTGTGCCTAGTGCATGATTGTTATCTCTAGCTAGAGGAGCCGATTCCCATCAAGGCCAATCCAATTCACCGAATTTCAGGACTGCCAGTCAAAGGAAACGACCCCACGGCCATAGCAAGAAAAAACAGTGACTTGGGCCTCATAAAAGCTATGAAGGTCAAGTATAAGCTAGAAAAGAGAAAGAAGGGGTACACAATAGCAAGCATTAAAGACCAAGGGGTGCACGTAGCCATCTAGCTACTTACTGGCAAGCTAATGAGGAAATGCCACGCTGATGAAGTACCAGCGTCTATGATTGCATTGGCAGATAAATGCGCAGAGCGGCTCTAGTTCAACTGGGCACAGTTCCTCCGCGATGAGTTCTTGACGAACTGTAGGGAGGCCAAGGAGCAAGGTAAGACCTTCCACTATGCATGGTTGCTCTTATCCATCCTGTTGGTTGCGGGGGAGCTACCAGCAGACAGCCAGTTTCCCACTACTAAGGGTGACCTGCCCGAAGCCACAAGGTACACCTTGCGCTGGGCTACAAAAGACGCAAATAGGATTCATGAGATAAAGGTGTTCTAGGTGTTCATGGAGGTGAGCATCCAAACATGTATCAACCATAGGCTACGCTTGTCCCCTACAGTTCATAACAGCTTACAAAGCACAACAAAATTCAAGGTGGATATGGTGCAAGGATCCAACACGAAAATGGTTGAAGCTTCTTTTCATTACAACGAATGATGTTATCTTTACACTAATGGAGTCATGGCCTCCGGAGTGGCACGCCCTAGACTTGGCAGAAATGGAGAAGACCGCAGCTCAGCAAGGAAAGAAGGTCACCAAGCTGCGCATCGTGTAGCCGGCTGAGAGGAGGCACCAGGAACAAGAAGCAGCCACACGGTAGAAGGTGGCTGATGTAGTAGCAGCAGCGTAGGTGGCACAGGCCACAACCGCACCGACCAGAAAGGCCAAGGAGGGCCAGGAGATGTCCTTGGGGCAGCAGACCGGGGAACTAGATAGGGAGGAGGACGGTGTGACCCAAGCACGACATCAACAAAAAAAAAGCGGCTGCATGGCCCAGAGAAAATATCCCCCAGGAAGAAGATAAAAGCCATAAAGACGTCCATCAACCCGATCATGTTCATAGAAGGTGATCTGTTTGACATCAGCGAAACGATTCGTGAGGTCGAAAAGGACACGCTGTAGGAACTAAGGATGGAGCAGAGCACTATGTTGGGGGCACTTACCATTCAGGTACAAGGATTAGAGGTACAACCCCCCTAATAGGTACAATGGCCCAGTACATCACAGCAGGAACCATCGAGGCTGAACAGATGATGCACGCCCATATGGCCAATACCTTCGTGTTGCTCAAAGGCGTGCTAGTAGCAGCAAGCGAGAGTGACCAAGCTGCGATGAGCAACATGAAATGCATCGGCTTGAACTTGGCCACCTTGTCATGTGAAATTTTGTACTAGCTACAGGATGGGGTAATCAGAGAACTCCGCGCCCAAGAAGGGCGAGCAATCCAGGTCCTGCACGAGTAGAAAATAAACATAGACCATCTCAGCATCCAGAGGGATGAGTTGGTTGCATAGGCTCACGGATTGGAGTAGGCCATAGAAGATGCATGTAGAAACATTCCAGAGTTGGCTGTGCCGGCAGAGCTACCAGTAGTAGAGCAGGTGTTTAGATTGGCCAGCGGAGTTCACGAGGCCCGGGAAGAAACGACAAAGGTTCAGTTGAAGTTGAACCTGCAGATCACCAAGCTGAAATTGAAGGCATAGCCCTCCACACCCCCAGAATATAGAGAGCAACACGCCCACGCTATCCATATGGGGTTGGAACAAATTGGCCAGGCAACACAAGTTTGCACCGGGATGTTGGAGCAAGCACTAACCATACTTACGCACCTTCAGGAAGACCCGAACCTATAGTGCCTAGAGACAGAAGTGCATGAGTTGCAGTAAGAGTATGACAGTGTCCAGGGCACCGTATGAATGGTTGCCCTTACTCAACGACTTGCCAGACTACAACAAGCAAGGGAATTGAAGGACTAATTAGACGTCGTGCACCAAATGGAAGCCCTACATAAAGCACACATCCAACCATGGATCGATGAACTATTCACAATTATAGCTACCATTGAAGGGAAGTTGGCACAGATGCAGGAATTGTATACAGTTGGATAGGAATGTGACCCTGCTCACAAAAGTTCAGAGATACATGTGAAACAAGTACAACAGGTGGTAGAACAGTGTGTTGCGGACACCCAAGCTCCACAAGACCTACTGCATGGACTTCACTCAAAGATCACTACACCAGTAGAGTGACTCAGGACGAGTCACAATGATTGTGTTGGGGGTCTGTTAGGTAGTATATCCCCCATAGCATGTTTTTGGGGCTTAAAGCCTGATTTTTGTTCAATGTAATGTAAATACCCCACGAAATGTGGGTGCGGAGTGCGAGAGTCTAGGATGAGTCATAGGGTTGTCCACCCTAAAATAATGTAATTTAATGTAAAGTTGTGTCAGCCTGCCCATGGTCTGTGAACCATGGGATTGTATAAATAGAGCGAGGCTCTACGTGTAAAGATGGTTTTGAGTTTTTTGGCAAGTAATAGATAGATGTGAAGGCATGGTTAGAGGATGGAAGTGGATTTGAAGTGTATTGGGTTGTAGTGGTAGGTAGAGGCTCTGCAGTTGAGTGTGTAAAGGCCTATTAGAGTCCGTAGCTGAGTGCGCGGACCCTTGCAGCTGAGTGCGCAGGGCGGAGTTGGGTCTGTAACTGAACTTGAGTATTAGTAAAGATAAGATTGATTCAAAATATTGTGTGTCTGTTTGTAGATCTATATTTCTATGTTCTGCTAATCTTTATGCATTTATATTGTTTTTGAGCATGCACGCTTATCTAGAAGTTGAATAAGTAATAATAATATTGGGCCCGCACAAACTAATTTTAGCACTAATATAATAGCATAGTAACGATCGGATCAGAATAATACTATCTTCCCAAAGCTGCGCACTGGTTACGAAGGATAGAAAGTTGCCTAGTGTAGCGTGCAGATTAGGATCGTGAACCGCTAGAACCTTCATCAAGACATCCCTAGGGTGTGGAAACCTACTTCCAACAACCTCCCATACTACTTTGGGTGAGACCTCAGTCCACTCTCCCCAGACTGTTTCCAAAAGGGCCAGTAGTACTAGGATTTGCTTGGCTAAACTCACTGCTGAACTTGGGTTAGGCCCCACGTAGCCAAAAATGTACATAGCTCTTCACTAGGTATGATATGATGAAAAATGTGTAAATTTTGAAAATAGGCCTTTTTTATAAGCTGGAGGTGGTGAGTTAACTTGGCCACCTTTATCTCGTGATAAAAAAGTGATCTTTCAAGCAACATGCCACATAAGGATGTCACGTCACTAGGAATCAGCTAGAAAGGTGGTTGAAATCAGTTAAGAGGGAGTGGTTGATGATTCTGAGGAGCATATGAATGATCACCAACGGTGGGCCAATGATCCCAATGAGTAAATCTCGTACTACTGCCAGCCAACACAACAATCGGAGCCTCGACCATAAATAGCATAAAAAACCCAAACTTCCACGGATTCTTCACTCATTTCAAAATCAATGAGGTAGGGACAAACTTGGTAAGCCATCGAAAAATGTTGAAACTTACTCTGACCATCTTATAGGAAACAACCATAGCAATCACAAAGGCCTACATGAAACTAAGAGAAACAATGAAATTCCACAGGAAGTCTGCAAGGGTGTGCATAGGGTCAACTTGGTCCTCAATTGTCAAAATCTGAGGCATTACAATGATTAGTAAATGGCATATCTCTCCTTTGTTCATGATTTTCATAACTGATACACTTTACACTATCTTATTAATTATAGTCAACATGGGAATTAAAAATAGTTTGGTAGTATAAAAGGAATTTTTGTGTGGCTATAAGGAGTTGTATTAATTGAAGTCATCCACTAAAAGGTCTAGCTCTTATCTACCCCGAAATGCATACTGAAGCTACCCTACAAAACCTCCTACACTTAGCTAAAACTGGAGAAGAAAATCGGAGGGGGATTTAATAGGAGAGAGGCGACAAATACATCAAGAATTCACCTTCATCCCCATGTGGTAGACATCTTCAAGAGGCATTGTTGGTTAGGATTCTTTGAGTTGGTCAAGAGATATGATGACGATAATATTTATGAGTTTTCCATGGGAATGAACCCTCAAGCAAGATAAAGTTCCACCATTGTGGTAAGAGGGTTGTCCATTACCATCAATCCTAAGTTAATCCACAGAGTGACAAAAATTCCTCTAGGGGTCAATTAGAGAAGGGAAGAGAAGGCCACCATCACCCTTGCTAAGAGAAATTTCATCACCAATGATGAGAGACCAATTGAAGACAAAAATGGGGTCAAAAGGGAGAGTCTTCCTTATCCTTGGGATGACATATCCTACCACATCCTTAAATACATTTCTTGTGAAGGGAGACTGAGTGTAGTTTATGGCTACCAGTTTAGGTTGCTCCATCAATTGAGATTTCGAACCAGGTTTCCCATAGCCCAAAGACTAACTGTGCCCTATTTTCTACCACATTCAATCATAGACATGAGCCAGAAGGTGAAGGAGGGAAAGCAACAATAGTTAGCACACATGGTCTCATCAAGCTAATAGTAGACGATGCTTTGAGTAGATCAAGAATCCATGTCCTCTATTCCACATTCAATTATATGGACAAAGAAGAAGTCCTAGAGACCTAAGTCATTGCACTTGATGAGAACCCATCTTCAAGTGAAAAAGAAGAAAAATGAGAAGAAGAAGGAGAGGGAAAAGAAGAAGAAGAAGGAGAAGAAGAAAGAGAAGTAGAAGAAGGAGGAGGAGGAGGAGAATAAGGAGTAAAAGAATAAGAAGAGGCAGAGACAGAGAAAACAAATGAAGAAGAGAAGGAATAATAAAAGAGAGAAGAAAAGGAGAAGCAACAAAAAGAGACCAACCTTGAGAAGAACACTGCACTTTACCTTAGGCTATATGCTAAACCCACTAAAAAGGAGGCAGCTACTTCCTTAGCTGCTTTGAGAACACCCATAAAATACACAAAGAAAAGGCATAGGAAAATTCCCCTCTATCCCAGAACAAGAAGTACTAGGATTAAGTTGGGCTCCACAGCCAAAATTGAGCTCCTACTACAAGTTCATTGAATGAGGCAAAGTGATCCAATAGAAATTTGCAATCCCTCTCTTCTTTGAACTTCAAAATGAAAGGGTAAGGACACTTCGATGGATTTAGATTACTAAATCAAAGAAAGCAGAAGGTGTGGGCTTTATGGAAGAAAAAATCGTAGAGGTGGGCAAGGAGTTGAGTGAATTGAGAGAAAGAGAATACACCATGAAAAAATAGTTGCAGGAAGAAAACACATGGATGAGCAGGAAATTGCAAGAAAATGAGACCCAACTGGAAACCATGGAAAGCCTCTCCATGGAGGCACTTCAATGCAGAGTGTCATCCAAACCCTATGAACTTTACTTCAAGGACTAATGGATGCAATTAAAAATTAAGACATTGGCATAGTAGGTGACTATGCCATTCCTGTGTTACAGGTAGTTCATTGATTAGTGTGACAAGAGTACCCTTGAGGACAAGTCCAAGGTATATGAATTCTACCTCGACAACCCTTCCTTAGTAAAACCAAATGTTTGGGACCTGAATGCAAAGTTTGAAGACTTGCGGATGATGGCCCTAACATCATGGATGAGTAATGAGGAAGTCTAGGCTTAGGAGGTGAATAGAATCATAGGAAAAGAGGAAAATGAACCCCTCTACACCAGGGAAAAGAAAATAAATTCAAGTGTTGTAATTAGCAACCAGAACATCATTTCTAATGATGCTCAACTTGAACTAAGATACCTTGCTAACTAAGAACATGCCATCTCCCATTTTGAGGACACTCTAAGACTATCGGGGACTGAGAGCCAACAACCATGCCATAGGATATGGAATAAACTTCCACATAGTCTAAAGATCAGGGAGTATCATTCTTCTAAGAGATTGAGAAATGCATTAGAGAGAACACCCATGTATAAAAAGGGCATGCAAAGACTGAAGATCAATTGGATTGGACTTAAGCTGAGTCCAACTTTACTGTTGTGCTTGTTGGAAGGTAGGAAGGAAGAAGAGGAAAGAAATCAATGGAAAGAAATAGACAAAAATGGAGGGTTCTATCCTCAGGAAGAGACACCATCAATAGAAGCTTGGGATGTTAGGGAGGCCACAAGAGCTATGAAGGATATGGATATAGATGATTAGGTTTCTTAGAGGATGGACAATAGTTTCAATAGTAGGGTGATGATGAGGTTCAGCAATAGGTAAACAATATGGGTCACAATGCCACTCTCTAGCTTATTAAATTATATTTTCTCACATCTATTTATAGATTTTATTATATTTTTCTTAATGAGAATAGTAAAATTGATTTACTATGTCCTATGGTCTAATGTGTGTTAAATGCAGGAAATTGGATCTGTTTTGAGTTGAATTCAGTGTAGGTACTTGAAGTAGACCAGTGAGAGGGATTAGAGGAAGTGGTCTCCCTCCTTAACTCCTAAGATCATTCAAATATTCTCCCACTCTATCTCATCATCGCGATGTCACTAGCAACCAAGCAAGTTGAGTTCATTGTACGAAGCTAGTGCCAGTCAAGGAAATATTATTCTTGAGTTAGGGAGCGAAGTATCCCTATTTTCTAGTGAGCTATTGGTAGCTCCATTTTTCTATAAATAAGAAAGTTAAGGCACTCATTAGGATACAAAGTTTTATTGTAGCCAAGAGGCCATTAAGTTGAAGCACATTTTACTATTATTGTTATGATGTATTTGGCATTTTTATGATAATGATAAATTATTTTTTGATCCATGATTGATTTGACTCAGAGTGCTACATGTCTTGGGTTAAGGCCCAACCTTAGTAGCAGAAGTTCCTCTCCTTTGTATCTGTATTTTTAGCTTAGAATGTTGATTTACTACTGAATTTTTTTTCTAATCCTTTTTAACTTAGAGAGTGTATTAAGTTATTGCTTATTCATGCTTTAATTAGCTTAAAGAGTAGATTAATGTTTCAGACTAGTGAAGGAAAATATACTAGAAAATATTGTCACAGTGACCCTTATCACATCTCTCTTATGGGATCATGATTAGGAGATACCAAACTCACAACCCAGAAATAGAGTTTGTCCTTTAATCATTACCTAGGTTAGGTTTCATTCTTAGCTAGATAAATGTTTATGATTCCTTGGAAATATTTGCAATTGTTAGTTTTCTTCTTAAGGTTATTGTAGGTTAAAAGGTAGTCTATTCCACAAATCTAGTCTTTAACAATAGTTATATTAGACTTTTTGAATTCAACTCATATTTTCCATGTTGATATGTAACAATTTGTAAATGAAAAGAGACACATGTTTTATTACAGGGATTATTGATGTAGAGGAAGGGACACCTCCAACCAACTCCACCTAGGTATCCTCCACCTTCTATTGATGCACACCATCCATATTCCAAAATTCTATCTTCTAGCCACCATGAGTAAGTTGTGTTAGGAAAATATGGCCTTCTTAGAGTGATGGGATTGGCATTGGGTGATGCTCACCTTCCGTAAAACCATCACAACTAGCATGAACCCTTACAACACTTCATATCACCATTATTTCCCTGCAAAACCTCTCAGTCAACTTCCTGTAGCAGTATTGGACATCTTGTAGCAGTTCAAGATAATATGTAGTAGTTTCTTATAGCAAGCCTGTAGCTACCTATTTTGACCCTGTTTTGACCCGAAATGATAGTATATCCTAGTGTAAGAGTAGGTTAACCCCTCAGATTGGACTCCATGAACATAAGTACCACATAAACCAACCTTTTCATTGATTTCCATCCTGGAATATTAGATAGCATTAGTTTTCATATTTCTAAAGTTATCAATTAAAACTTTCATCTACTCTGCAAGTGTGAATGAGGTAGTTAGTGCATGCATGTTTAAATTATGAAATGAAAGAGTGACTTTCTACTTTCAAGCAGTCCTGGTAGCTAGATAATCAATTGCAATATTAGCATAGTTTCCTTTCTGCAAGTGATTTGTCTCATTTCGTAGATAGATGATTTATGTCATTTCATAGCATTTACAAGCTGTCAACTTTCATTTCCTGAATTGAAAAGAATTTACTTTTCTTGCACTAGAACTAGTTTTACATTCCATTTTTAGTAGCCAGACTTCCTTTAGTCCAATAGAGGAATGGTTTGGAACACTAATGGTCAAGTGCCCTAGTTGATAAGTGACATGAGTAGAATGATGAATTTCTTGTCCATATAGCACTGTCACCTATAAGTTTGTACAAAACCCCAGGTTGATAAAGTAGAGTTGGTAGCCCTAGGAGTTGTAGCATTATTGTTTCAATAGTGAGGCTCATCAATTATGTAAACATTAAACTTTGATTAGATAAAAAATAAATAAAGATTCAAGATCGATAATGTACTTATCTTATTCCGTTTAGAAAAATAGGTAATTGAACTAGGAACAAGACTCCATCTCCCAACCAATGAGATTGGCAATTACCTCAATTCCCAAGACAGTTTGTAGACAATTTTCTATTCGCGGGCCTCAGGACTACCTAGTCTAGCCAAGATCTCAAAAATAAACTGTAGGGTTTCCACTAGCACTTAGCCCAATGCCATAACACCCTTCAAGAACAACGTCCTACTTCACCTTGACAATGTCATGTTCAAGTATTTCCCTGGCCTCTCCATATTTTCCTTAGCTTGTTGTCCCTTCTGATATACTTATCTCTAGGGAAGGAAGTAGTAACTTACTCAACTACCTTGTAATTGAAAATTTTCATCTAGGATATTTTCCCATGAATTCCAATATTTTTCATAACTTTCTTTTATATAAAATTGACATAAAATTTAAATATTGAAGATTCTCACTTAGGCTTTCTACCTAGCCGATGATTTACCAAGTATTTTTGGTAAAACTAAATTAAATGTTTTACTTTGCACCAAGGGTGTTACAAACATACAAGAATCTAATATTTTAATCCAATTTTCATAAATCTATTGTAACCATATATTGTACATCAAAAATCTGTTTGTTTGAGATTGATTGAAGATACTTCATTCAATAAAAATAGTAATCATCTAGACCACATATATGCCTTTGAGACTCCTTCCAACACCCTCATATGAAGAGAACAAAGTTACTTTACTATGGGAAAGTTTCTAGGCAATGAGTTCATGAGGTCGGATCATATGTCTCTAACAATCCCCTCTTCTCCATCATCATCACTGCGATTATCGTCAACCAACCTATTGTCATTTTCATCCTGAGTAATTATGAAATTGCAGTATGTTTTAATCAAATTCAAATTTGTATCATTATGTTCATGGTAATATATATTTATGCAAACACTTGGTTTAGTAGCAAAAGCCCACCAAAGGGAATGTTGTCACCTCTCACATCAATCTCATCCTATGTCCATCCCGACAAAGGTATAAGTATACGGGCATGGTTGAAATGATATTTTGTGAGTGGGGTGTACATGTCCGCTTATATTTGTTATGAACCAGCTCAAGAAAAATATGGAAAAGATAGATCCACGCCTTAGAATTTAGCCTCTTCGAGGGGGCAACCTCCTTTACATTACATAAATGAACAATATTTGGATGATTCAAATGACAAAACCTCCTTTCTATATATAGGAGTCTAAGGAGTCACAATATAACCCAACCTACCTAACAATAATAATATAAAGCCACCAAAATAACAATAGAGGGATTTTATGGGGCACAATAATAATAATATGGGGACAATAGGGAGCACAACAATATTAATAAGGGATACAACTATAATAGTAATGGGGTAATCACTAGTATTATAGGGACCCAACATGCCCCTCTCCTTAAAAAAAGTGTTGTCCTCAACGCTTGAGTAGTTCTAGATGCTTCTGTATAAAATTCTCATCCTCCCATGTGGAATCTTTAGCGGATAAGTTCTTCCATTTGATAAGATACTCCGAAATTGATCGATTTCGTAGTTTTCGAGTTCTTGTTTCTGTGACTGCTTCTGGTTCCAATATAATTTTTCCTTCCTCCTCAAGTTCTGGCAATGTTGTTTGAACTGGGAGCTTGTCGCCTATAACCTTCTTTAGATATGAAACATGGAAAAATGGGTGCAATCAAGAAGTTGTAGGAAGCTCCAATTTGTATGCCATAGTACCAATCTTTTGCAACATCTTGTATGGACCATAATACTTTGGTGATAATTTATTATCCTTCTTAGCTTGCTTGAGGGACATTTTCTTATATGGTTGTAGCCGTAGGAATACCCAATCACCTACATGAAAACTTCTTTCGTTGTGATGTTGATCTGCTTATTGTTTCATTCTATTTTGTGCCAACACGAGGTTATCCTTTAAGAGTTGGAGGACTTGTTGTTGATGTTCGATGTGATGTTCCACTGTTTGAACCTTAGAATTTTCTCTTAAATATGATGTCATGGATGGTGACTGATATCCATAAAGTGCCATAAATGGGGTCAATTTTGTTGCTGTATGGAAGGAAGTGTTATACCACCATTCAGCCAGAGGCAACCATTTGACCCATTGTGTTTGTTTATTAGATACAAAGCAATGAAGATATCCTTCAAAACATTTGTTTACTATCTCAGTTTTTCCATCAGATTGAGGATGATAAGATGAGCTATGAGCTAACCGAGTACCAAGACAAGAAAATAATTTTGTCCAAAAATTTTCAGTGAAAATGGGATCTCTGTCACTTACAATAATCTTTGGGTTTCCATGTAGCTTTTGAATTGTTTCCATAAATGCATAAGAAACTGTACTGGCTTTAAATGGATGTGATAATGCATAAAAGTGTGCATACTTGGTAAGTCTGTCAACTACCTCCATGATGACACTCTTTCCCTCAGACTTGGGTAAACCTGTGATAAAATCCATTGAAACCTCCTCCCAACGTTGGCTTGGAATGGATAAAGGTTGTAATAGACCTGGTGTCTTCATTGTTTCAACTTTATTTTGTTGGCAAACCAAACATTTCGCCACAAACTTTTGAATATCTGATTTAAGGCCATCCCAAAAAAATTCCTTCTTAACCCTATGGTAAGTTTTTAAAAATCCTGAGTGCCCGCCTAAGGGAGAAGTGTGCAATTCCATAAGAATATTTTGTCTTAGTTGGGAATTCTTACAGAGGTATAAGTGATCTTTGTACCATAACGAATCATTTTTCCAGCGAAATGTATTAGATGTACTAGAATCTTGTTGTAACTTTCGAATAAGTGCCCACACTTCTTCATCATTCTTCCATTCCTCCCTTGCTTCATTTATCCAATCTAGTTGGATAATAGAAATGACGCACATCAATGCTTCCACATCTTCATCCTTTCTTGAGAGTGCATCTGCCACCACATTTTGCTTCCCTTTCTTGTAGATGATTTCAAAGTCATAACCCAACATCTTTGTGACCCACTTTTTTTGCTCTTCAGAGGATAATCTTTGTTATAAAAGTATTTAAGGCTATCATGATCCGTTTTTAGCTTGAAGTGTCTTTCCATTAGGTAGGGTCTCCATTTCTTAAGTGCATGGAGTATTTCCAACATTTCCTTCTCATAAATAGCTTTGTGTAAAAACTTTCCCTTGATTGGATGACTTTCAAAAGCAATGGGTATTTCATCTTGCATTAAAACAACACCAATTCCATTTTCTGAAGCATCACATTCCACAATAAAGGTTTTTGTGAAGTCTGGTGTAGCTAAGACCGGTGCTTGGTACGTTGCCTCTTTAAGATGCTCGAAGGCCTTTGTTGTTGCTGGAGTCCATGAAAATGCATCTTTCTTCAATAATGTTGTTAGAGGTGTTGTTATTCTCCCATAATTCCTAACAAACTTGAGATAATACCCTGTCAACCCAAGAAATCCTCGCAGATGATTTATGGATGTGGGGATTTTCCATTCCTTAATGGCTTTAATTTTGCTAGGGTCTACCTTAACTCCTTCATGAGATACAATATGATCGGGATATTCTACCTCTTGTACTCCAAAGAAACATTTGGATCTTTTTGGATATAATTGTTTCTCTTCGAATAGTTGTAGCACCCTGTCAACATGTTCAACATGATCCTTCCAAGACTTGTTCTAGATTAGTATATCATCAAAAAATACTAACACAAATTTTCTAAGGAATGGTTTGAAAATGGAATTCATCAAACCTTGAAATGTTGAAGGTGCATTGGTAAGGCCAAAAGGCATGACCAAAAATTCATAATGACCCTCATGAGTTCTAAATGTTGTTTTCAGAATGTCTTCAGTCTTCATTCTGATTTGATGATATCCTGAACGAAGATCCAACTTGGTGAAGTAAATTGATCCATGCAATTCATCCAGTAATTCATCAATGACAGGAATGGCAAACTTATCTTTAATAGTGAGCTTGTTGAGCTCCCTATAATCTGGACACATGCGCCATGATCCATCCTTCTTGTGCACCAATACCACTGGAGCAGAGAAAGAACTTTGACTCAGTTGAATTATACCAGCCTCTAGCATTTCTAGGACCATATGTTCAATTTCACTCTTTTGGGCATAGGGATATTTGTACATCCTGATGTTTGGAGGAAAACTTCCTAGAATCATATGAATAGCATGATCATGATCAGGAATAGGTGGGAGACCTTTGGGAGTCTCAAATACCTTGGAATGATTTCCCAATACTTTTTGGAGATCTGGAGAAATAGATGATTCCAATGTGGAAACATCTAGCGAACATAATTGTGCAATTACACCTCTTTGTTCCTTTTTTAGAAGCTTTGTCATATCGTTAGAGCTGATTATCTTTCCCAGTTTCCCTGCAATACCCCTTAATTCAACTTCCTTTCCTTCCACATAAAATTTCATGAAAATTTCTTGAAAGGTAAAATATTTTGTACCCAAGGATTGTAGCCATTGGACTCCTAGTACAACATCAACACCTCCCATTGGAATGGAAAGCATTGGGCTAGTCAATACATATTCTCCCATGGATAGCTTGATATTATGGCACTTTCCTGAGAAATTTATTGTTCCTCCATTTGCAACCATCACTTGACACTCTGGTGCTGGATATAAGAAGCAATTCAATTCTTTTGCTACCTTACAATGAATAAAATTGTCGGTACTTCCTGAATCAATCAACACTATTACCTTTTTCTTCTTGATTTGTCCTTCTATCTTGATGGTTTGAGGAGTGGTAATTCCCACCAACGCATTACAAGTTATGCTTGGATTCATTTATTCTTTATCTAGGCTTTGTTCCTGGAGTATGTCCTCTTCTTTTGACCTTTCTTGCTCCTTTTCTTCTTCCTCTTCACAATCTATGTAGAATAATTTCTTCTCAGCACACTTATGACCTTTAGTGTATTTTCTATCACAACTGTAACAAAGCCCTTTTGATATTTTTTCTTCCAATTGTTGTAGTGTCAAACTTATAGGTTGTGGAAGACTAGGGGAAACAACACTTCCATATTTATAGTTGTGAGTGGCATGCTTCCTGATTGCCATAATTTTGCTTTCCATTTTTCTTGCTAGCTTGAATTCCTTCTCTAATGAATCAGGTTCGCAAAGCTGAACATCATGTTGGATATTATCCTTTAAAGTCCCTATGAACACATCAATCCTATGCTCCTGTGGAATATTTTTTACCCTTAGGTTCAATTTTTGGAACTCCTCAGTGTGATCCATTATTGAACCCTTTTTTTTGAGACTTATCAATTGGCTAAACAAAGTGTTGCTTTTTGTATCCTCATAATGTGCTATCAATTCTTCCGTAAAAATTTCCCAAGTGATAATTTGTTTACGATAGCAAAGCCATTGATACCATACAAACTAATTTGGTTCCAAATATAAAGTTGCAATATGTACCTTTTGTGTGTTTTGCAGATTATTGAGATCGAAAAATTGCTCCATCTGTAATATCCATGCTGCGGGATCCTTGCCATCAAACTTCCTCATATCAATTTTTGGAATATGGTGGGTCTTCTATCCCACATTAGAGTCTATGAAATCATGATTAACATTTATTTTGTTAGCATCATGAGTTTCCTTTACTACCTTTTCACCATTAGTAAGTATTTCTTGTAGAAAATTTGTCAAATCTGTCTTCAAATCTGCCATGTCTCTCTTCAAATATGTCTTGAAATCTATCTTCAAATCATCAATATTAGCTTCCACGCCCTTTATCTTAGATTCCACACCATTTATCTTAGATTCTGTTAGCTTTTGTGAGAGTGAAATTTGTTGCACTTGGTCTTGTAATTTTTATATATCATGTAGCATTTCCTCTTCTTCACAAGCCATGCTAGGGCTTTCAAGTTACTTACTAGGTGTTTGCATTTTCTTTCCTCGAGGCATCAGTTACCGATAAAAATTCTCTACTATGCCCTTTGAATTCCTTCAAAATAATTTTTTCAAACCAAGCTTAAGCAAAAATTTAAAAAAATCTACACACCTTTTTTCACTTTGTAGGAGCTCGATATTGCCTCTGATGTCTCTCTGTAATTTCGGATCATCCAGTTTTGAAATTGCAACTTGTAGTAGCCTTCTGTCTCCTCTTTCCAATGCCACCAGTCTGATCCCAATTGGTTTCTCCAACGAAGAGTTATGTCAAATCTCCCACAGTGACCTGATTATAGACTACTTCAATAGAGCGAACTTGTATGACATTCCACATGTCCCTTTTTTGACCTTTGAATCTAAAAACTATATATAAGAAACTACAATCCGTCCTCTTTCTATAACTTCTGATGAAATTTCAATCCGATGCTCAGAGAGAAAGTTATGATGATTTTCCCCAGGTCACCTGTTTGGAATGTAATTTAGGAGTTTGCAAAAAGACCAACTTCCTCAAATCATATCTCCACAAATATAGCACGAAAATATCTGAAATTTGTACCCAAGATTCAGAGCGATATTTTCTTAAATTGGTTTTCCTTTTAGCTTCTGAAACATCGCAGAAAAAAAGTTATAGTGAAAATACCATGATGACCTGTTTGGAGTAGCGAAACCCTAGAATCCAAAGCTCTAATACCAAATGTTATGAACCAGCTCAAGAAAAAGATGGAAAAGATAGATCCACACCTTAGAATTCAGCCTCTTCTAGGGGGAAACCTCCTTTACATTACATAAATGAACAATTTTTGGATGATTCAAATGACAAAATCTCCTTTCTATATATAGGAGTCTAAGGGGTCACAATATAACCCAACCGACCTAACAATAATAATATAAAGCCACAAAAATAACAATATAGGGATTCTATGGGGCACAGTAATAATAATATATTGCAATAGGGGCACAACAATATTAATAAGGGATACAACTACAATAGTAATGGGATAATCACTAGTATTATAGGGACCCAACAACATTACACATGGGTTTCCCCCTTAGATTGTAAATTAGTAGTGATCATCAATGGTCAATATGGATAGGAGAGTTGTTTTTATGTGTTTACCTGGACAAATATGATACAAGGGATTCTTCATGGTTAATTGATATGTGGATGGTAGATCTTTATCTCTCGGTAAGTGCATCCTGAGGCTAGGGCTCGAACATGCCTCCAAAACTTATGGCTTCCAGAATATTAATCACGATGTCATTGTTTCATCTACCCTTCCCTATATCTTTGTGTATTTCTTTTCTATGTTACTATTGTTTGTGGTTACATCGTAGCGAATTTATGGTTTCTAATTGGGTTGCCTTTGTATTGTCTACTCTTCCTTTCTATCCTATGTTTTCCTCTGAAAAAAAATTTTGTCTGCGGTCTTATCTTACCTGCCCTCCCCCCTTCTACTTTCTGAAACTTTGAGTGTTGACGACAAATATTACCCATGCTCTTTTCTTTCATTACAATGTGTATCCTCATTTTGGTAGTAATTCCCTTGCACTATGTAGCTATTTTGATATATTTCTATGACGTTACATGTACTTTTATTATTTATATTTTCACTTCTTGTTAATTAAGTTTTTTTTTAAATATGTCCATTCGATCAAATTAAAAATTTCTCCCTAATTTTCTCTAGCAGGGTTTTTATCTCATGGAGGTGGAAATTTGAATATGTCGAGCGACGAGCTGATGGGGAGAGGTAATCCATTCCACAAACCTACTTCTGATTTTTTTTCCAACATTCAGTGTCCCTTAGCACAATGATGAGAGGATGGCCACTTGCATGCGACTTCTATTTGCATTTTTTTATATAACCCTCTCTTTGTCAACATATCATTGGTTTGCATGGCTATATAACTTGTGATTGTAATGTTGGGAGAGGTTTAACACCCTAAGACATCATTCTTTATACTTATGAATTTATTAAACATTTCCTTTGAGGTATGAAGGCCGTTATTTAATTTACTGGCCATTTAAAGTTATCTGGTTTTATATGTATTGTTGGGTCCTCCCATGAACCCCTTCGATAGAAGTGAGCATTAGGACACATTTCCATGGCTCGATGATTCCTCCAAGATAATAAGATAATCCTTCTTATAGTGTGGGGAGATCCTAACACAAAATGCAAGCTTGTTGATGTTGTTACTTGTATCTTTGATTTGAATTCCTATTTGGGGTTTGGTTACTAATATGATTATTTTAAATAAGCATGGTTATGCCTTTCTTACACTAAATACAACTTTTTCCTTTTTCATTGTTGTTAAGATTTTATGCACAAAAAGTTGTTTCTTGGATGAATAGTTATATAGTTGGTTTTTCCTTGTCATCATTTCCCTGTTTTTTCCTTTGGGCATGGCATACCTCATTAGGTGCCTTGCCTTTTCCAAGAATTTTCCTTTTCTGAGAATTTCAAGCTTGAATTTGTAATAGCCCCATAAGGGATGTGCTTAGAGTTTTGTTTTTATTTCTAGTGTCTATGTTGTTAAATTTATTCTTAAAAGTGACAACACTCATTTTTATATTTATATTTAACTCTTCTCTTGCCTACTACCATGGTTAGTTTCCCTATTCTTGGAATTCAAGAAATCATAGTCTATGATGGGAGTTTATCTTGTGTTAAGTTTTTCTTCACATATATTCTTCTTAATGACATTTCATTAACTCTATTTGGTTCAATAATTCTCATTGCGTTAGATCAAGGAGGTTAACTGCGTTGTTTGTCAAACCATTTATACTATCATTATTCTAGTCAATAATTATTTAATAAAATAAATAATAGATTAAAGAGCCTTTAGCACTTCTCCCTGTTAATTTAACTGTGGGGATTCATAAGCAATAAAACTATTATGTAATTCCTATGCGAGTTATGATCCTCATTTGAAAATAGTTCTAGAACAATTCTAATAAATTGATGATCAATCCTACACATTTTTTTTTCTATCTATGTACTTAAAGGAAAGTAACATTTTCTTTAGTTTGAATTAATGAATTGATAAACAATTTAAAATATCTTACATGTAGCATTGGTATTACTAATCATGCCAATTGACATGACTACTATAATAAACGTATTAAGGATCGAATGAACATATAACCAAATGTCACAAAACAAATTGATGAGCGATGTTCCACCCATCCATTATCGATCGATAAGAAAAATCTCCTTACTAAGGGACCCAAAACCCTAGGTTGTGTTTTCATAGAGACGACTTCCTCCTACCTATTATTAACTCTACATATTTCAATTGCAAATAAAAAATGGAAAAATTCACAGATATATCATCTGACGAACATATTCTAGTGCTCATGTGGCTTAAAAGGACTACATTTACCTCAGGTTCTTCTACACTCAACCTTGACCGCTCTCAATCTCATAACATGCAAAAAATCCCACTAACAATTATTTATTTCCTATGATTTGTTCCACCTTCAGACTATGTCCCCTTTATGTTAGATAGCCCCTTAAAAGTTGTTGTTTGTCCCCCATCTAAATTTTCCTTTAAAGAATTAGAGTTCTTCTACTTTCCCTTTGTCCTTCATAGTTTACCATTAGTCAAGCAGAGTCATGTTCTATAAAATCACAATCCATACTCATAAACATCACTCATCAAATTGTATCTATTTATTTATTATTACTAAAATCAAATTGTCTACAATATTTATTACAATGTCGACTACCTATTCATGTGCCTTAATTTAAAATAATAGTTCAGAATAGTTTTGAATTTGAAAATTTTTAGGTATTACAAAACTTTTCAGGTATGTTTTAGATTTTATCTTCTTTTTCCTTTTGATATTATATTTTTCTTTGAGTTCCAACTACATCCCACTTGTAGAAGGAGGATCAAAAATATTTTTCTTTTGTGTAGAACTTTGTCAGGTCTATAACAAAGTGTGTAACATCCTCTAGAAAATATCATAATTGATATTGATTTTCTATATATTTTTAGAATAGTGATTGAACTTGGATATATAGAAATAGCAATTTAAATTCACTAACATCAAAAGCTGAAGCCCAAGCCCACTCAATATAGTTCTTACAATACCATACAATTAATGGTACCTAATACCTTCATGTTGAAACTCCATTCACATATTAGTTACCTGCCATAATTTCATATTTTCACGCTCCCCTCCCTAATAAGAATCCGTTTGATGGATGAAATAGATCCACTAGGTAATTTCACATCAACACTTACTTAGTGGGTCATAAAGGAACCTTTTAGACTTACTTAAAGTGGTTTTTCCAATTAACATTTGTACTGCCATAATTTCATATTTTCACGCTCCCTCCTTTAATAAACGTTGAAAATAATTTTCTTTCAACATAGAAAAATTCATGATACTCGAGTAAATATATGTGGAAATATATTATATTTATCCTTATATAATTTGTACTTTATTTTTATCTCTCTTTTATAATTTAGTTTAAATTAATTACTCACACACTTTATAGTATTTTAAAATACTTTCTCAAATTTAATTACTACATCTTCAATTCTATATTATGTATATAATAAATATATATAAATCTATAATATTAATAAAAAACTGAATTTTTTTTTGACACTTTATAGGATTTCTAACTTTTTATATTAAAAATATTAAACTACATCTTAATATTAAAAAAACATAAATTAAAATATACATTCGTTTTAATATTCAATGATATGTAATGATATCAATATATATTTTGATCATCACACAAAGTTCTTTCACACAAACACTAAATAATTGAGAATATATAATATTTACTCCCCCTCTAACCTAAACAATATTCAAAAGAAATGGAAGTTCCAATCAAAATTGGAATGTGAGAAAATATGCATTCCACAATGGGATGTACTTATAATATATTACAATTTATTTAAGTATATTTTTATATTAAATAAAGTATATAATTTTAATTTATTATATTTTTTTTGTAAAGGTTTGTTTTTTTCATTATGTCATCAATAATTTACGATTTTTTTTTCTATTATTAATCTACCCAATGGGAAATGGGACCAATAACACAAGTTTAAAGTCTTGATATTATTAAGGTTTTGCTTTACAAGGGAATATGACATGACAAAGACTGTGTTATAGGTGTGTGGAAGATAGGCACGCAGACCTTCACTCATGATGAATATGTTGGTATCCTCGAAACTACTATCAAAATTGAAGTTATTGTTACCTTGGAAGTTGTTTTTTTCCTTGAAAACTCTTGTTGCCTTGGATATTGTTGTTTCCTTGGAAACTGATGTTACCTTGAAAGTTTTTATTACCTAGGAAATTGTTGGTACATTGGAAGTTGTTGTTTACTTGGAAATTGTTGTTGATTTGGAATTTGCTATTAGGAGGGAAAATGTTGTCACCATGGAGGTTGTTGTTGCCTAAGAAAATACTGTTACCTTGGAGGTTGTTGTTTCCTTGGAAGTTGTTGTTTATTTGCAGAGTGTTGTTACCTTGGAAATTGTTCTTACCATGGAAACTATGAGTCTAGGTAACCATATTCTCAGCTAACTAGAACAGATAGACTAACTCCATTTAGGTAAGGAGATCTGTATTATTCTTGCCAACAGTGATTATGGACCTGTTGCAGTTTTGGACCTGCCAACATTCAGGGGATCACGCAGGTATGAGGTCCCAACTAGACCTGACACTATTTGGTGTGGGATTCCCATTCAGTATGATGGCCTAGTTGCCATTTTATTAAGTATTTGCCTCAACTCTTACTTGTCAGCATAAGATAGTGGTCTTCTTTGCCTTCGAGAAGTGACGTTCACGTGCCTGGTGAATGCTAGTGTACTTGTGTAAATAGTTCTTTCACTGTAAGAGAAGAGGGTGAGAGTGAGTCCCAAGTTGGTTGGGATGATGCTTTGGCATGTTGTTCCTTACTTCCATGTTGGAAGGCTTGACAGGCTCATTTGTTTGTGAAAGGTACATTTTCATCCGTTCGTCCATCCATGAGCACACCTTGCATGTTTTCTCGTCCTCCGTCTGTGAACACATCTTTGCATGATTATCCATTTGCGAGAACATATCTTCACATGCATTATTCGTTATTCCGTTAGTGAACCTATCCTTCTAAATGTGCTCCCTTCGTTCATCGCTTTCATTTTCGTGCCATGTTTGTTGGTGTACCTATGCCTGCAATCACTCATGATGAGATGACATCAAATCCGAAAAGCTCCTCATCTACCATGATATATGATGATTTTGGATGGAGGTGACCAGGAGAGGCACTAAGGTTGCAAAGCGGGATGATGGCTCTAGGCACTGATGATAAAAACTATGAAAGAGTCACTGAGTTGTGAAGATGGGCAATCCAAGTCGAATGACTATTTGCTAGGTCCAGCTTGGCTAGAAGGAAAAATTGCCTAAATTTTGTGAGGGACAGTTCAGGTTGTAGGAAGGAAAGGTAGGCAGAATCTATGTAGTTTCTGAAATGAACAGGCTACAAGAGAGGGAAGGAAAAAATTTTGTAATTTTCTGGAGGAATAGGCCTGGCTGCAAGGAGGATCAACAGGCGGAAATTGCAGATTTTTTGGTAGGAATTGGCCGGGAGGCTCGTAGTCAAAACTGTGCAATTCCCACAGGTAACTAGTAGTTGGCTGCTGGGTCACTGGCAGCGGAAACTGTACAATTCCCAAGGGGAACAGGCAATCATCTTTTGGGTGCTTGGTAATAGAAAATGCACAATTCCTGGAAGGAACTAGCAGTCTCCTGCTAGGAGCTGCTAATGAGGAAAGATGCACTGAGGCTGACATGCTGACCTGCTGATCATCTCGGCAAAGTTTCTTAGCTAAGAAGACTGATGTCTGGTAGAAGGTCTTCTCATGAAAACTACACAATTTCCTAGATGAGCAACTGGTCGTTTGTCAGGAGGACTAACTGGGAAAACTGCACAATTTTCTGAGGGAGACAAGGACAGGCACTTGGTGTTAGTAAGACCTATCTGTGCAATTTCCTCTATCAGCAAAGTGGGCAAGGTCAATAGCCTTTGTGAAATTTTTGAGGGGATTCATTCCCAGGGTGGCTACCAGGTCCAACTATCTAAGTGGTCAACATGAAAGCTGATTGGATTGCTTGCGATTAGCGCAACCTGGAAAGACATGCTTGGTGCTTCTACGCTGTTCTGGGTGACAGTCGATGGCAAGGTGATGCTACTGCTGTTAGAAGGGAATCTGGTTGTCATAACTTTAGCAAAATTACTAAGTGTGTGAACGATAGAAATATGCATAAGTGATCATGCAAACACACACTCACATCACTCGATGACGAAACAAATGAAAACATCTAGACACAAATGTTCAACGTGTTTGGTCAATGGTGCAAGCGACAAGCATGACACTCATGAATGATCGTTGATCCACTGTCACGATTTTGGTACAACAATGAATGTGACTGCATGTGTCAGTGCGACAGATGCTTTCATAGAAAACACAAGAAGTACACACAAAGAGAATACCTTAAGCATAACCAAAACATGGTCGTGAGCATGACTAAGACACGAACATGTAGAAACTTGGGTGCAATGAACAAGCAAGGTGGATGAAAAGACTCCCACGGGCTCATAGAGTGAACCTAAGGGTGCACATTCATCAAGCGAAACTCCCAAGGGCGGCTCCAAAATTAGGTGCAGGCCAAAATTTTGGACAGTTTTTGTAGCCACTACAACACTTGGCGACACATTTGTAGAACCCCAGCTTCTCAGTTTCGGTTCATTACTAGCACGGGCCTTATTCTTTCGGGGAGTATTGAATCATCGCATAAGTAACTTAGACATCCCCACTTACCCCATGGACATACATGGTTCACCCTTTGCTAACTCAGTAAAAAACAATCAAAAGTTCAGCTTAAATCTCTGTGTTTTGAATCCCGGAAGGGGAGCTTAGCTTGTGAGTTGAATGTTTTCAGAGTATATATTTTCATCTCCAGTGTTGCTCTTTTGCCAGTAGGCTTGGATAGTACCCTAGTGGAGTCACACAGGAACACACACATTCCTCCACTGCCAGCGAGCCTGGTTAGTAACCCGATGGAGTTGCATGCTTCACCTCTTTGCGCAGGAAGCCTTCCTTTTCTTTTTCCTTTATATTTTTCAAGAGGAATGTGCATAGGCACTTATTTATTTTTGGGACAAAAGAGGGATCCTGACTTATTGACAGCGGAAGAGGTTATTCCTTTAGAGAATAATTTAAGACCTCTGACATAGGTTTGCTCATTTGGATTTTCCCCTTCTCCATTTGTACTAGTTGGATGAGCTTGAACACACAGAGTAGAAGGCCAAGTACAGGCATGGGGCTTCCTAGTGTGGGCGGAGGTTCATGGTTGGACCAAAACTTCCCTTGCAGATGGTTCATATTTTTTGTCAAGACTTCATCAGCCAAAGGTTATAACCAAGCATGAAGAAGACAAAAAATACTAACCAAGTGCTGAAGTGTCACAAGTCTCTTGAAATTTCAGCCACATACTCTATTCAAAAGCTAGAACATAGTAGTTGGTAGCACATATTTTTGGAAACAAAAATTGTAATATACCAAGCAAACAAAACAAGCCTAAGAAAAAATAGTAATCAGAATCAAACAAAGGAAAAATAATTATAATAAGCAAAGGAAACGATATGAAAACAACAAGCATCAAGCACACTATTTACATGTCACAAGTGTGGCCCGAGCTACTAAAATTAATGCTTGAGATCTTGGTCATTGATAGGAAGGTCATTAATCCTCCTGTCAAGTGATTACAGATGACACGTGTGTGGGCCAAGGTTCTCATGGACTAGTGTAAGTCCACCAGATTCCACTACCGGAACCTGGTGGTATTCGAAAAAACCTTTAACTGAAGAAAACACCATTGCTTCAGGCACTCCATGAAGCATAGGCTCGGATGATGGAATGGGGTAGTTATTTTTATTTGAGGAATGATTCAAATGCTTAAAATCAATGAATAAGTGGATTTTCGTAGATTTCTTCTGTGCAAAATTTAAATTAGAAACCCAAATATGATAATGAAATTTGCAAGTAACCCAAACATCCAAAAATTTCGTCAATTCTTTCTGTATAAGTAGTCCAAACAACATATGTGTTTTACGTGACTTTTTTTGTGATGCCTTGGCTTCACCTTTACTTGGTATCCTGTGTTGGATTATTCACATGTCATACGTACTCTGGTCGACATATACCCTCGTGGACACATCTTGGTACTATTTGATCAAGCGGTCAAAAGTTGACCACTGTTGCGGTGCGTATTTTGTACTAAGACTAACCATCTTCAAATTGTGATTGGTACCCAGGTTGCTTTGTTTGTTCATAATGGTGGCCTTGTGGGTTCTGTTGTTTCTTCATCCTTGACCAAAGTTCTGCAAATCATAGAGCTTGTTGATAGAACCCAACCCCTCAGGGATGAGGTTTCCTTTCTTTCCCTTAGCTACAGTTTTCAAAGATTTCTTGTGCTTACGTTCATCAATTGTTATGTTCCTAAAAGTATCAACATTGTTTGCGAAGTGTAGTGCTACTTTGAGTGCAACCATGTTGAGGCTGAGTGTTCTTGGTAATCCCAACACAAATGCTTCATGCTCAGTGATGTTGTTTGTGCATTCGAACCTCAACTTGCTTGGAATCATGAATTTTCTATTGTTTTGGGTGACTGAGCTATACCTGGTTGTTGAGCCATGATATTTCTTTGATTCATCAAAATCCATAGCCCAAAGCTTGTTTATACATGGACCGTTTGACATACTTGTACTGCTGTGACTACCGTTGTTGCTACTACTGCTACTATTGGTACAATGAACTGTACAGGTTTCATTACCATCAGTTGGGCAAGGAAGGAGTCCCAACTGTGTGTTTCATGAGGTTGGAGCTGGCCATGTAGGATAACACTCCAATGATGTTTCCAGAAGGCAGTTGCCAAACATGAGTTCTACGAAGGCCAACAATTCATTCTCATCATTAATGGGAGTGACGATGTGTTTCATATACCTCTTGGATAACACCTAGATTCGGTTGAATTTGTGCTTGTGCGGAAGCCACATGTGAGACCAATCTATAGAAAACTATCCATCTCGCTTGCTAGACCAGTCTCTACTGAGGAATAGACCATATGCTTTCGGTTTGTCCACAACAACTGTGTTGATGCATTGGTGGACTTGACTATCATGAGATAGTTGGATGATCACATCTCACAGTTCACTAATGGCTGGTACTGATGTTCGATCAAGTTGGATGATTTGCAAAGATGTCTCGCTCCATTGAGCATTGATATTCCTAGCGATGGAGAGCAGCATGACATTAGCTTCCATGCCAAAATCAACCAAGCAGTTATGAACATCGTAGTTAAACACTTCAAATGAAAGTAGGAATGGCAGGCAACCTGAGTTTTCTTCTTCCATCTAAACTTTATTGAGCACAGTGGAAATTGATCCAGGAGGTGTGCTTGCTCCCTTTCCTCTAGAGGCTATGCTATCCGCTGCTATCTATCCCAATACACGCAATAGGATATCTTGTTGACTTTGGGCCTTGGCTAACTTGAACAAACTGATGAATACTAGAGGTTTCTTCATGTCATCAACAATGATATAGTCCAAAGGTGGTAGACTCACTGACGTGACTGGGATGGAACAGATGTTCGTGTTTTCTGGCAGAGTGTTTTGGAACTTGTTGCTTATGGATGTACTCTTATTTGCCACTGTCTTCCTAGACTTTCCTTGTGTTTTCTACTTTGGGACGATAGTGGATTAGCCTTGTTCATCAAAAGTCTCACCTTTTCATGCATTTCCCCAAGTGTAAGCGGAGCCCCTTTACTCCTAAGATTGCAACAATCATTTTGATTTTGGGGCTGCTTCTCAGTGTTCATCTTCGACATTACCTGTGAGCACTAATATACGTTCACCACATGCCTAGAACTTGATGTTTCATTAGGTGAAACCTCTTCATCATCGTTAATGTCTTCCAGCTACTCCTACATATTGATTTCCACATCAAGTGTATGACTGTAGACAGAGCTAATGACTCACTTCCAATCCGAACAAGAGTTCTTGGGGTGATGTTGTTCATGGAAGGAATAGAACTTAGGATCTACACACTGTTCGAGTTGGAATATAGGCTTCTGCACATTTTTTGAAGTGAAACGGTTGTTGCTTGATGAGCCACTCGATGAGCTATTTACCTGTCTCTATCTGGGTGGATGGTTGCTTCAAAATGTGTCTGTTTTCTATTGCTTGAGCTCGGACACTTCCGTGGTTAAGTTATTAACAAGGCGAGTGAGGGTCTCAATACTGATTGCTTCCTTTTCTACGCTCTTGCTTGCCATTGCTTAGGTCTTTGTCTTCTCATCCTTAGAGTCCTTCGTTGATTCATCATCCTTGATGAATCTGATCATGCACAGGTATTTCTCAATAGCAATAGCCTCTTCACAAATATCCAAGAGTGTTGGTTTCACAACTTGCTTAACAAACTACGCAATGCTAGTTGGCAGTGCAGACATGTAGTAATCAACAATGATGGCATCATGAGGTTTAGTGTCCGCTCCAAAAATTTTTAGAATATGTGTAAGCCTCTGACTAAACTCTTTTACTTTTTCTTTTCCCTCCATCTTGAGGCTTCCCACCTCACTGAGTAGCATGGCTAGGGTTTTTTTGTCGGAAAAATTCTCAAGGAACATGTGTTTGAATGCGCCCCAGTTTTGTATGTATTTCAGTGGAAGGCTACGATACCATGAAGCTGCGTGACCATCCAAGGTACATGGGAACAATGTGCATGCTACATCATCAAACCGTACCTCAAGAGTCTGCAGATGTAGGTAGAAGTTGTGTAGGTTGTTTTTCGCCTTCACCGTACTATGAGGGTTAAAAATGATGTTCATTCTCTCACTCTCTTCAACATCTTGTGAAGAACAATCGGGAAAGCCAATGGTTCTTGAGTTGCCTGTTCAAGGTTTTGGTCAACCATCTCTTCTTCTTCATCAACGTCTTCCTCTCTTTCAGAGTGATGATCCTCAGCATTGGGTAATTATATGGGCCTTAATTCACCTCCTAGCTTAGTCCAATCAACTCTTCTCACAACTTATTACATGTTTTCATTATATTTTGTTTAATGGGATGAGTTAAAGTGAGATATTATTCCTAGTGGACTAATATGGATTGAATGTAAGTTTGGAAGAGAAAACCAAGGAATTTTTGCAAGACTAAAGTTTGAAACTTGAATGGGACAAGGGAGAGACATTTTAGGAGTTAAATCCTCCTCATTTACTCCTCCCCCATTCAAATATTCCTCCATTAATCACACAACATAAGAGTGTAAGCGACCAAGTCATGGTGATCAAAAGGAAGTCGACAAGTGATAGAAAAAGAGTTAGTTCATCTCGAGTTTGGGAGCCGAGCCTCCCTAGATTTAAGGAAGTCGTTGGAGACTTCAGTTGTATAAGTAGAGAGTCCTAGAGCCTCATTAAGACTAAAATTTTTGTTGTAAAAACACTAGTTATCTTTTAAGCTCCAGACTTGTGGAAGACATTGATGCAACTTTCTATTTTGATAATGAAAATGAGCTTTTTCTTGATCTAGCACTGATTTAACTCAGAGGGATGAATCTCTTGGGTTAGGACACAACCCTATTAGCAAAGGATCCTCTTCTTCTATCTGTATGCTTAGCTTAGTTTCATAGATTCATGGTTAAATTGTCTCTAGAAGTATTTCATTGCAAGTGCTATGGATTTGATTAGTTGTGTGTTAGTTTACTTTCATTCATGCTTTACCTCAGTAGCAGGTTAGAAGAGATAAAATTAAGTACCACAAATTTGTCAGTAGGTGTCTTGGTCTCACCTCTTCCCTTAGGGATCATGATTTCAGGAAAAGGCCCTTATGCAGCCCCAAAAAGACAGATTTCTGTTTCCTCATAAGATTTAGAGTTTACTGTACTTAAACCAACATTTGATCTTTTTTGTAAATGTAGGATTTAATTTCCATCTCTCCCATCTTCAATATTTCAGTAGATCCCATCCATGATTCCATTTTATTCAACTATTTTCCTCATGCATGAAGTAGATAAGTAGTTCATTAAATTTTCCTTTTCTAGCTTGTTAGGATTCTTCTTGTTTACACGACTTTGTGGCAATTATAAGTGTTTGATGCAGAGTAGGTGCTTTATAAATCTAAAGGGATATCATAGCAGGAAACCACCTTGCAACTTCATCCATTCATAATCATCATTTTCTTTCACCAAGATCTTCACAGATCTCATCATTTTACAAAGAGATTCCTCCAAACATGTTGAGTGAATCCAACCATCTCCTAACCTTGGTATTGAGTTCCGAGTGATCCTAGGAATTTTATCACTCCATTCCACCTAGCAACCACCTTCCCTAACCCTTCCAACACCTCCATCAACCATCATTTTTCTCTCGGCTGTATCCTGTAGAAATACAGGGAATCATGTAGGTTTCTAGTACATCCTGTAGGTTTTCCTGTAGTGGCATGTTTTGAGGCCGAATTGAGGGAAAACTTCTAGGAAGTCACGCCATGTCACCAAAGGGTCTCCCAAACCTTCAAACCATCTCCTAAACTTCCCAACCATCTCCTTCAGTGGAATGCACCACCCCAAATGTGGAGGCCCTAATACAACATTGTTCCAGCATTATTTCCGTCACCACCTTCCAAACCATAGATTTTACACTTTTCTCTACCTAAACAACCCTAGATGCCTTCCTAGCCAAATCCAAACCTAAACAATAGATAGGCACAACAAGTAGATAGTTTAGAGACATCATATCCAGCTTATGTTGTGGAGATTCAGGAAATCAACTTGAGATCTGGGAGAGTACTCCCAGACAACCAACCTCTACCTCCACCCAAGGAGGTTGAGGAAGAAATAGAGGAAAGCATTCTTAAAGTAAATCCACCACCCTTTCCTAAGAGATTAACCCAACCACCCCAACCTACCCTAGAAGAGACTGAACTTCTCAGAGAATTGAGAAACCTGTGTGTCAAAAGTCCACCTCTCCAAGCTATCAAGGTTGTACCTATTTACAAGTTGATTAAGGAGAAGTTATTCAAGCATACAGGGAGGCGAAAAGGAGATGCCCCTACCATTAATGTCATTGTACAACTTCCTGACTTAATGCTGGGGCAGCTAATCTTTCCAAAGTATTTGGAACTTGGAAGCCCTATAGTAGATGTGCACATCAATGGCACCATTGTCTCACACACTTTGATCAATATTGGGGCTGCCATTAATGTGATGACCAACTACACCATGCTGAAGCTCAACCTCCAAGGTTCATTGAGGAAGACTACAATAGTTCTACAACTTGCAGACCGCTCCATAATGACCCTTGAGGGGATTGATTGTGGAGGATGTGATGGTCTCCATTGATTCTTTGGAATACCCTGCAGATTTACTAGTTCTCCAGCCTAAGGCTAAGCTTACTGGTTACCCTCTCATCCTTGGGAGGCCCTGGTTAGCCATTGTCGATGCTTACATTAGTTGCAGAGATGGAAATATGACCATCAAGAATGGGCATATGTCCAAGAAGTTAGTCCTATACCCTCCTTCTCAACCATCTCTAGAACATGACTTACCTTTCTGGCCAGAAGAGGAGGATGAAGAGGAAGCTTATTCCACCCAACTCTATACCTTAGAAACAACCATGGGAGGGGGAAAACAGGATGAAGATGATTTGATCAAACACATACTCCAAAGTCCAACCCCAATGCATTTTCCTTGGAGGAAGTAGTAAAGAAAACCCAAAAAAACCATCAATTGGATCTATTATTAGCCAAATCTAACCCTATCCATGGCAAAACCATAGAATTCGGTCCTGAGGGAACTTTCAAAATCAATCCATCTCATTTTCTTCTCCAAGAAGAAAAGTTGTGAAACATGCTAAAGGAAAACCTTGATGCCTTTTCTTGGAGCTACTGAGAAATGAAGGGAGTTCACTCGACATGGTGTACTCACCATATTGATATCAATAAAGGTTGCAAGCCAGTCTAACAACCCCAAAGGAGGATGAATCTAGCTCTTAAAAATATAGTCAAAGAAGAACTACAAAAACTTCTAGATGTAGGATTCAGTTACACTATCTCAGATAGTGAGTGGGTCTCTCCTTTTGTATTGGTTCCAAAGAAAAATTATAAGTGTTGGATCTGTGTCGATTATAGGGAGTTAAACAAAGCCACGAAGAAGGACCATTTCCCTCTACGTTTCATTAACCAAGTGCTAGATGGCTTGGTAGAAAAAAAAAATTCTCTTTTGTAGATGGATTCAGCGGATACAATCACATCTAGATCAGCCCAAAACACCAGGCTAAAACCACCTTCACTTGTCCTTGGGGTACTATCGCCTATAGGGTCCTTCCCTTTTCCCTATGTAATGTTCCTTCCACTTTTCAGAGAGCATTCCTGAGTAACTTTGCCGAGTTAGTCAATGATGCAGTAGAAATCTATATGGATGATTTCACACCTTATGGAGGTGATTTCCAGGAGGCTTTGTCCAACTTAGGTAAGATTCTGCATAAATGAATTGAAATGATCATGTCCCTCAGTCCCGAGAAATGTGAATTTTTGATGACTACAGGGATTGTGCTAGGTCATTCAATATTTCACTGAGGATTGCAGGTGGACCCAAACAAAATAGCTATCATCCAAAGGGTCCCACCTCCACAAAATAATAGAGATGTTAGAAGTTTTCTAGGGTTAGCTGGACACTACTGAAGGTTCATAAAAGACTTCAGCAAGTTGGCTTCTCCTCTATTTGGGTTATTGGAAAATGACTCTAAGTTTGTATGGTCAAAAGGTTGTCAAGAGGCCCTGGACACCCTGAATAACAAGTTAGCCACTGCATCGATTCTCCGAGGCCCAAATTGGGCCCTTCCTTTTCATATTCATGCTGATTCCTCACACAAAGCCATAGGAGCAGCCCTAGGCCAGATAGATGAGAAATTGCCTTATGCCATTTAGTTTATCAATAAGAATCTCTCAAAGTCCAAACTGAACTACACAGTGAACGAAAAGGAGCTCTTGGTTGTTGTACATTCATTGAAAAAATTTAGGCATTATATTACAAGCTATAAAAAAATTTTACGTACTGACCATGCTGAAATCAAATATTTAATGAATAAACTGGATATGAATTCCTGGATTATTAGATGGTTACTTTTATTACAACATTTTGATATAACTATTGTTGATAAGCCTAGTAAGGAAAATGTTGTTGTAGACCTTTTGTCCAGATTAACTTTGCCTGCAGGTGAAGAGGGAATGGTTGATGATCAGTTACCGGATGAGCTCTTATTTTCCATTTCAGTTCTCTCTCCATGGTTTCTCACATAGAAAAATATTTGGTATCTGCATAGTTCCCACCAAATCTATCCACCAAAGAGAAAAGAAAGATTGTGAGGAAGAGTGCCCCTTCACCTGGATTCAGGGAAACCTCTTCAAACTTGGCCTAGATGAAATTCTAAGAATATGTGTTAGTGAGGAGGAAGTCTTTGAAAATCTTCTGGACTGTCATGATGGGCTTTGTGAAGGTCACTTTGCAACAAAGAGGACAACATTTAAAGTGTTACAAACTGGGTATTATTGGCCCACTCTTCATCAAGATGTGAAAAGATATACTCGTTAGTGTGATTGGTACAAAAGGATGGGAAAGCCTACTCCAAGAGATGAAATGCCTCTGTAACCTCAAGTGACTTTTGAGCCATTTGGTAAGTGGGGCATGGAATTCATTAGACCTATTGACCCTCCTTCCAAGAAAAAGCAATATATCATTGTGTGCACTAACTATCTGACTAGGTGGGAAAAAACTAAGGCAATTAAGGTAGTAACAGAGGAGAAGGTGGCTGAGTTCTTAAGGGAAAATGTATTTTACAAATTTGGGTACCCTAGAGAACTAGTCATTGATCAAGGCAACCAATATATTTCCCACATGATTGAATGCTTTCTCAGCCTATACAAGATCAAGCATAGGACCTCCACTCCCTATCAATCACAAGCTAATGGGCAAGTAGAGGTGACCAACAGAGCAATGGAGGGCATCTTGACCAATGTGGTTAGCAGCAACACGAAAGATTGGGCAGATAGACTAGTTGAGGCCACCTGGGCCTATAATACCACTTGGAAGACAACCACTGGATTCACACCCTATGATCTAGTCTATGGGAAAAAGGCCCCGTTGTCCATTGAGTTTGAGTATAACACATTGAGGATGGTAGCCCAACTAGATCTAGAACTCAACAGTGCAGAACAAGAGAGATTTCACCAGTTGAATGGTTTAGATGAATTCAAAATGCAGGCCCTCCTACACACAGAGCTAACTCAACTTGAAAGGAAGATCTGGCACGATAGGAACATCAAGTATAAGAAATTTCAAGAAGGTCATTGGGCCTTGTTATGTGACTCTAGATATAAAAACTTAAAGGGAAATTTAAGGACAATATTATTAGGGCCTTATGTTATAGAGAGATATCATGATAATGGTTCATTGTAGATTAGAACCATAGATGCAGAGGAAATTGTCAAAGCAAGAGTTCATTAATGGTATCAATAAAACAGTGATGGTGGTGGAGCAAGTTTTAGGTCCTGCCTCATCAAGTCAATGAGAAAAAAGAAATAAGGAGACTCAGGTGAAAACCTCCATGAGGTGTCTGAGTCCCACTATTGGACTGGAAACCTCTTGGGGCAGACCAATGGTGTAAAAAATAAATAAAAAAGAGCAAAAAAGAAAAAAACAAGAAAAAATAAAATAAAAAGATCACTGGGTGAAAACCTCTCTTGAGGCCCCCAGGGAAAACAACTAGAATGAAAACCTCTTACAGGTAGACTAGCTATTTAAAAAAAAAAAAACGATAATAATAAAAAAAAGAAAAAAAAAGAAAATCTTGAAAATTTTTTGTTTGCAGGTCAATAGGAGGACGATCAGAGAACAAAGGAGAATAATAAAGGGACCTATTTCACTTACATTTTTTTTCCACCCATCATCATTCATCAGTCCACCATTTATTTCATTTTTTTGCTCATTTTCATTAGTTTACAAGGGGATTGTGTTTCCTACAGGATCCCCTGTAAACCTACAGGATCCCTTGAAAACCTACAGGATGATCTTATAGGAACTACAGTGCCTGGGAATGCTACAGGAAGTGAACCTAGGGGGATAAAATGACCTTCCATGTCAAAAAAATAACATCCCTACATCACACCATTGTTACCATACCTCTCTCCACCTTGCTTGTCCTTTCATTCATCATAAAACAAATCAGTTCTAAAAAAAAATTCACAGTCCTCAAGATAAAACCAAGAGGAAAAATGAAATAGAGGGTAGAAGGGAACAACACCTGAGTGTATTCCTCATTTTTCACACTCCTAGACCTCCTCTCTAGCCATGTCATCATATTCAAAATCCCAACAGAGGAAATTATTAAAAATTTTGAGGGAGAAATAGCTATAAGACATCTTGTAGGAAATCCTGTAATAGGCTATCCCACAGAATAAAAATCATGAGTAGCAGCAAGCTTCCAGCATCAAGATCCAAGGGTAGAAGAAGCCCCAAAGGAGAAGAAACACCATAATCTTCAACATCGAGTACTTGCACATCAAGGGAATCATCAAAGAGAAAGAAAAAATGAAGGAAAAATGACATGCAACCAACACACAACAAGCACCTCATGTCTTCAACAAACTACAGCAAGGTATTAGCACCACTAGTAAGTATCTCGGTTCACTCTCTGATTTGAATTATGTAGTCAAAAAATGTAAAGGTTGTAAGCGAGTTGGTTTATAAGTAAAAGGCGGCCAGTTAACTTGGCCATCTTTCTTCAATCGATGAAGATAAAATAGTTGGTCCTCCCACACATGGCAGCAGTCAAGTGAAAAAAGAGAGGAGAAGGACAAAAGTAGTTATGTCTATGGATGCATGAACACCAGCTACTGCTCTTGGGCATGCTTCTGGTCGCACTAGCCCAACATCTACACAAGTACACGAGTTCAGTTAGTCTTGATAAATCATAAAAATATTATAAAACTGATAAACAAAGATATGGTCAAAATCTTTACCTATCACACCCCACTGCTCACCAGCCAGCAATGCCAAACCTAGGTCACCTCAGAAGTCCATCTCAACATATGGATACTCTGAGAAGACCATCTCCTGATGTTCACTCAAAGAAGGCATCAGAGAAATTAATATGTGGCTGATCAGCATGTCTGGCCATGAGACAACCCATATCTGCATCCTAGGTTCCCCCGGTGTTGGAAATCTTAGTGAAATATGTTGTGGTTGCATCAGTGGGATCCTCTATAAGGCGAAAGCAGTAAAAATGGAACCATACCTGAAGTTCTTAGATCTTCAATTCTTTACCTTAGAGAGTTGTTCTTTTATTACCTGATGTACTGCCTCACACCAGTTGAATACCTATGGTTCCAGGCATTCTAAAGCATACTGCACATAAGATCTGTTCACCAAATGAAGAGCTATGCTACCAGCCAATCTAGTAAAGGTGAATAAAATGGTCCTCAGAGGCCGATTAGTGACGTCTCAGGTATTGATCTTGCCATCTCTACTAGGCTGAGATCCATCTCTACAAAGCTAATGGCTATAATATCTCTCCGATTCGCCCCCATGGGCGAATCCTGACAGTGAAAGAGGGGCACCACGCCTCGATAACCCCATCAAAAGGTAGATGTCCTTGACAGTCAGTGGGATGGATTCATCTTTAATCTGGAACACCCAGTTGATCGGATCCCATGCATTGAGGAAATACTGCAACAAATTGATTTGTTGCCTCATGCTAGATATATGGAAGAATTTGAGCAAACCACAGTTTCACAATGCAGTAACAACACCTTGATCATGCAAGGCAATCATGTCTTCTTCTTCATGCTCATGTTCATTCCATGTGATGACCATCTTGATCCAACAAATATATGAGTCACAGACAAAAGATGAATTAGAATCCAAATTTGAGCAATAATAGGGAAAATTTCATGAGAAATTGTTGTGCAAAGTTTCCCTCCTGTTCTCATCACACCCTGCCTTTGTACTAGGTGAGATGCATACTCACTCACCAATGAACAGCTCAGTATGCATCGCACCTTTCAATATAGGGAAGGTGTGATGATGGGAGAACGTTTTATTCACACCCCAGGGGCTTAGAAGGAAGGGAAAACTTGCTCAAAATCAGAAAAATATGGAATGAAAATGAAGAGCTCAGGGTTAGCTCCTACATGGTCCTGACGGCGCAGAGAATAGTCCAGCAGATCTCCCGAAATCAGATGATGAGGTTCGAGGTAGAAAACCACTCCAGAGCTCCAAATTCCAAATTTGAAATGAAATGGTAAAAATGAGAGGTAAAACTACTTTTATGTTACTATTCAGGTAGTTCATGTAAGATGTTAGTTTTAATTCATTTTTCAAGCATATATATATATGTGTGTGTATTTCTAATCAATTTGATGGAGCAATTGAGTAGGTTGAACAACCGAAGAAAGAATCTAAAGAGTCAAATGGTAAACTAAACATCATTTACCAATATCGAGAGCAATGTTCCTGTAAGGTTCAAGTTTGTTAAAAAATCAACCTACACTGAGCACATGTTGGCACAAGGTTCAAGCTCATTAAAAGATAAACTCGCCTTTGGTAAATAACCTTTGTGATCGTTTTGCTATCTGCCCTTTTGAACTTTGGTTGTGTTCCTTCTGCCACCTCCATTTCATTTGGCCGACCATACACTTCCACTTGATTGTTTACCCTTTTGAGGAACATCTATGATGAGTGATTCTGATTGCCACCCTCTTCACACTTCTATGTTTTGAGAAGTTCCAAACTTACCTGGAACTAGCTGCTACCTAGAAATATCACTCATTCCTAAAAAACGAGCCTCTTTTAAACTCTTTTTAGACTTGTTAAATATAAAAAGATTGTCTAGCTATTGGCCTTCACAGCACATTAAAGTAAGTGGAACACCATCCCTCTCATATATTTTAATCTTTTTGGACTTGAGGGATCATTAAACAAAAATATCGAGCGCTTATCTTTGTTGGCTTGTTAAAACTATCGAAAAGTCATCCCTTTCGTATTATTTTACACTTTTTCAGACTTAAGGGATTATGCCACGAAAAAGGAATGTTGGAGTCTCCTTTTTTTCTGTTTTCAAACTCTCTAAACAAGAAAAGGACCGAGTTATCTTTGTTGTTAAACTCGTTAAAATAATAGCGACAAACTTGTCCACCTAGACAAGAACAAGTCTCACTAATGCTAGGCTCGCTAAACACAAAGCGACAGGTTTGCCCGAAGGGAAAATTATAGACCAAGCATATGTTATCCTCCTCAAGCTTGTCAAAAATAAAGAGGTACTGGTCAGCAATGACTGGGGAAAAATGGGAAGAAAACTTGAAGAACTCTATTGGTAGCAAGTCGCTCTTGAACATGACACTTTCACTCCATCACCGTGATTGAGTTGGGTTGGGTTTTTCCGTTCACCATCACCATTGATCTGATGTTCCATCCATGGGGTTAACACTATCATTCCATATCAGTGTCGCCAATATGTCTAAGAGAAGTGATTCAGAGAATTCACCATCCAGCAAATGCCTCATCCACTGCATTACATCCACACTTCTTTTTTCATGACCGCCATCCTGAACCTCATATCATCAGATTGTTTTCACCTCCTCAAAAATCATTTGCTCTGTTTCACATCGTAGATGTGGGATACATCAAGGCCCTCCTACGATAAGTCACTTCTTGTCGACATCAGCTCATTATCCAGGAAGTTGACTCAGAAAAAACGCTTTCAGTACTTTGAAGCTTTCATGCCTCAATGACAAGTTTCTCACTTCTCGCGATAGGTTTACATCAATGACCTTTGACCGAAAGACTTTGCATGGTGTTCGACTTTGAATCATATATTCACACCACATGAATTGTATTTTAGTACCTTGAAGATCATCATCATTATCGATGACTCCTCTCGCATCTGTTAAGAGCTCACATTATTGGCTGGTAATCAGGCAATGTCTTTCCATGTTCGACTTCAGAACATCTTTTCACATGGATTGACTTGTACATCGGGTGAAGATTGGACGAGTTTTGAAGACCCCGGATCTAGTTTCATCCATCTAGGCTATGATATATTCAAGAAAATAAAGAAATCAATTGTACATAGAAGTTGCACAGATAGTCATCTAAGCCAGGGAAGATGACTCTTCATGCGAAGAATGACCAGTCTGCAATAGCAGACGATTGTCTCTCCTATGTACATGAATTTATAAAGCTGAGCACGGGAATTCCCGCCATAGCTAGATCATGAAAATAATATGATGATGATGTATTATATTGTGATTTATGCAGGTCACCTTCTAGTTCGAATACCTCAGAGCCTCATGAATAAATCATTTCACCCGACATCAAAATATTTACAACCTCATGCTTTAGGGGGTAGCTGTTATAGACATATTTGGGCACTGCAACCCCAAACTCATATCTCCATAAACTAATGACTCCTTAAGTCCCTAAAAGTGTTGTTTCACACCCTAAAGGATCATGGTCAACTGATTATATCATTTCCTAGAAGTTCCACCTAAAAAACTACTCAGAACTAGCCAAAACTGGACGATACAGACTGCTCCATGGAAAAGGTGCGATGCATACTGACTGCTTAACTGGCTAGGTGTGATGCATACTAAAATGGCCTTCTGTGGGGTGCGATGAGTTAGAATAAACAAATGGCAGAGACAGTTTGCAAGGTGGATGATCATGGAATCTTCTAGAGACTTCTCCTCTGACACTTGCCTCTCTAAATTCACCCAAGGATGAGTAAGAGATCATGAAATCTCCAAGTGGAACCAAGAACTATCAGTGGAATGAAACTAATCAAAAACCCAGAGCTGACTCACACCCTTGCAAGACATCTATATATGGATCCCTCATCTGAGAGATCTGGAGGTTGGAATTTTGTATTTTGTAAGGAAGTGTTGTTGGTTTGTTGGTGAGAAGAGACATTGCATTGTTGGGTGATTTGCTTGTTCATGAGGTGAAGAGGGCTTCTACAACTGGGAGGATGATGCTGGATCAGACCATTGGGTTGTAATCCTCTCTTACATTACTATTAATAAAGTTCTTTGAGTTTTCCTCCATATGATCTTGTATTTGTGAATCTTATTGTTTATGAATGCAATTGTATGGTCAATGTGTTTCTGATTTTGCATTGTTTATGATGTTATAGATAGAGATTCTTTCATATTTTGTTGTTACTTTGACTCTACAAGTACCCTTTGAAGCGGGACAAGTAGGAGAGGAGTGGCAAATTCTATCAAGGAAAGGAGAAATCAAGCTAGGATCAAAGGAAACGATCTAGGTTGGTCTTGTATTCTTCTCTTCCATCTCTCACACTTAAAGGAACTCTTGAAAAGCTTTCATTGTTTGCTTCTAAGATAGCTACCAGTCTTAGTGGGACTAGCAGTTCGAATCGACACTAGTTTTCCCTGTAACAAACCAACAAAAATGACAGGGTGTTTTAATAGAAGGGAGCCCACTAACACTATGAGAATGCACCAACACCCTCCTGTGTTAGAAATCTTCATGAGGCATAATTGGATGGAGTATTTTGAGAAATTAAGGGGGTATGATGATGGAGTGGCCTGAGATTTTTCTCTCTCCCTCATTCCACCTACCGCAGCCCATGCCACTATTGTGGTCAGGGGCCTCTCCATAGAGCTCACCCCTAAACTCATAAGTAGAGTTACCACACTTCCCTTAGGAGTGCCTTGAAGAAAGGAAGACAAGGGAGATAGCCATACTACCAAGAAGAAATTATTTTTAGAGGAAGAAGATCCCATTGAGGACAATAGTGGAGTAAGGAGAATAAGCCTACCATACCCCTAGAATGAGGTAAGATAGCACCTTATTAAATACATATCATGTGAAGGTAGGTATAGTGTGGTTTATGGATATCACTTTAGGCTTATTGAAGAATTGAGGTTTGGAGCAGAAACACCTCCTCACCATAGGCTCATCATACCATACTTCCTTCTGCAATAACTGATAGATACAATCATAAAGGTGCAAGAGGGAAACCACCAATAGTTAGCCTACCATGGGTTAATTAGAATCATCATAGAATATTCCCTCCATGACATCATAATTCCTATCCATTGGGAAATTTTCAGGGACATGCAAACATAGGAGGATATCAAAGTCGTCACATATGACATTAGTACTAATTTCAGTGAAAATAATAATGAAGAAACTGAAACAAATGGAGAAGAAGCAAAGAGGGATGAAGATGAGATAGATTAGGAGCAAGAAGAGGAGAAAGAGAAGGAAGGTGATGGAGAAACAGAGGAAGATGTCAAGGAGGAAACTAATAAACAAGATGATGATCTGGAAGGAGAAGAAGAGGGGAGAAATATAGAGGAAACTCGAAATGGAAAAGTGGATGTAGAAGACAAGGAGGAGTCACCTAGGGTGTCTCCAGAACCCACTAAGAGAGAGGTAGAAACTTCGCTCACTGTCCTTAGCACCCCTATCCAAAAAAAAGGAAAAAGACATAAGCATACCCTCTTATACTTTAGAACAAGGAAAATCACAAGGATAATGTAGGGAAAACCCTAAACTCCAACAAAGGTTCCCATTGTTATTGAGGACTCACCTAAACAGCAGGAGAGGATGCCTCCTTGTATAAAAATTGAGGAAGAAGGATCCTCAACCCAAACCTCCCCTAAGTCTCCTATCACCTATTTTAGAAGGCTTGTAACCAGGTCAACCTCATCTAAAGGAAAAGGCATCCTCCAGGATACACAATAGGACCTATAGTAAGCTAAGGCAGTCGTACAAAAAACTCTACTAAACCTACAAGAAACTCAAAAATTGGATGAGGAAATAAGTAAGAAGTCAGAAAAACAAAGAGAAGAGCTAGAGCTAGAGGATCCTATTCCTCAACCTAACGTTGACACCTACTACAAATTTATTGAGGGGGTAGGGTCATTCCACAAAATTTTTTTGTTCCATTATTCTTTGAGCTTGAAAAAGAGAGAGACAAAACTCATAGATGGATACGTATTGTGAAGTCCAGGGGAGTGGAGGACATTGGTCACATGGAGGAGAATCTCAAAGAGATGGGAAGAGAACTAAGTAGCTTGAGGGACAGAGAGGCCATCATGAAAAATTAGTTAGAGGCAGAAAATAAATGGTTGAAAGGACAGTTGCAAGAGAGAGAGAATCAATTGGCATTCATGGCCAATCTCTCTATGGAAGTAATCCATTGTAGGATGCCATATAATTCCTATGCACTATACGTTAAGGAACATTGGCTACAGTTCCAAATCAAGACCCTAGCACAAAGAGGCACTATGCCATTCCAGGATTATAAATAGTTCAATGATCCTTTTTATCAAATCACATTGGAAGATAGGGCCAAGGTCTGAGTTTTATTTGCATAACATGGCCTTCACAGACATGAATGTATGGGACCCTAATGAAAATCTAGGTGATTTACAGTTGATGGATTTGGCATCATGGATGAACTATGAGGAAGCAAGGGCTACAGAAATGAAGAAGGTATTTGTTATGAAACCAGCTCACAAGAAGATAGAAAATATAGATGAACACCTTATAAATAAGCCTATTTGAGGGGGAAACCTATTTTACATTATAGAAATGAACAATTCTTAGATGATACAAATGACAAGACCTCCTCTCTATACATAGGATCCTAAGGGGTCATAATATAATGAGAGCCGACATAACAATAATAATGTAAGGGCACAATAATAACAATAGTGGGCTTCTATGGGGCACAATAGTAACAATATTGGGACTACATGGATACAACAATATAATAAGGGGGTTGTACTAATAATATTAAGGGGTTACACTAGTAGTATAGGGGCCTAACATGCCCCTCTCCTTCAAAATGTGTTGTCCTCAATGCTTGAGTAGTTCTTGATGCTTCCGTATAAAATTCTTGTCCTCCAATGTGGAATTTTCAGCAGGTAAGTTCTTCCACTTGATGAGATACTCTGAAATTGATCAATTTTGTAGTTGTCGAGTTCTTGTTTCTATGACTACTCCAGGTTCCAATATGATTTTTCCTTCCTCATCAAGTTCTGTCAATATTGTTTGAATTGCGATCTTCTACAACTTTTGAATGAGTGGCCACACTTCTTCATCCTTCTTCCATTCATCCCTTGCTTCGTTTATCCAGTCTGGTTGGATAATAAAAATAACACAAAAAAAATGCTTCCACATTGTTATCCTTTCTTGAGAGTGCATTTGCAACAAAATTTTGCTTCCCTTTTCTATAGATGATGTCAAAGTCATAACCCAACATATTTGTGACCCATTTTTTCCATTCTTCTAAAGATAATATTTTTTCTAAAAAGTATTTAAGACTATCATGATCCATTTTTACCTTGAAGTGTCTTTCCATTGGGTAAAGTCGCCATTTCTTAAGTGGAATGTAGTATTGCCAACATTTCCTTTTCATAAATAGCTTGCTTCAGATGCAGTAGTAAAAATACCCAATCACCTACATCAAAACATTTTTCACTACAATGTTGATCTACCTATTGTTTCATTCGATTATGAACCAAAGTGGCGTTATCCTTTAAAAGTTGGAGAACTTGTTGTTGATGCTCAATGTGATCGTCACTGCTTGAACCATTTTCTTCTTGATATGTCCTTCTATCTTTAGAGTTTGAGGAGTGGTAATTTCTTCCAATGCTTTACAAGATATGGTCGGATTCATTTCTTAATGCTCGATGTGATCTTTCACTTCTTGAACATTTTTCTTCTTGATATGTCCTTCTATCTTGATAGTTTGAGGAGTGGTAATTCCAACCAATGCATTAAAATATATGGTTGGATTCATTTCTTCATTCTCGATGTGATCTTTCACTTCTTCAACATTTTTCTTCTTGAAAGGTCCTTTCATCTTCAGAGTTTGAGGAGTAGTAACTCTTGCCAATCCTTTATAAGATATGGTCCGATTCATTTCTTCCTTATCTGGGGTTGGTTCCTGGTGTATATCCTCTTCTTTTGATCTTTCTTGATCCTTTTCCTCCTCCTCTTCATAATCTATGTAAAATAATTTCTTCTCAACACACTTATGACCTTTAGTGCATTTTCTATCACAATTGTAACAAAGACCTTTTTCTCTTTTTTCTACCAATTGTTGTGGTGTCACCCTTGTAGGTTGTGGAAGGCTAGGAGAAACAACACTTCCATGTTTATAGTTGTGAGGGGTAGAATTCCTTCTTTCCATAATTTTTCTTTCCACTTTTATTGCCAACCTGAATTCCTTCTCCAATGAATCAGGTTCCCAAAGACGAATGTCATGTTGAACGTTATCCTTTAAATTCCCTATGGAGACATCAATCCTCTACTTCTCTAGAATATCATTTTCCCTTATATTCAATTTTTGAAAGTCCTCAATGTGCTCTACCATTGAACGCTTTTGTTTGAGATTTATCAATTGGCTAAAGAATGTGTTTCTCTTTGTATCCTCATAATGTGATATCATTTCCTCCGTGAAAATTGACCACATGACAAAAGGTTTATGAGAAAAAATCCATTTATACCATAAAAATTGATTTAGTTCTAGATAAATATATGCAATACATGCCTTTTGTAACAGTGGTACACCATGTAGATCAAAATATTTCTCCATCTTTAGAATCCAATTTACCAGATCTTTGCCATCAAACTTCCTCATCTCGCTTTTTATTGATTTTAGGAGCTTGATCTTGAAATGACTGTAACTCTGTAATTTTGGATCTTCCAGTTCTAAAATCATGAACTGTGGTAGTCCTATGCGTTCTCTTACCAATGCCACTAGTCTTATTGAAATTGGATTCTCCAAGAAAGAGTTATGCACAATCTCCCAAGATGACCTAATTATACCCCTTTTCAGAATATCAAAATTGTATGACGTGCCACGTGTCACTGTTTTGACCTTCAGATTTGAAAAATATACACAGGAAACTACTATTTGTGTTCTTTCTACAGCTTCTTATGAAAATTCAATCTGATGCTCAGAGCGAAAGTTATGATGATTTTCCCAAGGTGACCTGTTTGGAATGTAATTCAGGGGTTTGTCAAAACCCTAACTTCCTCAGAATATATATCCAAAAGTATAGTGAGACAAGATCTAAAACTCCGAGCAAAGGTTCAGACTGATTTCATGTCAAATGGGTTTCTTTTATCTTCTGAAACTTTGTAGCGAAAGAGTTATAGTGAAAATTCCATGATGACTTGTTTTAGCAGAAATTCTGGAGCTTGAAAAAACCCTAACTTCCTCATATCATATCTCTGAAAATATAGTGCGAAAAGATCTGAAATTCAAACACAAGGTTCAGATCAATTTCTTTTCAAATGGTTTTTTTTTTGTAGCTTCTGAAACTTTGTAGCGAAAATGTTATAGCGAAAATTCCACAATGGCCTGTTTGGAGTAGCAAAACTGTATAATCCAAAGCTCTGATACCAAATGTTATGAAACCAGCTCACACAATGATATTAAAGATAGATGAAAGTCCCAGAAATAAGTCTCTTCAAGGTGGCAACCTCCTTTACATTACACAAATGAACAATTATTGGATGATACAAATGACAAGGCCTCCTTTCTATATATAGGAGTCTAAGGGGTCATAATATAATTAGAGCCGGCATAACAATAATATTGTAAGGGCACAGTAATAAAAATAGTGGACTTATATGGGGCACAATAGTAACAATATGGGGACTACATGGCTACAAAAATATAATAACGGGGTTGTAGTAATGTTAATAAGGGGTTACACTCGTAGTATAGGGGCCTAACACTATTGGCAAGAGAACAAACAGAGCCTCTTATGATCAGAGCTGAGCAGTCGAATCCAATGGCACTCATCAGTACACATAATTTAATTGAAAATGATCCTCAACTTGCACCCATGTATCTTTCCACCCAAGAGAAAGAAATTACACATTTGGAGTACATGTTCATATCATTAGGGGATGCCAACATACAATATTTCTTAAGGAGATAGAATATATTTCCATACAATTTGAATATCAGAGAGTACCACTCTCCTCAAAGGATGAGAGAAGCATTGAACATGACACCCATGTACAGGAAATCCATCCAAAGCATCAAAGTCAATTGGATTGGCCTAAAACTTAGTCCCCCACTACTCTTGGGGATGCTAGAAGGAAGGAAGGAAGAGGAAGAAAGAAGGCAGTGGGAGGACGTAGAAAAGAAGGCCCAATTCTATGCACTAGAAGAAGAAACCACAAAAGAGGCATGGCATGTTAGGGAGGCCACTAGAGCTATGAAAGATATGGATATTGGCTTAGTTGTTCATAGGATGAACAACACTTTCAGTAGGGGGGTGATCATGAGCCTCATCATTGGGTAATTATATGGTCTGTAACTCACCTCCTAGCTTAGTCAAATCAACTATTCTCACAACTTATTAAATTTTTTGATTATATTTTGTCTAATGGGATGAGTTAAAGTGAGATATTATCCTTGGTGGACTAATATGCATTGAATGCAGGTTTGGAAGAGAAAATCAAGGAATTTTGGCAAGACTAAGGTTTTAGAGAATGGCGTGTTTTTAGCATAGGATTTCAGTCATTTTCTTTATTTGCAGTAGATAAGATTTCTCCTAGAGTAAATATCTCTTTCTTTCTTCAACAATCAAGCTTCTTCTCAATCCATAGAACTCTGGCTTGAAAACCCTAGTGGTCTCTCTACAGCTGAACAATGACAAAAGCAAGAACCATCACTTTTACTTGTGTATACAACACTGTCACCTCCAAGTTTGTACGAACCTCGGCTTGATAATGTAAAGCTAGTATCTCTAGGAGTTGCAACATTCTTGTTGTAATACTGGTGCTAATCACAGAGTTTGATGGTTCCGACTCTAAGTCTGTTGGTTCGCCTCGACCTCCGCCTCCTCCACTTCCTTCCCCTCTGCCTCCTATACCGAAGTTCGATCCCAAGATCACAAGAGTGCCTTGTTTGCCTTTCCGGAAGATCAGAGGTTCCTCTCCATCTTTAATAGCTTCTACTAGACCTTCAAGTGTGGCAAGGACATATTCTTCCACTGATGATACAACAACTCCTGTGGGAATGGCTTTTGGCTTCCTTTATGCATATGGAAGATGTTGTATGCCTAGGATCAGTTCGACTGCTTTTGCAAACTTGCGAGTGATGGGACGGATGGAGTGAAGTTGATGATACGGAATCTTGTGTTCATTCTTGAGAGGTGAGGAGTAACCAACTATAGAGTCATGTGTAGGTGAGAGGGAGTGCAAGTTACTTCCTTTCATCAGATGGTTGATGAATGGGTGTGAGGGGATGTTCAACCACATACAATTGGCTGCCCTCCTTCTAGTGGGAGAAATGTTGATGGTGCTAGACCCACCAACACTTAGGGGATCACCCCAGTGTGAAGTCCCAACTAGACCTCACACTATTTGGTGCAGGAGTCCCATCTAGTATGATGGCCCGATTGCCATTTTCTTAAGTATTTGCCTCAACTCTTACTTGCCATCACATGAGAGTGGTCTTCTTTGTGTTTGAGAAGTGAGGTTCGCATGCTTGGTGAATTCTAGTATACTTTTTTCAATGGTTCTTTCACTATAAGGGGAGAGGGTGAGCGTGAATGCCAAGTTGGTTGGGATGAAGTCCCAACTCGACTAGGAACACACAACACAACATGACATGCATAGCTTCCAGAGGAGCAGTCCACATGAATGCAGCAGTCACAACACACAAGGTAAGGTAACATGTACAACACCCAATGGATGAGTCTAAACGAGTGCAACAGTTGTTACAACAAGCTTTATGTGAAAGGTCTATTTGATGTCCACGAAGATAGCCACCACAGGTATGACAACGTTAACAACATATACAATAGATTTCTGTTAACCGATTATGTATTATAACAAGTGAAATAGTTCATGTGTTCAACACAGATTAAAGAAACATTCATTACAAGTGCTCAAGGTTAGTCTTACAATAGTTACAATATGTGTGTGAAAATGTGTTGGCCTATTAGCAGGCTTTTGAATGTGGTGAAAGTTCCAATACACGTCGTTACACCATACATCACTAACCCCGTGAGAAGGGCGTTAGTTCCACTACTTACTCCTCAAAGAAATGATTATAGACTCTCATGGCTATGTGGGAGGAGCTAAGGTGAAAATTCCTTTCATGTACAAATGAGGGGGGTATTTATAGCCAAGGGTGAAGCTAACCCTTGTGGTTGTTTGATTACCCTCATGGTTGTTTGAATTCCATGAATTTTCGACTTTGCATGAATCGTTGTACAACAAGTGGGTCTCTTATACTTCCACGTTACATTACATTGATTGAAAACATAGCCCATAGTAGATATGTGGACGACATGACTCGACATGACAGTGCTGGTACATTCGTGTTGTTGCTGGAGTGCATGTCAAGCTACAATGCTGCTAGGTGATGGATGTCTTCATACTGTAGCATAGCTTCACCTCCACATGGAGAATTATGTGGAGTCTTTCATGGAAGGCTTGATAGCCTCATCTGTTCGTGAAAGGTGCATGTTCGTTCGTCCACCCGTCCATCCATCTGTGAGCATATCTTGCATGTTTGATCGTCCGTCCACCCGTCCATCCATCTGTGAGCATATCTTGCATGTTTGATCGTCCATCCATTTTCGAACGCATCTTTGCATGATTATCCATTCACAAGAACATCTCTTCACATGCATCGGTCATTCGTCCATTGGTGAACCTGTCCTTCTGCATGTGATCTCTTCGTTCATCGCTTTGATTGTCATGCCATGTTTGTTAGTGTACCTATCCCTATAGTTACTCATGATGAGAGGACATCAAATCGAAAAACCTCGTAGTTTGCCATGACATATGATCATTTTAGATGCAGGTGACTAGGAGAGGCAGTAAGGTTGGGAAGCAATATGATGGCTCCAGGCACTGCTCATGAAAAATGCACAAGAGTCACTAAGTGATGAAGATGGACAATCCAAGTCGACAATGACTATCCATGAGGTACGGCTCGGCTAGAAGGAAAAATTGCTTAAATTTTGTGACGGACAGTCTGGGCTACAGGAAGGCAAGGTAGGCATAATTTGCATACTTGGGCTGGAAGGCAAATTTTGCACAATTTTCTGGAGGAACAAGTCAAGCTACAAGGAGGATCAGTAGGCAGAAATTGCACAGTTTTTGGGAGGAACTGGCTGATAGCCAGCAGTAAAAAATGTGAAATTCCTAGATGGAACTAGCAGTTGGCTGCTAGGTCATTGGCAACAAAAACTGTGCAATTCCCAAGGGGAACAGGCAGTCAGTTGCTAGTGCTTGGCAGCAGAAAATGCGCAATTCCTAGAGGGAACTAGTAGTCTACTACTAGGAGATGCTGGTGAGGAAAACTGTTGTTATAGATCTGATATGAAAATAGAAATATACTCAGAAATAATAAGATAGAAATAGATAGAAATGCTTCTATTTATTAATCAAACCCTTAAGGTAGGGCAACACCATACATTCACTCCTTAAGGAAGGAGAACACTCCACAAGCCATATGTATGTTCATACAATAATCCTTGACATCTCTCAATGGGGAGTCTGTAGCCTCTATATAGGCCTCATACATACAATGCCATGGGTCATTACCATGGTTCCCTCAATACCATCTATCTAATACCATGGACTTATTACATTATTGCTAACTACTTGCGGTCCCTTACATGATACGGGTTAACCACCTTATTTATTACTATGGCCTATCCCATTATTACATTATTCCCTTGGGTACCTCCCTTTGTACCCCATATTATCCCCCCTAGATATACTACATTGCACCCCCCTTAACCTGAAACACAGAAAGAACAAAAATAATAAGATCTACTCAAAAGAGTAGTCCAATGTTACCGTGCACATGCATCTAGCAATCCAAGCGAAAGGTGAACCTTCGATCTAGCTGGTGCCTCGCTCGCTTGAGATGGAAATTGATCCTCGTAGCTCTTCTATGTTGATGTATTGTAGGTGGATCATTGCCCCTCTCTATACGCCATGTGGGGGCTATTTTCCTTGTAGCTAATTTGTTGCCATCTTGTTGGTTGTTTTTTTGCTAGGGGATGTGGGTGGTGATATGCTAAAATTTTAACCAACTGAGTATCTTTCATTAATTTACCACCTAATGGAGCCTGATTGGTATCTGGTACCTATTGTGGTGCTTACTGTTGTTTCTTATCTTCCAATATTACTTCAACCACTGAATCCTCATCTGATGTAATAGTTTCTGCTTCAGCCTCCTTGGACTCTACCTATTTTTCTAGTACCTGGTTTGACGTTTTTGTTTGGTTGTGAACAATCAGTGGCTCATCATCTGATATGTCAGTCCCTGGAACATCTTCTGCTTCAACCTCCGTGGACTCTACCTATTTATTGATGGAAATATCCTGCAATGTAATTTTCTTCTTTTTATACCAAAGCTTCAGGAAATTCTTCTGCACATTAATATTGATAGTACCCACCGATTCCATCCAAGGGTATCCCAAAACAACATCCACATTAGCCATATCTGGAACATAAAAATTAGAATGCAATACATACTTGTCCATAGAAATCTTCAAATCTTTATAAACTTGCACCTCCTCATTATTAACCTGTGCGTGCTCCATTTGTTTTGTTGGGACTTTCAATTTTTTTGCCAAATTGACATTTATAAGACTATGCTTGCAACTAGGATTTATAGACACAACGATCTTCTCCTTCTGAAGCAATCCATGAACATGTAATAAGAAGATACCAGTAGGAAATAACCCCACATGTTTCTCATTATCTTGTTTTCTGGCATGAGACCATATGTCTAAAAGTAATTTTTCAAATTTTTCATCTGAAAGATTGTGCAACTTCTTTTTGTTAAGTAATTCCCACCATGTGGCCACCTCATCTTTAAATACTACCCAAACTTTCTAATTTTTTCCCCATACTGACTTCTGATTCTTTATGAATTCTTCAATAGTAGGACCATTATCTTTTCTTGTAAAACATAGACGTACCATGAAGAGGGTTTTGAAAATAAAGCGCTTACTTGGCGAAAATTTGAAATGGCCATAATTCTATCAATATTGCTCAGAATTCATATTATGACCTGTTTTCGGAAATGGAACAACCATCTTGCATCTTCCCATGTGGTAAAAATTCCAATCTAGGCATTGGAATTTTAGATCCGCACTGCAATTGTCTCGCCATCACAACAAATTTATGAAAAAAAGAGTTGATTTTAAATAAGCGATATGTCCCTCATTCGGACTCCGATTCGACTGATTTTTTTTTTTTAACTTGGGTATCCTTCAACAAAAAATCTAGATATGTAATTAGATTCTACAAAATTTGCACCAGATTGTACATATCAGCTCCGCAAACTCTCCGCCTAGAAAAAATGTCTATAACCCAACTGATTTTTAAATCAGTAATATCTCCCTCATCTAGACTCCAATTCGGCTGATTGTTTTGTTGAACTTGGGTATCTTTTCACAAAAAATCAAAATCTGTAATTAGGTTTTGTAGATTTTGCATCGGAGAGAACATATCTACTCCACAAACTCGCCGCCCAGAAAAAATGTCTGCAAGCCAACTGATTTTTAAATCAGCAATATCTCCCTCATCCGGACTCCGATTTAGCTGATTTTCTTTGAACTTGGGTATTTTTCAGAAACAATCTAGATTTGCAATTATATCTTACAGATTTTGTACCAAAATGTATAGATCTGATCTACAAACTTGTCGCCCCAAAAAATTCGTGCAAAACTAAAAAAATATTCTCAACTTTGCCCAGGAAAGTTCTCTGATACCACTTGTTATAGATCTGATATGAAAATACAAATATACCTAGAAATAATAAGATAGAAATAGATAGAAATGCTTCTCTTTATTGATCAAACCCTTAAGGTAGGGAAACACCATGCATTCACTCCTTAAGGAAGGAGAACACTCCACAAGCCATACGTATGTTCATACAATAATTCTTGACATCTCTCAATGGGGAGTCCCTACCCTTTATATAGGCTTCATACATACAATACCATGGAATTATTACATTATTTCTAACTACTTGTGGTCCCTTGAATGATACGGGTTAACCACCTTATTTATTACTATGGCCCATTCCATTATTACATTATTCCCTTGGGTACCTCCCTTTGTACTACATATTATCCCCCCTAGGTATACTACAACTGCACTGAAGCTGACACAATATCTTGCTGATCATCTCTGCTCAATTTCTGAGCTAAGCAAATTTTTGTCTAGCAGAAGGCCTGCTCATGAAAATTATGTAATTTCCTGGATGAGCAGCAGGTCAATTTTCTAGAGGGATGACTCAGAAAACTGGGAAATTTTCTGAGGGAGACAGGGATAGGCACTTGGTGTCTATCTTGCCTATCTACACAATTTCCTTAGTTAGCAGAGCGGGCATGGTCAGTAACCTCTATGAAATTCTTTCGGGGAGTCAATCCTGGGGTGGTTGCCGGGTTTGATTGTCCAGGTGGTTAGCATGAAAGGTGATTTGATTGCTTGCGACCAACACAGATTGGAAAGACATGCTTGGTGCTTCTGCGCTGTTTTGGGTGACAATCCATCTACTCGATGGTGGGGTGATAGTCCGGTTGTCAGAGGGGATTCTGGTCGTCATAACTTTACCAAAATAACTAAGTGTGTCAATGATAAAAATATTTATAGGTGATCATGAAAACACAAACTCACATGACTCAATGATGAAACAACTCAAAATATACAGACACACATGCTCAACATGACTAACCGATGGTGCAAGTGACAAGTGTGACACTCGTGGTTGATCGTTGACCAAAAGTGACAAAAATTGTGTGACAGTGAATGTGACTTCATGTGTGAGTGCAACAGATGCTTTCATAGAAAACACAACAAGTACACATGAGGCAAATACATTAAGCATAATCAAAACATGGTCGCAAGCATGACTTAGACACCAACATGCAGAAACTTGGGTGGAATGAACAAGCAAGGTGGATGCAAAGACTCCCACAGGCTCACAAAGTGAACATGAGGGTGCACAGTCATCACACAAAACTCCCAAGGGAGACTCTGAAATTAGTTGCAAGCCAAAATTTTGGAGGGTGATTGTAGCCTCTACAACAAGGCCTAAACCTGTGATAGTGCCTACCCCTCTAATTATTATGGCCCTTCATCATTGTATCAAATTCACTATGCTCTTCCTCTTCACTGAACCAAATGCAAAGAAATATCATTTTAATGGCTTCATGCTTCCAGGTAGTCCTGGACGTGTGACAATCCACTTTTCGTGCGCAACAATCCTCAACCATTATTTCAACATGATTAGCTATGTTTAGCACCCTCCATGGGAGAAAGGAACCACCTAGAAATATCATCACAGGTCCCTTTTAGTGACATTGGGATTGTCTAGGACCAATTTAGATCCAGAGAAGTGGTGTGAGTATTCAAAGCATGGTTGGCTATATGATCAACTAACTTATTGGCAATCCTTTGAACATGAGAGAGAATGGGAGCCTTAATCCTTCTAAGAAGATCAAAGACCCTTTGGAGATGGGATTCCAAGTGCTAGCATAAGGAGGCCATAGATAGCGATGTGTCGTTCTATGTTTTTTATCTAAACAGAGATGAGAAAAAGTGAATCACCCTCTATAATAAACTAGTGTTAATTCATTTTCAAAGTGACACATAGACCAAATTCCAAACCCCATAGTCCTGCTTCATTATTGGCAAGGACACTGAATGTGCTACCTTAGAACTAAGAGGACCAAGATTTCCCCTCAATTCCCAATCAAAGTTTAGTTTGAGGAAGCCTTCTAGTGGAGGATACCAAAGTGATTGAATTGAGGTCATGGGTCTGGAGAGCATGTTGGAAGGGTGAGGGTAGCACTGATGGATATTTAATTAATGAAGGATGGCTTTCTCATTATGGGGGTAGTCATAATCTTAAGAGTTCCACTGATGGGTTGCAATGGTTTCATCCAGATGAGTATTAATGGCCTTCCAAGCTATATTAAGGGATGGGGCTTGATTCTCTAAAATTTAAGTTTTTCTTTCTTTCCAAATGATCCAAAACTTAAATCCATGAGTGTGTTTGCATATCCTATTAAGGATGGGGCTCTTGTAGGGAAGGGTGTGCTAACCTTCCATGTTGAAAGGAATTGAAGAAGGGTGTTGGTCAAGCCCCTCAAAAGCCCTGGTTAGTGTTGGGTTGTGTTATATTCTTTCGACGACTAACCAAAGTAGTTAATTGGGGGATTAGATGGGGGGCAGAGCCCCACCTTCATTACACTAATTATGTAGCGGGGGGAGGGGTCATAGGGGGTTAGAGGCATACTCGTAACCCCACTTTATGAGGTCTGGGGTAGCACCCTAGAAAATTTTGGTTTTGGAACCTATGTTAGTTTGGGCGGACCCACATATGGTTTTGTGCATGATTTTTGTACATGTTTTTTGGAAGCGATGGTTTTCAGTCCATGGTTTTGTACGCGATGGTTTTTCGATCCATGGTATCGGATGCTTTAACATGTATAAATATGTATTATAACATTGAAAGGAATATAACGAAAAATCAAGCTGGTAGTCTTGGTTTTGGGATCTAGGGGAAAATCTCTATGTATATGTGTTTTATGTGTTATGCTCTCGCTTTGTTTATTTTCTGTGTTTTAGAATTCGTATGTAGGTAATTTCTGTACAGGATTAAAACCTACATTTTGTATCAGAGCTGTTTTGGCTTCAAGGGGACACCTTTGTTGCTGAGGGGTTTCGCTCGGGCCTGTGGTAGACCCTGTTCAGTGGAAGATCTGTGAGATCGATTCTGGTGGTGAAAGAAGATGGCAAGCAGTGAAAAGATAGAGATCAAGAAATTTAATGGTCAGATTTTTGAGTTGTGGAAATTCAAGATGGAGGATCTGTTGGTGGATAAAGGTCAGTGAGTCATGGTAGATCCGGGTACTAAACCAATGGGAGTGTCCGATGAAGAATGTAAGAAGTTGGATCAGAAGGCAAAGAGCACAATATGATTGTGTGTCTCAGATTCAGTATTGCTGAATGCATTAGGGGAAGCTACGATGAAGGTTTTGTGGGATAAGTTAGGGACTTTGTACCAGTCTAAGTCTTTGTGAATAAAGTGTTCCTGCGAAAAAAGCTGTATAACTTAAGGATGAAAGATGGAGACTTGGTGATAGAGCATCTGAACGCATTTAATACTGTGGTAAGTTAGTTAGCATCTGCTGATATTAAAATTTTAGATGAAGATAAGTGCATCAGTTTTTCATGTTCTCTACCATATTCGTGGGATAGTTTGGTTATTGCAATAGTTAGCAATACAATGCAACTGCCTTGCAATTTGATGAAATAGTCTCATCCTTGCTGACAGAGGAGATGAGATTGAAAAATATGGAGATCCATAATGGTGATGCCTTATCTGTAGGAGGACAGTCCCAAAACAGAAACAAAAATAAGTCATCGAGTGGGAGATCTAAATCTCTAGGAAAACCTGTAAAAGTGGTGTTCTGTAAATGCGGAAAGGAAGGGCACTACAAAAGGGACTGTAAATCTAAAGCTCTTGATAAAGGAAAGGTATCTAATGATTCTCCTTCTGTAGAGGCAAAAACCACCTCAGATGAAGGTCAGGATGTGTACCTGGCTTCTTCATGTACACATGTACATCATGAGACATGGTTGATTGACTTAGGTGCATCCTTTCACTTCACTCCCCATAGAGAGTGGTTCCGCAAGTATGAGAAATATGATGGTGGTGATGTATTTTTGGGGGATGATAGGAAGGCTAGAATCGTTGGTCGCAGAAAAGTAAAGTTGAAGTTGCAAGGTGGAAGGGTTAGAACACTTTCGGGTGTTCTGCATATTCTTGCATTAGCCAGAAATCTGATTTCTGTAAGCAAGCTGGATGATGCAGGTGTAAAAACAATGTTCGAGAAGGATACCTACAAAATGGTTTGGGGATCACTAGTATTGATGTAGGGAGTTCGGATTGAAACTCTGTACAAGATGTAAGGTAGCACTGTTATTGACGGGTGCAACAATTTTGTGGTTCCTGAAAGTGGAGCGGAAAATCTAGTGGTCTCCGGAGAGAAGACCATGTTGTGGCGTCAAAGGCTTGGACATATTGGATAGAAGGGCCTTTGAATACTTCATGGTAAAGGTATGGTAGAAGGTATGAGTAATAGCTCTTTGGATTTTGATTTCTATGAAAGTTGTGTATATGGGAAGCAGAATCGGGTGAGTTTCCCCTCTAGTAGTAAGAGGTAAAAACATATATTAGAGCTTGTGCAGAGTGATGTGTTTGGACTTGTGAAGATTCCATCACTGGGTAAGTCTGTGTACTATGTATCATTTATAGTTGACTTCTCAAGGAATACATGGATATATTTCCTTAGGAAGAAACCTGAAGTCTTTGATAGGTTTAAAGAATTTAAGGCTCTCATGGAAAATTAGACAAAGAAGAAGATAAAGGTGCTGAGGACAAATAATTGTGGAGAGTCTTGTAGCAAGGAATTTGAAGAATTCTGTAAGAAGTGTGGTATAGCACGGCAGAAGACTACTCCATATACACCTCAACAAAATGGATTTGCAGAAAGAATGAACAAGACGTTGATGGAAAGGGCAAGAAGCATGTTCAGTGGTGTTGGGTTAGGACATGAATTCTGGGCAGAGGCAATGGATACTGCATGTTACCTAGTTAATAGGTCACCTTCATCAGCGTTGGAGGATAAGACTCCATAACAGGTATGGACTGGTAAGAAACCCTCTCTTTCACATCTGAGGGTATTTGGATGTGATGCATATGTACATGTTCCAAAGGATAATAGAACCAAGTTGGATAGTAAATCTGAAAAGTGCATCTTTATCGGGTATAATGATGGTTTAAAGGGTTATAAGCTTTGGAACCTAGTGACAAGGAAGGTTGTCTACAGTTGAGATTTGGTGTTCCAAGAGGTCAAAGATATTATTAAACATGAAGTCCCACCAAAGGAACTTGAGAAGATAGAGTTTGAGCTAAAGGAGGAGGAATCAGACTCTACAACAGAGGAGGAATCAGAAGATGAAGAGACACAAACTCTGTGTGTGAGAAGATCAGTTCGAGAAAGAAGGCAGCCATAAAGGTATAGTCCATCTGCTTTCTGTTCAATTTTTTCTTTGTTTGTTACTCATAATGATCCTAGAACTATGAAGGAAGCAATGGATTTAGACGATAGAAAACTCTGGAAAGAGGCCATGGTTGATGAAATGGCATCTTTGGACAAAAATGAGGCTTGGGATCTGGTGGAGTTGTTGGCTAGAAGGAAACCCATTGGCAGCAAATGGGTGTTCAAGAAGAAGACAAATGTAAAAGGAAAGGTAGAGAAATACAAAGCTGAGTTGGTAGCAAAAGGTTATTCCCAGGTGCCGGGAATTGATGTTGGTGATATTTTTTCTCCTGTTGCCAAGGTAACTTCTATTAGATTACTTTTATCTATTGTTGTTGCTTTTCATTTTGAGGTAGAACAGATGGATGTGAAGACAACATTTCTTCACGGGGATCTGGAAGAGGAAATCTACATGAAGCAACTTGAAGGCTTTGCGGTGAAATGTAAGTAAGAATTGGTATGCAAGTTAAAGAAGTCTCTATATGGGTTAAAACAATCACCAAGGATGTGGTATCAAAAATTTGATACATTTATACGGGGACTTGGCTTCACCAAAAGAAAAGTAGATCATTGTGTGTATTTTAAATTAATTGGTGACCATGTTATTTATCTGGTCTTGTATGTGGATAATATGTTGCTGGTTGGAAATGACAAAGAAATTATCCAAGATTTGAAGACCCAATTATCCTCCAAGTTCGACATGAAAGATCTTGGTGCTGCAAACTATATTTTGCGCATGGAAATTAAAAGAGATTGGGCAAAGAGGAAGTTCTGGTTAAACCAAAGGAAGTATGTCGAGACAATAATGCAGAGGTTTAATATGCAAGATAGTAAACTAGTGAAGGTTCCTATTCCTGTAAGTGTGAGGTTATCTGTTGAACAGTGTCCCAAGACACAAGAAGAGGAAGAGCGCATGTCCCATGTTCCATATGCAAGTGCAGTTGGTAGCCTAATGTATGCAATTGTCTGTACTAGACCAAACATTGCACATGTAGTGGGAGTATTGAGCATGTTTATGTCAAAACCAGGAAAGGAGCATTAGACAACAGTGAAGCGGGTTTTCAGGTATTTGCATGGCACTAGTGATTATGGTTTGTGCTACCAAGGAAGACCAAGATTGGATAGAGTGTTGGGTATTCGTGGCTTTGTCGATGCTGACTGGGCTAGAGATCTCGATCAGAGAAGATCTACAAGTGGTTATGTGTTTAACCGATTTGAAGGTGCAGTCAGTTGGAAGAGTAAGAAACAATTTGTAGTAGCACTATCAACTACAGAGGCAGAATACATGGAAGCCACTCATGCAAGAAAGGAAGTAGTTTGGTTGCAGAGATTGTGTTCAAGTATGGGGTTAGTACATGGAGCTATAAGGATAGACTGTGACAGCCAAAGTTGGATTTTCTTGGCAAAGAACCCTACATACCATTCAAGGACAAAGCACATTGATGTTCAGTATCACTTTGTGAGGGATATGATAGAAGACAAAAAGGTGTTTATGGTAAAGGTGGAAACTTTGAAGAATACTGTAGATGCATTGACAAAATTTGTGAGCTCTGAGAAGTTCCCTTGGCGTAGAGAGACAATGGGCGTTTCAGGGCTGAAAAAGTGACTAAGCTCTCTTGTGGCCCCCTGTGGAAGGAAAACAAGTGGGATAATGTTGGGTTGTGTTATATTGTTTCCACGACTAACCCACATAGTTAACCAAGGGGTTAGAAGGGCGGCAGAGCCCCCCCCTTCGTTGCGCTGATTGTGTGGTGGGTGGGTGGGGAGGGGGGTCACAGGGGATTTGAGGCATACCCGTAACCCCACTTTATGGGGTCTGGGGTAGTTCCCTGGAAAATTTTGGTTTTGGAACCTATGTTAGGTTGGGTGGACCCACCTATGGTTTTGTGCATGATTTTCGCAGATGTTTTTGAGACGCGATGGTTTTCAGTCCATGGTCTTAGACACGATGGTCTTTTGGTCCATGGTATTAGATGCTTCAGCATGTATAAATATGTATTATAACATTGAAAGGAATATAATGAAAAATCAAGCTAGTAGTCTTGGTTTTGGGATCCAGGGGAAAATCTCTGTGTATATGTGTTTTATGTGTTATACTCTTGCATTTTTTATTTTTTGTGTTTTAGAATTCGTATATAGGTAATTTTTGTACGGGGTTAAAACCTATAGTTAGATGCTCCCATATATTGGCCATGAAAATGCAACCCCAAAACAAGGTACTGAAGAGTTTCCTCTTGTGCTCTACATAGAGGAAATGTTGAAGGACAAATGAAACCTTGCTTCCTTAGATCCTACCAGGTTAATGTTTTCTTATTATTGGGAAGTCATATAAAAAAGGTTACTTTCGGCCAATGCTTCAATTTCCGTAAATGTCTCCAATCTAGGTCAACTTCCATACAACCATTTGAGCTTAGGAGAGTTTATAGGCTTCCTTTATGTTGTAGTTACCCATCGTGCCATATCTCCATCTAAGTATGTCAGGATCTTCATTGAAAACAATGTTCCTATTAGCTAAAATTTGGCATAGAATTTGATATTCATCTTAGTGGTGCTGTTGATGGTGCTAGAAGAGAATTTTCCATGCGTGCCATTTAGCTTCTAAAGAAGAGTTATTCTGCCATAAGTGATCTACAACTAATAGACCCTACAGAGCATGAAGATTTGTAATCTAAAGAGAATTGGGCATAGAGGAGAATCAGGGCCACTAGATACAAGAATATTCCCAGAAAAGGGGTCAAATTACTATCCCTGATTTCCTATAAATAATGGTCTCAGATGAGAGATTTATTATTATAAGCCGCTTTTTAAATATGTTATCCTTGGGGATACACAACCAATATGATACGTTGTGTTCTTGGGACTCTTGGAGAGTATTTGTTTGACTGTGTCTTGCTCCAAAGAGTTATAGGAAATTTAAGCCATCTCCACCACACTTTTGTGTTTAATTCTTTGCTTAGAAGTGTCATATGTCTCAGGCATAAACCCCCTTGAGTCTTGGAAAAGAAGAGAGTGTCCCAAACAATTAGAGCCCATTTATTTTGAAAAGAAGCCCCACCCTATAAGAGAGAGAATTGGGTGCTTTGCAGCTTAGCTAGAATGGTTTTTTGTGCCACTAAAGAAGAGAGAAGATATATAGGTAAAGACAACAGAACTAACTTAAGAAGAGTGAAGCAACCTCCCAAGTTTAGAGAATTAAAAGTACACCTTCATAGATTTGCTTCAAATTTTAGAAAAGGATATTCCCATACTAAAAATCTAAGAGGATTGAGGGTGAGAAGGGTGCTAAGGTATTTGGCTGGAAGGGAGCTTCGTTGAAAAGCCAGGAAGCGATAAATATTGGTTTTCACATCGAGAAGAGTGTTGAAAAAGAAAATTTGGGACTTCCCTTTATTAATTTTAGTTCCTAAGGAAAAAGAGAAGGTTTCCATGATGTCCTTGAAGGCCCTAACTTCACTGATGGTTACATAACCCATTAGCAGTGTGTCATCCATAAAATTTTGATGTGTATATATTTCAGATTGAGAGCCCATGTCAAGGCCTTTTATTTTATACGTAGAAAGAGCTTGAAAGATGGAACACACAAGGCCTTCAATAGCCAAAAGGAAAACATAGGGAGAGAGATGGTCTCCTTTCCTTATACCTCTGGATGGAGCGAAAGTATTCGATGGGGATTCATTGACAAGGATAGAAAATAAAGATTTTTTGATGAGGGACATGACCTAGGAAATCCACATCCCATGAAAACCAAAAGATATAAGAGTGTGAAAGATGTATTACCAACTGATTTTGTCAAAGGTTTTTGACATGTCTAGCTTGAAGATCATACATGGATTTCTCATAGTAGGAAGAGAATGCAACTACTCTTGTATTAAGATAATGATGTCCATGATTTGTCCCCCTTCCACATATCTTGTTTTCTCTTGAAAAATCAGTTGTGGAAGAAGTGGTTTAACACTTTTAGCTACAAATTTTGAGATAATATTGTATATATCATTGCATAAATAAATGGGTCGAAATTCTGATGGGGTAGCTGCCTTAATGGATTTGGACATTAGGGAAATAAAAGTGGAATCAAAGGCTGAAAGTAGAGAGGCCAATCTTGAATCTTCTACAACTTTCCAGATATAATGACTAAGAATAGGCAAATGAGCATGATAGAATTTAGTCGTATATCCATCTAGACCAAGAGGTTTGTTCCCTAGTAGTGCCATGACTACTGCTTCTACTTCCTACAAGGAGATCAATTTTAAGAACACTACATTTTGTTATTCACTAATAAACGTGGGGATGTGCTACATAATTTTTCTAATTGTAGAGGCTCTATCTCTTGTGGCCTCCTTTAAGAGATCGCTAAAGTGTCCTGATAGAAGATCTTTCATCTCTGAGTGATCCTCTAACCATTGATTGTTGGGTCCCCATAGTTTGTAGATTCCATTTTGATACCTATAGTTAATCATTGATCTATGAAAAAATTTAGTATTACTGTAGGTTTCAACCCCATACAGAAATCATCTGCACATTAATTCTAAAATCAGAAAACAAATAATGGTGAGAGCATAAAACATAAAACATATACACAGAAAGATTTTTCCCTCAATCCCAAAACCGTGACTACAATATTGAATCCTTTTTATACTCCTTTCAATGTTACAATACATATATATACATGCCAAATCATCCATAAACCCCAATTCATTAACCTTGGATTAGAACATAACTATAGTTCCCTTGACAGGATCTACAAAATATGATCAGAAGAAAACCATAATGCCCGAAACCATGTGTCAAACACATACACCAAACCATAGATAGGTTCGGCCACCTAATACAAGGTTAAATTTTTTTCCTTGGAGCACTAACCGAAACCCCATAGAGGGAAGCTACCACCTCACCTGTGACCCCCCCTACTGTGCCCGATACAACAAACAAGAGGGATTTTCGGTCCCCCTATGACTCCCCCGCGTATGGGGCTAGTCATGAAACAATATAACACACACACAAGATTCTACTACTTGTTGTTTTCTATGCACACGGGGCCAAATGAGAGATTAGTCATTGGTCATGCCTTGCAACTCCCATTGTTTCTCTACACCAAGATAACTTCTCAGAGCTCAAAGACTTGGTCAATGCATCTATAGTATTCTTCAAAGTATCCACCTTTACCAACAACACCTTTTTGTCCTCAACCATATCCCTCACAAAGTGATATTGCATAACAATGTACTTTGTCTTTGAATGATAAGAAGGGTTGTTTGCCAAGAAAATTTTACTTTGGCTGTCATAGTCTCTCCTTATAGCTCATTGTACTAACCCTAAACTTGACCACAATCTCTGCAACCAAACTACTTCCTTCCTTGCCTGAGTGGCTACCATGTATTCTACCTCTGTAGTTGAAAGTTCCACTACAGACTGTCTCTTACTCATCCAACTAACTGTACCTCCAAATAGGTTAAACACATACCCACTTGTAGATCTTCTTTGATCTAAATCTCCAGCCCAATCTTCATCAACAAAGCCTCGAATGTCCAAAAATCTGTCAAATCCTCGTCTTCCTTGGTAGCACAAATCATAATCACTAGTGCCACACAAATACCTGAAACCTGCTTCAATGTTGTCCAATGCTCCTTCCCTAGTTTTGACATAAACTAGCTCAATACTCCCACTGCATGTGTAATGTCTAGTCTAGTATAGACCATTATGTACATTAGGCTAACAATTGCACTTGCATATGAAACATGGGACATGTTCTCTTCCTCTTCTTGTGTCTTGGGAAACTGTTTAACCAATAAATATACACCTACAGGAATAGGAACCTTCACTTGTTTATTATCTTGCATATTAAACCTTTTCAATATCATCTCGACATACTTCTTCAGGTTTAACTAGGTCTTCATATTTTCCCGATCTTGTTTAATTTCCATGTCGAAAATATAGTTTGCAGCACCAAGACCTTGCATGTCGAAATTGACGTCAATTTGGTCTTCAATTCTTGGATAATTTCTCTGTTATTTCCAATTAGGAAAATATAATATACATACAAAAGTAAATAAATAACATGGTCATCAATAAATTTAAAATACACATAATGATCTATTTTTCTTCTGGTGAGACCAAGCCCCCATATATATGTATCAAATTTATGATACCACATCCTTGTTGACTATTTTAACCCATACAAAGACTTTTTTAACCTGCATACTAGTTTTTTCTTACCCTTTAGAGCAAAGCCTTTAGGTTGTTTTATGTATATCTCTTCTTCCAGATCCCCATGAAGAAATGTTGTCTTCACATCCATTTATTCTACCTCAAATCAAAAGTAGCAGAAATAGATAAAAGGAATCTAATAGAAGAAACCTTAGCAATAGGAGAAACAATATCACTAACATAAATTCCCAACACCTAGGAATAACCTTTTGCTACCAACCAAGCATTTTATTTCTCCACCTTTCCTTATGCATTCATCTTGTTCTTAAACACCCATTTTCTGCCAATGGGTTTCCTTCCAGCTAGTAACTCCACCAGATCTCAAGCCTCATTTCTTTGAAAAGGTACCATTTCATCAACTATCGCCTCTTTCCATAGTTTTCCATCCTCTGAATCTATTGCTTCCCTAACAGTTCTAGGATCATCATTGGTAATAGATAAAGAAAATTTTTAACAGAAAGCAGTTGGAATATACCTTTCTGGCTACCTTCTTTCTTGAACTAATCTTCTCGCAGCTAGAGTTTGTGGGTCTTCAAATTTTGATTGCTCTTATACTATAGAGTCTGGTTCCTCCTTCTTTAGTTCAAAATATATCTTCTCAGGGCCCTTTGGTAGGACTTAATGTTTAATAACATCTTTCACCTCTCTAAACACCACATCACGACTATACACATCCTTCCTTGTTTCTGGGTATTATAGACATATTTGGGCACTGGAACCCCAATCTTATATGTCGATAAAATAGGGTTCTTTAACCCCTAAAAGTGTTGTTTCATACCCTAAAGGATCATGGTCAACTGATTACATCATTCCCTAGAAGTTCCACCTGAAAAACCACTCATAACTGGCCAAAAATGGGCCATACTGACTGCTCCACTGTCAAGGTGCAATGCATATTGACTTCTACACTAGCCAGGTGTGATGCGTACTGAAGATGCCTTCTGTGGGGTGCGATGAGCGAGAATGGACAAATGTCCAAGACGGTTTGCTAAGTGGATGCTCATGGAATCTTCTAGAAGCTTCTCCTATGACACTTGCCTCTCTGTATTCGCCTAGGGATGAGTAAGAGATCTAAGAAATCTCCAAGTGGAACCAAGAACAACAAGTAGAATGACACTAATCAAAAACCCAGAGATGACTCACACCCTTGCAGACATCTATAAATGGATCCCTCATCTGAGAGATCTAGAAGCTGGAATTTTGTAATTTGTAAGGAAGTGCTGATAGTTTGTCTTGGAGAAAGAGCATTGTATTGTTGGCTGATTTTTCTTTTCATGAGGTGAAGAGGGCTTTGATGATGGGAGGATGATGCTAGACTAGACAGCTGGGTTGTAATTCTCCCTTCTATTTTAATAAAGTTCTTTAAGTTTTCCTCCATACAATCGTGCATTTGTGAATGTTGTTGTATGTTCAATCTATTTCTGATTCTGCATTGTTTATGACGTAATAGATCGAGATGCTTTGATGGTGTTTTGTTGCTTTGTTTCTATAGGTATTCTCTAAGCAGGACAAGTAGGACAGGAGTTGCAAGCTCTATTAAGAAGGAGAGAAATCAAGCAAGGAGTCAAGCGGAAGATCCAGGTTGGTTCCTTTGCTTCTCTCTTATCTATCATACATAGAGGAAATCGAAAATTTCTTTGATTGTTTGTTTCTAGGATGGTTGTCAATCCTAGTGGGGCCAGCAGATCGAAAAGACACTAGTTTTCCTGGAAACACTAGATTCCAAAGCTTATAACCATTTAATCCATCCTTATACCCAGTAAAGATGCATCTTTCAAATTTACTATCCAACTTGGTTCTTTTCTCCTTTGGAACATGTATATATGCATCACATCTAAATACCCTTAAATGTGAAAGAGAGGGTTTCTTAGGACTCCATTCCTCCTATGGAGTCTTATCCTCCAACGTTGATGAAGGTGATCTATTGACCAGGTAACATGCAGTCACCACCGCCTCTGCCTAGAATTCTTGTCCTAACCCGACACAACTGAGCAAGTTTCTTGCCTTTTCTATCAATCTTTTGTTCATTTTTTCTGCAACTCCATTTTTCTGAGGTGTACAGAGTAGTATTCTATTGTGCTATACCACACTTTTTACAGAACTCTTCAAATTCCTTCTTACAAAACTCTCCACCCTTATCTGTCCTCAACACATTTATCTTCTTCTCTGTCTAGGTTTCCACTAGAGCCTTAAATTCTTTAAACCTACCAAAGACTTCAAATTTATTCCTGACAAAATATATCCATGTATTCCTTGATAATTCATCTATAAATGATACATAATACTCAAACTTACCTAGTGATGGAACAGACACAAGCCCAAATACATCACTATGCACAAGCTCTAATATTTGTTTTGCCCTCCTAGCACCAAAGAGGAAACTCAACTGATTCTGCTTCCCATATAGACAATTTTCACAGAAATCAAAATCCAGAGAGCAATTAGACATACCTTCTACCATACCATTACCATGAAGTATTCGAAGGCCCTCCTCTCCAATATGTCCAAGCCTTTGATGCCATAGCATGGCCTTTTCTCTAGAGACCACTAGATTTTCTGCTTCACTTTTAGGAATCACAAAACTTTACACCCATCAATAATAGTGCTACCCTAAAGTTTGTACAGATTTCCAATCTGAACACCCCGAATAAATTCTAGTGGTCCCCCAACCATCTTGTAGGTATCTTTCTTGAACACTATTTTGACACTTACATTGTCCATCTTGCTTAGAGAAATCAAATTTCTGGTCAATGCAGGAATATGTAGAACATTGAGAAGTGTTCTAATTCTTCCACCTTTCAACTTCAGCTTGAATTTTCCGCTACCGAGTATTTGGCCTTCCTGTCATTCCCTAAGAAGATATCACCTCCATCATATTTATCATACTTGAAGAACTACTCGCTGTGGGGAGTGAAGTGAAAAGATGCACCTCGGTCAATCAACCATGACTCATGATCTACATGTGTACTTGAAGTAGAAGCCAAATACACATCCCCACCTTCGTCTGAGGTGGTTTCGCCTCTACAGAAGAAGCATCATTAGATCCCTTTCCTTTTTCAAGAGCTTTAGATATACACTTCTTTTTGAAGTGCTCTTCCTTTCCGCATTTCCAGCACACCTTTACAAGTTTTCCTAGAGATTTAGATCCCCCTCTAGATTTAGATCTCCCACTTGAGGATTTATTTTTGTTTCTATTCTAGAACATCCTCATACAAAAAATGCATCACCATTTTGGCCCTCCGTATTTTTCCGTATTATCTCCTCCAATAGTAAGAATGAGACTATTTCATCAAATTGCAAGGCAGTCACATTGCTACATATTACAACAATTAGACTATCCCATGAATCTGGTAGAAAACACAACAAACTGATGCACTTATCTTCATCTAAAATTTTTATATCAACAGATAACAATCGGCTTACCACAGTATTAAAGGCATTTAGATGCTTTGTTACCTAGTCTCTGTCCTTCATTCACAGGTTATAGATCCTCTTCCTTACGAACAATGTATTCACCAGAGACTTAGATTGGTACAAATTCCATAATTTTTCCCATAAAGACTTCCCCGAAGCTTCCCCTAACACATTCAACAATATTGAATCTGAGATACACAACCGTATTATGATCTTTCCCTTTGGAACCAACTTCACCCAGTCTTCAGTGAACATTAATGTTGGTTTAGTACCTAGATCTACCAAAATCCACTAATATTTATCCACCAATAGATCTCCCATCTTGATTTTCCACAACTCAAAACTATGACTATTAAATTTCTCGATCTATATCCTTCCACCGCTCACCATCTTCTTTCCCCAAAATAATTGATCCCACAGATCTCGCTCCGAGCAAGGCCTACCAAAGGCCCGAACAAAACCCCTCAGCAAAAAAGGCGTCCCCTTGAAGCCAAAACAACTCTGATACAAAATGTAGGTTTTAACCCCGTACAAAAAATATTTTCATACGAATTCTAAAAACAGAAAATAAACAATGGAGAGAGCAAAAGACATAAAACACATATACACATATATTTTCCCTTGGATCCCAAAATTGGGACTACCTCACTGATTTTTCATTATATTCCTTTCAATGTTACAATACATATATATATACATGATGAATCATCCATAAACCCTAATCCATTAACCTTGGATTAGAACACAATTGTAGTTCCCTTGACCGGATCTACAAAATACCCTGGGCAGAAAACCATTATGCCCAAAACCATGTGCAAAAACAATGCACAAAACCATAGATAGGTTCACCCACCTAATCTAGGGTCCAAAACAAATCTCCCCTGGAGGCTTCCCTAGACCTCGTAGACGGGGGCTATCACCCCACCAACTGCGCCCGACACAACAAACAGGGGGAGTTAGTGCCCCCCTGACGTGTGGGGCTAGTCATGGAAAGAATATAAAACAGACCCAACAATTACACTCACTTTTTTTCAGCCACTTAACTCTTCACTTTTTCTTGTAGGGTATATCTTCTTGGGCTAATCTATTTTGGAGTTGTTGCCTAAGGGTTCCCTCTCCTTCCTTTAATTGAGTTGTGCTACCCCAAAAATTATCCTCTACTGGATCTACTCCATTTGGTTTTCGAGGGCTCTTTTATCCTTGAATATATCTCTAAAGTCTTGAAAAAACCTAGTGTTTGCCTCATCTTTTCTTGTTCTAGGTGTGAGTACCATTTGATGTTTGGACATCAACTAATTTGCAAGGATCTATGAAACAGTTGAAGGAGTCCGATACTTCCTCCAATTTCCTTATTCCACCCTTATTTTCCTGAACGATTCTTATTAGATTGTAACTACAGTCCAAGGGTTTGGCCTAACGAGCTCGTACACCAAATGAAGGTCGGAATGAATTTGTATTAGTTTATATTGATAAACTAAATTTTTATTATCTTATTTTTAAATTTCTTTCTATCTTGTAATTGATTAATTAATCAAAAAAATTATATAATATATTATTTTTACTATTTACGTTAATTATTTTATTTTTTATTTCTTCTTCAATTTTATTATTTTTAAATTTTTATCTTGTTGAATAACTTTTTACCGTATTTTCCATGATTCAATAACCATATAAATAGAGGTATAACTTACAATATAATCCTTGTTTAATATACAAATTATTTATTAACTTTCAAATTAATCATCAAATATTATCGTGATTCTTCATTTTTCTTTATCAAGCTCAATTCCTTAATGAAAGCAAAATTAAATCTAACTGCATTGTAGAACCTTGTTATGTGAGAGGTCAATGACAAACTCAATAGTTAACTTTCCAAACAGTTGAATCATAACCTATTTTATCCCATACCTTTGATTTCTGCGTCTTCATCGCCCTAAAATTTCAACTATTCCAAAGGTCCTCGTTGATTTCCACGTTTCTTTTAGAAAAGCACCGGAATAGTATTGGCAGTGGCATTGTAATTTATTCCAGAAATAACAGGACGTACATACGGGATTGTGCGGCGCTAAATATATGAGAGTTAGAATAAAAATTATTAGATAGGATAAAAAAATTATTAGATATTTTAAAAATTTTAATGTTAAGGAATAAATTAGAAAAAATATAAAACAAACATCAATGAAACATATGACCCATTTTAGAAGAATTTTCTAATATTAAACTCTTAATGGTAGCTAATGGTGTCAATCTATTTGGAGAGCTTAGATAGATTCGCTAATTCTAGCCAATTTTAGTTATAAACATAACATTCCTCACCTGTCAATAAAGAGGGAGTAGATAATGTTTGCATTAATTATTTAAATATTTAGTAAAGGAATACTCAAAATATATTAATGTAATTTTTTTATTTTATTTATGTTAATTTTATTTATTATTATTATTTATAATGAATTATTTATTTGTAATTTTTAATAATTAGGTCAGTACATAGGCAGAGAGACAAATGTGTATCATGTGCCTTTTATTGGTCAATTTTTAAGTTATGGGCCAACTTTTATAGTTATGGGAAATTCATGGTGTTCCAAGGTTAACAAATTTATTTACGTGGTAAATTCATGATGTAACGTTCCAAGGTTAACACATTTATCTATATGGACAATCAAATGTATATCATGTGTCTTTTATTGGTCAATTATTAAAGTTATGGGTCGGAAATTTATGGTCCCCCAAGGTTAACAAATTTACTTACGTGGAAAATTCATGATGTCCAAAGTTTAATGCATTTTCTTAGATGGTGTCTTCGAACAAAACCTCGATAGGGAGGATAACAATTGTTCCTCACAACCACCAATGTTAAAGACAATTGACATCCATATATGTTATTTATTATAATTTTGATATACTCATTCTATTCAATTTATAAGAATACATTTCCATTTATGTTTCCCAAAGGTCAAGTGGCTAGCTTTCCACAAGGTATTAAAGAACAATACATTAAATTCATCCAATTACTCTACTATGATCACCCACAACTAGCTCTCTTGATTAATGCAATACATGTAGGAAAGAATTTCACAAAAAGTTAATCGAAAAGTTTAAATGGGAGAAATAGCAAAGAAAAATTTTCCAAAGTCATTAGTAACATCAGGGAAGTAAAGATAATTTTGATGGGGAAAAATTTCATGAAATTAGCATACCTTTTTAAGTTTTGGACTCTTATCATATTTAAAATATTACAATATATACATTATTTATTAATAAATATTTTTTTATTTCTAATCAAAATTAAATGAAAAGGACCCATAGGGTGTAGAGCATATAGTGACAATGTAATCTCTCAAGGCACCCTATGGTTTAAAGGCTACTTGTTTGAATCTCCGTGGGAAAAAATCCAAGTAGGCTAAGGGCTGGTGTGGCCCAAGTTGGGTGTGATCCCTTGGTGATTTTGACAACTTAGATGCCGTTGGTCACGTCTACTCAAACCACAGGTTATTTGTGCAATCATGTCACAACTTGCATAAACTAGAAAACAAAAAGAAATAAAGGATAGTGTTCCCTTTCTTATTATGTTCTACCTCTAGCTCTCCCAGTCAACTTCAATGATAAAGTAAAGCAAGTTATATATGACCTCATCAAGTACATGCAATAAGTAAAAATTTATAATTGAACTATTAATCATAGGACTTGTTGACAGTTGAATTAGTTGCATTCTATAATTTATTGTTGACGCTACTTTTTATTTAAATAAATCCATAAAAAATGTATCAAGTATTGAAAGAGAAATTATTTGTGTAATGTGTGGAATGAAAAAGTATCTACCTTTAATCATATTCAATGCAATAGAGCGTTATCTCATACACCTATTTGAGGAGGTTAAAGTACCTTGACTGCCACACACAAGTTCAATGTCGTTGATGGAGAGGAAGTTGAAGGCATTGAAGGATATTTTTTTTAGAGGTGTATTCCAACCTAGTATGTCGGAGATGTTGTAGTGAAGTGTTAGATGCCATGTTATAGTGAAGAACTAGATCAAGAAATAATAATAATGAAACATAATGTTGGTTCGGTACAATTTCTTATATTGCAAATATGTTTCTAATAATAAGATTAAAGAAAATTTCTTTAAAAAATAAGAATATGGGTATCCCATTAAAAAAAAAATTAATGATGATTCATATTCATAACCATGATATTTTAAAACATACTGTTTAAATTTGATCAATAACCATATAAATAATTAATGCTTACAATAATATAAATCTACATACGAAGATTTCTATAGATATATAATGTGTCAAATAAAAATTCCATAAAAATATATTTGCAGTTACATGTATTATGAGGGTTTTAATGGAATTAGAAATAAAAATATCTATCTATGTAGAGATGTAAAACATAATATATGTGTATGTGGGGATCAATCTTACTATATAGAAGGACATAGTTTAGTTTTGAGGATTCTCACTAAGGTTTCATTTTTTTAGGGTTTTTAACAAACAAAGGTTACCCCATGGGGTGGGAGGTGAAGGCCTCTACTTCAGTAATATTGTAGGAAGGTGTGCAAAAATTAAGATTGCTGTAGATTGAATGATACCAATTCATAAAAGAATATATCTACTTCATTTCTAAGTTCTTCTACTCATGGTCAAGCATGACAAAAATTGACTACTACAAATACACTGCTACCAAAAAAGGTAAATAAATCAAGATCCTACCTTTCACAGACAATGAAACCCCATATGTTTGAAAAAATTTAAGAAAAATTATGCGAGAAAAGTTAATATATGAAAGAAAATTCACTAATAAGAAAATTTGTGGGGATCTAGTGCTCATAAAGGATATTCATTAGTTTGATCTACAAAAAGGAGCCTCTGAAAGGTGATATAGAGTTGGAGCTAGGACTTGAGTGGTTTTTTACAACTTCTTTTAATAATTTGGAAGAAAAAGACAAATTTTCAAGGAGGACCACATTTCCTAAACTAAACGAGTCTTTGTATCAAACCCAATGTAGAATTATTCAATCCTAATGAAGAAGATTTTAACTCTACATTTGTCTATATTCAACTTAATTCTCTTCCTCAATAATTTTGGGAAAACGATATTCTACATGCTATATGAAATCTTATATTGTCTTTTAATATGCTTTCATATCCCACATTTGTGCATACATGGCTCTAACAAAGGTACTCCCAGCTAGTATTCAAATCAACTCTCTTGATAACTTGTGGGAACAACCCCTAGATTACAAAAAAATCCATTTGACTCAACAAATGCTATTAGTATGGTTATCTCTTTAGATAATTTTCATCTAATTTGACCTAGGAACCTATGGAAGGAACATAAGAAACAAATTAGTGAGGGTTTGTTGTAATTATAAATATGTGAAAGATTACTAGAAAAGGGACAAGAGAGTTTCATCCAAGGGAATAAAGAACAAAATAGATATAGTTTCATTCAAAACTAGAAGAATACTAAGTAAACTATGTTGAAAAATATACCAAGAAAAGATGGAAACCCATCTGCAAAGAAAGAGAATGTTGACTTTTCTGAAGTAAATTCAAAAATAAACTTAGTACAAAAGCTTGACATAAAATATAGAAATGTGCGAGGAAAAGTAGAACCACTCATAGTAAAAGGAGTTGGATGAAATGGATCTATGACATCTGGATTTACAAACGATAGAATTGGAATGAAAGAATAAATATCCAATAGAAATTTCTGAAGACAGAGCCCAAATCGTTACAAAATCCTACATAAAATATCATAAAATACTTCACCAACAAGCCCTAGGTAATCTTTTTTCTCCTCCTCCTTATTTTGGGATAAAAGTAATATAAAAAAATACCAAATTAAACCTAAAAAGGAAGGTAAGGAAAAGGGTAGTAAAAGATAAAAAATCGCGTACAATAAATGGGAGAGTATCTAGTCAATACAAGAAGGGTAATGTTAATGAAACCTACCTACCAACCCTCCCCTCAGAGTTGTCAATGAAAGTGATCTTTGAATAACAAGGGTCTTAATAGTAAGACTAAAATAAGACTCCTCAAAAACTAAACCATGCAAGAATATTCAAATATTTTGATCCTACAAGAACCTAAATGTTTTGTGGAATCAATCAAATAAATTTGTAAGGAAGTTTCAAAAAATAGTTAAGGAGTCACCAATGATACTCAAAGGGCCTCGAGAGGCTTGGCGATTCTTTGGAAACATTCTAGAATTTCACTTCTTGATTCATTTGATTCTCCAAGAACCATTATATCTAGATTCCATCCAATAGGATTTGTCGGTATTTGCTTCATTACTAATGTTTATGGACCTAATTATTCTTTGGAAAAGATGATCTACCTTCAAAATCTTCAAAATATTTCCAACATCGTTGGAGGAAAATCACGGATCATTAGAGGAGATTTTTATATCATAAAATCCATAAAAATATGAAAGGAGGTATAAACATATCAGATGACAATGGTTCTCTCTTAACAGACATTATAAATCAATGTAATATGATGGACAACAAATAATGGCATCATTTCTTGGAACAACAAAATGAGGGGATCTTCTCCAATTTCTTCTAATTTGAATAATTTCCTTCTTTCTTAATCACTTTACTTAACTATATTAACTTTGAATATTTTATCCTACCTTGTAATGTGTCAAATAATTTGCCATTATATTGGAAAGAAAACTTGAAGGAAAAACCCTTCACATTTGAATATTTTTTGTTAAGGCACACTTATTTCCTAAGAAACATTGAATCTTGGTGGAAAGAATCGGAAAACATGGATGCAACCATTGTGTGTCAATTAGAGAGTAGAATACTATATCTTAAAATGAATATAAAGGAGTGGAATATTAAATAATTCAACAACATCCATGAGGAAAACAAGAGATTGACTTTGTACAAACAATTATGAGAGGATAGAAACCAAGAAAATTAAAGCACCAATAAGTTATTTTTCAAATCCAATTGGAAGAGGAGCTTAACTAAGAGGAAATTTTATGGAGGAAAAGATCAAAAATCCAATGTCTTAAATAAGGAAAAAGGAACACCAATTTTTTTCACAAATTCTAGCGCAATAGAACTGTAAGTATTAAAACTCTCAAAGTCAAAAGGTTGAATATTGTGATGAAATAATTGAGCTAATAGATCACTTTATGAACATCTTGATAGAACCAGTCATAGATCGAAGACCTTCCATTTGGAAAATAGAAAAAAATATTCCAAAGTTAGCCACGCTAGAGAAAAACACAATGTTATCAAGGGAGGTATCCATGACAGAAATAGAGGAAGTAGTAAAGGGAATTACCATAAATAAATCACTAGGGTTGAGTGCTTTCACTGTTGGTTTCTTCCAAAATATGTTGAGACTGCTCGAATATTTTAGGGCTTCCTCCTTTACTCTCTCAACCTTGGATTCCACCGTTGTCTGTCTCATCCCTAAAGGTACTCACTCTAATTCCACCTTTGAATTTTAGCTCATTTCACTTTATAATATAGTTTATAAAATAATTTCTAAAGTGAATTCTAATAGAGTCAAAACTCTTGTTTCTACTTTCATCTCTCATAAACAAACTGTTAAAGGTGGGAAAATCATGGAAAAAAATATTTTGGCTTGTGAACAGATTTAGTCACTTAAATATTCAAAAAACCCTAGAATGTTAATCAAACTAGATATCTCAAAATCCTTGAATTGTCTTAGCTAACAATTCATTTGTCATATGCCTAAAGTTTTCATTTGGAGGAATCTTGTATTCACTAGGTCATGTCTCTTTGTACAAAAGAGTTTTTCTCTATTCTTGTATGTGGTACCCTCCTGGCCCCATTTCCTCCCTCTAGTTATCAAGAAAGGAAACTTTATTTCTCTTTATCTATTTCTCCTAATGGAAGAGGGATTGGGCCATGCCTTAACATTTGTTACCATGGAAGGTTCTCTAAAAGGTATTCCTACTAAAATTTCACACCCTACATCTACTCATCAACAATTTGTTGATGACATGCTTCTCATGGGTTTTCATATGGTTATAGACATCATTTCATTTAAGGCTATCCTTAATAAAATATTTGATTTTTCTGGTGCTTCTACCAATTTAGCTAAATCACAAATTTTATTTTTCAATACTCCCTCTGACATTCAATTTTATTATGTTAGACTCCTAGGGATTCAAATGAGTTATTTTCCATCTAAATATATTATAACTCCTTCAGTGAAAACCATATTGTAGTATATTATTGGCTACTACAAAAGAAGAACCTGCTTATTCTTTTTGTCTATACACACTTAGCTACTTTTCTTTACTATGTATTACAAAGTATTTTATAACACCTTGCGCACTTCCCTGTGACATACCCCGAAGTGCCCAAAACATGACCATCATGTAGTGTACTCATCCAAATATGTAGCTTAGATCCTCCCTAAAACACTAATGGAAAAATGCCTTGACCTTCCCGTGAAGGAAAGGGCTCTAAAACCCTAACTTAAGGATCATCTCTCCTGACACACTAAAAACTGCGATGGTCACTATTTGCACTATATAATCTCCATGATGCCATCGTGGTTTTTGCTCCGATACCAGTGATGATCCATAAAAGGAAATTTTCCCAAAGATGAAAAGAAGCTCTGTGATCTAGAGGCTTCCATAATGATGAGTTGGAGGTTGTTTTACATGGATGAGGTCTATTTCTCTCAACTTGGCCCTTTGGTCTTATTCCTATGAGCTACCTCCTTGAGATGAGGTCCTTATCCTATCTTTGGAGAGATTCCAACTCACTTTCCATGCCTAAATATTCATCCTCTCCCATTCCAAATGGTTGGTCCTTGGCTATTTTCACCCTTATGCTGAGATTGTGCCTACATGCTACTCATTTGTCTTGGAGAAGGAGTGCTTGGAGAGCTTGAGATTGGACTTGTGAATTCACTTAAGGAGAGATTATTGACATCAATGCTTGGTTGTATGATTCCTCATTTGTTCTATTAATATATACAACTGTTGGTTCATTTTCCATAAATATGTATGTTAATGCATCATTTATCTCAATGCTCATTGATCTGTTAGGTAGGTTACCTTCGATTATGTTATTTGTACTAGTATTGATTTGTTGTGTTTTGATCTCTTGTGTAGGCATTCAAACATTGTGAGCAGTAGGAACAAACCTGTGGTGCTAGTGATTTGAGGTCTTCAACAAAGGAGGACATAATAGCATCAGAACAAGGTACGCCATCTTCCTCTCATCCTATTTCGATTGTAACTTAGGAAAGTGTCTAGTAGATTTTCACATAGGTTGCTAGTCCCACTCATTGGGCTAGAGGGATCATCTTTGTCTGTAGAGAGGATTTCCTAGACAACAAAATGGTATCTCCACTAGGGAAGCTATAACCCTTTCCATCCATTCCTTCGATCTGATCCTTTGACTAGTTTGACCAACCATCAATTTCTCGGCTTGTTTGCATCAGTCTGGGTTTATACAGTTAATGATTTCTTCTTTTGAGTGCTAAGTTTGGAGTGATTCTTGAAATATTTATTTTTTCCCATATTCCTTGCTCAGCACGAGTTTTAGCAGTGATAGTCACGCTTGCAGCACTATTTTTCACCTTTACGGTCACGTTGAAAAAGAAATTCTTCATTGTTTACCCGTGCTAAACATCATCACTACATTTTCTATATAAAGTAGTGTTGATGACACCGACCAATGTGAGTTTGGCTATGCACTATAGAGCTGATAAACCAATCATCACGGATTTGCTATCTAAAGTAGTGTTTGATCCTAGAATGTGATAAGTTTTAAGGTTTTTGCCTTAGAATCCAGTGTGTCTTTGCCCCTATGGTCTTTTGTCATCCTGTATGCTTGGATTTGTCAGTGTTTTTGATTGATTGTCTTGATCAATTTGGAAAGTTTTTCTCATTGGATTTCAAGTGAAATCTGATGGAGTTCTAGGACTTCTAGTCAACTGGTCATTTCTTTCTTCTTGTTAGTGTTAATGAAATGCTAGTTTTGCTAACTGATTGAGTGTTATTTTCTATGGAAATCATTGAAAACATCATTACGCATTTGTTTTATCTTGTTTTTCAAAATTTACTTTTCGTAAAAATGCATTAGATCAGTTGCATTGAAAAGTTATTTTTTGAGATTCATCATTGAAAATAGGTCACATTTTTCAGTGATTGAAAGCTAAAAACTGCGTTAGGTGCATCAAATCATTCAAAATGAAAAGAAAAGTATAATTCATGTAAGTGCATCTTTGTAAGGTAAAATCATTTTTGTTTTGAAAAAGTTGCATGTGGGATTGTGAAAAGTGAAAATATTTTTTACTTTTGGCGTTGTATTTGGGAGACGAAAGGGAAAGTTAGTTGAAGACATTTCACATGATGCATTTTGTTTGATGCATTATTGATTGAAATTTCTTCTTTTCGTTAGTCTAGCTTCCATTGAAATGAAAATTTTTCCTTTTATCATATAGTTGCATCATAGGTGTTCAGGTGACATCTTTTTGATCCTTAAAACCAAAACTTAATTGAAGATAAAATTAAAATTTACTTCAATTAACTTAAGGAGAATTTGGAACTTAATGCAAATATCTAGACATCTGGGCTAGAGACGTGTTCTAGCATCTTTAAACATAGAAACTATCATTAACTACCTACATTATATCCCAGGGGTGAAACCTTGTTCTAGTATGGAAGTATATCGAAGGTTCTCTATTACTTTCAAGTATATCAGAGGCACTTTAGTATTGCAATTATATGGGAACACTCTCACCAAGTGGTTATGCATAGGTAATGCTAACACGGAATTGTGCTCCCCATACCATCAAGTATATGTAGAAATCTCATGTGTAGATCAAACTGGTAATGAAATGTACTAAAGCAAAACACATGATCTATTTCTACAAAACATTAAGTGGAAGCAAAATCAATTTCATGAGCAACATCAACCATAAACACATATAAATGACCAAGAGAAATAATCACACGTAACATAGATATACCACTGGGGAAAGCACCAGCATAAAACCGCCAACACTGTATTATCAATCAAGTGGAAATCCTCTTCTGTTTAAAAAAAAAATATCGGCTCAAGAGCTATCCTCTACTATATGAAATCAAAAGATGAAGATCATAGACTCACTATGCCTTAATATGTAGGCCTCAAGTCCACCAATCCCCTATTTCCTTGCACAATTTTGATTGGGTTCCAATTCATAACATGTGAGCATTGGCCCCAAATCATACCTGCTGTCAACCATAGGTCCAACTACACAATCCTTGAGGACACTACTTCCTCCTGCATGCAAGGAATATTTCATGGGAAGATCCAAGCATCTGATAGTACACTGTCCCTCATCTGATCTCAACTGGGTCTCTGACAGAACTATAATGAAATAGTTATCCATGAGTGAATCCTCAGTTATCTAAAATAATAGTTGTCACATGCATGCAAGCATTAACAAACTATATTTTATTATTTTAACAACTTGTTAAAATAATCTAAATGGACTTGAATACTTAGAAATAATTCAACTGATTCTCTCATTATAGAACTCATACTTAATTCCTCAATCGATGGAGAGAATAAAGGATGAATTCCTCAATCAGTGGGACAACTAATTTGCATGTTCTCACAAAGACTTCAAGTTTAATTTTTCCAACTAATTAACTCATGGAGATTAATCAGTTAATATTTTAAATTGCCGTTAAGACCAAATTCAATTTTACTTCCTATAGATAGACCAGGGACTACTATAAATAGGAAGGGACCCAGAAATGCTATTTTTAGAACTTTCTATTCTTAGCAGTTTCACCTTTCACCCAAGGTGGGCAATGACCTCATTGGCCAAACTGCTATTTTTAGACATGCTATTTTTAGACATTCTATTTTTGGCATATTCTAAATTTAGCATTTCTTGTTGCCCACTTTTCAACACTCCCTCTCAATAAGAAATGGATTATCGACAACCCCGATCCTTGCTCCGTGAAACTCAAACTTGCCTTTTGACAATGCCTTTCTCAAAATATCTGCATCCTGTTCATCGGTTGAAATTTACTACAACATCATGATCCTCTTGACCACACAATCCCATAGATTATGATAGCGTATATCTATATGCTTGGACTTTTCATGAAACACTAGATTCTCAGAGAGTTTAATGCAACTTTGATTATCACAATATATCACTGTAGGATCCATCATCTGACCAAACAATCCCACTAGAATCTTCTGCATCTAGATGGCTTCACATACAGCCTGACTAGTTGCCATGTACTCTGCCTCTGTTGTGCTAAGTGTGACTGATCTCTGTTTCTAGATATACCAAGAAATTGCAGCTAGCACAAGGTCGAAGATTCCTCCAAAAGTGCTCTTCCTGTCTGATGGACTACCTGCCCAATATGCATCTATGAAGCCTTGGAGCTTCACTCCCTCTGTCTGCCTGTACCATAATCCATATTGTGTAGTGCCTCTAAGATATCTCAGCACATGCTTTGCTGCCTTCCAAAATAACTTGTTTGGCTAAACCATAGCTTGACTCAGCTAGTTCACCACAAAGCACAATTCTGGTCGTGTGTTCACCAAATACATGAGTGAACCCACAAGCCGCCTATAATCAGTTGCAGCTACTACCTCAGATGAAGTAGCATCCTCCCTCCTCCAGTTACTTTCTAGAGGAGTCTCCATGGGCTTGCACATCTCCATGTGGAAGCACCAGAGTATCTCATTGGAATACTTGCCTTGAGACACAAATACTTCCCCATACCTTTCCCACACCTCCATGCCTAGAAAGTAGTGCATGAGGCCCATGTCCTTCATCTCAAACTCTCTTGAAAGATCCTTCTTACAAGACTTGATCAACTGATCATCACCTGTCAGAATTAGATCATCGACATAAAGTACAATAATGAATAGCTTACCATCTAAAATGATGTGGTAGAGGTTCACATCTACTTCTCTCTTGGTGAAGCCCAACATAGTGAAATAGCTATTGATCCTGGTATACCAAGCACAGGGTGCTTGCTTCAGCCCATACAAGGCTTTCTTGAGCCGACACACATGTGACTCACAAACGAATGTCTCAAATCCCTCTGGCTGCTTTATGTATACCTCTTCCTCAATATCCCCATTAAGGAATGCTATCTTCACATCCATTTGATGGATCTGCCAACCCATCTGTGTTGATAGTGCTAGAATCGATCTAATCGATGATTACCTTGCAACAGGAGCAAAGGTCTCATGATATTTAATCCCCTCAACCTGTGACAAACCACGGGCAACAAACCTTGCCTTGTGTTTCTCAATACTACCATCAGTTGCCTGCTTTACCTTGTAAATCCATTGTGAAGTAACCACTGACTTGTCCCCCAGTCTAGGAACAACATCCCATAAATTGTTCTGCATGATAGAATCATACTCCTTTACCATCGCATCCACTCAAACTGGCTGCTTTAATGCCTCCACAAAAGAAGAAGGCTTGGTCACTACACATTCCCCAAACAGGGCCATCTAGCCAGTGTATCTATTAGGATATCTCCTCTGTTTGAGCTGAGAGGATGGCTGCCCCACATTCTTTCTCGCTTCCAGCATCAATCTGTCAGCTTCCCATGAGCGTTTTCACCCCTCTCTGGAAGACTCTCCGGTAGTGGTGATCTCCGCAACTAGAATCTTTGCATGAGGCTATCGCATCATCAGGAGGCTCCTCCTCCTTAGGAACTAATAGTTCCTCATCATCACCATGCAACTTGAGCTCCCTCTCAAGTGATACTCGCATGGCTCATTGCTCATCAAACTTCAGATCACTGCGCACTACGGTCCTCTAACTAGTAGGGAGAAACACACGATAGTTGTGAGCTGCATTTGTGTACCCCACAGGTATTCCCAACTCAGCTGTTAGGTCTAGCTTCATTTGAGCATCTTTGGTCACATGACAGAAGATTGGTGATCCAAAGATGTGGAAGTGACTCACATCTGGTCTCTTCCTCGAAAAAGCCTCCATAGGAGTCTTCATCTCCAAAATACAATGAGGACTTCTGTTCTGAAGATGTACTGCTGTATTGCGTGCCTCAGCCCATAGATGAAGTGGTAGGCCTTGGTCATGCACAATCAGTCGAGCTGTGCCCACAATAGATCTATTCTTCCTTTCAGCCACCCCATTTTGTTGTGGGTTATGAGGTGCCGTGAGTTCCTGTTTAATTCCTTCTAAAGCGCAGAAGTCCTTAAACTGCTGGGAAATATACTCTCCACTGTTATCACTTCGCAAGGGCTTTACTTTCATCCCTGATTCTTTCTCTGCCAAAGCTTTGAACTCACAAAACTTGAAGAAGGTTTGATCCTTATTTTGCATGAAGTAGATCCAACATCTATGAGAAAAATCAACAACAAAAATAACATAATACCTTTGCTTTCTGATTGAGGCTGTAGAGAAGGCCCGCATACATCTGAATGAACTCGCTCCAAAACTGCTCCTGCTCTACCCTCCCGATCATGAAAAGAATATTTTACATACTTACCCAAAGTGCAACCTTTGCATGTGCTCAGTTGCTCCAGCTTGCACTTGGGTAATCCGATAGAAATTTGTTGCATGATCTTCAAGGCCCCATGATGCAAGTGGCCCAGTCTCCTATGCCTTAACTCGCTAATATCTTGGCCATGTATCACCTCTGCTTTGGAACTCAAAGCAGCATAGTCTTCTACCTGTAACTTATAGAGATTCTTCACTCGAATCCCTATCTATTTTGTTTTTCCAGTGCCTATATGCCTTAGGTAAACCTTTCCCAAACTAAAGACTACATCATAGCCTTTATCCTCAAGCGAAGCGATGGACACAAGATTCCTTTTCAGCCCTAGTACATACATAACATCAGAAAGAGAGAGGGGAGAACCATGCTCCCTCTAAAACACAACCGTACCTTCACCTGAGACATGGTACTTTCCATCATTGCCCATCTTGATCTGTATCTGGAGATCCTTGTCTTCCAAAGTGGTAAAAATAGTCTTGTCACCTGACATGTGGAAAGAAGCTCCACTGTCCAAGTACCAAACACATCCCATGCTAGATGAAACTGTTGAGCCTCGAACCTGCACCTTCCTATACACCCTCTCAGCCTTCTTTTTCCACTCATTTCATCCACCAAGTTGATTAAATCATTGTATTTTAGTTTAAAAACGAGCTTTTGACATGGTTTTCTAACTACGCTGATGACTGTTGTTTGGTTTAGAATTTTGTTCAGACAGCTGCGGAAGCTTCTCAGTTTCTGCAGCCAACACAGGTTTCCGCAGCTGACCCAGGTTTCTGCAGCCAGCACAGGATTCCGCAGCCGTTTTGTCAAACACCGTGCTACAGGTATCCTCTCAGGAAATGAGCCACATGGGCAAGTTACAGGAGTCAAGGACATGGAACGTGTCCCTCCAGGTCATCCAACACGGCCATAAAAGCCCGCGGTCAAACAAGGGGCAAAGGATAGTCAACGGAAGTGTTCAGTGGTGGCACGGCTCTGCGTAGCTCTGTTTTTGAGCACGTGAAGCTACGTGGCACAATCCTTAGCCACGAAGACATACTGATAGCGTGAATCCAACAACCATACCTCTCAGATTTAATAAACATGATGACAATTACCTAGATACGGGCTGAAAAGGATTTACGTGTCTCTGGCAGCGTGGTTAATAGCGTAGATTTAGTTAATATGTTTAGCTTTCTTTCCTTATAAATAACGCATCCATGAACGTTGTAAAAGTTAATCTCTTGTGTTAACATTTTTGGTATTGTAATCCGACACTGCTGTATTTCCCCACTGCACTTTTACGTTAATGTTTAATATATGAGAAGACTGGTTTAAACTTAAGCTTGTAGCTGTTCGTTGAATCGGTTGAAGTGGCAGAGGGCCCCTGCTTACTGAAGCCTTGTACAGTTGTCTTTTAACTCTTGCATTACTTTTTCCTGTTTATGTATATTAGCTGTACAGTTGTCATTTAAATGTTGCGTTTTATTTGATCATGTATATTAGCTGTACATAACAAAGCTTTTTGATTTCTGTTGATTTACATTTTCATTGCTACTCTTTATGGTTACAACTGATCAGTGTTTTCTGTAGGTTTTCATAAGCAGCCCGGGGCAATTTTTCATCTTTTCTTTTTATAACTATTGGCATACGAGATCATCTTGTCTTTGTCGCTGACTCTTGTTTTCTGAAGTTCGATTTCCAGTACTGTCATTTCCTTAAGTTGTACATTTATTTTCTGCTCTTAGATATCATGCTATACATCTGTTAACGGTTCCTTTCTATAATTGAATAACTTTATTGGGAACCAGAATATCACTCATTATAGCTTGATTTAGTTTGCTTTAGATCTCACATTGCTTGACTTGTTCATGATTGTTTCTCACAGGGTAAATTAAGCTGAAAGGAAAAAGGTCAAGAAAGTTAAAGTAGTGTGATTAGTCTCTTTTAAGCAGTTTAAGTTCTTTTAGATTTCACATTGCTTAACATTTCATGATATCTTTTCACAAGGAAGATTGAGTTGAAGAGTTGAAATAGTGTGGGTTAGTTGTTCTTACTTTTAATTGAATTTAGTGTAGATTTCACTTTCATTTTCATTCAACAACAAAGATACTGGGCCAATTTCATTGTTTGATGTCTTTATTTCTTTTGAAGAATTGATTTCGTTGCAGTTATTTAAAAGATTTCTTTCTTTTAAGTTTTGAAAAACCACTTAGAGATCACCATAATCATCCATATTTCACTTGCTTTATCACCTTTTCATCATCTCACATTAGGGAAAGATAAATCCAAAAACAAACTTAAAAAAAACTAAAAATGACAAAAGACTAAGGAAATGGTTATCTAGTACATATAGTACACTTCACTTCGTCAGTTTACGAACCTCGGGTTGACATTATAAATAGCAATTTAGATCACACTAAATTGACCAAACATTTTGGCGCTGTTGCCGGGGAAGTGAAATTGGGTAGCCAAATTCTTAAAAAAAAAACAACAAGAAAATTTCAAGCAAGGAAAATTGATAACCTCTCAAAGTATGCTCTCCTCTTGCACTTAGTGTGATCTGGAGGACCAGAAAAGAGAAAGTTATTGGTTTAATAGTTTCTTGAGTATGCTCTCTTCTTGCACCTAGAGTGATCTGGAAGATCAGAAAGAGAATTATTAGCCCGAGTTGAAGAAAAATAAAAAATGACATGCATAGAGCAAGAGATTCTAGGGGAAGGTTTTTAGCTAGAGCCAAGAGTTCGATTTTTACAAGTCCATCTACTTCAAGGAATAGACAAGAGACACCTCCATCATCTCCAACTTACACTCCTAGCCCTAGGATTCCTGGAATTCAAGAGGCAGGAGTCGACTCTCCCACACCTTCCATCGAATCTGAATTAGAAAGAGATCCTTTCCTTCCTTCTACAGAGAGACAAATTGTAATTGAAGAAGTAGAATCATCTGAAGAAGAAGAAGGAGAAATTCCTTCTCATTCACCCTTAGTAGAAGAACCAGAAGACTCTGAAGTCTCCAGGGAAACTACCATGACAGAGGAAGGAGAAACTGGATTTGGTAGAGGTAGAGGTAGAGGAGGAGGAGGAAACAATGGAGGAGGTAGAGGTAACATTGGGGGAAATAGGGATGGAGATAACTCATTCAGATTTCCTATAGTCAATGAGGACTCCCGAGCCACAATAAAAAACATCTCACCATCTGTCCTCCCAAACTTCCATGGGTTAAGGAATGAGGACCCTGAAACATTTCTATTTGAGTTTGAAGTCGTGTGTCGAACTTATGATTATCTGGAAGACTCTCAAAAACTCAAACTGTTTCCTTCAACATTGAAAGGAGAAACCTTGAAATGGTTCATGGGATTACTCACTCAATCCATTAGGTCTTGGAATGATATGAAACAAACATTTTTGGATAGGTACCTGGACTATTGTATGCCCACCAATCACAAGGATGAGGTATTCAAAATGGTGCAAAGAGAAGATGAAAACTTGGAGGATTTACTTGAAAGATTTCAATACAACCTGAAAAGAGCAAAAATGAATAACTTAGATGAGGAGACCTTGAAAGCCCTTCTATTAAAATCCATTAGAGATGAATGGATAGATATTTTGAACATGATGGGGAAGGGAGATATATCTCAACTTTCACTCAATGATATAGCAGAGCTATGTGTCCATCTCTTAAGGGGGAAATATAAAACTCAAAAAGGGCCTAGAGATCCTTCTCTCATCAAAGCAAACAAATCTGCAACTGGATCAGTAAGTAGGGCTGAGATTGGCAACATGCTTGATGAATTCAAAACTGACATCTTAGGGAGTCTTAGTGAGCAACTAGACACCCTTAAGATTCACAATAAACAGAAAGCAAAAGCTGAGGCTTTGGCCATCTTTTCCCCAAAGTGTAGGAAGAAACATGCTCTAAGGGAATGTCCCTTGGATGCAAAAGTTGTAGAAACATGTGTAATTTGTTCAGAGAATCATGAGACCAAGGATTATCCTTCAATTCCTGGGCTCAAAGCTGTCTTTCAAGAAGATCCAAATACAATCGAATCTCTCTGTTTTGTTGCAAGGAGACCTTGGCAGGGGCAACAAAATCAAGGGTTTAGCAACTCTATGAACTTTCAACCCCCACCAAATTGGAATCCTTGGCAACAACCTTGGTCCCAACCTCAAAATCCTTTTCAATCATGGGTACAAGGTATGCAAAATCCTTATGGGAGATTTGCTCAATTTTACCAATATCCTCCATCTTTTCAAAACCAACAAGCTCCACAAATTCCAAATCAAAATCCACAACTATCATTGCCATTTCCACAACAACAACAACCTTCTCAACAGAATCCAAATTCTCAACTCTTGCTTCCATTCCAACAGAAGTCAAATCAACTTCCTTCTCAGCCATTGCCAAACCCCAATAATAAAAACCCTCAAAATGCTTACATGATGGAAGGTCAACAATTTCCCACCTATATGATTGTTACTCTCAATGAAGTACAACTCAGATCAGGTAGAGTCCTAGATAAGCCTTCTATAAATGCTCAAAAGCAAAGCATCTTTGAGGAAGAGTCTCTTGAAGCCAATAAGGGTTCTAAAGCATCTCTTCAAAACCCAAACACTCAAAAAGAAAAAGAAAAAGAGTTAACCCCCACAACTCCCATAGTTGAGCAACCTGCATCTTTATCCACACCTCCTCTTCCTAAAAGATTACAAATTGACAAAGGAGTGGAAAAACAAATTTGGTTGCCTGACTATAATTTTCTAGATGAATTGAAGAATGTCTGTATCAAGATTCCCTTGTTACAAGCCATTAAAGAGATTCCTATTCTACCAAAAACAATAAAGGAGTTGAGTCTTAAAAGACCAGGAAGGAAACCAAGAGATACCAGAAGAATCCACCTGGTAGGGAAAATTGCAGATATCATGATGGGAAAAATTACTATGCAGAAATATGTAGATCCCAGTAGTCCAATTGTCAAAACACATATCAATGGGGTAGAAATACCAAATACTTTGATTGATTTAGGGGCTGCTATCAACATCATGAGTAGACAGACTATGGAACAACTAAAACTTCCTAATATTCTTTTTACACCTACTTTATTGCAACTTGCAGATCGATCAATTATCAAACTAGATGGTGTATTAGAAGACATTCCAGTCTCCTTAGACTCTTGGGAATATCCAGTCGATTTCATGATTTTAACTCCCAAGAGTAGTCTAGGAGGACATCCTCTTATCTTAGGAAGACCTTGGCTAGCCACAGTTGATGCTTTCATAAGTTGTAGGTCTGGGGATATGTATATTTCTGATGGTAATTCGACAAAGAAGTTCAATCTGTATCCTCCAGCAAAAGCAATTACAGAAATAGGAGATAATGAGTGGGTTGATGATGAAGATACTATACAACCTGTCTTTACCATTTCTGAGATCAGTGAAGATAGTCAAATTCTGAACACATTAGAAAACTTTGAACCATCTTTAGAATATGACCACACACAATTTCAGTTGGATTCTGACATTGAGTGTCTATCATCTAGACAAATGTCTCTTTTCTCTATGGAAGAGTTTGGTAGTTCTGCCATTGAGATTTTTCCAGGAAAAACATTGAATATCAATAGAAACTTGGAAAAATCACAACAGGGGGAGCTAACCAAAATCTTGCAAAAACATTCTACTGCATTTGAATGGGAGTATACCGATATGAAAGGTATTGATCCTAAGACTTGCATTCATCACATCTACATTGAGGAAAACATTAGACCAATCAGACAACCTCAAAGAAGGATGAATCCAAACCTTAGGGAGATAGTGAAAGAAGAGCTCCGAAAGTTACTTAATGTAAACTTCATTTACCCCATTTCAGATAGCCGGTGGGTTTCTCCTTTGGTTATAGTACCTAAAAAGAATGGTAAATGGAGGGTTTGCATTGATTACAGGGAATTGAACAAAGCAACTTTGAAGGATCACTTTCCTTTACCCTTTATTGATCAGGTATTAGATACTTTAGCAGGCAAAAAGTATTTCTCATTTTTGGATGGTTTTAGTGGTTACAATCAGATTCAGGTAGCACCTGAAGATCAGGACAAGACCACATTTACCTGTCCATGGGGAACTTTGCTTACCGAGTCCTTCCTTTTGGATTATGTAATGCACCCGCAACATTTCAAAGGGCAGTACTAGGAATCTTTTCTGTTCTAATTCATGATTGTGTAGAGGTCTATATGGATGATTTTACAGTTTATGGTAATTCATTTGAAGAGGCATTAGAAAATTTGGAAAAAGTCCTTATAAGATGTAAAGAAACAAATCTTTCATTAAGTCATGAAAAATGTTTTATGATGTTTACTGAAGGGATTGTTTTAGGACATCATATTTCAGGAGATGGGATTAAAGTTGATAGATCAAAAGTTGAAGTCATCTCCAAGTTACCTATTCCAAATTGTCAAAAAGATGTTAGAAGTTTTATTGGATTTACTGGATATTATACAAGATTTATTGAAAACTTCACCAAAATAGCATCTCCACTCTTCAAATTACTTAAAAAAGACTGTGAATTCAAGTGGGATACTGACTGTCAATCTGCATTTGAAACTTTGAAAACAAGAATATCTGAAGCACCTATTTTGAGAGGGCCAAATTGGAAACTTCCTTTCCATATTTCTACAGATGCTTCAGATACAGCTCTAGGAGCTGTGTTGGGTCAAAAGGATTTAGTTCCTTATGCCATTTACTACACCAGTAAAAATTTGACTCCTACTGAGTTAAATTATACTATGACTGAAAAAGAGTTCTTAGTTGTTGTTCACGCAATCAACAAGTTTAGACACTATATAACTGGCTATGAAACTTTTGTCCATACTGATCATTCTGCAATTAGATATCTCATGAACAAACCTGTTACTAATGGCAGAGTTACAAGATGGCTTTTACTTTTACAAGAATTCAATATTACTGTGTTAGATAGACCAGGGAAACAAAATAAAGTAGCTGATTTCTTGTCTAGAATCCAAAATACTAACGAAGATTCTCCTGTAGAGGATAAGTTTCCAGATGAATATTTGTTTGCAGTAACTACTAAAACTCCTTGGTATGCAGATATTTCTAACTATTTGGTTATAGGGAAGCTACCTCCACACTTATTTCCTAATGAGAAAAGGAAAATTATTCAGGAGAGTTCAAATTATTCATGGATTTCTAATGAATTGTTTAAAACAGGGCTAGATTGTGTGATCAGAAGATGTGTTCGGGAAGATGAAATGCCTGACATCCTTAAGGCATGTCATGATGAACCATGCAGTGGACACTTTGCTGACAAGAGGACGGCCTATAAAATCCTTTCTTTAGGATATTATTGGCCTTCTCTCTTCAAAGATGCAAAACAATATGTTAGAAGGTGTGACAGCTGCCAAAGAGTTGGGAGACCAACTCTTTCAAATGAAATGCCATTACAGCCACAGGTACTCATCGAACCCTTTGAAAAATGGACTTTAGATTTCATTGGACCTATTAATCCACCATCTAGACAAAAGAAGTATATATTGGTTTGCACTGATTATGTTACTAAATGGGTAGAGGCCAAGGCATTGCCTTCTGCCACTGAAAATTCAGTTGTTCAATTTCTTTTTGAGGATATTTTTACTCGTTTTGGTGTCCCAAGAGAAATTGTGACAGATGAAGTCAATTTACATCTAACTTGATGGAGAAGCTGATGGAAGAATACAAAATCAAGCATAGAAAATCTACTCCTTACCATCCGCAAGCAAATGGTCAAGTGGAATCTACAAACAAAGTTCTTGAGAGCATCATCACCAAAATTGTTCATCTCTACAGAAGAGATTGGGCAAAAAGGCTTCCTGAAGCCTTATGGGCCTACAGAACTACATGGAGGAACACAACAGGGCATTCTCCCTATGAACTTGTTTATGGGAAAGAAGTCTTGCTTCCCATTGAGTTTCAAGTCAAGACTTTCAAGATGGCAGTTCAGTTGGGGATGAATCTATCAGAAGCCCAAAATCATAGAATGGAGCAGCTGAATGAGCTAGATGAAATAAGACAAGATGCAATTTTAAGGACTGATCTAGTTCAGCACCAAAGAACTAAGTGGCATGACAGATATATCAAAGAGAAAAAGTTTCAAAAGGGATATTGGGTGTTACTGTTTGATTCCAAGTTTAAAGACTTCAAAGGAAAATTTCAGACTCATTGGCTTGGACCATATGAGATTGACGAAGTCTTTAGCAATGGAGCAGTTCGAGTCAAGACCATTGATGAGTTTCAAACTCCTCTCATTGTGAATGGCCACCGATTGAAAATTTATCATAAGCCACTATCAAAAGAGGACTTTGTCAAAATGTTTCAAGAAAATTCTGCAATGAGGCTGGTGGAGAGGAATCCTTCTCCTCCATCAGCCTAATCTTTGTTTCTTTCAGTTGAAAAAAAAAAAAAAAAAAAAAAAAAAAAAAAAAAAAAAAAAGAAGAGAAAAAAATCTTTTGTATAAGCCTGAAAACCAATCATAGATTGGCAGTCTTATACAGAAAATGTAGAGTGAAAATCAGGGGTACCTGACACTCTTTTCCAAAAAAAAAAAAAAACTCTCTTTCTTTCCATCTTCACTCCACCTCACTTGCCATTTCACTTCACCTCCATCTCATTTTCATCTCCATTCCACTTCACTCCACTTCATTTCCATCTCATTCCACTCATTTCATTTCATTCCATCAATAAAAGTCCCTCTTAGGACTATTTTGTTTAGTTAGTTCTTCTCTAACTATCTTTGTGCAGTTAAAGGGGTGTTGTCTTAGTTTCCGTAGCTAGAAACCGTTTCCGCAGCTAGAACCAGTTTCCGCAGCCAGAAATGATTTTTGCAGCCAGCATCACTCTGTCTCTACAGTCGGCATCACTCTATTTTCAAAAAAAATCACAGTCAAAGGTTAGTGTCATCATCACCAAGTGCAGCAAAGACATGGGGCATCTTCAAGATCAAAGAACAACCATGGGTCAGAAGCCTTAATCAAGAAATGATAAACTTCCAAAGGTATGATCAAAAATCTCTACCAAATAACAATTCAATGTCATTATTATGCATAGTTATTTAAACCATGGCAAGTTCCACTAAATGCAATGATTTGATTCGACAAGCCCCATACCACTCCTCTTCCACCGACGTCATTCCACACACCCTATTCATTTCTAACGGTTCCATGATCATTCTAAATTTATGGACTGCTCTTCCATTTATTGGCCGTACTTTGAGACGTGACCTACTGTACTACGGCTCTCCTTCACCATAATTTCCGCAGCCGTCTGCTGAGACGTGTGCACAAGTCATCCGATTCAAAAGGACTCAGCCGTTATTCTGCCAATTTATCACTTCACTCCCGCATGCATTCGATGTTGAACTCGTTACTGTTGCTTACCCTTTACTCCCTCGGTACTCATACCATTCCCTGATCTCCATTTCCGCTACATCCACTACAGTTTGCTCCAAACCCTGGCTTCAGTCACCGCATACATCCTGAACTTCGATTACGGCCACTCCAATTACCCTAAGAATTCCGTAATCAGCCCATTTTTTCCTGAACCTTCATACGCAGTAGAATTTTCACTCGGAATTTAAAGCCGAGAATGGGAAAACTACTAAGAGCTGAACCAGAGGGACCAAAGTACCTGGAGTGTTATCCTCAAACGAAGGAGTCGTTGAAGAAAGCAAGGTGGCTGAGATTCATTCAAAAGTTCACGGGCTATAATAAAGAAGTGACTAAAGCTTTTGCCAGGTCCTTTAATGGACAAACAGTGGAGGTTGGAGACCTGAAATTTACAGTGACCGAGGCCACAATAGTAGCTGCAACAAGTCTTCCACAAGAAGGCGAAATGTGGTTCAAAAACAGAAGTGTGGAAGATCAAATATGGAAAACAATGCTACAAAACCCAGGTATGGATACCTCTGTATTTACCAAAGGAATCCCTGTGCATGCAATAAAAGAAGAATGGTCCACTCTGTTATTACTTGTCCAGAAATTTATCACAGGCGAGGGTCATTTTGGTACTATGTACATGTATCATGCAAGGCTAATGATGAATTTTATCGAAGGTTATACCCTTAATTTGCCTTATTTTCTGTTATCAAGCTTGAAGAAAATGTGCTTTACTGTTCAAAAACATGTAGGCAATATTGAACCCCATCTTTACCATCACGGGTTCATAAAAATCCTTATTGAAGAGCAGTTGAAAAACACTAAGGATACTTGGGAAAAGTTTTTGACAAGAAACCACTTCCAAGAACTGATTAAAGCCTCTGGAAGCAGTTCCCCGAAAATTCCAAAGAGAAGTAGGAGGAAAGAAAAGAATATTATAGCCCAAGACTCTCCTACAATAGACATTCAGGAAACTATTCAGAAAGAAGAAGAGGAGGGAGCTAAAAACAAGAAACAAAAGAAGGACAAAGGCAAGATAACTATTCAAGAAACCTATCCATCCCCTGAACAATCCATAGAAGAAGATTATCAACCTCTGTCAGAGAGGTTAATAGATCTTCAAGCTGCTGCCATAACCAAGAAAAAGCAAAGAGGAAAACAGACTGCACAAGAGAAGAGTACTAGTTCCTACCTAAGAAGGAGCACTAGGCTAAAAGGGAAGGGGAATAAAACCAAAGAAAAACAGTCTCATTTTATTTATTTAGATAAAGAGACACTCAAAAAATCTCTAACTTAGCCAATTATTGAGCCAAGTCCTCCACGTGAGGAAAGCCCTTTTCAGCCGGAAAGAGAAAGCAGTCCTCATTCACCAGAATTTGAGTTCAGGCCGAGAAAGACACCTGAGGTAGATTCCAACCAGCAAGAAGCATATAACTACCTAGAGTCCTTGGAACAATTAGCTGTAGGACCAAGCACCACCTTGCCACTTGATGCACAAGTACAGTCTTTAAAACAGGAAGCTGAAGAAAAAGTGTAAAAAGTTGAGCAGGGCATTGATTAATCTTAAGTTCAAGTGTCTAGTCAGGAAACCAAGGACCATTTTAGCATCAAAGAGAAAGAGAAGAGGGCTAGATGTTCTTGCAGAAGCCTTAGAGCATATGGATTGAGGGAAAATAACTAAGTTTTGGTTGCATGAGGACATGCAACACCTTCACAGTGGGGGTATGTTGAGCCTCGAACCTGCACCTTCCTACACACCCTCTCAGCCTTCTTTTTCCACTCATTTCATCGACCAAGTTGATTAAATCAATGTATTTTAGTTTAAAAATGATCTTTTGACATGGTTTTCTAACTACGCTGATGATTGTTGTTTGGTTTAGAATTTTTTTCAGACAGTTGCGGAAGCTTCTCAGTTTCCGCAGCCAACATAGGTTTCCGCAGCTGACCCAGGTTTCTGCAGCCAGCACGTGATTTCGCAGCTGTTTTGTCAAACACCGTGCTACAGGTGTCCTCTCAGGAAATGAGCCACATGGGCAAGTTACAGTAGTCAAGGACATGGAACTTGTCCCTCCAGGTCATCCAACATGGCCATAAAAGCCCGCGGTCAAACAAGGGGCAAAGGATAGTCAACGGAAGTGTTCAGCGGTGGCACGGCTCTGTGTAGCTCTGTTTTTGAGCACGTGAAGCTACGTGGCACAATCCTTAGCCACGAAAACATCCTGATAGCGTGAATCCAACAGCCATACCTCTCAGATTTAATAAACATGATGACAGTTACCTAGATCCGGGCTGAAGAGGATTTACGTGTCTCTGGCAGCGTGGCTAATAGCGTAGATTTAGTTAATCTGTTTAGCTTTCTTTCCTTATAAATAACGCGTCCATGAACGCTGTAAAAGTTAATCTCTTGTGTTAATATTTTTGGTATTGTAATCCGACACTATTGTATTTCCCCACTGCACTTTTACGTTGCTGTTTAATATATGAGAAGACTAGTTTAAACTTAAGCTTGTAGCTGTTTGTTGAATCAGTTGAAGTGGCAGAGGGCCCCTGCTTACTGAAGCCTTGTACAGTTGTCTTTTAACTCTTGCATTACTTTTTCCTATTTATGTATATTAGCTGTACAGTTGTCATTTAAATTCTACGTTTTATTTCATCATGTATATTAGTTGTACATAACAAAGCTTTTTGATTTCTGTTGATTTACATTTTCATTGCTGCTCTTTATGGTTACAACTGATCAGTGTTTTCTACAGGTTTTCATAAGTAGCCCGGGGCAATTTTTCATCTTTTCTTTTTATAACTATTGGCATACAAGATCATCTTGTCTTTGTCACTGACTCTTGTTTTCTGAAGTTCGATTTCCAGTACTGTCATTTCCTTAAGTTGTACATTTATTTTCTGCTCTTAGATATCATGCTATACATCTGTTAACGGTTCCTTTCTATAATTGAATAACTTTATTGGGAACCAGAATATCACTCATTATAGCTTGATTTAGTTTGCTTTAGATCTCACATTGCTTGAATTGTTCATGACTGTTTCTCACAGGGTAAATTAAGCTGAAAGGAAAAAGGTCAAGAAAGTTAAAGTAGTGTGATTAGTCTCTTTTATGCAGTTTAACTTCTTTTAGATTTCACATTGCTTAACATTTCATGATATCTTTTCACAAGGACGATTGAATTGAAGAGTTGAAATAGTGTGGGTTAGTTGTTCTTAATTTTAATTGAATTTAGTGTAGATTTCACTTTCATTTTCATTCAGCAACAAAGATACTGGGCCGATGTCATAGCTCATTGTTTGATGTCTTTATTTCTTTTGAAGAATTGATTTCAATGCAGTTATTTAAAAGCTTTCTTTCTTTTAAGTTTTGAAAAACCACTTAGAGATCACCATAATCATCCATATTTCACTTGCTTTATCACCTTTTCATCATCTCACATTAGGGAAAGATAAATCCGAAAACAAACTAAAAAAAAAAACTAAAAACGACAAAAGACTAAGGAAATGGTTATCTAGTACATATAGTACACTTCACTTCATCAGTTTACGAACCCCGGGTTGACATTATAAATAGCAATTTAGATCCCACTAAATTGACCAAACAGAAACCATGCATGCAATAAGTGAGAAATCCATCTCAAATTGTGAAGCTAGAGCATCACCATCAGATTCCTTGGAGGAACCTTTCTTGGACTTCTTCCTGTTTGGGCAACTAATAGCATAGTGACCCAACACATGAAAATGAAAGCATCTCTCCTTCGACTTGTCAAACTTCTTCCCTCCTCGAGAATACTTGGATTGGGATGCCTTCCCTTTCCCTTTCTTAGCTTTAGATGCTAAAGCCAAGTTCTCTTCATCATCATCCATTGATGAAGAAGCTCCATCTTTAGTGTTCTGTCTGATCTCCTCCTGCATCAAATCTGACCATAGTCATTCCCAATCTGGCAGTTTATCCCTTCGATTCACTGAGTCCTGGTAGCTATGCTAGCTCTTAGGAAAGCCAAGGAGTGCTAGACTCACCATACCATCATCAGAGGTACTGACCCCTATGCTTGCAAGCCCATCTCTGCATTTGGTGAGCTTGTTCAGGAATGTAGTGATTGTATCGCCCTTCTCACACATGATCTTTTGAAGCTTGTCCTTCAGTGTCAGCTTCCTATGATCACTACTATTCTGATATAAATCTTTTAATGTTTTCAACATTGCAAACAAAGTCTCCTTCCCATGGAGGCTCGAGACTATGTGATCTCGAGCTCCCTTTAGGATGATTCTCCTAGCTTTAGCCACGTTCTTCTTCTAGTCTACAACTTGACTAGCATCAGTAGGCTTAGGGACATCTTTATCAATGAAGTCCTTAATGCCATTATCTTCTAATACTGCCTCCATGTGATTCTTCCAAGCTATGTAGTTTAAGCTGCCATCAAGGGCATACTCAAGCCTCAACCCAGTGAAGGCCATCTAGATGAAATCTGAACTGTGATGAGAACTAGATATCTATATCTCGAATAATAAACTTCGACTTTCTTTCTCTTTCTTGTATATTGTTCCTTGCTTGATTTGTCGGCATTATGAGACAAGTGTTGTCCTTGATGGCAAATCACACAGATGACAGATCATAGAACAGCAAGTCAATAGAAAGGATTTGATGATCAGACTACAAGGATGAAGAGAAAATATATATACGCAGGTTCATCCTGACTGAGCCACGTATACACGCAGGTTAGACATTACAAAGGTGCGTATGTGTATACATGCGCTTTCATGCAAGGAAAAGCATGTATATGTTGGAGAACTTACTTTTGGTCCGTGGTGGTTAGTCCTTGGTATTTGAACCTATGGTTTTGGACCATTATATCTCGTCAGATGTGTTGATCCCAAGTATTGGTATTGCTTTGTTATGGTTTTGGACCATGGTATTGAGCAAGGCCTAAGACTATAAAAGGAGAAGAAGATAATTAGGCAAGTGCATCGAAAAAAGTCTTAAATATCTGATGAAGGATGAGATCCAGTATGCAGGTTATGGGTTGATGATGCATTGCTTGATCTGAGCTAAGGAGGGCTCTCATCAGTTGATGGAGAACAAGATCTAAGGACAAATCGGGATCAAATGGTTTGAAATAAACTATCTCTATATGATTGATTATGTTTATTCTATATCTGTATACTGATGCATGTAATGATCTGAACTGGGTATAACTTAAGTTTGAAATCGCTACAAGTCATGATTGAATATTTATAGATCTGTACGTGGGTTGGATTTGGTGTAAGCGCGTATGTACGTGGGTTTGGTTCACTGTAGTAGCATATACCATTTAAGCTATGATTTCTGAAGTTACAGGTGGTTGTGGTTGTTGATGAGTTCTGATGATAGTTTAATGGTGTCAGTATTCTGCATATCCTGTTTGGTTGATTGTGTTTAGCTTCAGTACTGATGGATGAGAACTAATATTGGATCAGGATCATAATGACTCATATTTATGTGATCTGATGGACTAGATCTGGGTGCTAACACACATATTATCCCTGTATATGTAATGATACGGATATGTCTGAAGTCAGGAAGTGCATCAAGTTATAAGTAAGTAATTGATGACATATACGCTGCTTCACCTTGGTGAAGTTGCGTATACACACTGGTTCAGCACTTCCAAGTAGAATATGCACTCTGATGCATGATTTTGATGATACAGTTGGTTCTGAATATTGTTACAGAGTTCAGTGTTCTGCTCTGTGTTTTGGTTACTGTTTTGTTGATAGGGTTTCAGTGTTTTAGTGATTCAGAAATTGATGATGCTAGTATTGATTGTTTTGTGCTTCAATGATATTTATGGGTCCAGTATGAAAATTTGATGAAACGTGGCCTTCAGATTATAGTGTTGAGCTTCAGGAGTATCCAGTCTGAAAATGTATGAAATGTGGTCCCTAGAGGATGAAAGGAGATTGTATGTTGACGCCTACGTACTAGCACATCAGCTAGTACAAGAGCAAATGGGGTAGTAGCTCCCTTCCAATAGCAGCTAGAGAATGAGTTAAGATTGGAGCATTCAGTAGGCAGGCACCTACGTACTAGTAAATGGATCAGCTAGTACAAGAGCTAAGGGGGTTGTAGCTCCCATCCAGGAGAGTCTGGAAAACGAGAGAGGGTTGTAGCCCTCTGCAGGTTGCAGCCTGCATACTGGTAATGGACTGCACCAATACAAAATATTGTAAAATGAAGTATCTTATTGAAAGAAGATAGAGACGACTTGCAGCAGGTGGTTTTCACCCACATTGGGTTTCCAACTTATATTATGGTGTTCATGTGTGCTACTTGTGTGTGATGATATGTTCTATTTTACTGCACCTGCTTACTATACATATGGTTAATGAAGTTCTGATGCACTAACTAAAGATCAACATTTAATGGATTAACTGAATCATAAGTATTCTGTATATACGCTAGTTGCATGAGACACAATTGTGTATACACACAGTTTCCATGAACTAAAGTAGCGTATATGCATCTAAATATGGAGATGAAAAAGTATCATTGACTAGATAATACTGATTCACCGCCCCCTCTCAGTATTATTCCAACAATTGGTATCAGAGCAGGTCCTTTGGTAGAAGCTTGATCGATTGAAGGAGATCCGTGGAACTATGGGAAAGAAGCTTAAGAAGAAAGCACGTAAGAAGAAGAATGCATCTCAGAAGAACTATGACAGTGGGTGTATTGATTGGGGAATATGTGGAAGGAGCACATCAGATTTAGAATCACTTCAGAATGAAGATGAACAAGATCTATCAGTTATGAATTTGTTATCCTCTGGTGGTACATCTATTTATCCTCTTAATGATGATGAATGTGATAGTGAAGCAACTGAATTTTCACTTATGGGTGAGCAAGAAAGATATCAAATAGAGGCAGAATTTAAAAGGCTTACAGACAAAATTAGAGATCAACAAGATGTATTGAACAAAAGGGGATGTGCTTTCAAAGAAGAAGCTACCAAACTAAAAGCTCAACTAGGGGAAGGAAACAAGGTAAGGAAGTTATTCAAGAGCAAGGAAGACCAATGTCAAAAGTTGCAAGATGAAGTGACATCATTAAGAAATGAAGTCAATGAAAGGAGCTCAATCATCAAGAAACTCAGAGATAGATCCAGTTATTATGAAAGGCTTGAAGCTATGATCCGCTCACTAAAGGAAGATCTTGAAGAATCAAAGAAGCAGAATAAAGATCTACTCCAAAAACAATAAAATGAAGTTCTTGAATTGAGGCATCAGTTGGAAGAAGGAAGGAAAGCTGGAGAAGACATGAAGAAGCACTATCGTAAAAAGGAAGAGCATCTTCAGGTTGAGGTAAATATTCTAAATGATAAATTAGAAGAAAAGGATAAGCTCTTACGATTTCAAGATAGTACTAAGATCTTGGATGATATTCTTAGTAGTCAAAGGTCTCTTGCTATCAAAACTAGTCTTGGTTTTTATGAATCCACTGAAAGTGAATCTAGCTCACAAGGAGAGGCAAGAAACTCTAATGAGAAATCTGAAATGCACAACGAAGAGATGAGAAGAAAACCCCATCAATAGCCAAGGAAAGAAATTCTTCAAAGGAAATATTTTACTCCTCCAATGCGTAATGTTGAATGTTATGTATGTCATAATCTTGGACATGTTGCAGCTAGATGTAGAAGAAGAATGGTTGAAGATCATCACACAAAAAGATCATCGCATTCCAGGTAGTTTCAGGGATATTGTTTTTCTTGCAATATGTTTGGTCACAAAGCTGTTGATTGCTAGAGAAGGAAGATGAAACATGTAAGATGTTATGCATGTAACAAGCTTGGACATAGAGCAAAGGAATGAAAGAACAAAGTACAGGGACCATACCAAAAGGAGAAAACATCATCACGCTTGAAGATATAGAAGAAGAAGGAGGTACAATCAGAAAGATGTGGCACAACACAATATACTCAGACACAGCACATCATAGACATAACAGACTCAGGGGGAGCTGAAAGTGTAAAACTTCAGTGTCCTAAATCTCATACACAAGTTTCATAAAGGGAAGTCGCATATATACGTGAGTCAGACACTGCACAGTCACGTATATGTCAGTCTGAGGAAAAGCAGTGGGGACAGGCTCAGAAAAAGGGTCTGATATGATTCAGTCCATTATTTGCTCTATTGGTTAATAGTTACATTCTGCTGAGGATGTGTGGAAATGTTTTGATACTTGTAAGATGTTTAGAAGTGTTTTGATCCCAACTTGATGATGATGATGTCTTGATGCTTATTATTGATATATGCATGATCAGATATAACAGATGGCACAGGTTGAGGGGGAGCATATGCCTTTAATAATGGATTATTGGAATTATGGTTAATAGTCCTTGGTGATGATGTTTATATGGCTAAATGATATATCTTGCTATGATGTGGTTATGAGTTGTCCATGATAAAATCTCATATGATTCTTGGGGTTACATAGTTGATGTTCAGATAATATTTGTGGGTTGATTCTTAGATTGTGCATATATGATGCTTACATTGTGAGATTCATAAGGATAAGGAGAAGTACAAAGATTGAATAAACAACTTCATTACTTGATGATGAGTCTCTCATATACTGTTGTCGTCATATGCATAAAGATCATATAATACAGTTATGATGTAGGATTCCTATAGTTCTTGGTGCTCATGTGGATGAGGATTGTTGATGTTGATGATATAAAGAAGCCTTGACAAAAGATCTTGAGCTCAAGATACATAGTGCTAGATACATGAATTATTACTCAAAGTTTCATTGTTGGAGACATGATGATGAGTTCTTACCTATATGTTGATAGGTTGATACTTACATATGTTGATTGATGCAGATATTCCCAATTGATGATACATGGATGATCTTGTTGATAAGAAGGCTATGGAGTTTTACACATATGATATAATGTGAATGATTTTATGGTGATGAGTTGATATCTATATGCAAACATACCTTTTCATAGGACATTTACAGGTCGTTGATATGGAAATGGTTGTATGCAAGTTTCATAAGGAGTATCCACGTATATATGCATGTTTCTATGGATATAGTCACGTATATGTTAATTTGAAGGAAATCAGTGGCCAAACTCAGAATGAGAAGAGTCTGATATGGGCCTGACAGAAACCATCTGGCACAGATGGAACAGGTACAGAGGGAGAACATGATTGCTGGCGTAGATGTTGTTGAAAGATGCTTATGGAGCAGATCATACATTATGTATAATAGTTGCTAATGGCTATCATGGTCTTATTTAGATGTTTGGTCTCATGAAAAGGTCATATCAAGACTCATTATGTAATAGTGTGTCTCTATCTATTGTAGTCATTTGATGAAATCTCTTCTGGTCACATGATGTAATTTGTAACCCCTTTATGCATAATAAGGATGATGAAATATTTCAGTCATATCAAGGTCATGCAACGACCTATGTTGGTTTCCCCACTATGCCTGGGTTGAATGATGTAATGTACTTGGTTGTCATTTTCTGGTATATCCCCACTTGATTGGGAGATGGATGTATGTATGAGTCTTTGGTGCTAGGAAGGTCACTTATGATGTATAGAGTCATGTTCTTGTAGAACACCCTTTTTGTAGACCTTGCTTACAGACAGGGGGAGCATGAACAACACACTTCAGCAAGAGCAGAGCCTTCAGCATGTACTCAGAGGGAGCATGGATAGATTGGTACACCTTGGCATATACAAAGGGGGAGCTCATTCAGAGATTTCAGCAAGTACTCAGGGGAAGTATGGATAGCAAAATGTTTATCAAGGAAAGAGAATATCTTGGTTCGCCCTTTGCCCTTGATGTGAAAGGGGGAGAGTGATTTTGTGTTGTTGCCATCAAGTCCAAAGGGGGAGATTGTTGGCATTATGATGCATGTGTTTTACTTAATGGCAATCCACTCATAGAAGAACATCTCACTTATTTATAACTAGATGAATCTTCAGAAGAGATATCAGATGTGACTGAATGCATGGGATGCAGGATAGCTCAAAGGAATCAGATGATAGTTCTAAGTGTGGCAAGTTAGCTTTTCCATCAAGTCGAAAGGGGGAGATTGTTGGTATTATGAGACAAGTGTTGTCCTTGATGGAAAATCACACAGATGACAGATCATAGAACAACAAGTCAACAACAAGGATTTGATGATCAGACTACAAGGATGAAGAGAAAATATATATACGCAGGTTCATCGTGACCGATCCACATATACATGCAGGTTAGACATTACAGAGGCGTGTATGTGTATACACGCACTTTCATGTAAGGAAAAGCATGTATATGTTGGAGAACATACTTTTGGTTCGTGGTGGTTAGTCCTTGGTATTTGAACCTATGGTTTTGGACCATAGTATCTCATCAGATGTGTTGATCCCAAGTATTGTTATTGCTTTGTTATGGTTTTGGACCATGGTATTGAGCAAGGCCTAAGACTATAAAAGGAGAAGAAGATCATTAGGCAAGTGCATCGAAAAAAGTCTTAAATATCTGATTAAGGATGAGATCTAGTATGCAGGTTATGGGTTGATGATGCATTGCTTGATCTGAGCTAAGGAGGGATCTCACCGGTTGACGGAGAACAAGATCTAAGGACAGATTGGGATCAAACGGTTTGAAATAAACTATCTCTATATGATTGATTATGTTTATTCTAGATATGTATACTGACACATGTAATGATCTGAACTGGGTATAACTTAAGTTTGAAATCATTGCAAGTCATGATTGAATATTTATATATCTGTACGAGGGTTGGAATTGGTGTAAGTGCGTATGTACGCGGGTTTCGTTCACTGTAGTAGCGTATACCATTTAAGCTATGATGTCTAAAGTTACAGGTGGTTTTGGTTGTTGATGAGTTCTGATGACAATTTAATGGTGTCAGTATTATGCATATCCTGTTTGGTTGATTGTGTTTAGCTTCAGTAATGATGGATGAGAACTAATATTGGATCAAGATCAAAATGACTCATATTTATGTGATCTGATGGACTAGACCTGGGTGCTAACACACATATTATCCCTGTATATGTAATAATCTGGATATGTCTGAAGTCAGGAAGTGCATCAAGTTATAAGTAAGTAATTGATGACATATACGCTGCTTCACCTTGGTGAAGTTGTGTATACATGCTGGTTCAGCACTTCTAAGTAGCGTATGCACTCTGATGCACGATTTTGATGATACAGTTGGTCCTGAATATTATTACAGAGTTCAGTGTTCTGCTCTGTCTTCTGGTGACTGTGTTGTTGACAGGGTTTGAGTGTTTCAGTGATTCAGAAATTGATGATGCTAGTATTGATTGTTTTGTGCTTCAATGATATTTATGGGTCTAGTATGAAAATTTGATGAAACGTGGCCTTCGGATTATAGTGTTGAGCTTCAGGAGTATCCAGTCTGAAAATGTATGAAATGTGGTCCTTGGAGGATGAAAGGAGATTATAGGTTCGCGCCTACGTACTAGCACATCAGCTAGTACAAGAGCAAAGGGGTTAGTAGCTCCCTTCTAGTAGCAGCTAGAGAATACGTGAAGATTGGAGCATTCAGTAGGCAGGCACCTATGTACTAGTAAATGGATCAACTAGTACAAGAGCCAAGGGGGTTGTAGCTCCCATCCAGGAGAGTCTGGAAAACGAGAGAGGGTTGTAGCCCTCTGCAGGTTGCAGCTTGTGTACTGGTAAAGGACTGCACTAGTACAAAATATTGTAAAATTAAGTATCTTATTGAAAGAAGATAGAGATGAATTGCAGCAGGTGGTTTTCACCCACATTGGGTTTCCACCTTATATCATGGTGTTCATGTGTGCTTCTTGCGTGTGATGATCTGTTTTGTTTTACTGCACCTGCTTACTGTACATATGGTTAATGAAGTTCTGATGCACTAACTAAAGATCAACATTTAATGGACTAACTAAATCATAAATATTCTATATATATGCTAGTTGCATTAGACACAGTTGCGTATACATGCGGTTTCCATGAACTAAAGTACCGTATATGCATCTAAGTATGGAAATGAAAAAGTATCATTGACTAGATAATACTGATTCACCCCCCCCCTCTCAGTATTATTTGCAACATGATTAACTATGGTCTTATACCATGTAGAAATTTCACTTGTAGATGAAACTGGTAATATAATGTACTAAATCAAAACACATGATCTACGTCTACAAAACATTAAGCGGAAGGAAAATCGATTTCATGAGCAACATCAACCATAAACACATATAACTGATCAAGATAAATACTCACACATAACATAGATATATCACCCAGGAAAGCACCAACATAAAACCCCCAACACTGTATTATCAATCAAGTGGAAATCCTCTTCTGTTTACAGAAGAATATCAGCTCAAGAGCTATCCTGTACTCTCTGCAATCAAAAGATGAAGATCATAGATTCACTATGCCTCAATATGTAGGCATCAAGTCCACCAATCCCCTATTTCCTTGCACAATTTTGATTGGGGTCCAATTCATAGCATGTCAGCATTGGCCCCAAATCATACCTGCTATCAACCATAGGTCCAACTACGCAATCTTTGACGACACTAGTTCCTCCTACATGCAAGGAATATTCCATGGAAAGATCCAAGCATCTGATAGTACACTGTCCCTCATCTGATCTCAACTGGGTCTCTGACAGAACTATAATGAAATAGTTATCCATGAGTGGATCCTCAGTTATCTAAAATAATAGTTGTCACATGCATGCAAGCATTAACAATCTATATTTTATCATTTTAACAACTTGTTAAAATAATCTAACTGGACTTGACTAGTTAGAACTAAGTCAACTAATGCTCTCATTATAGAACTCATACTTAATTCCTCAATCAGTGGAGAGAATAAAGGATAAATTCCTCAATTAGTGGGACAACTAATTTGCATGTTCTCACAAAGACTTCAAGGTTATTTTTTCCAACTAATTAACTCATGGAGATTAATCAATTAATATTTTAAACTGCTGTTAAGACCAAATTCGATTTTACTTCCTATAGATAGACCATGGAATGCAATAAATAGGAAGGGACCCAGAAATGCTATTTTTAGAACTTTCTAGTTTTAGCAGTTTCACCTCTTACCCAAGGTGGCCAATGACCTCACTGGCCAAATTGCTATTTTTAGACATGCTGTTTTTAGACATTTTATTTTAGCACATTGTAAATTTAGAATTTCTTGTTGCCCACTTTTCAACAGTATATATTGGGAGACCCTGCTAGGTTTCTATCTTTTATCCACAAATAACCAAGTCAGCCACCTCATAGACATGATACACCGAACACAACATTCAGGGAGATTGGACGTCATACATTAATTCCTTGGTTTCAGCTAAGGTTTATATTGCAGTTCAGGGATACTTGGTAAACCCTCTTACGTAGATTACCCCTTTTTGACTTTTTTTCTTAAAGTTCTAAAATCAATTAATTGATTGCGGAATAACATCCTTCCTATGGAAATACTATTTAATAGATCTTGGGTTGATACTGATGGAAACATTTCCTGAGTTTACTAGTCAAGGAAACCCCTCTAATGGGAATCCTAGATCTTTTCCTTCTTTTGGAAATATTGGTGCTCCTTATATCGCAACGTCGACCCTTCCTGGATTGACCATTGATCTGCCAATTTGGTTATTTTTTGCCTCAGTAATTCCGAGTGTCCAAACTGCTTTTCAACCATGTTCTCCTCCACCTGAACAACATCAATCTCATGTTTATCCTAAATTTAACCTATCACCTTCTTCACTTAATTCTTCACCTTGTTCTTGTTCTTTGCATGGTGAATTTATGGATTCTAGTAATCAGGAAGCTAAGAAGAAGGAGAAGAGGATGAAGAAGAAGAAGAAAAATAAGAAAGTGGGTAGCCAAGAAACCATTTCTATAGATGCAACTGACGTAGAAAAATCTTCCAACTAGCCCCGGAAAGTAAAATTCCCTTGCATGTTTTGTAAGGGTGACCACCTTCTTCAGAACTATCCTAGTATTCCTAAGGTCTTAGAAGTGTGGTCCATAGGTTCACATCGACTTCTGTCATCATCCTCTAAAGGTCATGCTGGTGACAAAACATCAACTAGTAATAATAAGGTCCATGGGGAAAGGGAAAAGTCAAATTTCCTTGTAAGTTGTGTGAAGGTAATCATCCCATTCACCTTTTTCCTCCTATGAATGAAGCTTCCAAAGAGTTTGAAAACCTTATTACCTCCTAGCCTCATCTTCTGATTTGTTATCGGAAGCTTTCCCTTGATCCTTTGCTAGTTGATCAAGTGATTGATTGAAAGACATATTTGGTCAACCCCACTCTCTCTAAAAGTGAGCCTCATCAATCAGTTCTCGACTAACCATTGATTGAGAAAATTGTAGACCCAGTTCCACCTTCAGTTAGCCATACCTTTTTAGTAGAGAGTGAACCTCATATTGCTCAGGTTCTTTTGGTTTCTTCAGTTTCGAATGAACTGGAGGAAAATCCTTGTGTTCTCGAGGTGCATGAGAGAACTTCTTCTATTCCCATAGAGCAAGATAGCAGATCTCATGTTCCTACGACACCCCCTCTGAGTATTTTAGTCACTTCTTTTAACTGGAGTCGACTAGCAGGATATCACCTTTCGTCTTATGTGCCTTTCCAAATAATAGTATAGGCTTACCATATGGTCATACCTAGCACAATCATAGATGAGGGCACATATGTTAGCATTCTATCCTCAACTACTTGGCAAGATTTAGGTGCTCCTCAACTTGTCCTCTTCAATTAGAATCTGTTAGCTTTCAACAAAGGAACCTGTCAACCATTAGGGATCCTTCCTAAGTTACCTATTACCTTGGGAGGAAACACTGTCTATATAAGCATTATGGTTGTCCAATGCCTTTTATATTTTAATCTACTCCTTGGCCTTGATTATGTTTATATCATGGGAGATATTGTCTCTTCTCTCTTTCATGTGATGTGTTTCCCACATGAAGGAACAATTGTGATCATTGATCAGCATACATTCACTGGTCCTGAACCAACTCCCAATCAACAATGATCCTTAAATGGTTATTATGTGCAAGTGGTATCTCCCCCACCACAAGTGAATTATGTGGCTACTTGTTCTATGCCCACATATACTGATGATCTAATAGGTGATGTAGTACATCATGTACTAGGGGCATTGAAACCCGATTTTTCATTTGGATCCTTGGACATGTATTGCTTCTAGAATATTGTTCTCCCATATGATGAGAAACTCTTGGAAGCCATGGCCTCTTTTGATTTGTGATCAGGTCTATGGTGCAGAGTCCCTTATCTTGTGTCAAGCTCATTAAAAAATGAAACAAGGGTCATGGAGTAGAGTACCTTGTCTTGTGTCAAGCTCATTAAAAAATGAAACGAGGGCCATGAGGATAGTTCTTTTACTATATCAACCTTGTTAGAAAATGAAATAGGTATCCATGAGTAGAGTTCTTTTACTTGAGTCAATCTCGGTAAAAAATGACACAAGGTGTCATGAACATGGTTCTTTTCCTATGTCAAGCTCGTTAAAAAATGAAACAAATTCCCTTCCAATTCAAGTCTTTGATTATATCTCGTAAAATACCAGCCGAGTCCTTCACTTGATCTTGTAAGTAAACCTTCATTCCATCCACCTGTTAGTAAATAGTAGTCTACTTAGGTGAATGAAATGAAGATTGGGGGACATGTTCCTCGAATTGCATCATTATGCTTGGGCCATGCAAACTAATCTCAAGCATAGTTTCTCATTTTTTAAGCTTATGTAAAAAAAAACCAAATTCAAGCATAGTTTTTTCTCTTGATTCAAGCCTGTGAAAAAATGAAACCATATTCAAGTATACTCAAGCATAGCTTCTCATGTTTCAATATTGTGTAGTAATGAAAGCATTCCCATTTTACCTCTCGTGATTGTCATTTTTATCACTTGATTTTTTCTAGATGAACCCTCATTGTTTCATTTCATTGTCACCATGTCTTTGGTTGATCATACGATTTCACTTGATTATTTTACCCTTTCCTGAGGAGCATCTATGATGAGTGGTCTCATTAGCCAGCCTCTTGACCTTTACATGTTTTGAGTAGTTCCATCATCACTGGAACCAATTGCTATACTTTTTATACCACTTGTTCCTCTAGGTGGTGTTAGGGTCCTATAAATTATAGGATCTCAAGGTGATTGAGTATTTCGTATTTGTGATTTCATATTGTACATAATTTCAATATTAAAATGGTTTCCAAAAATATGGAAAAACAAAATGAAAATAGGGTATGTTAAAAACTAAATAAGAACCCCAAGAAAGAAAGAATATAAAATAATACTAAACTTGTTGCAAGTTCAAGTGCCACTAATGATAAGTTATTTCTTTATTGTATTTTGAAATAAGGTTCTGTGAAAATTATTTTTGAATGCCACAATGACTGAAATTATGTTCAGTTCATATAGTCTGATCATGACTGAACACATTTAAATTTCTGTTCAATAGGTAGTGAATGAAGATTTACCAAACAGTTTAATCTTGGTAAACGAGTGGCTAGGTAGAAATAAAATTCATTGAATAGTTTAATCCAAGTCAATGGCAAAATAAGTGATAGGATAAGGTAGATGTTTATAAACGAAAAATGATTTGGTTTTGGTATTTTAAGTGCACCCTACAAAATAAGAAGAGAAAATGTGAGCTTAGAAAAAGAGTTGAAATGCAAAAGGGCAGGTAGAAGCACTATGGTGGTTAGAGGAAGAGCATGAAAGTTTTATTCTAAGATCAATTTCAATTATATTTCATGTGCAGAGCAAAGACAAAAAGATTGAAGTTTTACTCTAAATTATGAGATATCAAATAATATTTCATATTTTATCCCCATATCCCCAAACTTTTAGTACCTCAATTCACCCCTCTACTGATGCTTTCATCCACTCCCTTATTCCTAAGTTTCATTACCCCACCATACTCTCCAACCATTCCCTGCGATGAATTAAATTCATTTCTCCTGACCCCTCTGAGCGCTCCGTCACATCACATTAACACCCCACCACTTATCCCCTCATCTTCACCCACCTCCCAACATATGATGACCAACAATGCATTTCGCCCCCCCTTACCATCTGAACTTTACCATCGAGCAGGGTCCAAAATGGTTTGTATTCGAAACTGTGCCCGTCACTACTTTTCAGCACCATATGATTTCACACCCCCTTCGGCCGAAACCATTGAGCACTTCCCCCTCCCATCCGAAAAGTGGTTTTCTACCTCCTGATACCACCACTCTATCCATTACGCTCCCGATACTCACCCTTAAACACATCATCTGCCCGTTGATCCTGCCAATCACATCTGCTCCCTCCAAAATTAATCTGATAGGCAATCAATTTGCTTAATCGCTAATTCAATAGAAACTTGCCACCATCAATGGGAAAAATATAATGTTATATAACCCTTCCTTTCACTCATTCACCGGTTATTGATTTTCACACTACCATTGTCATTATCCCATTACAAGTTTGCTAGACTGAACTCCAACAATTTCACCCAGTTGGGAGCATTTCCCTCTCACTCAATTTTAGGCCAGTACCTTGTCTTCCTATCTGCAAATCCCAAATACTCTCTTCACACTGTAATCATGTACCATCTAGATTTCACCAGTAATTATCAATTTATCCAACCATGCCTTCAAAAGACAAGGGACTAGAAGAACCTGTGAGTCCTCTGATCCACGCTCCCATTGATTTTCACCACATTCTTTTGGTAGACAGAGACTATAAGATCCATGAAACTCTCTGTGAATTTGAGATTTTCGAGATGTATTGCTGGCTTGGGGACAAATACATAGATAACTCTGATGTTATTCAACTCTCAGAATCTAACTTGCCCTATTATATTTTTCCTCATACCCACAACACCCCAGAATTTGTTAGTAAGTGTCATGCTTGATATCTGCCTAGCCAAAGAGCTCTCATTGCCTCCACTGGAGAAATTGTATTCACTATCACTCCCTAAGCTATAGACCAAATGATGCAGGCTCCTACAATAGATAATTCCACTCCTTTTTCCCATGAAGCACTTGTTGAATTGTATCAAAAGTTGGACTTTGCTAAGAGAACCAAAACCCTTGAGCTTTTCTCAACAAAAGATTCCCCATTAGCAAAGAAAAATCCACCCTATCCGTCCTCTATTTTCCCTGAGAGAGCCAAGAAAATTATCATAGTCATCTCCTACCTCCTTGGCTATTACTCAGATCAATGGATAAATGAGGCAATTATAAGATTTCTTTCCATTTTCTCTACCGATTCTAAGCCTTAAATCTTGTTCAACTTTAGCCAGTTTCTTGCACATTTTGTCCATAAGAAGTTTATCGAATTCCAGACTTACTATGTATTCAAATATGCTTCTGTGTTGGTTTATATGTTTTAATATTTTCAGGGAGACAACATCAAGCTTGCCTTACACAAGCTGGATGAAGAAGGAAATCAACAGTCAGTCATCTTCTGGACTATGCTGGTGATGAAGGAACAAAAGTTATACCCATACGAATAGTTCATAGAGATGTTTGTACATCCATCACTCAATCTCCTAAGCAGCAGGTTAGTGCCAAGGATCAGTGAAGAAATTAGGAATATTTTTTAACTATCAAACCAAGTCCAGATAGGGCATTCGTACCTCTACAATAACTATACAGAATTAAGGATATTTGGGTGTGAGCTTGCCCCTTACAAGCTACCAAAATTCCTCCCAATGAGGATTTTTTCTATAGAATACATTAGGCAAATGCTTAATATGGATGAGATCCACTTTGTAGTTGCCAAGAAGAAGTCCCAATTCAAAATCAAAACACAAATAGGGCATTTCATTTGCAGCAATAGGGCAGCAGGGAATGAAGAAGATAAACTACTAAAATAAATGCACTTCACCCTCAGTTTCACATGGTCATATGATCCATTAGGGGTCATCTCTAAGTAATGGGTAGAAAACAAGTCTACTAGTTATTTTCACACAGCTAGACTAGAGATTGAAAGATATAAAAACCAACTAGAATGGACTCAGAATACTCTACAAGAGGCAGAGGCTCAGTAAGTGTCCACTTCAATAATGCAGACTCCTATCACAAAGGAGAAATCAGCAAAGAGGGTTAGAGAAGAAGAGTCACCTTCAGTTACTGAGATTTCTAGTGAAGGCTTTAAAATCATGTATAGAAAGAAGGCCAAGTTGCATTCTGAACTAAGGCTAAGAAAGGATTCCGCAGAAGAGAACATTATCACCACTAAAGAGCCACTTTTTTCCTCATTAGTGGGTGACCGTACTACAATTTCTCCCACTACCTCCACAACTTTAGAAGATCAGCAACAAGTTATGCAAATGAGCACATCTACCATAGGGGAGACAGAAAAGAGATATTTGAAATTTTTAAGGAAATTAAAGTGAGGAATTAAGCCTTGAATATAAACACATGCACTCAGTTCTAGAAGTAGACTTCCATTTCTAAAAGTAGGCTCATGTCAGCCTTTGATTCAGAGAAAGGTAAAATGAAAATGGCATTCCTCCAAACATAGATTCCCTAGCCCAAGGTAGCATTAGACTACAAGAAGAAGTCATTTAAATTTTATGTGAAATACATACATCCCATTGAGCAAATGGATATGCACAAGTAGACTGGGAAGATGATTTCATGTACTCTCACTAACACTACTATGAGTTTGTCTAAATTGCAGGTTACATTGTCCAATGTTCAATCACAATTGAATATGGAGAAGGTCTATGTACTTGCCAAAGACACAAGGATCAAAGCTTTGGAGGACTTGGTGATCAAAGTAGGTGATGACCCTACCAATATCAATGCTACAGAAGAGCTCTTAAGGAAAAATAATATAGACATAGCATCATTAAAGAAGCAATTGAAGTTACCAACCACAAAAGATCCTCTGGCCAAGGACATTGAAGAAACAGAGACACAAAAGGTAGATATGATGAATCTCATCATGGAGTAGAGTGTAGAGCTAAAGTAAATGGAGACAAGGATGGAGAAGATGATCAAAGAAAAGAAGCAAGATACCAAAATGGTTGTTTTCCCTTTGGAAGAACTCCCTATCACAAAAATTCCTATAACTACATCTTCTACAACAAGCATAGGGGCTACTACATATCAGTTGGAAAATGTAGTGCAGAACATGTCTCTCAAGATTAAAGAAATCAAAATATTGCAAGCTCAAGGCAATCTTATAAAAGATCGCAAGACAAAGACTGAGACTTTCCATGCAGCAGAGCTACAAAGAGCTCAAAACAAGGTAGAAATATGGAGGAAGTCAACAACTAAGTCCTCTATTGGCCACACACTAACCCAAGTTAAAGAAATTATATGGAACACTATCATTGAATAAATAGATGAAATGTGGCCATGTATCTAGATTATATTTGAACAGAAAGATCTGATGGGGAAAGCCAAGAAAACCATTTTCACTATCAATGACGAATTGGGAGAAATGCCTGCCACATCCAACAACAACATAAAGTTTCTCAATTCAAAAAACATATATGAGTTGGATGATTTGGGAGTAGATGACAGAACATAAACAATCCTAGAAGTAAAGAAATTTCTAACAAATTAGATCTTGGTTGTGTAGCTGACAAAAAAATGTCACACTTTGGAGGTAGTAGTTAACAGGTTTTTAACTAGAATAGAAGCTTTAAACAAGAAAGGTTTGCCTTCTTTACTAGTGATCAATGACAACTTGATGACTAGGGAAGATTACAAGAAGAAGCTTCAAGACATTGCAAAGGATACAACCAAGTATTCCCACATCAAACGTGCTATGACAGGGAGAGCTTCTTATGAAGCTATCATTAATATGAGTTTCATCTAGCATGAGATAAGACACATTTTTGTAGTAAAACCCACATTCGCTCGGTATACGGTGGTAAATGAGATCTACTGCAAAGTAACAAAAAATTTCATTCTAGATGAGGAGTGGTGGGATAAAGTGTGTGAATTCTAAGATTAAATAAAGGGCCAACTTGACCAGCGCGACAGACAAATAGTTGCCACTTAGCAACTCTTCTCTGCCAAAGCATTGCCAGATGTCTAGATTACTTTACCAATTCACCTCTTTTGGTCACATTGTTTTATTTTTGTTAGTTTCAAGTTAATAATAGAATGCCATGTAAATGACGCATTAAGTGTAATTTTTTTTTTGTAAATTTTGTTTAAATACTTCATTTGGTCAAAGTATTCATGGTTGGTTCCTAAACATTGTAACTCTTTATATCAAGCATGTTATTTTTCTGCATTGCTAGAGCACCATTAATAAAAAGACTATTCATAGAATACTTGTGTTACGATATACTGGTGATGTTTTTGCTACTATAATTGTGTTTTCATTGTTATTCTCTAATGTTATGCATCTAAAATCATTGTAAAACAGAAGATGTGAAAAATAAGATATGTTTTTGAACACCTTATTTATACTGCATTTACAATCTGTATGTTTTATTCTGATGTCTAATTGAGAAATTCCTAAATCCTTTTCAATCCATGCTAAAGCACACCTTTTCTCCATTCCATGATTTAATTTAAAGATCCAATAAATCTAGCTAGCCTTCCATGTGATTACCCCTTTGAACTTTTAGTATAGCATCTACTTTTATTTGACTCTATATCCTAATGGAAAGAAAGTAATTTGATCAAATCAACCAACCAAACCAATCAACCAAATTCAAACAAACAACCAAGCATAATAATAACTAGCATAAAATCAACTTCAAAACCAAGTTAAATCATAAAGAGAGAGCCCTCTATGAGGTTGGTAGGGCTAGATCCCAACATTCAAAAGTGGTTTGATGTTTTCCAATGTATTTAATCTCACAACCTCAAAAATATAGAACAATAATAGGTGGAGTCATCTTTAAGCTCTTTTCTAACTCGAAAGATGAAATGATTGACAAGTACTTGCCTTTTCAAACTCATTAAATTAAATGAATTGACATCATCTTAGTATACATCTACCCATTTTTCAAGCTGGGATTGACTATTTATGAAAACGTTACACCTTGGTCGAAATGGTCAAGAGGTTCTCTCAAATATTATTTTCTACCTTTTTGGGTTTGAGGGACAAATTATGAAAAGGGACATGATGTAATTTTCTATTTCGTCTCTTTCTCAAACTCTCTAAATATGAAAAATATAGTGAGTTATTCTTTTGTGGTACTCGTTAAAATTTTTACGACAAAATACTGGTCATCATGATGAGACCGAGTTTCTTCTTACTAGGACTGGTAGAACTTACTAGGATGGATTCATTCAAAGAATTAACTTCTATGAAAAGCATATTGTATCCCCTTCAAGCCTTTGATAAAAAATAGTTGGGGTACTCACTAAAAATACTGGGGAAAATGAAAGTGAAACATCCTTTGTATAGGGAACATGTCGCTCTTGATCATGACACTCTTTTGCTTCTCGTGTCAGGTTTGGGATATCCTCTCTCAGTCACTTGTCCTCCTGATTTTTAGTGATCCATTTTTCCTCTCATGTGACTATTGCATTTCTTCATCATGACCCCTGGTCTCATGTTGAGTCAATTGTTACCACAGTCCAAATTCATGTCACCGATGTTCAAGAGAAGTTTTATCTGCAGTCTATTACCTATAGATTGTCTGGTCCTTTTCTACAGTCTTGAATCCTATTCATTTCATTCCAGTTTATCAGGGCCCTCCTTTGATGAGCCACTTCCTGTTGACTTCAGCTCATTATCCGGGAAGATGACTTAGAGACTACCTTTCAGTACCTTATAGTTTTCATGCCTTAATGGCAAGTTATTTACATCGGACGATAGGTCTTCATCATTGGTCTTCGGTCAGAGGATTCCACGAGTCTTCGACATCAACTTCATTTTCACATTCATGGATTGTATTACCATACCTTGAGATCCAATATCATTACTAGTGGTTTTTCTCATGCCGATTAACGATCCACATCATTGGCTGATAATCCATTGGTTTTCTAGCATGTTCAAATTCAACACATTCATTCACATGCTAGAATTCGTACTTTGAGAAGGTTGGGATGGAGTGAAAGACCTTAAGTTTTGTCTAATATGAATCAGGTTGCATGGAGTTATGTATTGTTCATGATTGTATACATGTTTCTTCTATAGAGATGGTTGTGACCATACCGTGGGACTTTACATTTATGATGATCCTTCTATATCGAGTGGCTGTGTCCATACCTTGGATCTTAGATTTACACATGATCCTTCTCATTCGGATGGTTGTGCTAATGCTGTGGATCTATTTCATAGTCCTTATTATCTGGATGGCTACGTCCATACTATGGATTCATGTTTTGATATTAGATATGTATATGTATATGCACACTTGATTTGCAAGTCTCCTCACAATGTTTTTTCTATTCCTTGCAAAAGTGCGTAAAGCATCTCAGTGATCACTCTGTGTTCTACCTTCGTGCTTTAGGCGGCATCTGTTACACTGTATTTTGTCACACCTCCCGTACTTCCCTATGAAATACCTTCAGGCTACTTAAACATGACCATCATGTACTGTACTCATCCAGATATGCAACTCAGATCCTACCTAAAACACTAATGGAAAAATGTCTTGAGCTTCCCTTGAAGGAAAGGGCTCATAAAACCCTAATTTGAGGATCATTTCTCCCTTGAGACTGGAAATCGCGATGGTCGCTAGTTGCACTATACTAGCCCTGCAATGTCAGCGTGATTTTGGGTTGGATACTAGCGATCATCCCTAAAACAAAATTTTCTCAAAGAGGACAAGAATCTTCGTAATCTAGAGGCCTCCAGAACGACAAGTTAGAGGTTGTTTGACATGGATGAGGTCGAGTTCTCTCAACTTGGCCGTTTGGTCTTATTCCTATGAGCTACCTCCTTGAAATGAGGGCCTTCTCCTATCCTTGGAGAGATCCTAACTCCCTTTCCCTGCCTATATATTCATCCTCTCCCATTCCTAAATGGTTGATCTTTGGTTATTTGCACCCTTGTATTGAGATTATGCCTACATGCTACTCATTTGGCTTAGAGAAGGAGTGCTTGGAGAGCTTGAGCTTGGACTTGTACATTCACTCAAGGAGAGCTTATTGACATCAAGGCTCGATTGTATGCTTGCTCCTTTATTATATTAATATATACAATTTCTTGTTCGATTTCCATAAATGTGTATGTGAATGCATCATTTATCTTAATGCTTCTTGATCTATTAAGTCGGTTACTTTGAATTATGTTATTTGTACTTGTATGATTTGTTGTGTTTTGATCTCTTATGCAGGAATTTAAACATTGTGAGTAGTAGGACTGAGCCCATGGTGCAAGTGATTCGAGGTCTTCAAAAAAGGAAGATGTTATAGCATCAGAACGAGGTAGGCCATCTTCCTCTTCTCCTATTTTCATTATAACTTAGGAAAGTGTCTAGTAGATTATCACATAGGTTGTTAGTTGCACTCATTGGGCTAGAGGGATCATCTTTATTCGCAGAGAGGATTGCCTAGACAACACTATGGAACATGATGAAATCAAGTGGAATGGAACCCCCTTTCCTTATACTGACCCATTTAAAACATATCATGATATACAACTAGGGATTAGCTTGACCCATTTACCCCCAAACATGGGTTACAAATTGATCCTTCTGGATTTTTCTTCATCATCCCCATGTGGCTAGCCAATTTTCCATGAGTAATGCGGTCTAACATATCATCTTATTAGATTATAGTGGTCAATCATAACGGGTAAACTTCTAGGAGAAATACCCTTTTCATCTAAGCCCTAATTGATGTGATTGATACACCTTTGGAAATATATTAGAATATATAATAACATCACAAGGTCTATTGTTTAAGAAAAAAAATTAACCCCCCCACAACTAAGAATATAATGTTTTAGAGCCTAATTCACTAAATCGACTCTTGCCGCTAAAACTTAGGCTCCAACTTGAATCCTTAAATTTCTGAACTCTAAAAGCATTGGTATCGATAAAAATATATATAGTGATTCAATTTGTATCAATGAGGATATGAAATGACAACATTTCTTAAATGTGTACTTTGGTCTAGTCATGAAATTTTCCAAATTGTGGTCAATTAGAGCCCCTTCCAAAGCCAGACAATCTTAGATGGCTTCATTTATAAGAAGAATAATTTTTATGTTGCATCCATATCATCCCACAATCTTATTTCAAAGAGACTAACTCTTCATCCTATGGGGAATGTTTTGATGTAAAAACATTGCGTTACACTTGTAGAGGTGTTTTTGGAATTCCATATCGAAAGAAGTTAGAGAATGCATCCACAAATTTTTATATCAAAATAAAAACAAACTATAAAACAAGAGGATTGAACTACTACCCTGTATTATTGTCATTTATGCCTTAAGCATCTAACTATATGGATTTCATTAGTGGTATATCCACTATCAATATGAGCATCATTACATTTTTGTTGTGGTATGAAAATTTTCTTAGATGAAACTTTTAATATGATGTAACAACTTTTAATGATCCTGGAGTTGCTAAAAAATATTCTATTAGGTTTGGAGCCATTTTCGATTACAATTGAAAATAATTTTTTATCCTTATGTTATTTATCATTGCATACTTTTGGAAATATGAAATTTATTAGATTGTTGTCTTTGGTTCATTACAACATTCCGTCCACAAATTAATGGAGAAAGCAAGGTTATGAATAGAACCTTGGTTCATACCCTTCATATCTACCACCCAAAAATGAAAAATGGGTTTGATATTGTATATTTGTAGCACAACTACAATAAATCTACTCGTGTATCTAGAGGACACTCCTTTTGTGATGTATTTTAGCTTTGATCTTCTTTCTCCTCGTGATATTCTAGTTTTTGTTTGCGATCCATCTACATCCCACTAGTAGGAATGGAAAAAAGATGTTTATTTTGTGAAAAACTTTTCTAAGGTCCATAATAGGTTGGATGAAATCCTCTATCAAATCCGCCAAGTATAAGGAACCTCATGATTGACATTGATTTGCCATATAATTTTATAATAGTAATTGAACTTGGTTGTGGACAAGTAGCACTTTAAAAATGACATCATGAGCTCCATCCCATTCGATATGGTTCTTATGCCATAATGCATTGAATGGTACTTAATTGTAACACCTCTCTATTTTCTATGTTAATAAATCGTTTTCTTTTGACATGGACCATATTTTTATTTAACTGAATGGATAGAGCAGCTATATAATATTTATGAATGATGTAATCCATGAAATTATTGTGATGTAATTGATAGATTATTATTAATAAATGAAACTTTGGAAATTACTTGGGAAAGAAACACTACAGTTGGGAGATTCTTGCCAAGTTGGAAACAATATTGGTGGGTAAAGTCAGGATCAAGCTTCCCTAAATGTCTCCAAAAAATCCCTTGGAGGAAATAAAGAAGATTTATTATGATGGGATGAAAAGATCGTAATAAATCGGTTAGTTGTAGGAAGATACTAAGCATGGGGTGGAATAAAGTGTTGTGGGAGGAAAAACATGGGATTTAAATAAGAAAGTAAAGTATATGTTTTAAAAAAAAAATCAATAATAAAAATAAAAAGGCTTAACCAGTGGGCTAACAAAACCAAAAAAGAAGGGCATTGCTAAAATTTGTTGGTAAGAAAAAACTTGTAAAATACACCACCCAAGAATCAATGGGGGTTTTTGATTCCCATGGCAGGAATATCATCGCTCATGGGAAAACTAGTGGACTCAGTTCATGGTCGAGGGGAATGTGTTTCATTCCTAAGTGATTTCCTAAACAACAATTTTGGTTAGGAATTTTGTTATGTTCTTTTAGATATTAATATGTATTCTAGTGTTGTAACACTGTTACGAAACTTGGAAAAAAAAATTGGTTTCGTTGTATACTATGTTGTGGCACCGTATATTGAAGAGATCAAATAGTCTCTGATAGAATATTTATTTAACTTATCATGTGCGATATCATCGTATGTAATGAAGAGGATGCTGAAAATATAATAAATTAGTTGGCTTTTCTTTTTTAGTTATTTAATGTTACAAAAATATTCTTCCATGAGGATAATATGTGAAAGAAAAATTAGTTGTGTAGCATAGTCAAACAAAGATTATACGATGGAAAAAAAAACATACGTATAGGAGGGCATCGTGATTATATTGAGGATAGTAAAATAAAATGCTTGTCGATTTATCTATCCTAGAAAATATAGAGCACACCTTTTAATATTTTTTTATGGCTTCAACCTATACAAAACAAAATATGAGTAGGATTCTACCAACTAAATAGGAAAATTGCAAATCATTGAGTTAATTTTCAAAAGCTACTACTACAAGCATAAGTAGTGTAACATGTTACCAAGCCTTTTCAAAACACAATTGAAGTGCAAATTTATAAAGTAGAGAATAACCTCCAAGGGGGGAAATTTACTTAACTAAAGAAAAACGTAGTGAGTTAGTTCCTTATAAATGTATTGATCATTTTAATTTTGTACACACTGATAACATAAAAACCTCAAACCTCAAATACATTATCAATAAACTTAGATGGTATCATAGTTTTCCATATAAATATGATCATATTCATGCCTAATTAACCAAAGTTTCACATCTAGTAATCTAATTTTTATCATAAAATTCTGATCATAATTTCCAATTAAGGATCCAACTAAGAAAGAAGGGTTCATAGCTAAGGGGGGGAGTTTGATAGTATGTGCAACAATGCTATTATATAGGAAAAGGAAGGTGGAGAAAGAAGAGTGGGTGCCAACCTAGAACCAACATGAAAGAAGCCATTAGTATTAGGTGTAGTAGATGCCCCATGACTCGACTTACGAACCACCTGATAGGATTTTTTCTCTAGTATCAAACCTGTGTACATTAATGGAGCTTGGCTGAAAAAAAAGAGAGAAGAAAAAGAGAAGAAGAAAAAAATGTAGACGTTCCAAGCATTAAAAGAGTGAGGAGAATTGTGTGGAGTAAATACTGCAAGATAAGTAAGGATTAAATTACCTATAAAGACTCCCAGTGGCCTCACCGTAACCACCACCTACACATAAGGGAAAACATTAATATAGGTAACACAGTGGTAAACTTGGAGTAGTAATTAAACAAGTGTATTACAATTGATATAATAAGTATCAAAAAAATAAATGGAAACAAGAGAAAGTGATTTCATACTTGGGGTTTGATAACAAGGATATTCCCTTTCTAAGACCTAAAAATGAAAATTTAATAAGGGTATCTATAGAACAAATAATATCTAAATAGGGGTTGCATATTAACCTCCCTCCAATGGAAGAGTAAACCCTCTGAGGGCTTCTTTTAAATTTAAGAAAATGAGTACAAGCTAGCAAACAGGAAAAGAGGGAACACTCATAAACAAAAATGGGTATATATACATATTATCAGAAATGGAAACTAAGTTAAGTCAATTCCCTTGCTAGTTCAAGTATAACACAATAAAATATAAAAACCAACCGCATATACCATTATTGTGAAGCACACTACTCTGCTTGTCGGGAAACTACTTTTTCCTTGAGAAAACCCCTTACTTTACCTTCCTATTGAAGGGAACCGAAGAGCTACAAGAGGGGAAAATGGTGTTTTCGTGTATGTACCCTTGATGTTTATGAAGGGTCACACACGTAGTAGTTGTGACTCCACTGGTGCACAGACTAGACCCTACATGTGGCATCACACTAAGCCAAAACAATAATTCATGACTAGAAAAAGAAAAAAGAAAAAAAAAAAAATTAATCATCTAGCAAGAAGAATGAAAGGGACCTTGAAGTAATCATCAAAATAATAGTAAGAAACATAAAATATAATGCGCTATGTTGTAACTTTAAGTACAATACAGCTAGGGTTTAGCCATTATAGATATGCTAGTGGAAGCCCATCCATTAGCTAGCTATTGATGGTGACTTCTATGTGGATACCTAGTAACAAGAAAAAACAAATGTGATACAAATTTCTCATAAGGAAGGAGGACAAAAGGAATACTTTTGAGCCAACATACACTGTCTCTAAAACCATTTAACTAGACACTTAGGGTAATTTTCTGTCAGTAGGTGGATGTACACCACAAAGATCCATCATCTTCCCTAGTATACTAGGTGGAGCAACATCTCGGCAGCAAAGACCGAGGCAATCACAAAGAGGAACAAAAATAGGCAAGTACAGTTGAACAAAAACCATATATTTTCACCCACCATTCGATCTCTATAAGTGGTCCTAGTCATCCCTAGTGTGTTATACCAAGTGCCATGTGATGGTAACGTGAAGGATCTGAAGTGGAACTCTAATGTAAGTCTAACAAATGGGCAAGGATGAGGTAACAAATACCAAGAAAAAGTAAAATTATTATGACAAGTCTTTCACCAAGACGTTGTGTGCAATTTCTATAAGTCACACTATAAGCACTTCCATTCAAATATGGTCATGATATATGAGAATTAATGGTAGTTCAAAGTATCAATTAAAGACTGTAGGAGTAGAAAATGCACATAGACTATGAGGCGTTAAGTGTAATTTCCAAGGTGTTGTGGTATCGTTAATGAATATGGAACATATGTCAAGTCACAGCTGTTATATATGCAAGAAGGGAATTAAGTTAAATGTATGAAATCGAGATTAATACCATCTAGAATATCACCCATAATCTACATGCATTCAACTTAGTTGTGAACTATATCGCCAACATGTATTGTGAAGGTGTCACTTGAATGACGAATGTAATACGGATAACCATAGTTACATGGTTGAGAATTTGAATGAGCTCTATAGACATATACACCTTCACATAGGTATAAGATGCATGGATAAATGATAACAAACAAGGTACCCATAATAATTGTGTTAGTTAACAAAAATAATGAGTCTAAGGTATATATCAACTAGTATGAGAGGTTGCATGTTATGTATTAAACGATTGATTTTATTCACTTATGATTAAAAAGTAAAATTCATTTTAGTATATTTAGAAAGAGAAATTAGGTATGTGACATATGGTATTAGAGCATCACTTTCAAGACTAAGCTTACAGGGAACCACCACACTGAAATATAGTTATGTGCAGAATCAGGAATTTGATTTGAGAACTACTATTCTAATAATGGTTTGGTTTGATTGTAATGTACTCAAGTGAATTAGGGTTACAATATGAGATGGCATGCGTTACCAAACCACCTGTGGTACAAGGAGAAAAATTCTATGTGGAATTAGGAGGAGGAACTCACACATCAAGATATCAACTTGTGGATATTCTAAAGAGTCTACAACAGGCGTTGGTTTATCTGAGAACCATTAATGAGAGGTTGTTGAAGACAAGTGAAGAAAAAGAAAGAATGATGAAAGAGCTAAATGGAAAGTCTAGTCACAAGATACTAGAGACAAGAGAGGATGGAGGAAAAATACAACCATTAAAAAGAGAAAATTTTGAGACTAAAACAAAAATGTTTGAAAGTGGAGATGATTCAGAGAAAACTTACCAAAAAAGCTAGAATAACAAGTAGAAAGTGGACATGCAAGGGGAGTTCAGGAAAATAAAAACCCCTACCTTTAATGGGGAAAAGGAGGATGATGTAGAAGAATGGATGCTCAACATGACCAAGTATTTTGAAGTTTATGAATATGAGATAAATGTGAAGGCCAAATTCGCCAATTATTAGCTGCAAGGAAAAACGACTCTCTAGTGGGAGGAGGTAAAAATTATGCATCCATTGGAAGAAAAGGTAGTTTCTCAGGAGAAATTCAAGAGACAATTCAAGTCCAGATACTTGAATGAATGATACTATTATGATCGAGCGAAGGAGTTTCATGAATTAAGATTGGGAAAGTTAAATATGGACAAGTTTGTGGATAAATTCACAAATTTGTTGAGGTATGTAACCTATATTAGCGAAGAGAAAGCGAAGGTGCAAATTTTTTTAAATTACTTACCAGTTCCTTATAAAGAAAGGTTTGAGTTCGATAATCCTAATATAATGGACAAACTAGTAAGGAAACAAAGATTGTGTTATCAGCAATTCAAAAATAGGGGAGATGACTCAAAAATTTAGCAAAGTAAGGACAAAAGCAAATCTGTAGGCAGTACCAAAAGACAAAAACCTACATATCTTAAAATTTTTTTGAAGGGATCATTGGTGAAATGAATTCATCAAGGGGACATCCACCCAACTAGCACAATCTCAAACTGGGTTGAGGCGCATGGAATTGAATAATAAAATTATAGGTGGGGTCAAGGAGAGGGAACCAATGAAGTTTTAGAGGTGTGGGGGACCTCATTTTTTGAGAAATTGCTGCATAACCCTAGGTCCATTCAAAATATCCAAACTATTCATGAGGCCACAACAATGAATGATATTACTAGAAACATTATGAGGATAAGCGTAGTGCTGGAGGATAGGCAAGTGGAGCATCCATCCACTATGATCGAGGTTGAAGGTACACATTTAAACCATTATTTTTTCTATCTTAATTGATAAAAGGGCTAGATTAAGTTATAATAGTAGTCAAGTTGTGCAAAAGTGTAAATTAACAATTGAAAATTTTAACACTGCAAGGTTGGTATAGTTAGCAACCGACACAAAGAGAAGGGTAACTAGCCAACTGAAACAATGTCCCGTAGACTTAAGTTATTTTTCCACAAAAGTAAATTTAAATATACTTCCCTGAGGGTTCTACAACGTGTTAATAGGCACGGACTAGTTGGAAAAACATGGAGTTGTGATAAAATATTTAGAGAAAACAATAAGTTGTATAAGTTAAGATGGACAGACCTAGTTAATAATGGGTATATTGAAACCCACATTAGGTAGATATATCTCATATTTACAATTGAAAAGAGTTCCAGTACACCATGTTAGTTATTTGCAATGTATGTTGAAGTGAATGAGTAGTAAAAAAAAAAAAAAAGTAGATGGTCTATCAATCATTAGGGAATTTCAGGATGTTTTTCGGGAAGAGATCCTGGGATCGCCTCCCTATAGAGACATAGATTTTTCCATTGATCTAGTACCATGCATAGCCCGAGTGTCTAGAGAACCTTATAGAATGAGTATTCCTGAATTACTGAAATTGAAGATGCAATTAAAGAACTACTCGATAAAGGATGTATTAGATTAAGTGTCTCACTGTGGGGGACTCCTATGTTATTTGTAAGGAAGAAAGTTGACACATTTATAATGTGCTTTTATTATCAACAATTAAATACACTAACTGTTAAAAAAAAATACTTGTTGCCTTGTATTGAAGATCTCTTTGATCAAGTAAGAGGGGCAACCATTTTCTCAAAAATTGATTTGAGGATTGGGTATCACCAGTTGAGAATAAAGGATGAAGACATTCATAAGACAACTTTTTCAAACTAGTTATGGTCATTAAGGATTTTTAGTGTTACCATTTGGCTTGACCACTGCACCAAAAACATTTATGTTCTTAATGAACATCGTACTTAGTAAGTACCTTGATAAATTCGTGTTGGTATTTATAAATGAAAGTCTGGTGTATTCGAAGGATGAAGAAGAACATAAAGAAAATATAAGATTGCTGCTAGAAAATTTAAGAGAACATCTATTATATGTTAATTTTAGTAAATTTGAGTTTTGTAAGGACATAATATAATAATTGGTCATATCATTTCAAAAGAGGGATTATATGTTGATCCTTAGAAGGTAAGATCTAGTTTGAATTGGCCCACAACTAAGGATGTGTCGGCTTTTTGATCCTTTATGGGGATTACAGGATATTATGATATATTTATAAAAGGGTTCTCTAGGATGGCATACCCTATTACTTCCTTACAAAAGAAAGGAACAAAGTTTGAGTGTACAACCAAGTGTAAGGAAATGTTTGACAAATTATAACATTTTCTCATAGTGGCCCCTATTATAAAAACTGTAGATTTGGAAAAGGTATTTGTTGTATGCATCAATACTTGTTTGGAAGGTTTTGGAGGAGTCTTCATGCATGAAAATTCAGTAGTGGCCTATGAAGCTAGGAAACCAAAACCAGATGAAAATAACTATGCAGTATATGATTTAGAAATTATTTTTGTAATACACGCCTTAAATATGGGGGCACTAATTGTTGAGAAAAAAATTCACCTTTGTAATAGATCATATTAGCTTGAAATATTTTTTTAGCCAAACAGATCTTAATGCTAGAAAGGTTAGGTGGATGAACTTTCTTAGTGAATTTGAATTCGATATCAAACATATTAAAGGGAAAGAAAATAAAATAATAGATGTCTTAAGTAGAGATGTACATATCATAATGGTACCATATGTTAGCAATGTCCATATATATTTTATGGAGAAGATTAGAAATTTAATACAACAGAATCATAACTACCTACAAATTCGACCGAAATTGTAATAGACAACAATTCCAGGTTATGCTAAAAACTTAGCAAAGTTGCTAACCTATACAGATAGATTGTATGTTCCAAATGAAAGAGTTCTAAAATAGATAATATTAGATGAATATCATAATAAATTGTATGTTGGACATCCAGGATTTCACAACATGATAATTCCAGTAAGGATGGAATTCTATTTTCCCGGCATCAAAAAGGAAGTAGCAAAGTACTTGTCTATGTGATTACAATGTTAATAGATGATGGTAGAATGCCAACACCTAGTAGGAATATTAAACCCATTACCCACTCTGCAATGGAAATGGGAAGTCATATTATTGGAATTTATTATGGGACTAACAAAAACAAGATGACAACATGACTCCATACAGTCTACTTATGGAATAAATCAAATTGAAAACATTTTTATGAAGGATATTTTTCAATTGCATGGAATACCAAAAATGCTAGTGTCTAACATGGATGCCAAATTCACTCTCAAATTTTGGAAATATATATTTGGAGGCATGGGTACATAACTAAATTTTGGCACTACATATCATCCCCAAACTGATGGGCAGAAAGAGAGAACAAATCATATTCTAGAGGACATATAAGAATGCATGTCATGGAGAGACTTGCTAAATGGGAAGATTTTCTACATTTAGTAGAATTTGCCTACAATAACAATTTTTAAGCTTAAATTAAAATGAGTCCCTCCAAAGCCTTATATGGAATAGAATTACACACACCTCTGAGCCAGAGACAATTGGAAGAAAGGCTAATATTCAAATCAGATGCATTACAAGAAATAGAACATGTGGTGTGAAAAATTAGACATAATATAAAAATTGCATAAGATAGACAGAAAAATTATTTTGATAAAAAGAGAATTCACATGGAATTCAAGGTTCGATATGATGTCTACTTAAGAGTTAAACCAAGGAAACACACCTTAAGGATAGGAATTTGTACCAAATTAGAACCACAGTTCTATGGGCCTTTTGATACTTTGGATAGGGTTGCGTCAGTAGTGTATCAACTAGCATTACCTAGCCATATAAAAGTACACATTGTTTTTCATGTATCTTTCTTAAAAAAATATGTCCATGATAATTCTCAAATAACTGATTGAAATTTGGTACAGGTGGAACAAGAAGGAGACTTCCTAGCATAACCACTTTTCATTGTATATTAGAGAGAGATATTGCTCCAAAATCAAGCCATCGATTAGGTTAAGGTGCAATGGAAGCTCTTTACACTTGAGGGCGCCACATAGGAGCTAGAGAAGAACATGTGGGAGGCTTTTCCAACATTGTTTTAGAAGGAAGGAAATTAGTTAGTGAACACTGAGGACAATGTTGAATAAGAAGGGGTGAAGATGTAACCCCTCTCTATTTTCTATGTTAATAAATTATTGACTTTCGACATGGACTATACTTGTATTTGACTCGATATCTAGGGAAGCCATATCATATTTATGAATGATGTAGTTGGTGAAACTATTATAATCTAAACTATTGTGATGTAATTAATAGATTATAATTAATAAATGAAATGTTGGAAATTACTCGGGAAAGAAACACTAGAGTTGGAAGATTCTTTCCAAGTTGGAAATAGTATTGGTGGGTAAAGTTAGGATAAAGTTTCCCTAGATGTCACCTAAAAATCCCTAGGAGGAAATAAACAATATTATGATGGGAGAAAAATATCGTAATAAATTTCTTACCTGGAGAAAGATACTAAGCTTTGGATGGAATAAAGTGTTGCATGAGGAAAAAGGAAGGATTTAAAGAAAAAGGGAAAGTACCTTTTTCCAAGAAAATAATCACAAAATAAAAAGCTCTAGGTAGTGAGTTGGCAGAGCCAAAAAGCAAAGACGCTGCTAAAATTTGTTGGGAAGAGAGAACTTATAAAATACACCAACGAGGAATCAACAAGGGTTGTTAATTCCAATGGAAAACTGGTGGACTCAGTTCGTGGTCGGGAGGAACGTGTTTCTTTCTCAAGTTATTTCCTAAGAAACAATTTTCATTAGGATTTTTGCTATGTTCTTTTAGATATTAATATGTATTCTAGTGTTTTAACACTATTATGAATCTTGGAAAAAATAAAATTGGTTTTGTTGTATACTATGTTGTGGCACCATAAATTAAAGAGAACAAATCTTATCTCATAGAATATTTATTTAAGTTATCATGTGTGATATCATTATATGTAATGAAGAGGACAATGAAAATATAATAAATCAATTGGATTTTTTTAGTTAATTAAGGTTACTAAAATATTCTTCCATCGGAAAAATATTAGACGGACTCGTTGTAAGCATAATAACGGTAACGTAGAAAGTACCTGAGAAAAGTTTAGTTTTCTTTCCCTCAGATAGTAGGATAAAATCCTTCGTCTACCTTGAAAGAAAAAATAGTTGTATAGCAGAGTCAAACAAGGACTATATGATGGGAAAAGAAAACTTACATACCGGAGTGAATTGTGATTGTAGTTAGGATAGTAAAATAAAATCTGTATTGATTTATATATCCTAGAAAATAGAGAGTGAACCTCTTAACAGTTTTTTTTTTATAGCTTTAGCCTATACAAAACACAATATGAGTAGTATTTTACCAACTAAATAGGATAAGCACAAATCACTAAATTAATTTTTATAAGTAACTATTACATGCATAAGTAGTGTAACATGTTACAAATTCTTTTCAAAACAAAATTGAAGCACAAATTTATAGGGTAGGGAATAACTAGAAATGGGGCGAATTTACATCACAAAAGAAAAACACGGTGACTTAGTTCCTCACAAATGTATTGAGAATTTTAATTATGGACACAGAGATAACATAAAAACTTTAGACCTCAGATACATTAACACTAAACAAGGATGGTGGAATAGTTTTCCATCTAATAGCTGTGATCACATTTGAGAATTTTAATTATGTACACAGAGATAACATAAAAACTTTAAACCTCAGATACATTAACACTAAACAAGGATGGTGGAATAGTTTTCCATCTAATAACTGTGATCACATTCACGCCTAATTAACCAAAGTTGTACATCTAGCAATCGAATTCTTATCATAAAATTCTGAACATAATTTCCAATTAAGGATCAAAGAAAGCAAGAAAGACTCAACGCTAACAGGGGGGAGACTAATAGTGTCCACAGTTGTGCCATTAACTGAACAAAGGCTGACACAGGAAGCAGAGAGGGTGCTGAGCTAGAACCAACATGGAAGAATTCATCAAACTATGAGCCACGTGATAGGATTTTTGCTCTAGTATCAAACCTATGGACATCAATGTAGCTTGGTTAAACAAAAAAAATAGGGAAGAAGAAAAAATGGAGGTAACTCAAGCATGAAAAGGGAAAGGAGCACTATGCAAAGTAAATGCTGTAAGATAAGTAAGGGTTAAATTACCGTTAAAGAGAGTCTCGATGGCCTCACCATAACCACCAACACCGCATAAGGGAAAACATTAATACAGATAACGCAGTGGAAATCTCAGAGTAGTAATTAAACAGTTATATTATAATTAATATAATAAGTATAGGGAAAATAAATAAATAAAATACAAAGCAATTTCATACGTGAGGTTTGAAAACAATGATGTTCTCTGTTTGAGACGTGAAAGGAAAATGTAATAAGCGTATCGATAAAAAAAATTATATCTAAATATCGGTTTCATCTTAACCTCGTTCCAATGGAAAAATCAACCCTACAAGGGCTTCATCTAAATTTAGGAATATGAGTACAAGCGAGTTAACCAGCCAAGAGGGAACCCTCATAAAAAATAGAGGGTATCTATATAAATATCACCGAAAATCGAAACTAACTTAAGTAAATTCCCTTGCTATTTCGAGTAAAACACAGTAGAGTATAGACCAACCACGTAGAACCTTATTGTGAAACACAATACTGTGCAACCCTTACTTCTCCTTCCTACTCATGGGAACCAAAGAGTTACCAGAGAAAGAAAAAAATGATGTTTACCTGCATGTACCCTTGATTTTCAGGAAGGGTGGTACACCTAGTAGTCATGGCTCTGTCGGGGCATAGACTGGACCGTACCTATGGCAACACACTAAGCCAAAATAGTAATTCATGACCAAAGAAAAAAAAATTAATAAGCTAGCAACATTTATGAAAGGGACCTAAGAGGAAGTATGAAAGTAATAGTAAGAAACAACGAATAGAATAGGGTATGTTATACCTCTAATAAAAACACCATTAGGCTTTATCCATTATAGGTAAGCTGGAGGAAACCCATCCACTAGCTAGTTATTAATGGTGATTTCTAGGGGGGGACCTGCTAATAAGAAAAAAAATTGTGATACAAATTTACACAAGGAAGGAGAACGAATGGAATATTTGTCAACCAACATACACAAACTGTAAGACCATTCAGCAGGTGGATCTACACCGCGCAGACATCCACTAGGTAGCGCAACATTTTGATGGAAAACGCCAAGGGAATGACAAAGAGGAACAATAATAGGGAAGTATAATTGAACATGAAACCTGGTTTCCGCCCACCTTTGGATCTCCGAAAGTGATCCCAACCATCCCCATTGTGTCAGACTAAGGGCCATGTGACGGCCACATGAAGGATCTGAGGTGACTCCTGAATGGATGTCCAACAAAGGGGACAGGACGAGGTACCAAGTACTGAGGCTAAAAACATTACTATGACAAGTCTTTCACCAGGACATTGTGTCGAATTTCTATAAGTCACGCTCTAAGATATTCCAATCACATGTTGTGGTGAAATATGAGAATTAATAGCAACTCATTGTATCAATTAAAGACTATAGGAGTAGAAAATGTAAGTAGACTATGAGCCATTGAGTGTAATTTCCAAGGCGTTAGATAAAAAATAGGTTAAGTCATAGGAGTTATATAGCGAAAAATGGAATTAAATTAAATGACAGATATCTAGATTAATATCATCTAGCATGTCACCCATAATCTCTAGTCTTTCGACTTGGATGTGAACTCTATCATCAACATGTATTGTGAAAGTGTCACTTGAATGTAATACGCATAACCATATTTACGTGGTCGAGATTTTGAACTAGCTCTATAGACATATACACCTCCTCATAGGTATAAGATGCATGAATCAATGATAACAAACACGGTACCCACGATATGTGTGTTAGGTAACAAACTTAATAACCAATCCAAAGTATTTATCAACTAGTATGAAAGGTTGTATGTTATGTATATTAGGACTTATTTTATTCACTGATGATTGAAAAACTAAATAAATATTTTTCCATATTTAGAAACATAAATGAGGTATGTGACACTAATACTTTCACCTTGTTCCTCCATTCCCATTGTTGAAGGCCATAATTTTATATTGTTACTTTCTTTGACAATAGCTTTCTTGATGTTTGAACTAGATCCACTAGCTCATTTCACAAGAAAAAATACTTGGTGGGTCATAAAGGAACTTTTTCCACTTGCTTAAAGACTAGTTGTACCAATCAATATTTGAGCAACAATTTCCCCTTCCTTAACAATTATTGAAGACAATTTCCTTTCAACATTAAAAAAATCAATGATACTCTAACAAATATGTGCCAATATGTATTAGATTTATCTTTGTACTTTATTTTCATCTATTTTTTACTTCTTAATCTAAATTAATTACTCACACATTTTATAATATTTTATTAAATAGTTTATCAATATTCTTCACTTTATTTATAATTTTATTATATATATATATATATATATAAATTACGTAATTCTGTTTTACCATCTTTATTTTCTAAATTTTAATATTAAAAAAGTTAAATTACATTTCTTATATTAATAAAAACAAAATTTAATAAAAATATATATTTAATATACATTATTTTTTATATTTTATATTTGATAATATATTTTTTTTTTCTGCTAAAGCAAGAGTCAGTCCTTCTATTATCTTGTCACAAAAAGTATATTACATAAAATACATCATGCCCAAAGAGGAAGCAGTCTGAAAAATAAAGTAGTTTCTTCTAGCTTGGGGAAGAGAGTCAACTTTTCCAGAACTGGGCCTAGGGCCCAAGAAAACCAAAACACTCGGCTTCCACCACTCGAACCATGACTAGAGGTCAAGCGGTCGAGGGCAAAACGGAGCAAAAAAAAGAGAACCCAAAAAACTTAGAGACGACCTAAAGAGGGGAATAGAGACCTCAACAAAAAGACTTCACGTCCGCTGGGGTTCACCCGGACCCACTAACCTACTCATCGATCCTAAGCCGTTGATCTATAGCTATATGATCCAAATGCTAAGGAAAATATCGAGCGGAGAAGAAGTAGCAAGAATACCTGCCCGATGAGGGCAGTATTCTCTCTCCTCCGAGAGCCACGTGTTGAACGCTGAGTGGCATAAGATACATTTCAGTGAAACCGCTTCAGGTTTTGGGGACGCTTGATAACTTGGAAACCGCTTTGATGCCTGATAACCCAAAAACCATGGATACTCTACACCTACTATCGTCCATTTGACTAAGCCACCTATAAGAACAGATTATCACAATTTTCCTAGCTGCTCGCTCACTAACCGAGCTACCCGTAGAACCAATGAGAAGGTGATCTATGGTATCCCACTGCAAGACTTGAATATGCGAAATCTTAGGTTGTATTTCTATCGAACCCCTGTTGTCCATCGATTAAAGGTTAACTAGCGGATTCCCTTCTTGTTCTGATATTGTTCCTTGTCTATGAGGGCCAGAGTATAACAACCCTCACGCAGTTAACCTACGGGTACCCACTCCCACAAGCAGCACCTATTGCTTCTTGTGCATCTCAACCCTTCATTGGCTAGCCAGTCCGCTACTCTGTTGGCATCTCCACGCACACGTACAAAACTAAGCGTTCTTAGAATTCTTAGATGAAATTGAATTCGGTAATAGACCTGAAAATGTCTCCAATGTCTCGAGACTTTGTCTGGTGCAATACCCGTGCCTAGCCTCTTGACAAAATTAATAATTAATTCCGAGTCAGCCTAGATGATTGTATTATGTTGTATTATGTAAATTTTACTCTATCAGAATCTCCAAGCATTACTCCATGGCCATGAGTTCAGCCATATTGTTGGTGGCCTTCCCCAGATGACTGTGAAAGATGACTATTATGTTGCCCTCTTCATCTCTTATGACTCCTCCATAACCAATGTCCCCAGGGTTACCTTTTAACGCTCCGTCTATGTTGAATTTTAAAAAGCCATGGGGAGGGGGTTGCCAGAAAGCCTTTGTTTCTATAATGTGCTTTGTTGTCATGTTTAAGCCTTGAGGGACATGTGACTGGAGTCCCAACAATTCCAGAATGTGAGCATCCCAATGACCTGGGGGCTTCTCAGGAGGTTGCTTCCGAAGGGCCTTGACAGTTTCTTTGAGCTGTTTTAGGATTTGTGCTATGATACTTTGAGCTAGGCTAGATTTTTCTTTGAAGATCCTATTGTTACATTCTTTCCAAACATTCCAGATCAAGAATCATGGAATAAGAACCTAGGCTGTATTTACTGTCTCATTGTTTGAGAAGTCCTTCGTCCAGTTCTTTAATGTATCTGTGATGTCGTTTTCATTCCTATCTGGCTGCTTGAAGATGTATGCTACCCATTTCCATAAGGATAAGGTGAAAGAGCAGAGTGTGAGAAGATGATTCATAGTTTCTTTCTGCAGGCCACATAATTGGCATCTTTATGGACCAGCAAAGCCTCTCTTTCTGAGATTTTCCCAAGTAAGAATCTTTTCGTGTTGAACCAACCACTTGACCAGTTTGATCTTCGTTCAATTTGGGTTGTTCCATACGTCTTTCCATGTCTTATCAAGGCTTGGGAATTTAAGTCCCGTGGCAATTCTTTTCGCTTCTTTGAGGTTGAAGATGCCCTCGTTGTTTCTACCCCATCTTAGTAGATCATTCGAGGTTGAGGTCAAAATTTGTCTCTTTTCCAGAATAGCTTCTAGAACATTAGCTTGGGTCTTCAACTGGGTCTCATCACTGTAATCTAGAACCTTCCAAATTCTCCATTTATCAATGTCCCTTGACTGATCCCAATACTCACTTACTTTTTTTAGTCCTTTGTTAATGGTGTCGTTTTTGAAGATTTCCAGTCCTTCTCTACAAAGGTTTTTTTCTTTCTGCCAGTTGTCCTCCCAAAACCAAGCAAGATTCCCATTTCTGATCTCCCAGAAACTGTGTTTCTGAACTAAAGCTCTGTGCTCCCAAGATTTGTTCCAAATATGGGAATCCCTGATGTGTCCTTTCATTATTATATGGTCCATTTCTTGCCAATCCATTGCATATTTTTGTTTCCAAAGTTTAGCCCAGCGGTTTCTTATTTCCTTTAGCCATCTCCACCAAAGTTTTTCACCCAAAACATTTCTTAGAATATCTGGGTCATGGAGACCCAAACCACCATGGGATTTTGGTTTGCAGAGCTTGTCCCAAGCTACCAGAGCCCATTTCTTTTCCTCTTCCCCTTTACCCCAAAGAAAATCCCTTTGAATATTCTTGATTTGTTGTAAGACTCTTGTTGGTGCCGGAAGGGCTGATAACATGTAGATTGGAATGGTTTGTAGTACTGCCTTTATGAGGACTAGCCTCCCTCCTAAACTCAAGGATCTGCTTGTCTACTTGCTGACTTTGTCGTTCAATTTATTAGTTACAGACTCCTAGATTTCCTTGCTTAGAGGTTTGTCAATGAGGGGTATTCCCAGATATTTTGAGGGAAGATGATCTCTTTGAAAGCCTAGAATTTCGGAGAGATTTCTTTTAATTGAAATATCAGTATTGGAAAAGAAAACCTTTGATTTTGTGAGGCTAACCTCGGTACCAATAGCCATTACGAACTCATGTAGGATTTGTTTGAAAGCTTTGGCTTCCTTGACTCTGGGTGTGCCCTACAGCATAGTGTCATCCACAAACTGATGGTGGGTCAATGTGTCCCCATTCTGAGTGAGTCTATGTCCCTAGATTCTTCCTTCCTCCTTGGCTAAAGTGATCACTCTACCCAATCCTTCCATCATAAGAATGAAGAGGAAGAGGGAGAGAGGATCTCCTTTTCTGAGGCCTCTCGATGTCTTGAAGGTTCTGGATGGAGAGCGATTAGGAAGAATTGAATAGCTGGCAGTGGTAACAAGAGACATGACCCATCTTATCCAGTTGTGTTCAAAGCCATATGCTTTAAGCACTTCGTTGATATAAGACCAACTTAGCTTATCATAAGCTTTCACTATGTCCAACTTCATTATCATCCCTAATTGCTTATTGTTCTTGAGGGAATGCACCATTTCATGACCTTGAATGATATTATTGAGAATTTGTCTACCTTCAGCATATCCAGTCTGCTGCTCTGACACAAGTGTTGGAAGAAAGGGTTTGAGTCTATTAGAAATTACTTTGGAAATGATTTTGTACAAGACATTGCATAAAGTGATGGTTTTGAATCTGTCTGGAGTCATGGCTTTTTCCCGTCTAGGGATTAAGGCAATGAAGGATTCGTTAAGCGCTCTAAAAACTGTTTTATATTTCCTCGAGTCCTCCACCACCTCCAAAATGTCATGTTTGATGATTTCCAAGCATGTTTTGAAGAAGTCTACATTGAAACCATCTGGGCCTGGAGCTTTCCCATTATGCATCTCTTTGATTACTTCATTGACCTCTTCCTCTGTCAGTGGCCTGTTGAGATTATAATTGTCTTCCCTGCTTACCAGTTTGGAATATGCCAAGTAAATGTTTTAGTAAATTGAGATCTATCTGCCATGGTCTCCTTTGCAATACTTTGAAAATGTTGAACCATTACAACTTCCATTTCCTTGTGAGTATCTTGGTCTATTCCTTGAGGATCTATAAGTTTTGTGATCTTGTTATGTGCCCTGTGTTCCATGGTATACTTGTGAAAGAACCTAGTGTTTCTCGCCCCTTCCTTAATCCATTGCACTCTGGATTCTGTCTCGAGAAGATTTCCTCCTGCTGGCATCTATTATCCCATTCCTATTGAAGTGAGTCCGCTTGCATTTTCCTTTCCTCTGTGAAGCCGTCTATGATGAGAATTTGATTAATTTCTTGTAATTTGTTTTCCACTTCTCCTTTGGCTTTGAAAATGTTTCCAAACTCTTTTTATTCCATTCTTTGAGCTTTCTCTTGATGTGTTTGAGTCTCTGATGCAGGAGGAGCATTTTAGTGCCTTGGGTGGGTATTTCTTCAGCACACCAATTTCCAATGTTAGTGATGAAATCATGGTGAGTGAGCTAGACATTTTCAAACATGAAGGGTTTGTTCCTTGGGGTTCCAATAAAGTAAGCTTCCATCTGGATGGGCCAGTGGTTCGAGCCTTCGAAAGGGAGGATGAAAGTTGTCATGATACGACCGGTCAGAAGGAGATCCTCCGAGATTATGAATTTATCTAATCTCGAGACTACTTGAGAAGTTCCTCCTCTTTTGTTGTTCCATATGAAGATACCATTTATTATATCCATATCCCCCAGTCTCATATTGTTAAGGAAGTTCTGGAAGACTAATGAGTCTCTCCCAAGTGTTCTGGCACCTCCTTTTTTCTCTGTGAGAGATCTGATCATATTGAAGTCCCCTCCCTAAATCCAGGGCATTGCTTGGTGTCATTCTCTCAGTTCCCCAAGAGAGGTGAGGAGCCTTAGTTTGTCTTCCAGAAGCTGAGGAGCATAAACATTTGTGATCATGTAATAATCCCTATCCCCCAAAGTTTGGATAACCAATGAAAGGTGGTTTTTGGATGCCTCAGCATTCAGGATTTCAAATTTTTGAGGATTCTATACAGTGAAAATTCCTCCAGCTGAATTATTTGCTTTGACTTCTAGGTACTCATACTTAATCAACCATTTGCTATGCTTTTCCCTAACTTTATTTACTGAGAATTTGTTTCCTGTATAAACACCATATCTGGTTTTTCTTCTTTTATTTTGTTACTGAGATTTCTTTGTTTTCTTTTACTCCATATTCCTCTAATGTTCTAGGTTTTAAGCTTCATAATGATGGGTTTGTAAAGGAGTAACTGGTGAGATCTTTCATCTTACCTGAATTAATCATGAGTTTTCCACATTTTGTTAGCACTTCATTCTGTCTCTTCCTTCATCTTTTCTTGCCTGGGTTTTTGGTGGAGTGTCCTAATATTATCTACATTGATTTAACCCCTCTATCTTCCTGCCCATCGTGGTTTTTTTTACTCCTACAACCTTTGTGTGAGACCTTCTGAGGAATAGCCGTTGTAATCTGTCAAACTCCTCTTGTGGTAGAGAGTCAATTCCTTTGTTGATTCCCTGCTCTAGAAACTTTTCTAGTTCAAGGTTCTCCCTCTCAAGGATCTCCTGTAGGTCTTGGTCCTCCATACCTCCTTCGCTTGGGGTCATCTCATGGTCTCTTCCAAGTTCCATAGTTCTTGGTGGGTCCTCCTTTTGTTCATTGTATTCTTGTATGATTTCCATGCTGTCCTCCTTTCCCTTCTCTCTATGATAGTCCTCTGGTTTCTTATGCATTCCATTTTCTTCCCCTTCTTCTTCTAAAATTTCAAAACTATTATGACTTGGTATCTTGCTTTCACTAGGTTTTTTTTGGGAATTTTTCCCCCTACTTCCTCTCTTCCTCCCACATTGGCAAAACCTTCAGGGTCTTTTCCTTTGTTGGTTTTCGGGTATTCCTCCCTTTTATTGAGTGGGCAGTCTCTGAAGAGGTGCCCATGTTCATGACATTTACAATATCTGAATGGGATATGTTCATACTGAACTGCCTATACCCATTCCTCGTCATAAACTTCTAGGATGACTTCATCCGGGAGTGCTCCTGATTAGTCCATCTCTACACATATGCAAGCAAAGGAGGTATATTTCCCTCACAGTGTCGCCTCCGATATCTTTATAAAATGCCCTAATTGTTACCTATAGCCTCTAAATATTCCGGCAGTTAATAATGTAAAGGTAAAGAGGATAATCTAATCTATACTGGGACTGATGTGAATGTTTCTCACTCCGGAACAAAGCTCATCACCCAAGGTCGCATGGAAAGGCCTGCAATAGCATAGAAGTAGGGTCATCCTTCGAAAACTCTGTCTTTATCCTCTAGGTTAGTGAAAACCACTTTGAAGAAACCCTTGGAGCTAGGATGTAGATTTATTTCTCCCTTCAGATTCCAGTTGTTTCTTATCCAAGTGTACAACGCTCTCTCCATCGGCCAAATGCCCATGAATTTGCAAATGACTACATAAGTTGCCATGTGATCTCTGTACAGCTGTAGTGATGGATCATTTAAGACCACCTAGGGTTTAATGTTAGCCTTGGGCTTGCAGGGTCCTGTTGCAGACATTTTCTCAATTCTTTGACTGTTGTCGCTAGGATTTGTTTCCCTCCTAGCTTCCTTGTGGGCCCCTTCCTTTTCATGGGAATTGCTACTTCCCAGCTTGTGGGTGTCAGTCTTGCTTTCTACCTCCGGTGGATTCCAAAAATTATTCAGAATCGCCTCTTTGCTTCTATTTGAAACCACGTTATTGTAGGAGGGAGTGGAGCTCCCTCCTCCAAACCCCTCCATTGTTACCAGCTCATTCCTGTCACCCCCTGTTCAAAACCCTAGTGCCTCAGAGCTCCCTCCTCCTTTTATATTTGATAATATCAATATCCAAATACCATTAAAAAAGAATATCCTCTTTATCATCACATAAAATTATCCTCTTTATCGTCACAATAAATAATTGAAGAATAAATTATAATTATATCTATATATAACTAACCTCAGGAATATTTAAAAACAAGTGCAATTCCAATCAAAATAGAAATATGAAACATATATATTTCAAATTGAAATTCTTAAAAGAAAATGCTATATAATTAGGAAATAAATTTTAAATACTTCTCTGTATTCATTTATAAATAAATAACTTTCTCTTTTATCTAAACATTATTAAAAACAATTGAAATTCCAATAAAAGTAGGAATGTGAAATATACTCCTTTCAAACTCTGATGACTTAATAATATATTAAAATTTATGTAAATATACTTTTTAAATTTCATAAAGTTGATTAATCGGGAGCCTGTTAATCAACTCCGACCTTCCCCCCACAACTCCAACCTTCCATTCGCTTCAGCGCTCGAGACCGTTTGGCAATGCAAACCTTACCGCACCAGTTTACGCCGGGGTCCAGAGGTATCTACCATTCGCAACAGGTAATGGATCGTTTAATCAATCTCCACTTCTGTAGTTTGGTTGAAATTTTACTCGGTTTCATACCACTTACCTTAATTACTTTGGCGGGTTTAATACAAGAGAAATCCTGGATTTAGCTCCATCCCTCTGCTGGAAAACCCAACATTTATGGTCCTCCATGGTCAGAGGTCACCATTTTTCTTCCACCCACCTCGTTTACTGACACCAGTAGGTAAAAACTCCCCACTCAGGTTCTGTTTGACAAATTGACTTCATATTTCCTCTACTTGCGGTTGGTATCTGATGATGCCTTTGGTTTTTCCTCTTATACAGGTTTCATTTGCAAATTTCTAAGTGACACAGTGATACATAAATACACAAGTAACTAAACTATAGCTAGGGTTTTTACAGTAAATCTCTGGTATCGTATATCTTAAGTTACTAATGTGTGATAAGTTCAATTACCGAGTATAGTTGTGAAGCTATTTCCACTGGCTCACATGCCATAAGAGTACCTCTTCATAGGTCTACTGTGTTTTTCTCATTGAAAGAACAGTTAGTAGATTTTCAATTTGTTTCACAGTCTTGTCCCCAAATTTCCTTTTATGTTTATGTTAAACACATAACAATGTCCCTTACCTATACAAGTTCAATCTGGACACTTACAGGTTCCCCCTTATGCACAACAATCATGTAGTAGTACTTTACATTCACAGAGTTTACTAGTAGTTGACAAGAGTTCTTTTCCCTCTTTTTAAATAGCATACAAATTCATTTCCTTCCTTCAATTAAACCATTAAAGATTTTATAGAAAACATCTTTATTCAAAGATAAGTGCGGTCAGAATTCAAAAAGACTTTCGTTTTCGAAATAAATTGCAGTATTTCTTTCCTGCTGAATTTAGATTTTAAATAATATATAGTATTCTGGCATAGATACTCATCGAATTTCTCCTTTCTCACTAATCCCATGAATTCAACAGTGCTAATTTTGTTCCTCCTGACTGTAAGAAGGGAGATTACATCCTGCTTCTCCCCCAGCATGAGCCCAAGAAAAATAAACAACAGTTTAATAATATAGTCAAGCATTAAACCTCAATACCATTGTCGAGTCTATTGTCTTTTCCTTTACAAGAGTTCTCCACTGGCTCAGTCTAACTCAAGATTCCAAACTATTTTCTTTTCTTTACTTCAAGAATAAAAAAAACCAAACCCCTTTCTTCAAACCAGATCTTTCTTTATCTCCCAGGAATGAGGGAAAACCTTTCTAACTATCTAGAGGTTGAAATCCGTTACAAGTAACCCCCATAAATTCCAAGATTTCATAACCAAAATAACAAAAAAGTTTAAGTAATAGTTCCATAAATTCCAAGATTTCATAACCAAAATAACAAAAAAGTTTAAGTAATAGTTCCAGTGGCTCCCACTAGCACAATTACCACGGTATTATGTAATTCAGTAAATGTAAATATAAGTAATTCAGTGTCATTTAGGGGCGTTATAGGCATTGACCAAATCGCTCTTGTCCAGGAACGGTGAACACCAATATAAATAATCTCTGACTTAATTATTCTAAGTTTTTTTTAAATAAAAATTTAAATCTTTTCACTCATAAAATGAGATAAAAACTAAATTTAAATAAAATGAGATAAAAACTAAATTTAAATATAAAAGGTTGGTTTAATATTCCAAACCTAGTCATTTAATATATTATTTTTATTAATTTTATTTTTTTATTTTTAAATAATTTTGTATTGTCTTTTAATTTTTATATAATTTTTTATTGTTTTTTAATTTAAAGGTTAATTTTTTATTTTTTTTGGGGAAAAAGTGTCATGTGTTTCTCACTATTTCCAGCTCAGTAAACCTAAAAATTAAGTATAAGTTTGCAAAAATAATTATTTCACGAGGACCGCCTTGGCTCTTCATTCTTCCCGAGGTCAGCACCGTCTCATCGCCTCACCACCTACACAACGAAACCGCCTTGGCTCTTCATTCTTCCCGAGGTCAGCACCGTCTCATCGCCTCACCACCTACACAACGAAACGACAACACCACATCGGAAATGAATATTTTAATCATTCTAAGCGACATTAATTTTGGTATAAATACATATACTTAGTCTAGGAAGAGAATTCATTCTCAATTTTTGGTTGTGTAAGTTCTTTGGCTCTGTACGCTGTAGATGCTGTTATCTGAATTTATGTATTTCTGGTTTTTTCATGTGCTATTGGAGTCAATTTGATTTTTTTTTTTGAAAAGCCATTGCTGTGTACTTAAAATTTGTTGCCATGTGAGGTTGAACAAAACTGTTGTGAGGTTCAGAACTGTTGTGCAATGCAGAGTGCTTGTAACTGATGTATAGAACTTGTGACTGAAATTGCTGGAGTTGTTTAGTGCTGCACTGAACCCATAATTGTTGTGCAGTGCTGGAATCTGAGATTGAAGCATAAACTATTTTGTGAGGATTTATTGCTGAGTGTGGTCGAATAGAGTTACAATATTCTGCTAAAGATTTGTGAGGCAAGTGTGCAGTGACTATGGGGCAGTGTGAAGTTTGAAGGAAGAAGAGATAAATCTGCCATAAGTCACAACTACCAATGTTGTAAGCTATTATGTTATGATATTGCCAGTTTTTGATTGGCAATAGAATTATTTTTCAAATGCCATGTTTGAAGGCCTTCTCAGAATGTTTTTTAAATTTGGAAAAGTTTCAATTGAGTAGATGGGCACATTTTTTATTTCGAGCAATTTTATCTACACAGTGGAAGGAAGAAATTTATATTAAAGCTCTACTTCCTTTGGCATTGGTTATATTTATTTTTCCATGTGAGTATGTTTGTCTCACTATGTGTGGCTCTACTTAGCCTATTAACATTAAGTGGTTAATGGGTTAAAGTTTTTTTTACCATTGTGGATTGAGTCAAGAGGAATTTTTTTTTGGGAGAAATTAAAGTACTTGGTAAACCAAATTAAAATGGCATCAAATACCAACACTACTCAGTCAATTCCTATTTTAACTCAGAAAAGTTATGATTCCTAGTTTATTCGAATGAGAAAATTGTTCCATTCTCACGATCTTTGGGGATTTGTTACTGAGGGATATCCCGAGCCTGCTAATGAGGCAATAATGATGGCTCTTACAAATGCTAAACGAACATTGTTGAAAGAAAATAGAAAGAAGGACAATAAATCTCTTGGCCTTATTCAACAAGGTTTAGATGACTTGATACTTTCAAAATTATCAAATGTAGAATCTTCGAAGGAGGTGTGGGACATCCTTGAATCATGTTATTAGGGTGCAGCGAAAGTAAAGAATGTCAAACTACAAAATTTGAGAAGAGATTTCGAGAATCTAAAAGTGAAAGACAATGAAACTGTGGATGCTTTTATGACTCAAGTCATGAGTGTTGTTAATCAATTGTGACAATATGGAGAAGACCTCTCAAACTAGAGGGTGATCGAGAAAGTCCTTTGAAGTTTGCCAAACAAATTTGAAGCGATTGTCGTATCCATAGAAAAGTTCAAGGACACAAATCAAATGAAAATTGAAGAGTTGACTGGTTCGTTGATTGCACATGAATCCAAGATGTCAAGATATGATGATAGCTCATTGGATAATGCCTTCAAAACTTAGCTTCAATTTAATAGAGGAATAGGCAGAGGAAGATTGAGTAACAGAGCATGAGGCAATAGAGATCAAAGAAGTCCACAAGATAATTACGATCATGAAGAGAAATCTCAGCAACGTCCTCCTAAATTAAGGGGGAGTTACAATAGAACTTGGCATTGAGGAAGTCAAAGGTATGATAATTCTAAAGTTCAATGTTATTATTGTAAAAGATATGGCCATTTTGCTACCAAGTGTTTGAAGAGGCACGTAGATGTTGGTACACAATCTGCACACATCTTAGAGCAAGTTGAAGACAGTCAGACGCTGGTGTTTATGACTTGTAACGTGACTCAAGAATGTTCGAATGATATTTGGTTTTTAAATAGCGGCTGCAGAAATCACATTACTAGAAACAAATATTTGTTTTCCAATCTAGAAACGAGTATTCAGTGTGAAGTCAAGTTGGGTAATGATATTAAGGTATGTGTTAAAGGCAAAGGAATGATTGTTGTTTATAATAGAGATGGTGATAGAAGAACAATTGATGATGTTTACCATGTACCTAGCTTGAAATGCAATTTATTGAGCATTGGGCAATTGATAGAGAAAGATTATAGAATGTTCTTCAAGAATAATGAGTGTAGTATCATTGACAAATATCCAAGTAAGCAGCTGATAGCAAGAGTATAAATGAGAAAGAATAGGATGTTTTCGCTTATAATGAGAAATGAATTGACTCCATCCTTGAATTCTTACAAAACTAAGAATTTCGACGAGCCATGGCTATGGCATTTAAGATATGATCATTTATATTTTGGTGGTCTAGATTTGCCACAGAAGAAACAGATGGTGAAACGATTACCTGACAAAGAATAGGATATATTACCTAAATGGTTCTCTAGGTGAGGTACCTGGAGAGTGTACAAACACTCATACACACATGCTCTTATATCTTAGATTAGGAGAATAGCGTAGTACATATAGGCTTTCACATAATCAGGTGGCTTGAACCACTCCCTAAAAAATAGGATCTCAATCCCATCTAAAGCAACAAACACCTAAACATAGGAAAGCTTAACTTTCTCCATTAATGCTAACACTCCCCCTTAATGGAGAAAGAGTTCACTAAAAAAACTCAAATGACATATGACACCTGCTCGTCTCAATCCCAGCTAGGTAAAAGACAGAGTTTTCATTTTTGTCTTCTTGCAGCAAAGCCCATACTTGTTCATTTGTGGATAAGGCTTCATCTTCACTTTATTTTCCATGAGGTAGTGTTGTATCTTCACCTCATTTCTTCCCCTATGAAGGAAAGCTTGAATTCTTATTCTTGCCCTTCTCATAATTATGGCAGGGTGGATAGGAGAATTTTCTTTCTCACTATTTCTGGTGTCAATCATCTGAACATCAACGATGAAGTCTTTATCATTCATTAATGAAACTTTTGTGTTGAATTCATAAAGACATGGTGTTTCAAGCCATGCTTCAAGAAACTTCAATTCTTCTTCAAACATCGTTGTTTTTTCTTGCCACCCAGTATTTTCACAAAAAACAATGTTAGATTTATACAGAGGACCATACTTGATTTTGTCTTCGTGCTCCTTCAGGAAAGCTTTCATTTCTCCATCTCTACCTACTTCATCCCTTTTTGCTGACATAGTTATGTCTTCAGCCTTTTCACCCAATTTTGTTGTTGCAGGCATGTTCTGCATTTGATCTATATGTGAGGATAGGTCTTCCTTCTCACCAAACAATAATTAATTACATAAGATGTTTTTCAATCATCAAATTGATCCACTCATCATGAGGTATATAAGCATCATCAAACTTGATTTCTACATCTGGAAAGATTTTAGGTTCTACAATAATGGATGTGTTTTCATCATCACAAGTTTTAGTTACAGACACACATTCATCACCCATCATTGCATCTTCAGTTTCACAATCAAATATGGGATCATTTTCGAGAGAAATATCTTTAGCATAATTGCCCTCATTCAAACAATATTTCATTTCTAAAACATCCCATAAGAATTTTGTACTAAGAATCTCTCCATATTCATATATTATGCTAAGTATGATGTTTTCATCTAATGCAGATGTTATAAGACTTAACATTGATGCATCTCCACTATCATTAATAACATATTCATCATAATCACATAAATTTACCTTCCATAATAATGTTTTCATTTCATTTTCCCATATTTCATAATTCATACCTGAAAAAGATGGTAAATGTGGCATTAACCATTTAATAATCTCACCAAATCCAAATCTGCATCTTGATCAGCTACAGGTCCATCAATGTAAACCTGAAACACATCACTAAGTTCAGCAAAATAATATTTTTCATTTCTCCTTTGATTCTTTCTCCTTAGTTTCTCCTTAGTTTTCTTCGAGACTCTTTCAGTTTACTTTGAAGACCCATTTTCTCCCCTATCAATTTTAGATATGTAAACCGATCCTCTACAGTCAAATTCTCCTCTAGCACTCGAATATCTCCACCGGCTCTATGACTCCACAATCAGGTAAAATAGTCTCCTCTTCATGCAAATACACTCTCTAGCGGAAGTCTGAACGTAGACACCACTCGACACACACAAGGATATTTCCTCACAATGCTGGCAGCATCCCACGGCTCTCACCAGCCCCACGCAGGTCACTTCACAAGTAGTTCCTCAACATCGTCCATAGCTGCCTCCTTCATAGGCCACCAACACTAGTTGATCCCTTCTCAATCTACACGTACTTTTCCATGTGACTTTAGGGTTGTTCTGCGGCCTCCAACAAACAAGCATGTTAATTACAATTCTTTATGGCAATTAGTAACCACACCAAGTCACCTCCTCCGCTATTTCACATCAGCACACCTTGAGTAGCAATAACCACCACAAGAGGAGTCAGATCGCCGCACCACATTTCTGCTGTGCTCCCATCTAAGTTATCCAGAGTCGAAATTCTTCACCAGAACTCCCAAGAGGGGATATGATCCAATTCCTTAACAGACTATTCCACAATGAAACATGAACAAAATGTTCCCCGTATTACCAAGACATGAACTAAACTGGGAGGGAAAATGTTAATAGTGCTACAACTATCACAAGTAGGTGATCGATCTCACGCTTCTCTGATCAGAAAAAAATCAGGCCTCTTCAGTGAGGATCTAACATTGCAATCAACAAAAAAAATGTGGCCTCTTCGATGAGGATGTCACACTTCTTCGAGGATGGTAATCTCCTCACGCCTCCTGCGGACTCCTCGAGTCTCTTCAGCACCCAACACCAGGCAAGTCCAACCTCCTCACGGGTTAACAACTTCTCCCACGTGTGTCCAACATGATGCGTTGATCTGTTGATTCTGCTGAGCTGATTTGTTTATGGAAACCGTGGATCGCTAGCTTGATCACTTCATTCAAATGGATGAGGATCTTACCATGGCTCAAGCATGCCACGAACCGCACCAGATCCACTCACCACACCAGATCTCAGCCCACTATGCACAACAATAAAACACCTTAGCCATAGCCTTCAAAGAAAACTAGGCAGCTGTAGGGATGTGCAGCCACTACACAACTGAATTTCACGGCAATCTCACTGTGATCCTTTCATGATCCAAAATCCTTTTTGATGTAGGTCCATTCTCCCATGTAGGTTTTGTGCATGCTACTCCCTCATCCAGATAGCTGGCGACTCCTCTACGCGGCCTCCTGAATGAGGATCACGCTACTCTGATCTCTGCACCTCACCTCGGCATCCAACAGCCACCACACCACCAACTCAGCTGACCACAATCGACACTCTTATACACTCAGGAATCACAAAGCTCGTCATAGTAATACTCTTCGGAATCACGACTCTCCACCCACAGCTTGCCCTGAGTTTCCAAAGGAAAATTGTGTGAAGTTTTATAGTGCTCTCGTTGCACTTTTCCACCCTATCCTTGCGACAAATCCACTTAGTCCCACCCTTCACTCAATGTACATGTCTTACCAGCTCTGATACCATGACAAAAAATAGAATATATTACCTAAATGGCTCTCCAGGTGAGATACCTGGAGAGTGTACAAACACTCATTCACACACTCTCTTACATATTAGATCAGGAGAACAGCCTAGTACATATAGGCTTTCACAAAATCAAGTGGTTTGAACCACTCCCTAAAAAATAGGATCTCAATCCCATCTAAAGCAACAAACACCTAAAAATAGGAAAGCTTAACTTTCTCCATTAATGCTAACATTACCTAGTATTCAACAACTGATGAGCTCATGTGAAAGTTGTATACTTGCAAAACATCATAGACATAAATTTGTTTTTGGAATTTCATACAAGGCGAGAGGTCCATTGGAGATTGTTCACAGAGATTTATGTGGACCAATGCAAACACCTTCTTTGGTTGGTAATTTTTACTTTTTGACTTTTATTGATGACTACCATTGAAAAACATGGTTTATCTTCTGGAACAGAAATCTGAAGCATTTTCTATATTTAAAATATTTAAAGCAATGGTTGAGAAGGAAAGTGGAAATCATATTAAAATTTTGAGATCAAATAGAGGTGGTGAATATATGCTAATAGATTTCATTGAGTTTTGTCAATTGCATAGAATCAAGAAGCAGTTTACTGCACGTTATACTCCACAGCAAAATGGAATAGTTGAAAGGAAGAATTTAACTATTATGAATATGGATCGAAGTATGTTGAAGGAGAAGAATCTACCAAATGAATATTGGGGAGAAGCAGTAGCTTGTGTTGTTTATATTCTTAACAGAAGTTTGACTAAGAGCATGAAGAATCGAGTTCCTGAAGAAGCATGGAATGGTAAGAGTTGTCATATATCTCAGTTAGTAATTTTTGGTTGCATTGCTTATGCACATGTTTCTAAAGAATTGAGAAAGAAGTTAGATGATAGAAGTGAGAAATGTATATTTATTGGATATAGTGACGAGTCTAAAGCATATAGACTTTATAATCCCATCACCAAGAAATATATTATCAGTAGAGATGTTGAGTTCAAGGAAGAAGAAGCTTGGGACGGAAGCATAGATAAATATTTTGCAAAGACAACTGTATTATCTCATTGATATGATAATGAAGATGAGCAAGAAGCATAGGGTGGACAACCAATTCCATATACACCTACTGCAAGCATGCCAGTAATCCAATCACAAAGAGATAGTCCATTACAATTCAAAACACTGAGAAATCGTGAACATGGCGAAGCATCAAGTTATGGTGGACAACAAATAACCGTATCATAGGTACGTAATGATTATAATCCTACAATAGCTACATTCAAGAATAGAATTAAAGGTCAGAAGACTAGAAGTTTAAAGGAATTGTATGAGCAGGATGATGAAATAGATCAATTTTCAAATTTTGCATTATTTGCATATGATCCAATAAATTTTGATGAAGTTGTGAAAGAAAAAGTTTGGATAAAAGCTATGGATGAATAAATTGATGTTATAGAAAGAAATAATACTTGGGAACTTGTAAATTTGCATGAAGGTAAAAATACTATAGGTGTTAAATGGATTTACAAAAATAAAGCGAATGCTGAAGGTGAAGTTGAAAATCATAAAGCAAGACTTGTAGCTTAGGGCTTTAGTCAACAACCTGGTAATGATTATAAAGAAATGTTTGCACATGTAGCTAGACTAGTGAGAATGGTATTAGCTATAACTGCACAAAATAAATGGAAAATATATCAAATGGATGTTAAGTCTGAATTTTTAAATGGTTTTCTAGAAGAAGAGGTCTATGTGAAACAACCTCGTCGATATGAAATTGATGGTTAAGAAGATAAAGGTTACAAATTAAGGAAAGCATTATATGGATTGAAACAACCATCCTCACTATGGTATAGTAGAATTGATGAATATCTGAACACTAATGGATTCATCAAGAGTCCAAGTGAGCCAACTTTGTATACAAAATTAAATGAGAATGGTAAAATTTTGATTGTGTGCTTGTATGTTGATGATTTAATTTTGACTAGAGATCTCTCAATAGATGATTTTAAGACAAACATGAAAGGAGAATTTGGTATGACTCATTTAGGCCTAATCAAATATTTTCTTGGTATTGAAGTAACTCAATCTGAAGATGGTATTTTCATTTGTCAATCTAAGTATGCAAAGGATATATTGAAATGGTTCAGGATGCAAAATTGTAAGCCAATTGTAACCCCAATTGCAATTGGTACAAAACTCAGTAATGATGATCATGGTTCAAATATTGATCCAGCCTTGTTTAAACAATTGGTTGGAAGTATTATGTATTTGATTGCAACAAGGCTCGATATAATGTTTGGTGTAAGTTTAATTTCTAGATTCATGGAGTCTCTGAAGAGTACGCATTGGCTAGTTGGAAAAAGGATTTTAAGATATGTTGTTGGAACAAGAAATTATGGTATCAAATATACATCTGATTTAGATTTTAAACTAAATGAATATAGAGATAGTGATTTTGCAGGAAATATTGATGACACGAGGACCACATTTAGGTATGTGTTCAGTTTTGGTTCAGGTGCAGTTTCATGGGAATCAGTGAAGCAATCCATTGTGGCTCCATCATGAGTTGAAGTAGAGTATGTTGCAGCCACAATAGCAGCATGCCAAACTATTTGGACTAGAAGAATTTTGAAAGAGTTGTTGCATGAACAGAGAGAACCCACTCATATTTTCTATGACAACAAATCTGCTATTGCATTATCAAGAAATCATGTTTTCCATAAGAGGAGTAAACATATTGATACGAGGTATCATTTCATTCGAGAATTAATAAGCAATAATGAAATATGTATGGACTTCTGCAGATGAGAAGACTAGTTTGTAGACATATTGACAAAACCCTTGGGAAAAGAACTCTTTGAAACTCACATGGAAAACATAGGGGTATGCATGATGTAACAACATTTTGATGTAATAACAAAGTTTTGTTCTTTTTTGTGAAATAATTAACGGGGATAACATGAAAATAATTATTTCACAACTGCCACCACCTTCGCTTTTCATTCTTTCAGAGGTCAGCATCGCCTCACCGCGTAACTACCTACAAAATGAATCGATAGCACCGCCTCGCAAATGAATATTTTAATTGTTGTAACCAACATTAATATTGGTATAAATACATATCCTTAGCAAAGGAAGAGAATTCACTCTCGATTTTTGGTTGTGTAATTTATTTGCTTCTGTAATCAAGCAATTGTAGCCGCATTTATGTATTTCTGGTTTTTTCAAAATTGTCATATAACCCATCTTTAATATAAAAAATAGTTATTAAATTTTGAGTTACTAATAGCCTAATACATAAAAATTATTTCCAAACTCCATTCCTTAACCAAAGAAAAATTCTGATGCCTCATTCTTCAAAACATAACTGGATTATAGATTCTTGTTGTGTCAGAGATCAATGACGAAATCAAAAATTGACTTTTACAAATACTTTACGCATAACATATTTTACCGCATACCTTTGATTCATGCATCTTCATGGCTATAAAAGTTTAGCTATTTAAAGGATCCTCGTTGATTTCCACCTTTCTTCTACGAATGCAATGGAACAATCCTGACAGTGGCATGGTGAATTATTTCAGAAGTATCTGGACATTTAACAACTAGTTGTACCATTAAATACCACAAATTAAAATCTCGAAGACCTAACACCGTGTAGCTACGTTGTTAATATTCACTATCATTTTAAATTTGACTAGTTTGAAACTCAAAAACCCAACACGGTGTAGTTATCATTTTCCTAGGGACAATTCCATTTTTAAACATATAGAGTTGAAGCCTTTCAGTAGCGTAAGGAAGAAGGACAATTTTATTGATGTCAATGGTAGAGTGATTTATAATTCTAGTGCTTAATATTTCTAAGCAGTGAAATTTTACGGGTTAATATTTATAGGTGGGCTAATTTTTCATACTTTTTCCAAAAAAAGATTTGTCAACTTCTATTTTTTTTTAAATAATTTGCCAAATTTCTTAGTACACCATTATTTTACCTTAAAAATCGGCAATATATTATATAGACTAAAATAAAATCATTAACATAACATAAACTTCCATCCTTAAAATTTTTCGTGTTACCAAGGTCCATAATAGGGTTCATTACATCCTGTAACAAATGTACCATGTATAAGTAACCTCATGATGGAAATTGATTTGATATACAATTTTATAATAGTTATTGAACTTGGCTGCAAACAAGTAGCACTTTAAATTTAAGAACATCATGAGCTCAAGCCCATTCAATATGGTTCTTATGCCATCATTGAATGGTACCTAATACTTTCACCTTGGTCTTCCATTGATATTGGTGAAGTCCATAATTTTAGATCTTCACCTTCACCTCACTGACATTAGTCTTCTTCATGTTTTAACTAAATCCATTATGCCATTTCAAAATAAAACTTACTTGGTGGGTCACAAAGGAACTTTTTCCACTAGGTTAAGTGGTTGTCCCAATCAATATTTGAGCAACAATTTCCCTTTCTCTAATAAATATTGAAGATAATTTCCTTTTAATGTAGAAAATTTGATGATACTCTAGCAAATATATGTAGATATGTATTATATTAATACTAATATAATTTTTACTTTACTTTATCTATTTTTTACATTTTAATCTAAATTAATTACTCACAAATTTTATAATATTTTATTAAATAATTTCAATTTTGTTAATATTATTTATAATTTTCTATTATGTATATAATAGATATAAATGTAAATAAAAATAACAAAATCCAAAATCCCTTTTTTATCATTTTTATTGTGTAACTTTTAATATTAAAAAAATTAAATTACATTTTTACTATTAACCAAATAAAAAATATATTTAATGTGTATTCCCTTATATATTTAATAATATCAATATCCAAATATCATCGTTTCAAAATAAAAGTCATCGTATTTATCATCACAAGCATATATTTAATATTCACTCTCTTTTATATTCGATCATATCATATCTAGATGCCTTCTTTTCAAAATAAAAGCTATCAGCACAGAAATTTATTCTCTTTATCATCCCACATATATATATATTATTCAATAAAACATTATAAATAAAAAAAGAAATACAATTCCATCCAAAATTGGCATGTGAAACATATCTATTTCAAAATGAGGTTTAAGGAACATGAGAAACCAATTATATATATATATAATAGGAATGCTAATGGTATTCATAAGAACTTTGCCTTTAATTTGTTATATTTTATAGCCGGTGTGATATTTAACCATCAATTTGTTATTAGTTTGTATCAGTTTGATATTAAAAAATTAAATTTTTTATTTTTGCTATTATTTTAATTTTAACTGTTTAGTTATTTTATAAATATTTTAATTTTTTTAGCTTGTTTTATTTTCTAATTTTCAATTATTTTTTAATTACCATACTTTGTATTCATTATCATAAAGAAGATTGCATAGCTTATATTTACATTAAATAAAACCAAAAGCTCTACACTTTTACAACATACAATATTACAAACCTTTCATATGCCTATCACAATGTTCAACATTGATTCATTACTCAAGTTAAACCATATTTCCAGTATTGTATAGACAAAATTGCGAACAAGAAACAGCAACATAAATAATTTCCAACTTAATTATTTTGGGTTTTCTCTTAAATTTTAAAAGTTTCCATTCCTAAAATGAAATAAAATCCAAATTTATTCTGAGTGTTCCTTCTGTAATAAAACTTTAACTCTTTCCACTACTAAAATGAGAAAAAAACCAAATTTTCATATAGCAAAAAATAATAAAAGTTAAAAAAAAAAAAATATTTACTTAATTATTTAATATATTATTCTTCCATCTTTTTGTTATCTATTATTTATTTATTTATTTTTATTTTTTTAATTTTGAATTTTTTAAAATGATTTCATGTGTTTTTAACTATTTCCAACACAGTTACAATCACTCAAGAACCATGAATTATAGTGTCTTAATAGCCCTAAAAGATAAGTATAAATTACTATATAACCTTTTAATATATAAAACATCCATTAAATTCCTAATTATAATCAAATCTTATCTTTATTCATAATAATATTTCGGAACTCCATTCCTTAATGAAATCAAAATTTTGATACCTCATCAATCAAAACATAACTCGATTGTAGTTTCTTGTTGTGTGAGAGCTCAATGATAGAATCAAAAGTTGACTTTCACAAATAGTTGACTCATAACATATTGTTAAACACATACATTTCAAACTAGATACACAAGTATATTAATTGATTTCAATGAATGATGTACAATGTGTACATATAAATACGTACAAGAAACAGTTGAATCAAATTTCGGATTTTTTTTTACTACAAATTAACCTAATACAAACCTAATCGTGAGGATTAGTTGTCTAACATTTTCCCCTTATTCTAAACGTATGCATCAAAGTCCAAGAATGAGAGCTGGAAATGCAAAAAAAAAAAAACATCAAGCCAAGAGTTGAATGTCTTTCAAAAATGGTTTTCAAAGAATGACTACAAACCAAGGATAGTGTTTTTTAAGAGAAAACCACAAAATATATCCACTTCTGGAAACATCATAGCAATTCTTTGATAAATCAAATCAACATACTAAAACCATGAAATAATGCTCATTCTCTTAGAGCATAAATCAAAGAAACCTTGACTATAACTCTGAATCTGAACTCAAAATCTAAGCTGCAGCAACAAAATTTTGGTTGTTGTCTTAGGCTCACTTGACAAATATATGAACCAATCGTAGACGACCAACATATATTTTATCCCATTCCTTTAATTTCTGCATCTTCATGGCCATAAAATTTCAGCTATTCGAAAGATCCTCATTGATTTCCACAATTCTTCTCTAAAGGCATCGAAATGATCTTGGTAGTGGCATGGTGAACTATGCCCCAACGTATTTGAATATTTAACAGTTGTGAATGATTTGTTGTCTCAAAGATTTATTGATGCTACCACTAAGAAAGAAAATTAGAGATTGTTGCGTAGAAGTGTTGCCAATCCAAGGCCACTAAGTTGTGCTCAACGAAGAAATCCGCTGTGAAAACAAATCCACCAATTGCTCAATGGAGTCTCTAATAATTTTTTAAAGACAATGAATAAAAGAAAGGGGATTCAATAAGCAGTCAAAGGTGAGGAGTAGTCATTACAGTGACTGTCATTGCTCATTGAATTTTTCTAAGGAGGCTTAGGTCATTCAAGACACTGCAACACTAAGCCGATTCGCTAAGTCAAGTCTAGATAGCGCAAAAACAAAATAATTAGAAAAAAAAATCAAGACTCCTTGTGACTGAGTATCACTAGAAATTAAAGAGGCATAGACAACTAACACGCAGAAAAAACCAGGTATTTTTTAAAATATTGCAGCAAAGATTTACATAATAATTTATTTTTTCTTCACTTGTGGAAGAAAGAGAAATTCTTTGAAGGATTGATTGACAATAATTTATGGGGTTTATGAAGATTGTTTCTTTTTAGAAGTTACTCTAGCTGAGATAAAAATAAATTGAAAGGGAAGCAAAAAAACCTTAATTGAAATCTCTAGTCGAAAGAAGGAAACCTTAGTAGCAGTTACAAAAAAAGTGAACTCAAGCATTTGCCATAACCCGTGTAGGAAGAAATGGAAAAAATGAGTAATGCTATGTTTGAGGTGGAAAAATTAACCGGCAATAATATTTTTGCGTTGTGGAAACTGAAAGTAAGGGATTTACTTGTGCAAAAAAGGTTGCAAAAAGGATTAGATGGAGTTAAAAAGAAACTTGCTCACATGAAAGATCTAGATTTGGGGGACGTGGATGCATGAGATCTCAGTGATTATATTTTTCCTCGAAGATGAAGTTCTCTTCAACATTGTTGAAGAAACCTTAGCATTAGGTTTATGCGTAAAATTGTAAACATTGTATATGACCAAATATTTAACCAACAAAATTTATTTCAAGAGCTAAATTTATAGCCTTCAGATGACATAGGGTACTAAAATTGTAGAACATTTAAATTTTTTTAATACACTTATTTGCCAACTTTCATATATGGAAGTTAAATTTCAGGAAGAAGACAAGGTTATTACTTTCTTTGGTTCCTTACCCGAGTAATGGGATCATGTTGTGACTTCTATTAGTTTTAACACAACCAAATCTTGGGAATTTAGTTCCATTGTGGGAGCTTTGTTATCTGAAGAAGTACGGAGGAAGTCCAACATCAAAACTTTAGCATCAAAAGCCATGGTAGCGAGAAGTCGGTCCAAGGAAAGTGGAGAGAAAGAAAGAAGTTCTTCCACATCAAAATCAAAAGGAAAGAAGTGTAAAGGAAAATGATGGTACTACAACAAAATAGGGAATGCCGAGAAATATTTTTGGAAAATAAAGTAGCCCACTAAAAAGCAAAAGAAGGAAGCAAATCAAGTTGTGTCAAGTATGATTGCTGAAGTTTTATCTACTAAATTAGGTTTTTTATATGAATTTTTACCTTTTTGTAATGTTTCTGATAGTTATGAAAATTGGTTGTTATATTTTGGTGCTTTTCATCACATGAGTCTACATAGAAATTGGTTCACCTCATATGAAGTTTTGAATGGTAGTTTTGTGTTTATGTGAAATAATGTATCCTGTCATACTATTGGGATGTAGAATATCAAAGTTAAAATCTATGATGATATAGTGAGAACATTAATTGATGTTAGACATGTACCTGAGTTGAGAAATAATTTGATTTCTTTGGGGGTATTGGACACAGAAGATTACAAGTTTACAAGTCAAAATGGAGTGTTGAAAGTTTCAAAAGGTGATATGGTTTTTATGAAGGAAGAGAAGATCGAAAACATTTACAGACTCAAAGGAAGTACTCGACGAGTTAGGAAATGACTCTATCTGAGAAGGCAGAAGAAGATACTCACCTATCATATCAACGTTGGGGTCACATGAGTGAGAAGGGTCTTCAGCTACTGATGAATTGAAAATTACTTCCTCATTTGAAATCCTTGAGGTTGGATTTTTGTAAACATTGTGTATATGGAAAACATTGTAAACAAAAATTTAACGCTGGTCATCATAATAGTAAAGGAATTTTGGACTATATTGATTATGATATTTGGGGACCATCTCCTACTATATCTTATGGAGGTGCATTATAATTCTTAACATTTATTAATGATTTCTCTAGGAAAGTTTGAGTTTATATTTTTAAAAGAAGAGCTGACGTTTTTAATGTTCTTAAACAATTTAAAGATATGGTGGAAAAGAAAACAGGAAAATCAATTAAATATTTAAGAACTTACAATGGAAGTGAATTTACTTCCTTAGAATTTGAACAGTATTGTAAGAATGAAGGTATTGTTAGACATAAAACTTCTCTTTATGCTTCTTAGCAAAATCGCATTGTTGAACTTATGAATCAGACTCTTATGGAAAGAGCCAGAAGTGTGATCAGCAATGCTAACTTGCAAAAGTGATTATGGGTAGAAGAAGCATCTAATACTTGTTATTTGGTAAATAGATCACCTTGAGTTGCCATTAATTGTAAATTTATTGAAGAAGTTTGGTCGAGTCAGTCTTGTGATTACTTAGATTTAAGAATCTTGGTTGTGATGCCTATGCTCTTATTCCAAATAATCCTCATTCAAACTTAGACGCAAAAGAAAAATGTTATGTCTTTGTTGGGTACGGCTATGCAGTTAAAGGATACAGGTTGTCGAATCCTTATTCACAGAAAATAGCCATTAGTAAAGATGTAACATTTGATGAATCCTCTCTTCTAAATTCAAGTATTGTAAAAGTTAAAAAGGAACAAGTATCATCGAATCAAGTAATTCAGTTGGAAGTTAAACCTTTTCCAAAAATTCAAAAGGAAGGAGATACTTCTAAAGAAAAAGGTGAAGAAGATGCAAAGGAAACTGTAGAAATTCAAGAACTAGTTCAACAACTAGTCACCCTAAGGTGGTCTACAAGGGAGAGAAGAACACAAAAAAGGTATGAATATTCTCTTTTATCTATTGCTTTGATTGCTCAAGATGGGGAGCCTTCTTGTTCTCAAGAAGCAGTGGATGATGCAGATGGAAAAAAGTGGAAAAAGGCTATGGACGAAGAAATGAATTCCTTTGCCAAGAACAAAACCTCGAATCTTGTAGAACTTCCTGAAGGGAGAAGTGTTATCAGATGAAAATGGGCTTTTTAAATTGAAGTGAAATTTTGATGGAATTATCGAAAGGTATAAGGTGAGGCTGGTAGAAACATGGTATTCTCAAGTTGAAGGTATTGACTTTCATGAGATGTTTTCACAACTTGTAAAACTTGTTTCTATTCAAACTTTGTTACCACTAACTGCATTACTTGATCTTCAGTTAGAATAGTTAGATGTTAAAACAAATTTTCTTCATGTAGATTTGGATGAAGATATTTATATGGAACATCGGAAAGATTTTGTACAAGGTCACAACAAAATATTAGTTTGCAAGCTCAAGAAATCATTTTATTTCTTCAGGAAGTCTCCCAGGCAATGGTACTTGAAGTTTGATTCCTTCATGGTGAGCCAACAATTTACTAGAAGTAAATATGATCATTTTGTTTACTTTAAAAGTTTCAATGGAATATTCATTATCTTGATTTTGTATGTTGATGATATTCTTATTGTGAGCAAAAGCATGGAGGAGATCAATAGGTTAAAGGCTCAACCTTCTAGAACGTTTGATATGAAGGATCTTGGAGCGACAAAACATATCTTTGACATGGAGATACACAAAGACAAAAAAAATGGGAAGATTTGGTTATCGCAACAGAAGTATGTGGGGAAATTGCTTTAAAGGTTTGATACTAACAATGGGAAACTTGTTAATGTTCCATTAGCTTCCTAATTTAAGCTTTCTTCAGTTTTGAGTCCTATAACTGATCAAGAAAATAAGTATATGTCTCATGTACTATATGTAAATGTAGTAGGAAATTTAATATATGCGATGGTATTTGCAATACATGACATTCAGATGTAGTTGCAGTTATTACGAGATTCATGGAAAATCCAAGAGAAAACTTTGGCAAGCAGTGAAATGGGTGCTTTGATATTTAAGAGGCACAAGTGACTATTGTATCATCTTTAATGATAGTGAAGGTTTCGTCTACGGATATGTGGATGTTAATTATGCAAGTGATTTGGACAAGAGGAGATCTACTACAAGATATGTTTTTACTCTTACATTTTGAGCAATTACCTGGATGTAAAATCTTCAAGAAACTATTGCTTTATCTACTAATGAAGTAGAGTATATAGATGTTTTAGATGCTTGTAAAGAGGCAATCTGGTTGAAAGGTATAATTGATGAGATTGGAAGAATGCAGGAGAAAGTGAATTTCTTTCTATGACAGTCATAGTGCTATTAATTTGGACACAAATCCAACTTATCAAAGCAATACTAAACACATTGTTGTAAGGTACCATTTTGAGTGATATGTGATCGATAGTGGAAAAGTAACTCTAAAAGAAATTCCATACATGGGAGAATCATGCAAACATATTCCAAAGCTTGTTTTAGTAGAGAAGCAACAATGGTGTTTGGCCTCTCTAGTCTTGTAGTCTTGTAGAAGAGATCATGAATGGGAATTGGGAACAGATTAGGAAGATTGTTGTGAAGGTGGAGATTATAAAAAACAATGACAAAAATTAATGTAAATATTAATCATCTAAGAAAATTTACTTTACCGTTCAGTCAGTTTTTATAATGAAATGAAGTTATGCAACGAAGTAGACCATATTAATTAGTGATTTCCCAAGAGGTTGTGTATAACCCGGAGAATCATTTCTTGAGAAACAAGATTTCAAATCCCTTGCCCCATGGAAGTTTCCTTAACACACTGTTAGTGTTTTACCACGTAACTCCTTGTGTAAATTTGTGTGATTCATTTTCTATGTTTGTTCTTGCATTTCTTTCTTATTTCATTTGGTTTTAAATGACTAATTACCAACATTTTTTATATTTCTCATTTAATTTATATCATTATAAATTCATCTTAACCATAGATTTAACATAAGAAGAGAGATAAAATTTGTTAAGTGTAAACATATTTTAGAGTGATAAACAATGCATAATTTTTTATTATTTAAATTGTATTTTTGAATGTTATAGAGATTGTATAACATGAACATTGAGATATTTAATCGCTTCACATTAAACTTGGTTTTTATTATTAATATATTTTTAAGTATACATAAATATTAATTCATATTAAAATATTGTATTTATGACCAACATTTGATATTTTATTCTATACAACATTAAAATATTTTTTAAAATTTTAAGCTTTAAATACCTTACTCACATTTTTTTTCTTCTTTTTAATAACTGACATTATTTTTTATTTAGAAAAAATTTTATTTTTATTTTAAAAGGGACATACATACTTACACATCACTTTCACACTATGTTGTAGAATAAGCTCCTAACACTATAGATGTGAGGAGTTCCTAACATGAAATCCAAGCTTATTGATGTTGTAACCTACATCTTTGAATTTAAATTCCTATTTTGGGTGAAGATTAATTATAGGATTAATTTAAAGAACCATGTTCACACATTTCTTAAATTACAGATGGCATTCCATTTTTCATCGTTTCTAAGGTTTTATCTATAAAATGTGTTTCTTGAATGAATAGTTATATACTTGGTTTGTCATCATCATCATTTCCATTTTTTTCTTTCGGCATGGCATACCTCATAGGGGTGTGCTCAAAGTTTTTTTTATTTATTTCTAGAGTCTATTTTGTTTTATTTTTTAAATTGACACCACTCGTTTTATACGAATGGTTAACTCTTCTCTTGAGAGCTATGATTGTTAGTTTTCTCTATTCTTGGAATTTAAGAAATAATAGTATATGATGGTAGTTTCCATGCACTAAGTTTTACTTTACATATATTCTTCTTAATGAATTATCATTTGTCTCTTTTCCAATCTAATACTTCTAGTTGTGTCATCTCAATGAGCAAGACCTAGCTATTAACAGAGCTATACTTGCCAACATTCAAGGGGATCTCCCTGGTAAGAAGTCCCAATTAGATCTCGGATCATTTGGAGTAGGATTCCCAGCAGTGGGTGGTAATGTAGTGCCTTGACCACAGTAGTGCATAGAGATACCTATGATGAGTTTGGTTGGAAGCAAGTGTGTGACCTTGTAGCGAGTCGGGTGAGATGAATGGGGGTTCTAACACATGGAGGGGAAAAGGAAGTGTGCCCTTTAGGAGCCTGTAATAGTATGAACCCTAAAAGGAACACAAGAAAATAATGAAATCACAAGTTGTAATGCATAATAATCCACAAAACAAAGTGACGGGTTCATCCAACAAAATGCCCTCAACTAGATTCATACAATTGTGTACAAAATTGTTCATAAGAAAATGCATAATTTAAACAACATACATTGATAAAAAAAACCAGAATAGTCCAACTACAATAACAACATACACATGAAAACATGATGGCTCAATTATTATTATTATAAGTGAAAATTTCATCCATAAATACACCATTGACAACTACTAGCCCCAATAGTGGAACATTACAGTCAAGAACACTTGCTCCTCCAAAGAAGCATACACACTCTACGTTGTGGAGAAGCCAAGGCTCGTCACAATACTCCCAAGTCTTTTCTAAGCCTAAGCCAATCCAAAATCATGGCTCCCAAAAGCTCTTGTTATGAGTTATGAGGTTCTCTTTACAACAAAGGGTGGGGTGCCCCTTGACATTCCTCTTTAACTCTTCGACTACCTTCATGACTCTTCAACTTCTTTACAAATAAATCATTACATTACACACTGACTATTCTCATTCCACTAATGACACTTCGAATTTCACTTACAACATATTTACAAATAATATGCATTTTTCACATGTACCCATGTGAGACAAAATAGGATAGATACAACCTAACAATACAAAACATTATGAATCAGAAGTTTGGAGGGAGACCAAATCCGCAACATCCACTTGATGACTCTCAGTGACGTACTCATACCCAAGTTGGTACTGTGCTATGGTGCCCCCATACTTCTTTATAGTGGCTTTCTGATAGTGGACTCTTTCCTCCATAGCTTCTGGGCAGATGGTCTTGGAACCCTTATCCAACTCATCGTGAAGCATGCGCAACATGGTCATGGCTACAATGAGACCACCAATGTACTTATGCATGTTTTATGCACTTAGGTCTAAGTCATCATTAGTGGCCTCTCACCTTAGCTGCCCCATCTAGTTGTTGATCTCTATTCAGACTTTGTTCTTCTCCTTGGATACATTGAGGGAACCAATTGATGGGATCCTTTGCATCCTCACCATGACATCCAAAATCTTGAACAATCATCCATATGAAGCTTGTATGTTATTAATGAATGTGGAGAGCTGCTCATAGTTCTGGATCTGCATCTAGATCTTTTCTTTGGTAGGCTCTACCTACGACTCCTTCATGTTGGGAAAGTGAATCAAGAATCCATTTTACCTCATTACCCATTTTTTCACATGGGTGATAGAAGTATGTATGTCTTTGAGAGTTTGGACTATATTTCTGCTCCACTGTGGGAATCCAAATAGATGGAAAACTACCTTATACACGGTGAAACATCTGTCATAGCATTTCCGCAGGGTGGCCTCAAGAGTTGATACTTCAACAAGTATCACTTTCCTCATCTCTTATATTATAGATCTTATGGATTTTTCTACCTCCTTTCTGGCCTCTTGCAAGTTCTTTATCATCTGTTCATTATCTGCTAACAAGAACTTGACATTTGATCTCGTGGCTCCTGCATAAGCCATAGTGGCATCTGCCATCGCTACTAGATGCTTCCTAACAACTGGCACTATCACCATTTCCTTCATAAATGTAAGTGATGTGTGATCATCTAGGAAATTCTTTCTTCATGCATGCTGTTGTGGGGAAAAATGCCTATGCAGGACGATCCTATCCACCTAAGGTGTGACAGTACCTTAGCAACAAACGAATACAGCTACTTCGGTTTCTTCCTTTATGAAATATGAAAGAGAGGAGATTGGTAGACTTACCGTTATCTTCCGGTTGTCCCTCGATCTAGATCCTCTCCTCTTTGGGTGTCCACAGCTACTTGCCTTCTCGCTCGCTCAAGAGAACAACTACTCGATTCCCACGAGATCACAAGAGAACAGCTACCTGTGACAAGAGAACAACTACTTGCGACAAGAGAAGGACACAACACAAAGGCAAATATACATATTCATAAATGATTCAGGATTAGAAGTAAATCAAATATACTAATGCAAATCATACAAAATACACCAGCATATAGGAAAGAACCAAGAAGCTTTATTGATTGATAAACAAGGTTCAAGAAGAGATACAACCCATAGGGCTCCAACCCAGCATCTCCTTCCCAGCAGAATGGAATTCCTTCTTCAGCCCCTTTCAAAGCATAAACACCCAATGATCCAACCACAAACCAACAGCAATTCTTTGCAATCACAACATTCCAGCCTCCCTTGACCTCATGGAGAGAGATCTATATATAGGAGTTTTGGAGAGAGGATGAGTCAGCTTGAGGCTGGTATGAAACTGACTAGTGTCCTTTCCCACTTCAGTTCTTGAGTCCACTTGGAGGTTTGGAACCTCTTACTCATCACCAGTCAAATTCCTTGATGCAAGTGTCATTTTGGAAGCTTCCTGAGTATTGACACCTTGAGAAATGAGCCTGCCACTTGTCCAGTTACGCTCAGCACAGGTAGCCTTTGTTGCAGTTGACATTCAACGCAGGTAGACAGTGGAGCGGTTGACATTCAGCGCAGATGCTCAGTGGAGCAGTTGACATGATCCAGAATTGGCTTGTTTTTGAGTGTTTTCAGGTGGGGAACTTTTGTGAATTGCTGTGGTTTGCTGGCCTTGTTCCTCTAGGGGTAGGAACAACATATTTAGGGACTTTGGATCCCTTGATTATTGACATTTCATGCTTAGTGATGCAAGGCACAAAAATGTCTATAACAGTTGCCCCCTAAAGTATGAGGCCGTTTATCGGGTGAAATGCTTTATCCAGGGGAGTCCGAAGTTCATCCATTTACTGGGAGGAGACCTGTAATAAGATACAATACAATACATTATGATTCATACTGCTTTCATGATCTAGCTGAGGCGGGCATTCCCATGCTCAGCTTTATAAATACATTTTGGTACATAGAACAGACGATCGTCTGATGGTAGACTGATAATTCTGGCGAAACTATCATCCTTTGAGTAGGATGATCATCTGCTGCGATGATGTACATGTCAAATGTCTTTATTTTCCTGAATATATATCGTAGCCCGGATAGATGAAACTAGATCCGGGGTCTTCAAACTCGTTCGATCTTCACTCTAAGTACAAGTCGATCCATGTGAGAATTGCGCTGAAGTCGAACATGGAAAGACATCGCTTGATTACCGGTCAATGATGTAAACCGTTAACAAGCGTGAGAGGAATCACCGATAATGATAATGACCCTCAAGGTACTGCAGTAAAATTCACGTGGTGTGAATAAAGGACTTGGCGTCGAACACCACGCAAAATCTTCTGGTCGAAGGTCATTGATGTGTACCTGTCGCCGGAAGTGAGAAACTTGCCATTGAGGCATGCAAGCTTCAAAGTACTAAAGGGGTTGTTCCTAGATCAACTTCTTGGATAATGAGCTGATGTCGACAAGAAGCGATCCGTCAAAGGAGGGCCTTAAAGAATCCCACATCAGTGACACGAAACGGAGCTAATGATTTTAATGGAGGTGAAAACGATCTGTAACATATGATTCAGGGTGGCGGTCATGAAATGGATGAACGATAATGTATGGCAGTGGATGGGACCCGGTTGACTCTTTCTGAACGACTTCTCTTGAACATATGGCGACACTGATGCGATGGATCAGTAGCATTACCCCAAGTATGGATGGTGTGGCAAGACCATGGTGATGTGACCGGTGAATGAAACAACCCAACCCGATGTGGTACGGAGGAAAAGTGTCATGTTCAAGAGCGACCTGCTACCATCAAAGACTTCTTGATTTTTCCCAATTTTTCCCCAGTCATTGCTGACCAGTACCTCTTTATTTTTTTCAAGCTTGAGGAGGATAAGATATTCTTGTTCTATAACCTGCCCTTTGGGCAAGCCCATCGCTATGTTTTAACGAGCCTAGCGATAGTGAAACTCGTTCTCGTCTAAAGACAAGTTTGTCGCTATTTAGTGATTTTAACGAGTCTAACGACAAGGAAAACTCGACCCTTTTCATTTTTAGAGAGTCTGAAAAGGTACATAAAGTTAACTCCAAAATTCCTTTTTCGTCATCTAATCCCTTAAGTCGAAAAAATATAAAACAATACAGAAGGGATGAGTTTTCAATAGTTTTAACGAGCCAAACAAAACAAGCGCTCGATCTTTTTGTGCAATAATCCCTGAGGTCCAAAAAGATTAAAATCTAGAGGAGGGATAGCTCTTCCAGTCGTTTAACGAGCTAGAAGGCCAAAACTCGGCAATATTTTCATGTTTTACGAGTCAGTTGAAAAAAGCTTAAAGAAGACTCATCTTTCGAGGAACGAGTGATGAACAGGGTTAGCAGCTGATTCCAGGTACAGGTTGGAATTTTCCAATCACGGTAGTGTCACAAGGATTGCTAGGTGAAATCACTCTTCGCAGTTGTTCCTCAAAATGGGTAAACAATCATATGGAGGTAAATGATCGGCCAAATGAATGGTGGAGGTGACAGTACACAAACACGACCAAGGCTTTTATGGTTGATCAGGTTACATATTCAATGGTTATTTACCAGGATGGGTTTATTTTTTAACGAGATTGAATGCTCCGCTAAAACTGCTCAAGCTTATGTTTATTTTTTAACGAGCATGAACTATGCTGCTAAAACTGCTTGGATCTCGCTTTTCTATTTTTTAACGAGCATAAATTCCGCGGTAAAACTGCTCGATTCTACCAGTCATATGATAAGATAGTCTCATGGGAGATTGCTATTTTTTATGGAGCTTCATCTCCCTACGCTTTGCTCCACATCCTTTCTTTATGCAAGTTTGGAAATGGCTAACCCAAAAAATAGATAAATAACCACTCTTTGCTTGCACTCCAAAAGGTTTGCATGCCCCCAGGTATAAAATACAATTTCAAGGTTTCCCCTCCTCCTTCTCACCTCTGCTTTTCTTTGGGTGTTCACAGCTACTTGTCATCTTGCTAGTCCAGTTTCAACGGGTCTATACGAGGTCACAAGAGAGCAGCTACTTGTCTTCTCGTTAGTCCAACTTTCAATATATTTTTGCAAGATCGCAAGAGAACAGCTACTTGCGACAAGAGAGCAGCTACTTGCGACAAGAGAAGAACACTACTCAAAGATAAAACATTTGTTTTACTGAGGGAGGCCTACCTCTTTCAGGTTACCCAAAGATTGTCTCGTTAGACAAAACACTTCCTCGGCTTACCTTTTTCTGGTTACCTAAATATTGTCTCGTTAAACAAAACACTTCCTCGGCAGTGTCTACCAAAATAGACAAAGGTGAGCGACGGGTCCCGTCCTCTCACATAACTTTGACAAAAGAATCTTTTTCTAGAACAACCCTCTTTCCTCTACGAACGGGGTACGGACTAGTCATATTCTCCCGCGGAAACCTATCTTATACCCAAAGTTCTCTACCGAAGCAGACCAAGACGCATGCCCCCTGGGTTCCAGTCCTATCCTCCCGGATTACTCGTGCTCATCAGGAGGACGGACCGTGGGTTGAGACACTTCTTGCGTGAATAGACCATTTAGGGATGGTATATGACTATTTGCGATACATGATCCGGGAAATGAAAGTTGGTCAACGAGCTTGACCACTCTTCCTTCATGCAGAAAACACATTACTCTAAAGAGTGAGGAGACTATTGCTCCCATGCAATATATATAGTCTCGTCCAAGGAGTAGGTTATAATCCAAGGGTCCTTGAACGACCATCACATTCATTTGAACGGTCTTCCCTTTCAATGTTATCGGCACATTGGGGAGGATCCCTAAAGGGCGACTGGTTCCCTTATCAAAGCCTGATAGATTTCTCATTTCAGGCAAAAGCGCAGGCGAACCAAGAGCTTTCCAAGCAATAGAGGAAAGGATACTCACAGATGCCCCTTCATCAATAATTGTACCAGCCATTACCATTCTTTATATTTGGACGATAATTCTGAATGGTATGCTAGCTGGCAAGCGGGGTCTGCCTAATTGGTTCCAGTCAAAGGACACAACCAGGTTGCTTGGTGGTGGGACCGAATAAACGGCCGGATAGCGCTCTGATGAACTTCCTTCCTGCGATAAAGGAATGGCGGCATTGCCCCCTTGATCATCAGAGTCAGTGCTGATGAAGAGAATTTGGACGGTGTCGTCTTTATTCTCCTCTGTGATGGTGTCATTCGAAGATAGAGCCTCTAAAGGCAAAACCGGGTCAACTACCATTTCAACCTTTAGACTTTCGTCGGGTATGGATTCAGAGGGTTCATCTTCAATGACAGGTGCTTCGGCTGACCATCTGGGCGGGTCAACCGGATTCTCAACTAGCGAGGGACTTGGCAAGAGTTTTTGATATCCAGGAGGAAGATTCGCTCGTAATATCGGGCGATCTTCCAGAACTCTTTTCGCCTCATCTAAGAAGGGACAACGGTGGATGGCGTGTTCGCCTTCACACAGTCTGCAGGGAAATTTAGCTTTCCTGCTCTGTCTTGGAGCTTCACTCCCACTAGTTGACGGTGAACAATCGACATGGCTATCAGAGGTCGATGCTACCGAATGGTGCAAATGGGGGGACCAGTCTCTTAGTATCCAGGGGATACATGGACAATCTCTATGGAAGTGGTCTCCCCTGCATATGACGCATGGCGATTTAGGCCTTACGAGTGCTGTGTGTGGATTTTTGTTAGATGACGCTTGTTTGCCCCCAGTCGCCTTAGGCTCCTTCTGCTTCTTTTCTTTCTTCTTCTTCTCCTTCTTCTCCTTAGGAACCCGGTTCTTTGAATGACCAGTTCCATCAAGCGAAGAGGAAGGAGGAGAGGAAGATGAAGTGGAAGGCTGGTGGGCAACTCTTGTCTGATCTAACTGTTGACTCGACTGTTCAGGAATGGTGGTATTTTGAATGACATTTGTTGAAAAGAGCCAGACTGGTAGGCCAATTGTCAGTCCTGGAAGCGACAATGTGGCCATGTGGGGCGCACCAACATCTCCCCAAGAGGAGAAGGGACTAGGATTTCCACCAAGGGGAATTCCTTGGTTGGCGTGCTCCATCTTTTCAACCTAAAGATCAACGCGGGAATAATGGGTGATTGTTCCGTTTAAAATAAATTGTTAACGACGCTTTAGACACAACTTTCTTTTTCACTTTTAAAGAGTCGATAAAAAGCTAAAGATGACTCTAGTCTCCTTCGATGTTTTAACGAGCCCGAAGTGACAAATGCTCGGATGGAATTTTTCTGTCATAGAGTCTGAAAAAGGCCAAAAGAAACTGCTCTGGAGATCTAGGCAGAGGGTGTGCCAAACCTTTCACAAAACCACAGAATACTTTTTATGGTACGGGTGGTCGATCTTCGTGAATGCTGTGTTCACTGCATTGCGATCAGTAGGGCGGTCGACATGGCTTCCTAAGGATAAAGGATATATGCCTATAGGGGTCTCCCAATATATACGCGACGGTACGTGGGAGCACAATCCGTACTAGTGCTATCGTCCCTCAGGAGGAATCACCCACCTTCTTAGAGATCGACAGTCACTAGGCTTAACGATGCCGGAACACGTCTCTACCTAGACCTCTATGTTGTGCGTTATGTTGCAAAGCGTTGTTAGGTTCATTCAGTTTATTTTAAGTTGATCCTTTTAGAAGTTTGCCTTTCAATGTTCACCACGAGATGTATGATACAAATTCCTAAATGCAGTCTAAGATGATAAGCAAGCTTTATAATCTTTCAACTTTGAAAATCCTAGCTACGAAGGGAAAAGAGAGCGACTATCTTTCCTCAAAGAGCAATCAGCACACTCTAATGCACTCTTCCTAAATCAAACATGAAAATTTATCAAAATGCAAATGCACAATGCAGGTGTTTGTTTTCCACTTTCTTAGTATAAATGCCTACAAAGAAAGATTTTTGTACAACTTTGAATTTGCTTTTAAATGACTGAAATAAACAAGTTTACTTTTTCCCAAAATCGACAAGGGTAGAAGAGATTACAAGCACTTTGCGATTTTTTGAAAGGAATACTTGTTTCGACACTTAAAAGTGACAAATTCAAACCAATAAGCAAAAAAAAATGATAATCAAACTGCAAAAAACCAATGAACTCTCTCCTAAGATCACAATCAATCAATCAATCAGATCTGAATCAGGGGCTACAGGATGACTATTTTGCTCATGCAAAGGAAAACTGTAAATGACACCACAAACACATAAAAACACTTACAGTCTTTTTGTACAAAAAATGAGGCGGAATTCAAGCAAAGAAAAGGGGTTATCAGACTGGTACCTATGCTGGTTAAAGGCTGCAAAAACAGAGATCAAAACAAGGCAAAATACAGCAAAGAACCCTAGCTGCACAAGGCCACACTGTTTCAGCGCAAGTCTCACACTGTCAGTTTGACATTCAACGCAGGTAGCCTTCACGGGACCTGCGTTGAAATGCAGACTGGTAGGCCAATTGTCAGTCCTAGAAGCAACAATGTGGCCATGTGGGGTGCACCAACATTTCCCCAGCGGAGTCGCCAATTTGTTGTGGGGAAAAATGCCTATGCAGGACGATCCTATCCACCTAAGGTGTGACAGTGCCTTAGCAACAAACGAATACAGCTACTTCGGTTTCTTCCTTTATGAAATATGAAAGAGAGGAGATTGGTAGACTTACCGTTATCTTCCGGCTGTCCCTCGATCTAGATCCTCTCCTCTTTGGGTGTCCACAGCTACTTGCCTTCTCGCTCGCTCAAGAGAACAACTACTTGATTCCCACGAGATCACAAGAGAACAACTACCTGTGACAAGAGAACAGCTACTTGCGACAAGAGAAGGACACAACACAAAGGCAAATATACATATTCATAAATGATTCAAGATTAGAAGTAAATCAAATATACTAATGCAAATCATACAAAATACACCAGCATATAGGAAAGAACCAAGAAGCTTTATTGACTGATAAACAAGGTTCAGGAAGAGATATAACCCATAGGGCTCCAACCCAGCATCTCCTTCCCAGCAGAATGGAATTCCTTCTTCAGCCCCTTTCAAAGCATAAAAACCCAATGATCCAACCACAAACCAACAACAATTCTTTGCAATCACAACATTCCAGCCTCCCTTGACCTCATGGAGAGAGATCTATATATAGGAGTTTTTGAGAGAGGATGAGTCAGCTTGAGGCTGGTATGAAACTGACTAGTGTCCTTTCCCACTTCAGTTCTTGAGTCCACTTGGAGGTTTGGAACCTCTTACTCATCACCAGTCGAATTCCTTGATGCAAGTGTCATTTTGGAAGCTTCCTGAGTATTGACACCTTGAGAAATGAGCCTGCCACTTGTCCAGTTACGCTCAGCGCAGGTAGCCTTTGTTGTAGTTGACATTCAATGCAGGTAGATAGTGGAGCAGTTGACATTCAGCGCAGATGCTCAGTGGAGCAGTTGACATGATCCAGAATTGGCTTGTTTTTGAGTGTTTTCAGGTGGGGAACTTTTGTGAATTGCTATGGTTTGATGGCCTTGTTCCTCTAGGGGTAGGAACAACATATTTAGGGACTTTGGATCCCTTGATTATTGACATTTCATGCTCAGTGATCCAAGGCACAAAAATGTCTATAACACATGCACAATATTCTACTGCAACTCATCAAATGACAAGTTGTACAGATCCAACATCAGATCATCATTAAGGAGAACAACCTCTCCTTTCTTGCTCATGACTGGTTCTGATATTGGAGGTGGTGGAGACTGAGGGAAAACCTTAGATTCTCTTAGTATGAGGTTGGTATGTTGGTCTTGTTGCTCCTATCCCAATGCTATGTCTATTGCTTCAACCATTTTCTCAATAACTTAAGCAAGCTCCCAATCCTCCATATGCTCACCCTCTTCTTCATTTGCTAGCTTTTCTGACTCCTCAACCTATATGGGTTTAGTTTTCTCTGTCATTGTACCTTTCCTTTCTTCTTGTTCCTATTTCTAGTTCTCTTCCCTTTCTCTCCGTATTAGCTCTTGTTCTTCCTTCAACTTCTTCTTCGTTTCCTGCAACTTCCTTTCTGCTTCTTCCAACGTTTACTTTTCTCTCTTCCTTCACTCAACTCTCTTTATGCACTATTTCCTCTTTGCCACTGCTACCAAACATGCTTTCTCAATGAGATGACCTTCTTTGAACCTGTAGCTTTCCTCAACCTTTGTGTTCTTGAAAATCTTCCTCTTACCCTTGTCCTTGGCCAGTTTGATTCTTATTGCTAATATTGCTGTTTCTTCCTACAATGGTGTTGTTTCCTGTAGGGAAGATTTCCATGTTGTGGCTATACTAACTAGTTCATTTAGCTTGGAGTAGTTGCAAAAATATCTCCAAGGGTACTCCTCTGCCCAATGACATGCCCCATGGATCGATAGATAATACAACATTGCATAGTGGTTCTTGCAAATATCGAGGGGGTCATACAAATTGTAATCTTTGGTGCCGAATTCAAACTTCACTATCTCCTTAGCTTTGGCATCCACATCTTCCAAGATCTTAATCTTATACAATCCAATATGCAAAGGAAGAGTAGACCATGGTGCCTTCTTCCTCCTATGTAGCCCTAGTGATAACCTTGTGGAGATGTGACATGCAACATATTGCATGACCAACTTGTCTGTGGCATACCTTCGTAGAACATGCAGAGGCTTCTCTCCACCAAACATCTAGAAAAAGGTACCACTGATGACGCATACCGATCTGCAATGTTAAGTATTTCCTCTATTTCTTCTTAGGACATGCAAGGTGGATCCTACTCAAAGATCAACTTGAACATTGGGATGATGAAATGGTCAACTAGGCTCACCATAACTCCTCGATAGTTGCACATGAAAAGAAAATTGAAATAAATATTGATGACATTGTCATGTGGTGTGCATGTCCATCCCATGCTGGGAAACTAATGCTAGGCATAGATTGCATCAATTAAATACACAAACTTGTATTATCTCACTTACTCATCCTTGGGAAAATTCTAGGTGTTAGTCACTTGGAATTTCAACTAATGAGCCAAAAAATATGACCAGTTGAATGGATTTCCATCATTCACCAACTGGTCGAACACAACCACCCAATTCTGTAGAAAGGTCTCCATTCTCTCTTCATGGTATAATCGGCATGCAACGATGAACAAGAATTGGTAGGCCTTTTTGAGTGACTTCGTCTTGAAAACATGATTGGGTGTTGATATGAAAATCGATGGCTCTTTCAGCCAATGCTTTATAATATCCCTGGTGTTTACATAGTTGTCAGTGGCATAGAAAAGTGTAACCATGTGGTTCACCAGCTAAGGTAAGTGATACATCTAATGATAATTCTTCATCCTAAAGGTAGCAAGTTGTATGCCATTGGCACTACTCAAAGTCATATTCTCAAGATCTTTCTGTGAGAAAATCTAGTGGATGATTTCCACACAAGAGAAGGTGGGGTACCTGCATGCAACCTTGTATAAGCCTGACTGGTGGATATTGATATACGCCTTCCCATCTTCTAGATCTTCCCTGATGTCCCCTCTAAAGATATCCTCTATTTATTTCCATGTTAACTTCATGCCCTTCTTAATGAACAATTGAGTTTTTGGATAAACTGGTAAACTCAATGACACCTCTTCAACTGCTTCCCCGGTGCTACTCTCGACAATATCCTTTTATGCAGCTCTCTTGGAAGCCATGTTATCTATAATTGTTGGAGAGTTTCTCAACAAATGTTGTACTTGGAGACAGAGAGGACACTCATGGAATGCACATATTAGCTTGAAACCAAAATCACTTCAAGAACAAAGCAAACAAAACACTCGAAAACTCTTGCGAGTAATTGTGCAATCCTCACTCTTTGAGGTGACTCACTGCTAGTTGATTCTGCACATTTACTAGTCCCATCTACTAGCGGAGAGGTGTTGCTGACTCGAACTGCATAGGGCACAGTTTAGTTACTCTTAGGCCAGCTCAGACTGCACATTGGACAATCCCAGTGGCCAAGGCTCAAGACTGGCTCCAGGATATTCGTAGTGCACAATTGGAGCCAGGCCTTTGTAGCTTATCTACAATTCCTTGAGCCAAGGCAGAGCCTTGAGATCCAAACACTATAACACCTATACTTTTGGCAATGCCACCTTTGCTGATGTTCAGTTTTTGGTGACGGAGGCCATAGTCCATCACCATTGCTCATACTAAATGGTGATGGTCACTATCAGTCATTATAAATCGGTATGGGTGAAAAAAATTTAATGTCAGTAAAACACCTATACTTTTGGCAATTCCACCTCTGGTGATGTTTAGCTTTTGGTGACGAAGGCTCTTTTGACAATCACCAATGAGATTATGGTGACATTTTTCACCCCTCACTAATGTCATTTTTTCTTGTAGTGAAAAATGCACAGTGTATGCCTTGGAGGAGCAACATCCTGGCGGAGGAATCGTAGATCTACCTAATGGTAACATGAATGTGAGTAGATCTGAAGGGGGAAGTGAAGGTGGGTGAAAATATGAGTCAATGATGATGCATGGAAATAAAATGAGTGCTAGAAAAAATCAAACTAAAGAAAAATGAAGCTTGTGGAGAGAGTCGCCGCAACAACGATTGTTAGTGTAAAATTTTTCTTATGCATGAAACACTCGGGAAAGGAAATTAGAAAACTAAAAACCACATCTACAAGATAAAAAATATCAAAACACCAACGATCATTCAATAGAATGGGTAAAACAACACTCTCATAAGCCAAGGAAACAAAAGGGATAGAAAAAGTAGCAAAAGAGTAGAAAATCACGACTTACCCGAAAAGATGTGATGACCATGATGAAGGTTATTAGATCTCCTTGGGAATGTCAAAGTTGCAAGAATGAATGTAAAAATGAGATCAAGGGGCATCCATTAAATATATTTGGTCAATTTACGGTTTATGACGTGAAGGCAAAAAATATTGGAAAAAATGACACTTGGTGACAATTTCTAAAAATAGCTGAAGTGAAACATTGATTGCTAAAAATAGATCCCTACTTTTTAGCGATGCTATTTCAGGAAAAAAATTCTATGTATGCCCAAAGAGGTTGCGTAGTTCCGGGAAGATCTAGGAAACTCACTGACTCATGCATTAGGCAACTGCTGAGGGAAAGCTTCTGGATAATTTCTAGGTTGAGTGGCTCATGGTACCTCTCATGCTCTATGTATTTTCCTTGCTCAAGGAAATTTTTCAACTAGATTTGTGCAGTTTTGGAGCTGAAGGCTCATTGCTGGCTTCGACTATGCAATTCCTGAGAGCACGGCTAGTTGTTGTCAAGAATTGTGTAATTCACTAAGGAAAGCTTGGAACCAGGTTTAAACCATATCAAGAGATCAACCTGCAGGTTAGGTAGTAAGAGAAAGTTAGAAAACACAAACCATAAGAAGAAAATAAAGCTTAATCAAATCACAAGTACCTGGGTTAGTGTTAGATGAGCTGCTGGGATTTAAGGAGCGAGGGTCCAAAACTAAGCATAAGAAAAATTTTGGAGGGTGGTTATAGCGACTACAACACAAGTCTAGTATGGTCTCACTGAATATGTTCATCATTTTCGAGTAACATACATTTTTTCATAACCCTTCCCCTTAAACCATTTAGATGACCATTGTTCTAACGAAAAAATATTGAAGAATATAAATAATATATTAAAGGGCCTTTGGAACTTCTCCCTATTAATTTAACTCTAGGGATTTGTAAGCAATAAAATTATTATGTAATTTGTATGTTGTTAGTCTAGGAGGTAACTCCACAAATCTGAGTTGTATTTTACAGTAAGATGGAACATGAATATATAGATGGAGAGGGAGACTATTGGGTTTCATCTCTCAATGTCTCGTTGTCCTCCAATTCTCTTTATTTTGCTATTTACAATATTTACATGGATTTACGTAATCTCAAAGATTAGGTGTCAATATTACCCCCTTTAATCTGAAGGGATGTTGGCGAGTTCAAGCATCATTCTGAATCTTTCAAAATTTTATCTTCCAAGCACATTGTTGAAGATGTATGCAATCTGCTCATTAGTGGAATAATGGCGTAGGTGGGTTATGTTGGTGTCAACACAATGTGAAATAAGATGCTATGTTGTATTGATGTGATCCATTCGATCATGTAACTTTGGGTTCTTCACTAACTTTATTGGAGAAATGTTGTCAATCAAGAGAGGGGTTTAATGCACTTGCTTCTCTTGGAAATCTTCTAGAATTTTCCCGAGCCACATAATTTCCTTTGTTGCTTCAGTTGTTGACACATATTCTGCCTCAATTGTGAAATCTACAAGGACTGATTGTTTGTGTGACCTCCATGAGACCACTCCTGATCCAAGACTCATAACATAACCTGAAGTAAACAATGTAAACTTTGAAACGAGAACTGATACTATTACCCGTTTCATAGAGATAGCAAAAAATTGACCCGATTTTAAAAAGGGGTGATGCAGAACTCACATATTTATTTTAGAGCATAGTTTTTGGCACTTTAAATAATCGATACAATTACATGTTTTGTAGGGGTAGTAAAAATGTGACCCAATTTTGAAAAGTGGTGAAGCAAAATACACTTCTTTTTTTTGGGAGCATATTTTTAACACTTTAAATTTTCTTATGCATCAAATATAAATATTTGTTTGTAAATGTTAGTGATTTTCATGCTGATTTTGAAATGTGTTGATACAATGTGTTGATGTAGCATACCTTTTTTTTAGAGGACTTATTTTTCACACTTTAAAATTTATTATGTCCATTTTTTTTAAAATTATGATTACTTAACGAATTTTCAAGTTGTTTTAATTTTTTTTTAAATGTTCATTACTTAAAAAAACACATATTAAAATATATATAAAAGAAAACACAAACAAAAAAAAAATTGTTAAAAAAATAAAATTATCTCATAAACCATAAAAGAATTTGGAAAAAAACAAACAAAATTTAAAAAGAATATATAAAATTAAGTGAAAAAAAACACTAACAAAAACTAGAAAAAAAAATAATAATTAAAAACAAACTAAATTAAAAAAAAAAAATAGAAAATTAACAACAACAAAAAAAAAACTAATAGAAAACCACTTAAAGTTTATTAACAAATATGTATTTCAATTTATATATATATATATATATATATATATATATATATATATATATATATATATATATATATATATATATATATATTATTAAGCTTACAATTTCAATTCAAAAACAAAAAACTTAAAAATTAAAAGTTAAACTATTTTTTTATTTTATATATATATATATATAAACAATTTTTTTTTTTAATAAAAAATATTAAACAAATTTATTTTTAATTAAAAAAAATTAAACAATTTTTTTTACTATTAAAAATTTAAAAATAAAAAAATTACCTCCTACCCGTCGTCGGTGGTGGTGCAGCCCTAGGTGGAGGGCCTACATGTAGAGCCTTCGCCCAGGGCCGTGCCACCACGGGCGGGCATTAAATTTTTTTTTAAATGAATAAAAGAATTTTCAAATTTTTTTAATAATTTGATTTTTCTTTAAATAAAAAAAAAAATTGTTTTAAATATTTTTTTACACTTTTTTTTGAATAAAAAGATTAAATTTGTTTAAAAAAATTTTAAATTTTTTTAATAATTTCTTTTTTATAAAATGAAAATGGTTTAAAAAAATAAATTTTAATTTTAAAATTGTTTATTGTTTTGTTTTTAAATAAAAAATTTAAGTTTAATAATATCTCTCTCTCTCTCTCTATCTATCTATCTATCTGTATATATATATATATATATATATATATATATATATATATATATATATATATATATATATATATACATATATACATATATATATATATATATATATATATATATATATATGCATATATATATATATATATTTTTAAGAAGGAAGAAACCTATGCAAAGGATTTAACCTTGGGAGAAGGAACACTAACAAAGGAGTGTTTCACAGAGGATGAGCAATCTTTTGAAGTTGTTAGAAGTATGGAAGCGTATCTTTCAGAGGATAAAAACTCTGAAGTAAAGGAGGATGGAGAATGTCTCCTAAATGAGAGATGTAGTGATTTATTGCAGCAGAAAGAACGTAATAGTGCATTGATATTTGAAACTATGACAACACAAGAAGAATTTCTTGTGAAAGAAGGAGATGAAATTTAGTTTGAAGAGCTGATATGTGAAGCAACAGTTGAGATTGTTGAACCTTGTGATTTTCAAATTGATAATTTGTTTATAAATGCAGGAATTATAAGTGATGATGAAGTACTTATGAAGCGTCATAGAGAAATTGCATTGCTGGAATATGTTGGAAAATTCAGAGTATGAAAATGTGATTGCAGAAGAAGGAGTTCACTACTGTGGACAAGAGCAGGAAGACATCATTAGAGCAGATGATGTGGAGGAGAGACTAGTTGAGATTCTCGTGAATTCTCTTAGGAACTCAAAACAACATACTGATGTAATGATAGAGAAGGAAGAAATAGAGTAGAAAACTAAAATGTTACCAAAGGAAGATAAGGCACAGAAGCCTTATGATTTTTATTTTAACAAGTTTTTTGTGAGTGCGGGTTTTGTTGTAGATGCTGAAGGAAATTTGGCATAATGAGCAGCCAAATAAAGATGAAAGAAGAGGATTTTGTGGAAGAATTCAATACATGGAACAGGGATGCTAAATTGCTGCAAAGAATGTTGGAAAATCATGATTTAGTGCATACAAAAATAATAATGAAAAAGGGTAAGGATGAAAGGGAGGCAACAAGAATAACAAAACAAGTAAAAGTGAGAGGAAGAGTAAGAGTAAGTGATAACATTCAACAACCCCAAGAAGAAGAACAATAAATTGAAGAGTTGGTAGATAGCAGTAACACCCTGAAACAAAGAGAAAGAGGCAGAAGTAAGTGGCAAGGTATAGAACAGTCTAAGGGTGTATTGGAGATGGAGATTGAAGAATTATGGTAGCTAGTGATGAAACGGGCCATAGGGAGGAAAATGATAGAAGTAGGAAACATGATCAATTAAAATTTGGTCCTGATTGACAAGGAGAGGAAGATGAAACAGAAAATAGTAGACATACAATAGCAACAAAGGTGCAGAGTTTTCAGATACTTAAAAACTAAATTTTGGGACCCTGGTGGATTTCTAACACATGAAAACAAACGATCATAAGGTCATGAATATTTTCTACTTTGGGAGTCTGATGCAGGAGCATTCAACCCAAGGAAAAGCATCGTACCTTAGTAGACATAGGAGGTCATGTGTTTTAGAGAAGTTAGTGTACTAAGTGTTGAATTAATGTAATATTTAGGCTTTTGACTGGGTAGAATAGGAATTAATTAGATGTGTGAGGTTTTTTGTAAATTCTTTCGAATAAAGGAGAACATGAGTGGTTAATAATGATGAGAGAGTTGGAAGTCAATTCTAGCTCTCTAGATAGTTTCATGATTCGAGGAACTAGAGAGAGTTCTTAGGAATTAAATGAAGTTAGAAGTGGACATACAGGATTTAGGAGTCAGTTCAGTAGATTTAGGATTGGAAACAAAATTAGTTCAAAAGAGCCTTTCTGGTATAAATGTAAGCCTACAGGAAGAGTAAAGAAGAGGAGGCCATTGATATTGAAGATTAGGCCTGTGAGAGACAGAGAGTCTCGATATGTAATCAATTTTTCATATTTATATATACATAGGTTTATTCCTAGCTGTGTAATTGTGCGAATGAGTATTTAATGGATGAATTACATATAATTTGTGAATTCATAGGTTCTGTAATAGGGGTTGTAGGTAGAGTTTTGAAGAACACGCAGAGGAAAAGAATGATTTAGAGGAATCATAAAGGAATATTTGAATCTAGTTGAAGATCAGAGTGAAGCTCTGGAGAAGATCTGAAGTGAGAATTCGTAGAGGAGTTAAGCTTAGAGAAATTTGAGCAGTGGAAGCAGAAGGTTGAAACCCTGAAGAAAAACCTGAGCCACAGGAAAAACACTTAAGAAATGAATTAAAATATAAAGGAAGGGATGAACGGAGAAGTGAGGCTTCAATACACAGGAACCATTAGATCTTATAGATCAACGGTCTAGATCAATCATAGAGGATCGACGAACCTTGTGGGAGAAATAACGCAGGAATTAGATGTTGACCGTCTGATCGACGGTTATCGCTCAGTGGAAGAGCGTAGGAGTTAATGCAGTGGAAAGGCAGATTTATATATGGAGGTTGTATTTTAGGCAGCGATGAAACCATAAGTGGTATTCTTCGGTTTTGCTTCGATTCCACTAATCAGAGGACACGTAGCAGCGAAGGAGTGAGGGGAAACCATTGTATTGGGTGGCTAAACCACGTGCGTGTTGTCAACCCAAAACCAATGTAAATCGTTGGATCTTGTGGGGGGAGATCATCGGTGGAGAAGAATGTGACATGCAAATAAGTGGAACTGATGGAGTTATATGCCGCAGTTAATATGTTTTGAGTTCTAGAGGTTAATCACATATCGGAGGATATGGGGAACTGCATGTTAATGTGACCCGTGAACTATAGCGATTGCGATAAGCGAAAAGATAAACATCAGTAAATGTGACGAGGCCGTACCAAGGCAGAAAAGGTATGGTATTCGTATATTTCATTTGTAAATGGTTCATTAAGAAAATAGTGCCAATAGAAGGGTTATGCGTTAAAATATATGTAACCAAGGTTTGAAAGAGGAAAAGGTTATATATGTGCGACTAAAGGGTTAGAGAAGGTTTTAAAAAGGTTAACAAGGTTTAGTGAAGGTTTGAGGGTTGATTGATGTCCCGATAGGTGAATATTGCCTAAGGGTTAAGCTATGTTGGTTAGTCTATAAATTATTACCATTGATGGTTGAAGATTTGACTCCTTGTCGAGTTAAATACCTCAGACAAATGTGCTTATGCATTTGATATGCATATTGTGGGTGTAAGAGGGGGTAACCCTAGAATCATTTGGTATCAAAGCAGAATAGTAATTGAAACAATTGGTGTTAAAACATAACAAAGAAATTCTATGTGAAAGAATTGAGAAAAAAGTTATGTGTCAAAGATGTTTATGTAGGCAAGGAAGGATTAGATTCTAATCTGACAGAAAGTAGGCACATAGAGGTGATGTGTGGCAAAACTTGCAAATGCAATAAACAAAGGACAATCCATTCAAGGTACATGTGGAATGGTTAAACAAGATCATGCTGAGGTCTTGAAGGTGAGGTGATATGTTCTGTTTTGATTTGAGAATGTGTGTTTATACATTGATATGCAAGTGACAGCATAAGAAGGTGAGAAAGTTGTAGCAATCTAGAGCAAGGAGTGCTTAATTGGTTCCAAAGGAAAGAACTCGAGAGATGCTAAAAGACTGAGCTCAAAGGAGAGAATCTTAGTGAGGTATATGTAGCAATAAGGAGACTTTCTACTGCAGAGGGATTGTTGCAGATCACAAAGGCAATTCGACAGAGGATGTGGGTAGAATTGCTAAGGGATGAAGGAAGCTGGTAGGACTTTCTAAGTGAAAGAATAGGTGGTCAGAACTAAGTATTTCATTGTGCTTGAAATACAAGAGGACAGTTGTGTTCATGAGAAGTGTAGATGAGTTGAAGCCTAGAAGGAGCAGAGAGAAGTGCTCAAAGGAGGTTCTAGAGACAGAGAACCAAGGGCTTTCCAAAAGACCAATTACAGAGGAAATCTTGGTGAGGTAAGTTGCAACAAGTAGGAATTGTTGTTGCGGAGGCTTTAATGAAGCTCATAGTAAGTGAGTGAGGAGCTCATGATGATATAGAAGAAGAAGATGGCTACTGATAGTCATAGCAGAGGTTCCGAGGAAGACCATAGCAGAAGAAAGATGAAGAAATGGGATGCCAAGGAAAATGGAAAGAGGATGAGTCAAGAGGAAATTGACAAGCAGATTGCAAAGTTAAAATAACAACTGGATGAATTAAGAAGAATACTTGAGGAAAGCCAAAGACTAGGTTAGGTCTTGAGGAAGAAGCCAGTGAAGTGGCATGAGATGTAAAGAAGACTATAGCAAAAGAAATTAAAGTCACTGAGGGAAAAACTTAAGGAAGTTGAGTTGGAAATGGAACAGTCCATTTGTGAACCAGAACAGGGAGAAATTTTGGGAGAAAGTGAAGACTACACTGAAGCTAAAAATTGGAGATCAAGTGAAGATCTCTTGGACTACTGGAATAGTTCAAAACAACATGAGGAGATGCTGATTGAAGATGGAGACTTGAAGACTGAAACTTCAAGTGAGGCGAAAGGGTCACATGGTTTTAAATCCGACAATTTGTGTATGTTTCCAGGTGAAACATGTAAAGAAGGACAATTTGCTGATATTGTCATAAAGGAGGAAGAAGACAAGCAGAATCTAAATTTTGTTCTTGAAGAAGATGAGATAGAAAGGTCTAATATGTAGTTGGTGAAAAATATCAAGCAACCAAGTGAAGGGCTTGAGGAGATTGAAGAGGAGACCATCGAAGAATTTTTGAATCATATGAAGGATTTAGAACAACAAGGAGATATGATGGCTCAAACATCAAGCGGAACCACAGGGTCTTATGTTTTTAAGACTGATAGTTTATCTGTGGATGCAGAACAAATGAAGGAGAATATTAATGCAGATGGTGAGACAAGGATAACTCTTGGAGAAGGTAAACAACAAGAGATTAAAGGCAAACATGAAGAAGAAACTATGTTAGCTGAAAACATAGTAAAGGATCATCAGTTCACTATGATGATAGGCACAATGGAAATAGCCATGGAAACTATTGAGGCAGTCTGTAAGAAAGAAGGACATCTACTGAAAGATGTTAAGAAGGAAGAAACCTATGCAAAGGATTTAACCTTGGGAGAAGTAACACTAACAAAGGAGTGTTTTGAAAAGGATGAGCAATCCTTCGAAGCTATCAGAAGTATGGAAGACTATCCTTCAAAAGATAAAAACTCTGAAGTAAAGGAGGAAGGAGAATGTCTCTTAAATGAGAGAAGCAGTGATTTATTGCAGCAGAAAGAACTTAATAATGAATTGATATTTGAAACAGTGACAACACAGGAGGAATTTCTTGCGAAATAAGGAGATGAAATTCAGTCTGAAGAGCTGATATGTGAAGCAGCAGTTGCGATTGTTGAACCTTGTGGTTTTCAAATTGATAATTTGTTTATAAATGCAGGAATTATAAGTGATGATGAAGTACTTATGAAGCGTCATAGAGAAATTGGATTGCTAGAATATTTGCTGGAAAATTCAGAGTATGACAATGTGATTGTAGAAGAAGGAGTTCACTACTGTGGACAAGAGCAGGAGGACATCATTAGAGCAGATGATGTGGAGGAGAGACTAGTTGAGATTCTCGTGAATTCTCTTAGGAATTCAAAACAACATACTGATGTAATGACAGAGGAGGAAGAAATATAGTAGAAATCTAAAATGTTGCCAAAGGAAGATAAGGCACAAAAGCCTTATGTTTTTTTATTTTAACAAGTGCTTTATGAGTGAAGGTTTTATTGCAGATGTTGAAGGAAATTTGGAACAGATAAGCAGCCAAATAAATATGAAAGAAGAAGATTTTGTTGAATAATTCAATCCATGGAACATATATTCTAAATTGCTAGAGAGAATGCTAGAAATTCATGATTCAGTGTAGACAAAAATAATCATGAAAGAGGGTAAGGATGAAAGGGAGGCAGCAAGAATAACAGAACAAGTAAGAATTAGAGGAAGAGTAAGAGCAAGTGATATCATTCGACAAATCCAAGAACAAGAACAACAGATTTAAGAGTTGGTAGACAACAACAACAACCTGAAACAAACAGAAAGAGGCAGAAGTAAGTGGCAAGGTATAGACTAGTCAAAGGATGTACTCGAGATGGAGATTGAAGAATTATGCAGCTAATGATGAAATAGGCCATAGGGAGGAAAGAAATAGGAAACATGATCAATCAGAATTTGAACCTGATTGAAAAGGAGAGGAAGATGAAACATAAAATAGCAGACATACACCAGCAACAAAGGTGCAGAGCTTTTAGATAGTTACAAACTAAAGTTTGGGACCCTGGAGGATTTCTATCAGCACATGAACCCACATGATTAGGAGATCATGAATATTTTCTACTTTGGGAGTCTGATGCAGGAGTATTCAACCCAAGGAAAATCATTGTGCTTTAGTAGACATAGGAGGTCATGTGTTTTAGAGAAGTTAGTGTACTAGATGTTGAATTAATGTAATATTTAGGCTTTTGAGTGGGCAAAATAGGAATCAATTAGATGTTTGAGGTTGTTTGTGAATGCTCATGTATAAAGAAGAACATGAGTGGTTAATAATGATGAGAGAATTTGAAGTCAATTATAACTCTCTACGTAATTTCATGATTCGAGGAACTAGAGAGAGTTCTTAGGAATTAAATGAAGTTAGAAGTGGACATAGAGGATTTAGGAGTCAGTTCAATAGATTTAGGATTGGAACCAGAATTAGTTCAAAAGAGGATTTCTGGTATAAATGTAAGCCTACGGGTAGAGTAAAGAAGAGGAGGCCACTGATACTGAAGATTAGGCTTGTGAGAGATAGAGAGTCTCGATATGTAATCAATTGTTCATATTTGTATATACGAAGGTTTATTCCTAACTGTGTAATTGTGTGAATGAGTATTTAATGAATGAATTACATATAAGTTGTGAATTCATAATTTTTGTAATAAGGGTTGCAGGTAGAGTTTTGAAGAACACGTAGAGGATAATGATTCAAGGGAATCATAAAGGGATCTTTGAATCCAGTTGAAGATCAGAGTGAAGCTCTGGAGAAGTTCTGAAGCGAGAATTCATAGAGGAGTGAAGCAACGGAAGCAGAAGGTTGAAACCCTGAAGAAAAACTCAAGTTGCAGGAAAGACACTTAAGAAATGAATTAAAATATAAAGGAAGGGACAAATGGAGAAGTGAGGCTTCAATACACAGGAACCGTTAAATCTTATAGATCAATGGTCTAGATTAGTGACAAAGGATTGACGATCCTCTAGGGAGAAATAATGCAGGAATTAGATGTCGATCATTCGATCGATGGTCATCGCTCGGTGGAATAGTGCAGGAGTTAATGCAGTTGAAAGGCTGCTTTATAAATGGAGGTTTCATTTCAGGTGGCGAAGAAACCATAAGAAGCATTATTCCATTTGGCTCCGATTCCACTAATTGGAGGACACATAGCAACGAAGGAGTGAGGGGAAGCCACTTTATCGGGTGACTAAACCCCCTGCATGTTGTGAACCTGAAACCAATGTAAATCGTTGGATGTTGCGGGAGGAGATAAACGACGGAGAAGAATGTGACATGGGAATAAGCAGAACTAATGGGGCTATACGACACAGTTAATATTTTTTGAGTTCCGAAGGTCAAGCACATATCGGAGGATATGGGGAACCACATATTAATGTGACCCGCAAGGTATAGTGATTGCAATAAGTGAAAAGGTAAACCTCGGTAAATGTCCCAAAGCTGTACCAAGGTGGAAAAGGTATGGTATTCAGATATTTCATTTGTAAATGGTTTATTAAGAAAACAGTGCCAATAGAAGGGTTATGCGGTAGAATATATGTAACCAAGGTTTAAAGAAGAAGGTTAACAAGGGTTAGTGAAGCTTTTACTATTGATTGAGATCCTGATAGGTGAATATTGCCTAAGGGTTAGACCATGTTGGTTATTCTATAAATTATTACCATTGATGGTTGAAGATTTGACTCCTTGGTGACTTAAATACTTGTGACAAATGTGCTTATGTATTTGATATGCATATTGTGGGTGTAAGTGGGGGTAACCCTGGCATCATAGATAACCCAATTTCTTTATCTCCATTGAAGTCTGAATCATAGTATCCAGTCAAGCTTAAGTGGCCCACCTTTCTATAATTAAGACCAAATTCTTAAGTTCCCTACAAGTACTTTAGAGCTTTTTTCATAGTAGATGAATAACCGTCACAAGGATTTTGCATAAACTTGGAGAGGATTCCTAGAACAAATGAAATTTTTGATCTAGTAGTAGTTAGGTAGTTGACACTTCCTATGCACTGTCTATACTTCATTGCATCTTCAAATTATTTTCCTTCTGTGGATGTGAGATTTAGTTTCTGTTCCATTGTATTAGTTAAAGTATTGCACTCATTCATCCCAAACTTTTTCAACAAATCTCTAATGTACTTCTTCTAAGAGAGGAATATAAACTTGAGATGTTGAGTTACTTCAATCCTAGGATATTAGTGAACATAGCCCAAATATATAGTTTCAAAACCTTTACTCAATTCCTTCTCTATGGATGAAATGTAACTCTAATTATTCCCTGTCATCATAAGATCATATGCATACACCATAAGGTATACAATTTTTTTTTCAACTTTCTTGACAAACAAAGTTGCATCGTCAAGATCATAATGTTTGAAGTTCAGTTTCAAAATATTCTCAGTTAATTTCTCATACCAGGCTCGTGCTGCTTTCTTGGGCCCACAAAAGGATTTTACAAGACTTCATACCTTATGTTCCTAACCCTTCACAACAAATACTTATGGTTGGGATGTCAAAAAATGATATTTAAGATCTCCATTGAAGAAAGAATTTTTTAGATCCATTTGATGGAATTTCCAATCGTTTTGTGCTTCCAATTCAAAGAGTGTCTGGAAGGTAACTCATTTTGTTGTGGGGGGAAATTCTCCTAATAGTCGACCCCTTCCCTTTTTTCAAAACCTTTTGCCACAATCATCGCTTTATGCTTTTCAACTAAGCCATATGCTTTATACTTGTTCTCAAAGACCCACTTATAGCCTTTTGGTTTGGTTCCAAATGGAGGATCAACCAGCTTCCAAGTGTCATTTTTTTTCAAGGCTTCATATCATTTCTACATCACTTCTTTCCATTCATCATGAGAATTTTATTATTTGAAGGAAGTTGTCTCATAATATGTAGAGAAATTTATTTCACAATCATAAGAAACATCCATATAAACCAGTGAACCAGGATTGTCTACATAACCTCAATTTTGTTTGGTTAGGCCTCTTGTTCTTGTCTTTCCAACCTCATAAGGATGAACACTTTCAATTTTCTTTGTTATCCATTTTAGAGGACCTTTCTTAGATGGCACAGGCTTCTCAGTTGACTGATTTGGGTCTGAATCAAGATTTAGTTTCCCAATTCTATCAATCACATCACTAAGTGTCATCAAGGGCTGGAGCTTCATGCAGGAGGGAGACTACATCAAGAGAAGATTCTACAGATTATTTGAGTATAATAATTCCCCATTAAAGAAGTGGAATCTCATTATCAAATTCTTGAAAATACTTTGCATGTTCAAATCTATCCAAACGATCACAATATCACTCAAAAACATTGTTAGACTTGGATGTTTAGAGAAAAACATATCTCTAGATATTGTAAACTTATTATTTACTTCATCATAGAGATGGTATTCTTTGGAGATATTTGAGTACCCCAAGAAGATACATTTGTGACTCCTTGCACCAAGTTTGTTTCTTTGTTCCTTAGGTGTCAAGGCATAACAGGTGGAAAAATAAATCTTGAGATGCCTCACCGAATGAATGTGGCCATACCATATTTCATAGGGAGTCTTATTTTTTATGGCATTAGATGGACACCTATTCTTTATATACACAACACATAGAAGTGCATCAGCCAAAAACATCAGCTTAACATTCTTGAAAAAAATCATGGAATGTACCATATTTAAGTTTATCCCATTCATTCTTTCAATTACTTCATTTTGTTGTGGAATATAAGGCATGATTGTTTGATTGTTTGATCCCATGATAGTGAAGATAGTTTTGAAATTCATTTGAATTGTACTATTTTCCATTATCAGTGTGAATAGATCCAATATGACATTGTGCATCATTTTCAATACATGCATGAAAGTTCATGAATGATTCAAAATTATCGAATTTGTTCTTCAATAAATAAACCCAACACATTGTTGGTGTCTGATTGTAAATAAACTTTTTCACCCTTTTCCACATTAATTCATCAATCCAGGTGCATACAACTTTCAAGGTAATGCACAAGGTATATGCAGGGGGCAAGGTTACAATATTACATAAACCAAGGATTCGTAGCTAAAGAATCAAAGCATCACTGTAATAGTAATTAGAAATAAATTGTAGAACTTAAAAGGCATCCAAAACAATCAATAAAGATCGATAAGAAAAGTAAGGGATTAGCAGACAATAATGGAAAATAACACACGTAAAAGAAATATGCAGCACCTTATCAGAAGAGCGGGCCCAACTCTCTGATCATGGCTGCGTTAACTCACAGCTAAGAAGAGAAGAAAAACTTGCTTGTACTGGATTAATATGCAAGGAGTTGTTACAATATATGCCTATATGCGGCTAACCCTTCATACAAGAATAAAACCCCTTTTATAAAAGTACATGGGAATGACATATTCCCTAAAACTTGGCAACTAATGCCCAAAATATACAACAGTTCATAACAAAAACTAATTGTTGAGATGACGAGAATAGAAAAGATCCAAAATGGGTTTCGAAAGTAGCTATGAATTGGTTATGCTGTTGTAGCACTGCTGAACAACTACTATGAATGCAGGATTCCTACTGCAAGCTATGAAGGTGATACATGTTCACCAGAATTTGGGGAAATAACAAGGTTTAGTAGTTCACATAGGCAAAACCCTCATGACTTTACTTCATGAATTAAATATTCCAAGAGACGTTAGGAAGAAGGGTTACCTCATAGGTTTATCACAATAAATGCATATCAATTAGTTAAAAAAGGTGGAAGGATAGGTGAAAATGTAAGGAAATGATAAGCAGATTTGGTGCCTAATATCTCCCCCGAACTAACCTTCTGGATGGCCTCATGCATCTCATCTCTTCCACAAGTCTAGGTTAGAATGGTTGTAGTTAGCGCAGAGCTGGGCGAGATCGTACTCATCTACCATGTCTGTTCCTAGGGGTTTTTACGCTTCTGTGAGAAGAACATCCTTCCACCAATCACTTGGTACATTGTAAGCTGGGGTGTAATGCTTGTTGGAAAACGATGGGGCACCTGAACCGGAGTCCCATCCACCAGACTTAGCATGTTTGGATGCATGCTACATGTCTCGACACATGAATTAGTGCCATGCAAAATTTGGCGCTCCAAAAGGTTCCATGTTCCAGATAGCTGTAGGTGACATCATCCACCTCTTCTGACAACCATCAAGGGTCTCATCTTGAAACGTGACTATTTGTTTGACACAAAAGTCAGTACACCACTTTTGTGTCCTCAACATCCATTCCATATTTCCCTCAATCTCTAAAAAGGTGTTGTGCTTATTGTACATAGTCACAGACCGTTCACGCTCCTCTCTAATCATAAGAGGCTTCATGTTTTCATTCGACTCGAACATATTAGAAGGCTTCTTCTAGTTTTTCTGGTTGATAGTAAAAGAGGTGAGAGCCATTAAATTAATGTCCCCCACATATGGGATTGGGTTAAACTCTTTTTCATTGCACAGGAAATATCCATGTAGATGAAGTTCACACATCAAATGTTGAGTTACCAAGTCATGATTTTCAATATACGGAGGAGCTGTAGAGAGTCCTCGATCTCATGAATGACCTCCTTCTTAATGCTTTGCAAATAGAAGAGAAGAAATTTCTCATGCAAGAACAAGGGATAACTAGAGGCAAGAGGGCAACATGTCATTACCTATCCTGCTAGGTTGAACATATGTTCTTTGTCAGTCTCCAATTCCAGCACTTGCACTTCCAACCATTTTACTTTAAGCTTCTTCTTTGCATACCTCAACTGTAATATGTCCACTTGTTCTATATAATTGAAGATAGCCTTGGATGATTGTTCTTGGACCCTTTTCACCTCTTTCTGAAAACGGGTTATGGTGGATTTCCAAGTTTGAATCTCAGCTATTAAAGAGAATTCATGGCCATTGAACAATTTCTCGATAGGATCCATTTGAGTAGCAGTAGAGCTTGTCGACACATCATCTACCTATGTTCTTGCTTTGACCACAGTGTCCTTATGCTACTTAGCCTATCGTTTATGCTTGCTTACCTATTTCTTGAGTCAATGCACCTGTTTTCTTAGCCTTCGAACCTTTGTTTTGAATCACATCATGTCTCTGAACTACATATGATATTTATTTTAAGGGGCACTCTCCTCTACTCCCATAGTTCTATCCATTCCTACTTAAAAACCACTTCATGTGGCCCTGCGGCTAGTTCAATAGGTGGCAGATTACTCAGAGGAGTATCCAATGGTCCTTCTACCAATTTTTCATCCTTGGTTCCTCCCTCTTATGAGAAATCGCCTCTTGTTTGAAAACCAACTCAACCTGCCCTGTAGCTAGTTCAACAGGTGGTGGATTACTGGAAAGAGTATCCACTGGTCCATCTGTCGAGTTCTGTTCCCCTTTTTTAGGAAAAATTTCTTCCTCTTTGACAATTAACACAATCAGCTGTACAGCTGGTACAACAACTAGTGGATCACTTAGAGGAGTATCCACCGGTACTTCTATCTGGCTCTCCTTACTTGTCTCCCTTGTTTTAGAAGGAGTTTCTTCTTCCTCCCATCTAGGCTCTTGGGCATCTGTTCTCTGAACAACACCACCTTCGTCCATTCGTTGTTCCTATTATTCTTCAAGGTGTTCCTCCTCCCTCTGTTCTTTGGAATGGCCTTTACTAAGAATCAATAGGCAACAGGCTAACAATGCTCAAACCTTTAACCAACCCATCAGACTTTAAAATGGGAGGGACAACAACCACCTTTTCTTAGTGTCAGGGATAACGAGACACTCTCACTCCTCTTGGAATGGTGGCATAAAAAGTAAACTGAAATATGTTTTCTCCCTAGTCTACACCATCTCCGTTTGTGACCTCGAGTTCCTTCCCTCCTCCTGTGAGAATTTTTCTTTAGCCTGAGGCTTCCTCCTATGTTAACTCTTGTCTCGCAGTTCACACTGGTTCTTGTGGGCTAATATCAACCTCACGACTCATCCTTTCCACATCTTCCAGGACCAGATGGGTTGGTGCTAGTTCTTGTGTGGAACTACCACCCGTATCAGATGGTACTGTTATCACTTAAGAATCCTAATGCCAAAATGTCTCATACTAGCTTGACGATAAAGGTCAGTGTTAGTCTAAGTTTGATTTTATTTTTCCTTAGAGTCTGAGTCTTAGGAGGTTTTAAGTCAAGCATGCATTCTCATCTATCACTGGTCACCCTCATTCATCACCGATCTCATAGCCATGTGTCAGTTTGATTTAAAAATCATTATGTACCACACAACCTTTTTAGGTGATTGTGTAGCGCATGTAACCATTCTAAGGTATTTTCACAGCGCATTAATCCTTTTAGCAGTTTCGTAGCACAAAATTCCTTTAGGTGTTTTCGTAGAGCGATAGGTTTTAGGTGATTTCGCAGCGCATTATTCAAAATTTACACTGACCGCGCTGCGAAATCGGAAATTTGTGCATTCCATAGCGAATCTTTCCCAACTGTCAAATCTATCAAGTTAACCTATGGCTACGTCATTCATTGTCAGTTTATGCACTCCATACATCATCTCCAACCACTTATCTCCATCATTGCAATCACTAGGTACATTGGTACACATGAAATACAAGTTCCAAAAAAGGCTAAGTATGCTTGGTTTTAATGATGATTGTAAGCCTTGCATGAGAAACAAATTTACTAGATTTCAATTTGAAAACATCGTCACCAACAGGGAAAATTTTAAGAACCCCCCCTAAATTTATAAATATAATAAATGGGCGAATCTCCATGGTATATAGGAAAAACGGAAGGCGATTTTATCAATAATATAATATGTATATATAATTTTTTGGCGAATCTCTCACCAGGCATGGAAAATATTTTACTCAATTATAAAATATTGTAATATCTTAGCGAGTCTTTCACTAAATAATAAAAATTTGTAAAGTCCTAGTGAATCTTAGCATAGGCTACATGCTGGTTTAATTCCCCCATTTAAATAGGCTACATTTTAGGTGAATACCATGGGTCAATACCATGTGCCATTTTGGTGAATACCATGGGTCAATACCATGTGCCATTTTTATTTTTATTAATTCTAATATTAGGGTTAATAATGGTTTTTTGCATGGTATTAATAACAATCTAGTCCATGGTATTTGTCCCATAGTATTTTGGCCATAGGTTTCACCTAAATATAACCCATTTTTTTAGTGTTCGTAAATATAAGGTGACTTATGGAGTAAATATAAAAAAATGTTTTATTTGTTTACCATGCCTCTCGTTTATTTATATTTTTATTAATTTACCATACCTCTTTTACAAATATGGTATTTGGCCCATAGGATTCACTTAAATAAAACCTCTTTCTTGAGCCTTCATAAATAGAATGAGGGTTATGGAATAAATATAAAAAGAGGTTTTATTTATTTACGATACGTCTAGTTTATTTATATTTTTATTTATTTACCATACCTTTTGAGTAAGTATAAAAAGACGTTTTATTTATTTACCATACCTCCACTTTACTTATATTTTTATTTGTTTACACCCTTACATGTATGTAAGGTGACTTATGGAGTAAATATAAAAAATGTTTTATTTAGTTACCATACCTCTCATTTATTTATATTTTTATTAATTTACCATACCTCTTTTATAAATATGGTATTTGGCCCATAGGATTCACTTAAATAAAACCTATTCTTGAAAATGGGCGAATGGATTCACTTAAATAAAACCTATTCTTGAAAATGGGCGAATGGAAGGTTGTAAGTCCTAATTTCAAGGGCTAAATTTACCTTTTTTACCCTCTCCCTGAAAATAAGGTGGGCTATTTGAGGTGATTTGTAAAAATGTACTAAAAATATTCGCCCACTAAAAATTTAAAACCCCTTAATTTCGCCAAAGGGCGAACATTCGCCCCTAAAATTATCCTTGTTCACCAAGCGAGGCAGCTATCAAGCGAGGCAGCCATTCAAGCAAGGCAGAGTTTGGAGTTTCAACAATGCTAGCATTTCCAACCTACAGGTCACTGAATCTTCATGGAGAGATCGGCAGAAAAGAAAGACCATAGATCAGGCAAATGTCTGAGAAATGAGCCTGAAGGTTTGGATATAACCTCGAAGAACAGAGATGTCGAACAGGCATTTAAACAAGCTAGATGTTGGAATTTTTGCAAGAAGTTCCAGGGAGGACATGCACAAGTGACTAAGGAATTTGCACTAAATTTCACAAGGCTAAAATCAAAGGTTGGCATGTTGGAATTGCAGGTCCCACTAGACATGATATCCACAGTTACATAAATACCAAGATGGTAAGAAAATTGCTTCAAGAATTTCAAATTTGACATGAATCCATGAAAATAATTTCTAACGCAGGAATTCATTAACTCATATTTGAGCAAGTCTGTTCCTAGAAGTTATGTTAAAGAATCATATGCTAAATTTCTTACTTGTATACAGAAGTATCTGACCTGTGCAGGGAGATATGACAAAGTGTATTCATACCATTTTAAACTGCTGTTGCATTTCACAGGGAAAACATCTATTGATCTGCCTTTTTACTTGTTCCGCAACTTAAGTAAAATGTGTGATAAGGTACAACTGAGAAAGGAAGCCTGTGAAACTTCACTATTCCACCATGGCTTAGTTAAGTTAATGGTTCTGCATGAACTCCAGAGGGTAGGCAGAGACTGGAACACCTTCATATTAATGTCCGGTTTCAAGAGCAAGACCGGTCTCAGCCCTCTAGCGGAAAAAGAACCTTCAACAACAACCAGTCCTCAAACAGAAACAAGAGCCAAGAGGGTTTCAAAGTTAAAAGCAAGGAAACAAGTAGGAGAGTCTACCAAGCCACTGACTAGTCCGGATACACCCCAGCAGTCAATTAAATAGAAAACTCAGGTCAAAGAATCTGCACATGAATCAAGCACAGGTGGAGGAGTTCAAAGAAGACGAACTAGGAGCTAGGGGGCCAAATAAAAAGGTAAGTTAGTGAGTGTTGAAGAAAGCCCTGTTTCAAAGGGAGACTTAAATGATTTATTGCAAGCAATTGACATTGAAGAGTCCCCACTAGTTCAAGCTGATTTGATGTAGTCGGGAAAAGAGAAGACAAAGAAAGTTAAAGCCTCAAAGAAACTCAAGTTTGGTGAGCAAGTTGAACAATTTGTTTTCAAGCCCAGGAGACCCATAACAAGGAAGTTCAAGCAAGTACAGGAGGAACCGCCAAGGGCAGATGAAACAGGGGAGGAAACACGGCCTCATGAAAGAAAGGATAAAGGCAAAACAATTGCCACTCAAGAAGAAGCTAATGTGGAAGACTTGAAAAGGAAATTAGGATTGGCCAACCTTGAAATTGCTAGACTAAAGAAGGCTGCTAGGAAATTTGTAGTTAAGGAGGCTTATTTCAACTAGATGCAAGCTTGGTGGGAGGACCAAAATTTTCAAATTCCTGAAGTGGTTGATTTTAGTGTTCAATTCTGTAGCTGGACTACTCCTGCAATAAAGGAAGCTCAGTTTATTAGAAAATTCAATACAAACCTGAGGTCTGGGATCAAAGTCATGAAGAAACAAATGGAAGACTTAAAGATACAGTTGAGCCAGCTACAAGAATCTCCACGAAGAAATCTCACCACAAGTAAGGCTATGTCTCAAAGTTTTGATGATTTTGCTTGGTATAATCCTTCTTGAAGAATCAAATATCCCATTCAGTTTTGGAAAGTACTGAAATAGTTGGAAGAACATTTTAATAGCAAAGTGCTCAAATAGTAAAGTTTTGGGTTGAAACTATGATTTTTGAAACAACTCAACAGTTTCGTAGCGCGCTACGAAACTGCTGAAGGTGATAACTAGAGCTCAGCAGTTTCATAGTGCGCTATGAAACTACTGAAGCAACACAATCTAAATTCAATTAACCGATTTTGAATATGAGTGGGAATTTTGAAAGTGGAATGTCTACAAGGTATGCAAGGCATCAACAAAAGCTATTAATATTTAACCAGGTCAAGACAGGTGGAGATAATATGTATTCGAATCCAACTTTAGATTTTTGTCATAAAGTGAGCATATTTACCACACTTCAGGATATGTAAAACAGTTTGCAAGAATTTTGGCTTTCACGCATGAAAACGGTGGACAGCACACCAAGGACGTGGCAGTTTGTTGTATTTTGGGTAATTAAAAGATAAAGGATATACTTCGTTGGATCCGAACATTTTGAGGCAAACTAAAGACCGATACACAGGGGTAGTTTCCTATGTTTCAGGGCATTGGAAAACATGTGACATTGAAGATCAACATGGAGCCTTGAAGATCCATCATAGCCAAAATTAGAAGGGAACCAGATGTCAAAGAACGAGGATGATTGCAAACCAAGGTTATTATGGAATTAGAGTCCTACTTGATTTAGATGTCTAGAAGGTCTAGTTGAAGTTTGTTACATTTAATAAGCAGTTAAAAGTTAAACAGGTGTCATCAGAAGTAGTTCTCGAGTTCCCCTAATGTTTAAGGAGGAATCTCAGTCAGGTAGAAGAACTCTATAAATAGGAGAAAGAAAAATGCACAAGGGGTTGGAAGTTTATGTAAAAAAGGCCTGTTGTGAAGCTTATGTAAAGACTCTATTCTTTTGGTAATACAGTAATGGTTTTTGCTGCTCAAGAATCATAGTGACTTCAATGTATGAATTCCTCTTGTTGTCTTTCATGTTGTTTACAATTTGATGAGTACTTGATTACTTGGTCATCACATGTTGTGTTCTAATTTCTTTCATGTACTCATATACTGTCCCTTTTGTGTCTATTGTACTGTATATATATTGAAGTCTGAATGCCTTGATTTCATTGCAAAGCCAGTTCACTGTTGATTCTAAATGACATATGACTCCATGAGCCCAATGGATGTTTGTTAATTTAGATTTTACCAGCCTCATTCCTATTTGTTTCATAAAAGAGTTAGCCATCTCAATCACAATCACAAATCTTAAACCCTTTGAGAGAGCCCTCTCCGGCTAAGGAGGCTAAGCCTTAGCTAAAAGATTGGTCTGAAATAGTTACTTGAAGTCTTCCTGGTCTACAGCCTTCCACGGCCTGATTTTGAGATAACAGGTTCCTGAGAAGATGGTGCTGACATTCTTTCCTCTAGCACTTCATTATTAAAAGTGGATTCTTGTATCACCATGTCATTCCCATCCATCATTTCCATAATTCCTTCCTCCATTGGCTCCACAGTCAAGGTTGGTTCTTGTGTAATAGCCTTAGCTGTAGCACTAACTATCTCTTCTGTCTCGAGCCTTTCTTTCTCTGGTTGCTCTTCTTCCATCAATTTCATAGTTGAAGCTGGTTCTTGTGTAACAACCTTGGCTGTAGCACCAACTATTTCTTCCACTTCAATCTCTCTTTCTTGCTCTAGTTTCTCTTCTTCCATCGGCTCCAAAATCGAGGCTAGTTCTTGTGTAATAGCCTCGGCTGTAGCACCGACTGTTTCTTTCACTTCAAGCTCCCTTCCTTGTTTTGGTTCCTCTTCCTCCATTTCCATCTCTTCATGTTCTTCTTGGTCTATGTATTCATCCTCTGTTGGTTCTTCCTCCATTCTCCTCATTCCTCTCCTCTAGTAGCTATAACAACTGCTAATTATTCTTCTGTTGATTCCCAAAACATCGTCCTAGCAATTTGAAATTGGGTCAATGCATGCATGACCAGTAATTGAACTAGCCCATGATTAGTGATAACTGCTACAACCTGTCGTGAACATTGGGTAGAATGTGACATCAGTTGGAGGCTCTTTAGCGAAAAGAAAGGCATGTTCAAAGAGAATACCTCTGACTATGGAAATCAAAGATGAGCTAACACCTTGAAATGATACTTGAATACACTGGTGTACCGTCCTTCGTAGGTTATGTTTTTCATCACAAAAAATGCTACATTTCCCCATGGATGCAGTGATTAGTTCTGGTCATATCCCCAACCCTTTTAGATGACACCCTCATTGGCCTATAGAAATACTTCAGGAAACTCCGAGCTGGAAGTCCTTCGTGAAAGCTCGTTTTGTCCCTGCTACGACAATCCACTGACTTCTGCAATAACTTCCTCTGTGACATGGATTTTTATCCCTCTGACCTGAGAGCTGTCTTCATTCAAATTGAATGTGAATTCCACTACAATCCCCTCGTCAAATCCCTGCAACCTGTTAAAATAAACGTCCCAACCTACATTCTCTCTATTGCTACGGACCAATGTGGTATCCTTCATCTTGTGATGCAAAGCTAACCCACCCACTACTATAGAAACAATAGCAACACTTGGACGGAGTCAGATGATTAGGGAGAGAGTAATAAAAACCAAATTACAATCATGGTTTACGGCATGATGGGACATGGGATAAAAAGAAGTGAAAGCGACAAGTAATTTTTTGAAAAATGCAAAGAATTATGGCTAATCATGGTAAGCATGATGAAATAATTACGATAATTAATTCGTATGAATTCGAAAAGATTGATTGGCTATTGAATGTACGTAATTAAAATTCCAATGTGTTGAACTATTTATTACAGAATCATGGAATTTATAGGTGTATTGTTCACACCAGATTTAATAATGATATATGACGGGACCCACCTCCCCAACTTAAATGTACTTGTCTGTGGCACGTATATCTCTCATCGATGGAATATTTTAATTGAATTCATAAGAGTCAATGGAGACGTAACTGGCGACCTACCTAGCAGTGGAGTAACGGGAGAGTAATTGGCAGATTAGTAGCAGCAACAGAGTAATAGTACCAGTTGAGTAACAACACCAACGGAGTAACAACACCATCAGAGTAACAACAACGATGGAGTAATAGCACCAATGGAGTAACAAAAGTGGTGGAGTAAGAGTATTGACGAGTAAAAAAAGTAGTGGAGTAACAACACCCAAGATTTAGAAAAAATTTCAAGAGTAACTGCAGTGGCAGAGTAACATCATCGACGGAGTAACAGCAGCGGTGGAGTAACAACATCCAACACTTAGAAAAATTTTCAGGAGTAAGAGCAATGGTAGAGTAACAATAGTAGCTATATATTGGAAAACATTTTGTCAGTTCCTCCTCATCAGATTTCAATTGTTATTCCTGCAAAAAAAAACAAGTAAATAGTAACAACATATTAGTATTACTATTATTATTATTCTAATATATGCAGAGAAAGCATTCTCTACATCAACAACCATCAAACTAGATTTATCAAATAGATGTTTGATGAAGGCATCCTTAGAAGTTAGACAAAGGTATAATTTCAAATGGTATCCATTCACTAAGAAGGAAGCACGAGTATCATCTATTGTAACCAATCTGACTATTCCATTGTCAAACATAGGGTCCACTTCATAGGGTCCCATCCAGCGAGTATGAAGATTTCCTTTAAAATATTTAAAATGGGAGTCATAGAGTAGTGCCCAATATCATTTATGAAACATCTTATTCTTGATAAAGTTATCGTGCCATTTCATTCTCTACTGTTGAATAGAAATAGTTGTCTGGACAACCATTGAACAAATTTCATCTAACTCGTTTAACTATTCTAGTCGGTGTTTCTGGGCCTCTGATAAGTCTAATCCTACTTCCAAAGTTGTTCTAAGTGTGTTGATCTCAAATTCTATCGGAGAAAAGGAGGATTTCCCATAGACTAACTCAAATGTTGAAAACCTGGTTGTGTTTTTCCATGTTGTCCTGTATGCCCAGAGACTTCTAGAAGTTTCTAAGACCAATCTTGACAATGGCTTGCTACAGTATTTGTCAAGATATTTTCCAATACCTTTTTTGTACTTTCTACCTGTCCATTCGCCTGGGGGTGGTATGGAGTTGTCACCCTGTGTTTGACTCCATATTTCTGCATAAGCCTTGCTATCATGTGGGATGTGAACTATGCCCCTCCATCTGAAACAATCTCCCTTGGAGTACCATATCAAGCAAAAAGCTCTTCAAAAATGAAATTTGAAACCACATGTTTCGTTGCCTTCGCAACAGCTCTGCCTTCCATCAACTTAGTCACATAATCAGTGCAGACTAGAATGTGAACCTTTTGATGAGAATGTGGGTTAAAAGGTCCAATGAACTCAATTTCCCACTTCTCAAAAGGCTCGAGGACTACCTCGGGCTGCAATGGCATTTCATCTGATTTTCTAGGTTGCCCCATGCATTAACAACTGTCACATCTTCGCACATAATCTCAAGCATCCCGAAAGATAGAAGGCCAATAATATCCCATTTACAAAACCTTGTGGCCTATCCTTTTATCTGCAAAATGTTCTCCACAAGGGCCATCATGGGAAGCCTTCAATATGTCATAAATGTCATCCTCAGATACACAATGCCGAATCTGTTGATCAACCCCTATGTGAAAAAGGTATCCTGCCATCCATGAATATCAAGTACTATGATAAATAATTTTTTGATGTTCCCTTTATGACAAGTGATGAGGTACCTTCCCTGTAGCAAGATAGTTAGCAATATCTGCATACGACGAAGTGTTAGCAGAAATTGCAAAAATGGTGCTCATCTAGAAATCTATCTTCAATGGGTGTACCTTCAACATTATTATCTACTCTAGACAGAAAATCAGAAAACACATTATCCTTTCCTAGTTTATCTACTATGGTGTTGTCAAATTCTTGAAGTAACAATAGCCATCTTGTAATACGACTAGGAGTAATGGGTTTATTCATCAGATACCTGATTGTTGCTTGATCAGTGTGTACAAAGGTGGGATACCCAGTAATTTAATGCGGAACTTGTTGATGGCATAGATGACAAAAAGGAATGCTTTTTCAGTGACTATGTTGTTTAACATGACAGGAGCCAAGTTCTTACTAACATAGTAAACTGCATATGGCACCGTGTCTACTTGCTGTCCCAAAACTTCCCCAACTGCTGTCTGAGAGGCATTAATGTGGATATGAAATGGTAATTTCCATTCCAGCCCTTGAAGGATCATAGCTCTACAGAAAAGTTCCTTGATCTTCACAAAGGCTACCTCACAGTCATCTCTCCACACAAAATCTATATTTTTTGTCAGTAATTGAAAGAGTGGATGTGCTATCTTAGAAATTTTTTCTATAAAGTGCTTGTAATAACCAGCACAACCAATAAAGCTATGTACCTTTGTGGGTGTTTTTCATATTGGGAAGTGCAATATTACCTTTCTTTTAGCTGGATCCATCTGAATTCTAGCAGCTAAAAGAAAATGCCCCAAGACTATTCCTTCCTCCATCATCATGTGGAACTTTACTGTACTCAAAGGGACATGCGTTCATTTAAATATTTCAAGAAATTTTTCTAGATGTACCAATCCTTCTTCGAATGAATCCCCGTATGGAGTAAAATTGTCCATATAAATTTCAACAATTTCATCTACCAGATAAGAGAAAATCCCTAAAATTTCCCTTTGCAATGTTGTAGGCACATTACAAAGGCCATATGGAAGGACTCGGTATGCAAAAGTTCCCCAAGGGCACATGAAAGTGGTTTTATCTTGACCATTGAGAGATATTTGGATCTAATTCTACCCACTAAATCCATCCAGGAAGGAGAATAACATCTTCCTAGGAAAAGTATCCAAGACTTTATCAATGAACAGTAAAGGGAAATGGCCTTTCTGTGTTTCCTTATTTAATTCTCCTTAATCTACACATATTTTCCATTTACTATTTTTCTTGGGAAAAATCACCAACGGGGAAATGCATTGGCTGTCCGAAATGGGGTAAATAAATCCTACATCCAACAGCTTTTGAAGTTCTTTCTTGATAATGTTTTTCAGAGCGGGGTTCATCCTCCTCTGGGGCTGTCTCACAGGATGACAATCCTCTTTTATGTATATGTGATGGGTACATAGATTTGCAGGAACCCCCTTCATGTATATATAGTCCTAGGCAAAGGCTTCTTTGTGATTTCAGAGAACATCTAGAAGCTCTCTTGTCTGGGATTTTGATAGATTTGGGTTAATATTTAGGGTCTTTCTTGGTTCTACCTCCACAAGAATGTTATCATGGGACACAGTTGTGGGAAACTCTTCAAATCCATTTGTTCTTTCACTACCTTCCTGTGTTTCACAGCTCAAAACAGATTCTAGAATTTGCTGATTTGAATTTGAAACAAAACAAGGGTCACTAATGAAGTTGGTAATTCTATCATCTTTTGTTTCTGTTTTCAACTGAAGGGCATGTCCAATAGTAAGAACTAGCCTTCATTCCTCATCCTCATATTCAGACTCTTCCTTTGGCAAAGGTTTCTTGGGAGCAGATGACTTCACTGATGGGGTAGGTTCTGTAGGAAGGTTTTTAGTAACCTGCCTATTTGAGATAATCATATTCCTAGAACGACACCCGATGTAGGTGTCTGCGGTTGCTAACGAAGGTCTTCCCAGATCAAGGGATGGCCACCAACTGGGGACTGTGTTTGCAGTACTAAGAAATCCACAAGGTAATTCCATGAGTCAACTGAGAATGTAATGTCTTCTAACTTACCTACCAGTTTGACTATAGATATATTTTCCATCTCTAACATAATGACCCAATGTATGCATAGCTTCAATAGTGATGACATTTATAGTGGCACCCAAATCTACCATCACATTTGGAATTTCCACTCCATTAATTTGCGTAGTTAGAATTGGGTTCCCTGGGTCCCCATACTTCATAGGCATAGCCTTTCCCATCATAAAATCTGATAACTTTCCCATCACATGAATGGTGAGTGGGTCGCTTGATTTCTTAGTAGGCTTTTTAGCACAATATTCCCTAAGAGTTTTTGCATATATAGGTACATCCCTCATAGCTTGTAACAGGTGAATATTAAAAAAGGATTTGTTTACTTAAGGCAAATCTTTCAGGATAGGGTAGGTCAACATGATGTTCTTGAGTAATTAGCAGTTGAGGAGATGTCTGATTTTTATTAGCTTGGTTAAATTTCTCTTCAAATATTTCTGGTTCTTTAACCTCACTCCCAACTTGTTCAATAAGAACAGGTGAGGGTTGAGCACCTACTACCTACCTAGATCTTAGATTCATCTCATAATGTTCTACGGTAGAGATATTGTATGAAGGCAGTTGAGGGTGTCATCTTGTTGAGCCCCTTTATTGTTATGATTCAGATTGGGTTGGATAGGAATTTGAGGGAAAATAGGTGAATTACTAGGAGGTATATTAGAGGGTATCCCAAGTTGTTGTTGTTGCATTGACTAGGGAAACAATCGAGGAGGAGAGTATCCATGCCAGTTTGGGGCCCATTGAGAATTTGAACTAGTTTGAGGAGCTCACTATTGCCAGGGTGAAAATTTCTATTGAGGCCACATAGGTGGATAGGGCATGGATTGAGGACCCATATTAAAAATACTAAAATACTGAGATGGATCCTGTAACATACCTTGATTTATTGTTCATGGCCAAGGTTTCCATGGATTTTTGGATCCCATAAAATACAGTTGGTCCAAATCCTTGGCTATCCCTTGAAAGATCGCTTTCAATCTTGACAAGGAGGTCCATGAACTGGTTGCATGACTCAGCTCATAGATCATGCATTCTTCCAAGGAGTTCAATGGACATTCTATTTGGATGCTTCTTTTTGAATTTTGGGCAAAATATAGCGATAGACTTTTCCAATTCCATCTCTTACTATTTTACTTGCAGTGTGTCCATCTGTGCAAACAAGCTACTCAAGACATCAATCCTCAGGTTATCAAGTAGGTTTCCAATTTATGCATTGGTGACACCTCCACCAGATACTTTTATTGACCAAATTCCTTGTTTGTTCCTTACAACTTCCCTTGAGCACTGGATGCACAGCTCATAGATGGTATCGAAGTCCTCTTTTCATATATCTCCCACTCCTACTATGTTTAACAATTCCATGTAGTCTTCTCAAAAAACCTAGAGAATGATAATTTTAAAAATGTCCCTATCCAGGTTAGAATTACCTGATCTCTGTAGTGTGTACTTAAATCATTACACACAGTCCTTCATATTCTCGCCTTCTTTATGCATGAACTTAAAAAGTTCCTCCTTAATATCCCAAGATTTACAGTAATCTTGATACTTCTCCAGACTAGAGGTTTTCATACCATCCCATGTAGAGATAGTCTTTCCTCCCATACCCATAAACCATTGCAGGGCTGTCCCTTTTAATGTAGCAGGGAAGATTTTCAGCTTCTGAGCATTAGTTATATAGTCATATCCCTGACACTCAATATCAAATTTATCAGTTATGAAAGCTTGGTAAATATATCAAAGAAATGGGCTTCGTTGGTGCGCCAGTCCCAAGATCCTCAATTGGGAAGTCAATATTAGAGGTTCTGGGTGCCATAATATCCTCCAATAATCATTGGCAATTTTAGCAGGCTTTGTAGGAAATGATGGAGGGGATCTTGGCACGAAAGCTTGAGTTGCTTTAACAACACTCCCATTATCCCGTGGTGATATAAATACCCTTACAACTCCTTCCTTCTTGATAGAATGGCTTGACCACTCAAACCCCTTTTCTGCAACTTCTCCTTCCCTATTGGAGTCGGCTAGTGATCCAGGTGGCTCCAAACATAGGTGAAAGTCCCATTGGACTCGGAAAGGGTCAAAATTCAAAGTGGTCATATTGCTACCAAATCCATACTAGGTTGAAGTACTCATCACCCTAATACCAATGGTGTGAACGCCACTCAAATCTGAGCTTGTATTAGGGAGAATGAGCTAGTCAAAGCTTTGGTCAAAGTTGGGTTATGGACGAGGATTAAGTGTCCTACAATTTTATTGACCTTCGAGCATGAAACCTAGCTCCTAGAAGCAGGCGAATTTGTTGGATCGTTAATTTGTCTAATATACCCTATATTAGACAAAACCAAAAAATTTTACAAAAAAATAAAAAAATATATATACTTAAAGTGGTGGCAGGCATGACCCCTGCAGCCCCCATTCCAACCAAACCATATAATTTTTTTTTTTTAACTATCACTGATGGGCCATGACCCCCGTTGACCCCCAACCAAACCCAAATAACATTAATTATGGGCGGTGGGCAAGGCACCTTCGGTTTACCCGACCCACGCCCCGCCTCCACTACACATATATGTTCCATCTATAAAAATGGGTTGGTGGGAATTGACCCACACCACGGGTGACCCAACCAACATTACAAAAAATTGCATACAACCCAAAGCACTCCACCATTTAATGCATCGGGTCCACCGTTCATTACAGTGCGCCCAAAATTAAATACTAACCATTTTTAAGTTAATACAATGCACCAAAAATGATTAAACGAACTATACATATATTAGGAGGGGCAGGGTTGGAACCCTTGACTTCTTGCCTCATCACCTCCGTGCTTAACCAACAAGCCAAGAGCCATTTCATTATAATATTTGCCACAAAATATTATATAAAATCATTTATGCAGTGCGCCTGGGGAGGGGCCAGAACGCGGAATAGAATCTGAGATGCCATTTTTTTTAATTAATTTTTATTGCAAGTGGAACCATGAACTTGGGAAAAGAGTAGGCAGAACCATGATTGAGCCAAATTCTCAGGAGGGCGAAACATTTCCAGTGTCCAAATTGAAAAAAAATTATGTTGATCTAACACTTCTCAATGACACGAACCTGATGGCGTAGTCATAATTTTGATCTGAACAACAAATCCTCAAATGACCGGGAGTAGGGAATCTTTTCAGAATTTAGGGGAATCTAAAAGATTCCTTAAGCCCAAGATTCTCACTTTCTCAAAATTCAGAAATTTGATAGTCGATTTTACCCTATTTGATGCCACAAATCTAATGGTGCATTAAATTTTCCATTTGATCATTTCATTTTTCATCCACTTTTCAAAGTGGAGTGCAGGTGTCAGAATTCATGTGTGAATACCCATTTCCATGAGATTCGATGCCATGAGATTGATGGTATGGCTAGCTTTAGCAGTTTGACATCCTTTTCTTCAAATGGCCCCAGGGTGTGAGGAATATGAAGTGTGTTCATGTACTTATTTTCGCTATAAGATGCATTGTGTTGCATAGATCACTGTTTGCTTTTTGATGTGGGATCTTGTTTTCTTACTTGTTTCATGATTCCTTTTTGATCTGACACAGAATCATCTATGATATGTACTTCTTGTCATGTTGTTATTGAGATCCATTTGTCCTCATGTTGACTGGATACTCATGTTGTAGTCATGTATGTATGAATTGAGATCCCTTTGATGCCATGATTGGCAGGATGCTCATTATTGTCATATTTGAAATTATGTCATACTGATAGGAGTCCTTTCTTGAATGAGAGTTCCTACAGTGGAAAATATCTTGGAGCCACTCCTGCATGAGGGCATATTCCTTGTATGATAGAGAAAACAGATGCATGTACATCATCACTCTTTACAACACTTAATGCAGTGGCTTACACCATCTTGACACTGGGCCCAAAGACATAGTATCTCCTAGACGAACTCTGTTATCAACATCTTGTGTTTCATGTTATTGATTCTTTTCATGTTTCTTCTTCTTTACAACATGCATTTACGTTCCTTTATGCTATTTTAAATGCAATTCTAATCACATCATAAAAGCAAAAGATCTTGGTTAAATATGGGAGTTGAGTCAACTCGGATCAAGTTTGGTATTATAGCAGTTTTTGCTTGGACGTGAATTGCAAGTGTGAACACTGGAACATGTAGTGACAGAATATGAAAAAGTGATGTATGAGACTATGCTCAATATTTCCCAAAGGGTGGAAATAATGTATGAAGCTCTACAAAAAGAGAGAGGAAAAGGAGTGATTGCAGCTTTTGTTGCGAGCCACGGAAGAGGCCCTGGAAGAATTGAAGCACAACAAATAGAATCTTCAAACAGAGAACGTTGAATTAAAGATGCTTCTACATGAAGAGGGAGAGGAAAATAGAGTTTTCTACAACAATTTCAAGGTAAGGACAAGGCTTTGGAAAATTTGCAATGTGACCCATGTGAGGTACAAAATAATTCTCTAAATTCATGCATGTGTCCTGATGGTGATTTCGTTATTTTTGAAAATCATACCACAGGAATTGGCTCCAAATTGTTGAAGAAAATGGGTTATGAAGGAAAAGGATTGGGCATTAATGGCCAAGGAATTGTCAACCCCATCAAGGTAGAGAAATTACCCCAGTAGGCATGACTTGGGTATGTTAGAGCAAACCACCAACAATAGATGACAAGAGGCACTCATCAATTCTTTCCAACTTGTTAGGGAAGGTAAAATATGTTGACTTCCTTTCAGTTTCGTCTTCACATAGTATTATTTCTATTGGATATTTGGAGATCCCAATTATAGGGACAAACATGAGGCTCCTTACCAGGATGAGGTACAAGGAGGAAAAAGAACTTTGTGTTAATAACCAAGGCATAACTCAACAATTGGAGGTTATGCAGAGACCCCGGTTTTCAGGCTTGGGATACACTGAAGGAGAATGCTCAAAGGTGTCAGATGCTTTCAAGACATCGTCAAAATCATTGAGGAAAGAGAATGATGGGAACACATCCCAATCATCCCATGGCAGTGCCCATCGTAGGGAAAGAGCTGAGGTAAGCTCTCATCACCATAATGACATCAGAGACAACAAGGAAAGGTATAACCAATCTCTATATTCAAATGCTAATTTCAATTATATTAATGTTGTTAATGATGGACATAAATCATGGAATCTAAAGACATGTACCTTTTGTGGATTACTTAACCATGCATATTCTAAATGTTGGAAAAGAATAGCAGCACAGAAAAGGAGGAGGCATGTAAGACCCCCTCAACAGCAAGTAAAGACACATTTTAAGTAGATATGGAGGAAGAAGATGTATGGCAGCCATTGCAACAGAGGTGGCCATCAAAGAGCCACTTTTTGGAGGTTCCATCCAGAGCAACGCCTTAAAGACAAAGTGTTGATTCATGAATCAGATGAACCGGTTGTTTGACGAGCAAAACCACCACAAGGGGATGACCCATTCACATCGATACGTGAAAAATGGTTTCTAGATATGTTACATTGTCATGGTGATGCTTTTGTAAATCATTTGTTGCATTTTAAAATGTAAAAGTGATGACGTGTTTTCCATCACTTGTTAAGCAACAATGATGTCTGGTGCTGTTTGTGTTGCATGTTAAACTGTGGAAGTGATGTTGTGCTTCCATGACTTGTCAAAGCAAAAATAATGTTTGGTCTTATTTTTGTAAATCATGTGTTCCACTGATGATGTGTTTTCCATCACTTGTTGAAGCAACAATGATATGTTGGCCTTGTTTTCGTCGTTGGGGTATTACTTCCATTTTGATGTAAACTTTACCACCGAGTATGTGTTATAAACTTGTGGAAAGTATAGTATTCTTGGGTCATTAATTAGTCATGAAAGTCAAACATGTAATTTTCAAAAACAATGTACTATAGGTTGTAGAGGTTGTAGGCGTCAGCTCATCGCTTAAGGCTCCTAAGAACAAAGGTGAAGGAGATGGAAGCGAGACTTTTTTAGGATGCTTGTGATGCAAACAAGATACAAAGAAGTTGAAAATTATTTTTCATGCTTTTAGAGGACCAAAAGCTCCTCAGTAGGGTGGATTGATGCAGGTGACTCAAGACACAGGCAGAAGTCCCAGAGGACTCAGAAAGGGTCAAAATTAAAGGTGGTCGAATTTTTCCCGAACCAGCACCAAGTCGAAGTTCTCTTCACCCAGATTCCAACGGTGTGAACGACACTCAAATCTGAGACTGTATGAGGGAGAACGAGCCAGTCAAATTTTTGGTCAAAGTTTTGATGTCGGTCACGATTAAGAGTCCTACAATTTTACTGACCCTGGGGCATGAAACCTAGCTCCCGAAAGAGGGTGAATTTGTTGGATCGTTAATTTGTCCAATATTCCGCATATTAGACAAAACCGAATAAATCTATATATATATATATATATATATATATATATATATATATATTTAAAGTGGTGGCGAGCCCTGACACCCACTACCCCAATTGCAACCAAACCATATAAAAGGCAATTTTTTAAATATGGCCGACGAGCCATGATTCTCATTGGCCCGCAACCAAACCCACATAACATTAATTATGGGCGGTGAGTGGGCCACCTTCAGTGGACCCGACCCACGCCTCGCCTTCACTACACATATATGTGCCATATATAAAAATGGGTTGAATGGAATCGAACCCACCCTACCACATGACTGGCCCGCATCATGGGCAACCCAACCAACATTACAACAAATTGCATACAACCCAAACTAGTCTACCATTTAATGCATCGAGTCTACCCTTCATTACAACATGCCCAAAATTAAATATTAACCATTGTCAAGTTAATGCAACGTGCCAAAAAAATTTCAAACGAAATATGGATATATTTGGAGGGGTGAGGTTGGAACCCTCGACTTCCCGCCTCGTCACCTCCGCGCTTAACCAACAGGTCAATGGCATTTTCATTGTAATATCTGCCACAAAATATTATATAAACCCATTTCTGTAGTGTACCCTGGGGGGGGCCATAATGCGGAACAGAACCCAATAAGCGATTTTTTTTAATTAACTTTTATTGTAGGTGGAACCATGAACCTAGGAAAAGAGTAGGTGGAACCATGATTGAGCTAAATTCTCAGGAGGGAGAAATTTTTCTAGTGTCCAAATTGGACAAATTTTATGTCGATCTTACACTTCTCAACAATGCAAACCTAATGGCACAGTTAGAATTTTGATATGAGAAGCAGATCTTTAGATGACACAGAGGAGGGAATCTTTGAGGAATCTAAGTGGAATCTAAAAGATTCCTTAAGCCCCAGATTCTCACTTTATCAAAATTCATAAATTTGATAGCCAATTTTACTCTATTCGATGCCATAAATCTGATGGTGCATTTAGATTTTCCATTTGATCATTTCATTTTTCGACCACTTTTCAAAGTGGAGTGTAGGTGTCAACATTCATGTGTGAAAAACCATTTCCATGAGATTCGATGTCACGAGATTGATGGTATGGCTAGCTTCAATAGCTTGACATCCTTTTCTTCAGATGGCCCTAGAGTCTGACGTATATGCAGTGCGTTCATGTACTTATTTTTGCTATAAGATGCATTTTGCTACATAGATCCCTGTTTGATGTTTGACTGTTTCATGATTCCAGCTTGATGTGACGCAGAATCATTAGTGAGATGTACTTCTTGTCATGTTGTTATTGAGATCCCTTTGTCATCATGTTGATGAGATACTCATGTTGTAGTCATGTATGTCTGAATTGAGGTCCTTTTAATGCCATGATTGGCGAGATGCTCATTATTATCATATGTGAAATTATGTCACACTGATAGGAGTCCTTTTTTGAATGAGAGTTCCTGCAGTGGAACATCTCTTGGAGCCACTCATGCGTGAGGGAATATTCCTTTTATGAGAGAGAAAACACATCCATGTACATCATCACTCTTTCCAACACTTAATGCAATGGCCTACACCATCTTGACACTAGGCTCAGAGACGTAGTCCCTGCTAGATGAGCTCTGTTATCAACATCTTGTGTTTTATGTTGTTGATTCTTGTCATGTTCCTTCTTCTTTACAACATGCATTTATGTTCCTTTATGCTATTTTAAATGTAATTGTAATCACATCATGAAAGCAAAAGATCTTGGTTAAATCTTGGAGTTGACTGCACTCGGATCAGCTGGTTCCTCAGACCTTCTACTTGGAACTTCTTCTTCCTCTGTTATCAGTAATGGTACTCCTTCATCAGGTACACTATTGAATACTTCTTCTACTACTGGAAGGTTTTACTGTATTGAATCAGTAAGAGTTATTGTGGATAGCAGTAGTTGTTCAACATATTGTCCCTATGATTTTGCTCGAGTCCCTGCCCTCAGAGCAACATGAGAAGATGCCTCAGATTCAACTTTTGTGATGATTTGTTGGATATAAGTGTTCCTTTCTGAATCCTATCCTCCTTTCTTCGGGGCTTTTCCTTTGCCCATTTTATTAAAATATCTATTCATGGAAGTTGGTAAGAGGGAAATATCTAAACTAAATAACTACACTTAGGACTTGGAGTAGGTTGTCAAAGGACTATTCCCTCCCTAGGACAAGAGGTAGGATTTTAACAAAAACGAAAGGAAAACAACTAAAAAAATGGAATCTAGAGTTCAAGACCTCGAGAAGGATGTCAAAAGACCCTTACCTCCCTAGGACGAGAGACCAAACAAGAAATAACATGCATAAAAGGAAATCTAAAGCTCGGGACCTAGAGAAGGGTGTCAAAAGACCATTCCCTCTCTAGGATGAGAGATTGAGTTTTAACAACTCAAAAAAATTTAGAACAACTAACCAAAGCAAGAGACTTGGCCCAAAAAAATAGTAGAAAGCAACATAAATCAAAACACTATGATGAGGTTTTAGAGCATGGTAGCACTTCCCTCCCTAAGAGGAGAGGTTGATCCTCTTGTCAATACAAATCATGTCTTGCACCTTGTTATCCTTCCCTACCAACGACGCCAAAATGTTGGTGTCTGAGTGTGAATAAACTATTCCACCCTTTTCCGCATTAATTCATCAATATGGGTGTATACAACTTTGAAGGTAACACACAAGGTATATGCAGGGGCAAGGTTACAATATTACATCAACTAGGGATTCAGAGCTAAAGAATTGAAGCATTATTGTAACAGTAATTAGATATAAATTTCAGAACATAAAAGGCATTCAAAACAATCAATAAATATCTATAACAACAATAAGGGATTAACACACAATAATGGAAAAGAGAACACATAAAAAAAATATGCAACACCTGATCAGAAGAGTGGGCCCAATTCTCTGATCAGGGTTGTGTTAACTCACAGTTAAGAAGATAACAAAAACTTGCTTGTATTTGATTAATATGTAAAGAGCTATTACAATATATGCCTCTGTGCAGCTAACCCTGTGCAGAGGAATAAAACCCCTTTTATATAAATACATGGGAATGACATATTGCCCAAACCAGGCAACTAATGCCAAAATATACAACAGTTCAGAGAAGCAACTAATTTTCGAGAGAGTGAGAATAGAAAATATCCAAAATGGGCTTTGAAGGTAGCTGTCAATTGGTTATGATGTTGCAGCACTGCAGAATAGTTGCTGTGAACGGGAGATTGTTGCTCCAAGCTGAAGGTGATACTTGTTCACCGAAATCTATGGAAATAACATGTTTTAGCTGTTTGCATAGGCTAAACCCCCATGACTTTACTTCATCAATTAAATATTCCAAGAGATGTTAGGAATAAGGGTTACCTCATAGGTTTATGACAATAAATATATATCAATTGGTGCAAAAAAGTGGAAGGATAGGTGAAAATGTAAGGAAAATATAGGTATATTTGTTGCCCAACACGAATTATGGTATTGTCATCAATAAGCATCATTATATATTTATTACCATTTGCAGAAGGAATAGGAATTGGGCCACATAAATCAGAAAGAATGAGTTCATTTTTTCTATATTCTTTGGAATTATTGTCATGAAAATATAGTTTTTTTTCCTAGAATACAAGCATCACATTGCTTAAGCTTCCTAGTAATTGTAGGCAAACCACTAACCATTTCTTTTAAAAAAACAAATGCTTTCATAGTTCAAGTGTCCAAATGTAGCATGTCATAAAACACTTGATGGAAATGTACCTTTATCATAGTGGGAACTGTATGACAAGTCCTACGCATGAGCAGAGGTTCCTTTCAGTTGTAGAAGTCTTTCTTCTTCTATCCCCATCATGACAAGTGAGTGATCTAATGCTTTTTTTACCTCAACCTTTCCATCAAATGTATGAATAAAGTATCCTTGTTGGTGAATGTGGACCAAAAACAACAAGTTTCTCCTCAGCTTTTGGAGATATATAATGTCATGCAGAAGAAATTTTGGAAGATTAGGAAGTTTGAGCTTGACGGTGCCAAGCCCTGATGGCTTGACTATTGACTTGTCTACAAATTATACTACTCCATGAACATTTTTAGTGAATTATTCAAATAAATCTACCCTAAAAGTCATGTGGTAAGTTTCTCTTGAATCAAATAATCAATCATCTTTCCATGAAGAAGGTGAGGTGTTGAACAAGTATTCAGTTACTCCAATATTTCAATGTGCTACAACATAATGAGTAGACTAAGGTGCCTTACCCTCCCTTGATTTATTTGTTACTCAATTAGGTCCCAAGGAAACTTACAAGTGGAAGCATCATCTTGATCTCTATTGTATCATATGCAATAAAGATTAAAGTTTTCTGCTCGGAACTTTCTTCCCCCCTGTCTCTAAAATTCCTCCTTCCTCTCCCTCTTCAGTCACCTCCTCGTCTAGAAGAATCTTTCGCGTGATTATTATCCTTTTTGCAAGGTGTACAACTTCTTTGTTAGACTAAGGAGTTGTCGTCTTCCCAAAATCATTCTCTCTCTCAAAAAATTTCTTCTCAAGGGAGTCAAAGGTAATCTGCTTAAGGTTTCCACTGGCTTGCAATGACCATGGAAAATTCTAGGGGCTAATATTTGCAAGTGGGCTAATCTTCAAGGTTTTTCCAAAAAAAATATTCGTCAATTTCCATTTTTTTAAATGATTAGCCCAAATTTTATAGTATACAATTTTTTTAACGTAAAAAATTGCCAAATTTGTATAAGGACCATAAATAAAACTACTATAAATTTTCATGTTTTTATAAAGAAATCAACAAAAATTTTATGCTTTGCAATTTCAGGACTAGTAAGATTTGCTAAGGTTTGTAAAGTTTAAGACCAATATTCATCCTTAAAATTTTCCCTGGAAATGACTCAAGAGTATGTGAATAAGTGTCATACAATTCCTTGACATAATGTATGAGAGGAGTATCAAAGTCAACACCAATGGCTTTATATCATGAATAATGGATCTTACTTCTCATGCTAAGGCAAGAGGGTCATCATTTTTCGACTCAAAACTGAACAACTTAATCATCAATTGAAAACTTCAACTTGAGACTGTTAGTTATACGATTCCTTCATTTTCTCTAAGGCTTCAAATGCATTTGAAAATGGTGAAATATGTTGACTCACCTCTTCATTTACTAATGTTGCATCAAGGCATAAGCCCTACTGTTCTTATCTTCCCGACTAATAAGCTCCTTATCTGTAGTGGCAATTTTAGGTGCATTTTCTCCTTCTCCTTCACAAAACCCTTTCCACAACTCATTGAAAATGAGGGTGTGTTTTATCTTCTGGGGCCACTAAATATGGTTCTATTTGCCAGAGAGATCCAATCCTATGATGGAAATCAGTGAATGCATCTTAAAAAATTATTTGTGCCCAAAATAATTACAATAATTCCAATTCTTTGTAAAATAATTAGTTGTCTTCAAAGAAAACTTCAACTAAGACTGTAGGCTCTCAATATACTTCCAACATATACCTTCCATACACCATATATGTAATTTCATTATATGAAGCATAACCAACAACATATAGTTATTTAAAAATAATACTTTCATAAACTTCTTGAGCCATACCATATATGTCTTATTTAAAAAAAACAATGGATTTATAAAAGGGCCATTGCACTTTCAAATAGGAATTCAATATGCCTGCACTTCATACCATCCATATGGAGTATTCAATATGTTTCAATTCAACTGAACGCATGTTCATATGACCTCAACATATATACCACGACCGTTCAACAACACCACAAGAATGCACCAAGGTTGCACCTCATTTACGATGCATCATGTTCTATTGTGCTTCGTTCCCGTGTGGAGGCACCATGGTTCATCATCACACTCACTTCCTTTTGAGCTAGAGGATGCTACCAGACTCATTTATGAACATGAATCAACTCAAGTCTCTCGATTTGAGTGGTTGTAGTGTGACTTGACCCTCTCTGCCAAAGCACTTGGAATATTACCACAGTTGACTTAGGTAAAGGAAGAAATAGCAGTTGAAATACATCACAAAGAATTTTTGTAAGATTCACTTGGAGTGAAAGGGATAAGCTCAGGTATAACACTTTATTTTCTAGGAAGAGGACCTAAAAAAAAATGAAGTAGATTGATGGTGTTGTAGAGCTCACTGAACACAACAATACACCACATTAGAGCTCAAGCCACACAGACATCAAAAAATGTATAACGTAGTTAGGGAAGAGAGAGAGGATGTAGCATAGAGATAATTCAATGTTCTATCCAAACACATGGAAATTTGGGATAGAGTGACAATGTGTAGCAGAAAATGACAAAGAAAATAGGAGTTATAGGCCATAAAAAAACTAAAATTAACAGTTGTCTTTCATACCATGTCAGGTCAGGAGGTAACTCCACGAATATGAATTGTATTTTGCATTCAGATGGAACATCAATAAATAGATGAAGAGAGAGACTATTGGGTTTCATCAAGCCTACACATTTTTATTCTATCTAAGTACTTAAAGGAAAGTAGCATTTTATTTAGTTTAAATTAATCAAATTATAAACGATTTAAAACATCTTACATGTAGCATTGACAATACTAACTGTTGGGCACAGGATCCCCAAAGGACAGTTTTGGGGCTTAAAGCCCACCTTTTGGTCAAACTTTTATAATCCTAATGTAAACACTCTGCATTTTGTGGTCGCGGAGCGCGTAGATGTTAAGGAGTCATAGGGTTGTCCACCATTATTTTGATAATGTAATTTCTGTTGTAAAAGATCTACCCATGGTCTGTGGACGATGGGATTGTATAAATAGAGTGAAGCTCTAAGTATTTAAGGCATAAATCAAGATATATGATGAAGATGTATGAGAGATAGCTCCAAGTAGAAGTCTAATTTTTGGGTCATAGCATAGGTAGATGCTCTACAACTAGGTGCGCAGAGGCCTAGAAGTTTGCAGCTGAGTGTGCAGACCCCTGCAGTTGAGTGTGCAGGGTGATTCGAGTCTGTAACCATTTGGAATTATCAATAAAGAGAAGTATTCTGTAATTTCTATGTCTTTATTTCCTGTTTATGCATCTGTTATATTGGGTATGAATTTCACTCTAAAGCTTATATGATGCGCGAATGCGTATAACTGTACTGGTTAAGTGAACGCAAGTAAGAACAACTTTTCACGAACCTAACTACGATCTGTTAATAGATCAAGAAAGATACTTAGTGTACTTTGGGAAATATCACAGTTCACTGCCCTAGCAATGCAAAAGCATATCAGCCCTTGGTTAGGGCTATGTGGAAACTGATTGTAACAGTTCACGGAAGTACCAAAGGGTACAAAAAAGAGATAAGAAACATGCATGAAGGCAAGAATAGTTGGAATGAACTGACATCACATCTATCTCAAGGGTGCAGAAACTTGGTTCCAGCATCCCCCATACTACCTCGGGTGAGACTTCAGTCCACGCTCTGTGGGCTAATGCCGAAAGGGTCAGTAGTGTAGGGATTTGTTTGGCTAACTAACGATGAACCTAGGTTAGGCCCCCATAACAAAACAAATAGTATCATTGCCGGGACTAGAATCTACATGAGTGTGATGTCGTATCACTAGAATCTGGCTAAGAAAGAAATCAAAAGCTGGTTGGACAGAATAATTCACAAGTTTGCCGTGTAGGAAAACAGAAACCCATGACTATCAAAAGAACAGTGGTTGGACCAATATCTATATACAAAGATCATCGAAATATTTTTCGCCTCTTTCCTTACTGAGCTATACGAGTGGATTGTGAAGCTAGCAGATAGCAAAGGAAGGTGCAAACTTGATGGTCCTATTGTGTGGACCCTAAAGCTAGTGCAAAGATTGGAAGCATTGGAGGATAATATCGCACGCGTTGTCAATCATTGGCTCGATCTCATTATACGAGGATTTCTTACTGAGTTCGCGGTCAACACTCAGTCAGCTATAGCAAAGCAAAGCAGCACTTTTTCAAAGGATAGTGAGGTAAGTATGTAAAATCTTTGAATAGTTGGATTAAAATGTTGTTGTGCAAAAAATGGGTTATGCAGTTACCTTGATGATTGAGACTACGCAAAGCAGAAAAAGTTACAGAAATGAAGGAAGTAAGGGTCTGAGTATAGCTCCTTGATTTCACCACCACAAAGGGACAAAGAAGGGATAGTGAAGGTCTCTTCGTGAAGTGTTATCCAATTGATAAGACACAGATTTCTGCAAATACCACCTCTGTGCACACCACCTCCATCTTCACCGCCATCACCTCCAACTTCACCCACATAACCTCCACCATCACCATGATTCAATATGGCAAACAGAATGAAGTTTCCTTTGTTCAAAGGCTTGGGAAATGAGGACCTGGACCAATTCTAGTTCATTGTGAGGGTTGCATGGGAAGCTCAAGGTGTTACAGGTGATAACATAAAGAAGGAAACATTGGTTAGTGCCCTCCAGGATCATGCACTAACCTGGTATATTAACTACTCCAACGATAACCCGAACGCTAGAGTAGTCGACATATAAACAATATTGAATAGGAAATTTAGCAGTCCTATATCTGAGGTGCAGTCGATTGTGGGATTCAAAGAGATCATGATGCTACTAGGTGAGACGCCTTGGGAACTAAATCAGAGGCTGAAATATATGATCCGCAAAGCCAGCATAAATGTGACAGATGGATAACATTGTGAGTGGTTTGTGGCTTCGCTACTACCACATTTAAGGAGTCTTTTTTTGTAGCAGAGGATAACAACTTAGGCAGAGGCCCTAGAGATCGCCATCAGACTACATGAGACTCCGATGTAAGATCCTAATATAGGAGTTCAACAAATCCACGTTTAGCTGAAGAATATGTGCCTTGAAATGAAAATATTGAAGCAAGATAGCATGATTTGGCTAGAGGTACATGAAGAAGTATGGTGCATGAAATGCAAGAGTCAGGGTCATGAGAAAGACCACTGCTCGGTCTTTACAAATTACCTTGCAAGAGGAGGACCAATGCCCTTAAGGCTAGCAGCTCAAGAAGAACCTAGTGTGGCACCTACTTTGTGGTCTGATATCTGTCAAATAGCTGAAAAACATGCCACGGATAGCTGCCACTTGTTACAGAAGCATACGCAAACTTTGTAATAGTTGTTATACAACTTTTGTAGGTCAGTGGGACATGATGAGCATACTTGCAGGAGCTATGAATTGATGATGGATAGAACTCCCACCTAGAGGGTTCAGGCTGAAACGCAGCCTCTTCACCAGAATGCAGGAATGGCGCAGATAGGATTTCAGGGGCATGGAGGAGGAGGAGGTGAAGGAGGACCTGGTAGAGGTTGCGGTCAGTTTATTTGCTACAATTGCAGAGGGCCAGGACACTATGCCCGCGATTGCACTAATCCAATGCACCCATCTTGCAAGTAATGGATGTTGTTTGATAATGAAACAGAATATTGTCCCACGTTGATAGCCAGGATACGGGACAGAGGAGTACGACCACCTCCTTTGACTCGAAACCTGTAGATGATGAGGTTTGAGCTGTGTGAGGAAGACCTAAATGTAAATATAGTGCTTCAAAGTGGAATTACGACAAGAGATGACAAGGGAAAAGAGCTGGAAGATAGTACATGGGTTCACAAAGCCCCAACAAAAGAGGCTGAGTTTGATTTGGAGTGCACTCGAGAAACCTTCATGGAAGCTAAGAAGAGCATCGCTGAGGCCTCCACTTCAGGAAGCAAATATAAACTGGAGCCAGATATGGACCCCTCTATGTTGACAGCTTTACTCGAAATTGTATGAAGTTACTGCATGACAATAAGGTTGTAAAAGGGTTACAGTAACTTATCAATATATGTGCTCAGACCATGCTAGGTTAGTAGCGCATAGTCTGCAAGATCGTAAAACACAAGACAAGGACGAGACATGAAATGAGACTCACGATGCATATCAGCGAATACGAGATGGATCAAGTTATTCTGGATTTGGGATCAGATGCGAATGTTCTACCGAAACAGACATTGGAGCGAGTGGGGATACCTACGCTACAATGGTCTCTAGTTCAGCTAAGAATGGTGAGTAAGTAAAAAATAATACCCATGGGGCAGTTGCAGGGAATAACCGTGGATATTAAGCGAGCAAGCGTGCTAGAAAAGTTTGAAGTAATAGAGAATGTTGATGACATCAATCCCTACCCCAAGCTCTTGGGAATTGACTGGGCTATTTATGTGAATGGGGTAATCAATTTGAAGAAGTGAGAGATGATCTTTGAGATGAACTCACTATGAATAATAATACCCCTGGATCCTGCTGAAAGATTGCACTATATGGATCCGATTCGTGACTATGAGAGTGATGATGATCTGGACTGCATCTATAAGATAACAACATGAGACCAAGACTGGGTGAATCCCACCATGGATGGGTGGATTACATGGGAGCGTGAGACCTCCTTCACTTCAAATTCCAAGGAAGAAATAGAATGCTGGCAGAATCAGTTACACCAAGTAACTACGCTAAATTGCAACATGATGACCCAGTCACTGCACTGTGTGTCATTGGAGAAAATAAATTTTCCTACTTATGATGGACTAAATGAGGTCAATGTCTTTTTGGATGTGTTTGAAAGAGAGGTGCCGGAAAAGTAATGCTTCCAAGCCTTGGACTGGGCATTGTGTGCTACGCCCACAAGATGGTGGCGTATGCACAAGGGGAGTTTTGATGATTAGTATGAAGGGAAATCATGTGAACATGATTTGGGAAGCCTAATATGTGACTCACACACAAGTATGATGGGCAGAGTGATCCACGCACATGGATACAGGCCTATGGGGAAAAGCCCCAACCTGAGCAGGTGCACCTGTACTCCGCGCTAAAGTACCTGGTCATGAAGAATTACCTAACACGTAGCTCTTTTCTATGCACATTGTAGATGAACATTTTGAGGATATAATACACTTCCTAACAACTGCCTCTATGTCGGAAGGATACTCTATCTAGCAAAAGAAGGAATTAGTGTTTCACGCAACAGATTTCTCTATCATTACTAGGCATCCATACAAGATGGGGAATGATGAAATATTGTGAAGTTATGCACCTGAATATGAATGAAGAAGCATTTTCACAGACACTCACGAGGGCTCCGCGGGAGGAAATTATGTAGGGAGAGAAACTATGCAAAAGATTCTACACACAGGGTTGTGGTGGCCAACCCTTCATATGGATTCAAAAGCATATTACAGGGCATGCGACGTATGTCAAAGAATAGGTAGGCCATCATGGAGGGATGAAATGCCTTTGAATCCACAAATTATGTTGCATACCTTCTAAAAGTGGGCAGTAGATTCTGTAGGACCGATTTAGCCACAAGGGAAGACAAGTTCGAGGTATATTATCACTGCGATGGAGTACTTGACTCGTTGGGCAGGAGTGTATCCAGTGAAGGATTGCACAAGCACGACCACTACAAAGCTTCTATTTGAACATGTACTGATCTGATTTGGATGCCAAAATATTTTGATGAGTGATCATGGTACACACTTCCTCAATGAGACAATCAGCACACTAATGGAGGAATTTCAGGTGTATCATCAAAACATCACAACTTATCAGCCATAGGCTAACAGGATAGTGTAGGCATTAAAAAACGTGCTTGAAAACATGCTGGCCAAGGTACGAAATGCTCAACAATGTGATTGGGACCTACACATACCTGTAGTATTTTCGGCTTATCAGACAACATGTAAGAAGTTAATAGGACATACACCCTTTAGGTTGGTATACGGGGTTGAAGCTATGATGCCTATGGAATACATCATGCCTAGTCTACGCATAGAAACACTCACATGTATGATAGATCGAAGAGCCCTAGAAGAGAGGCTTGTGCAGTTGGATGAACTAGAAGAAGAGAGATTTTTTGCTGGATTTCACCAGAAAGTCCAAAAGTAGTGTGAAAAGGCATGGCACGATCAACATCTTAAGCTTCTCACCTTTAAGGTGAATGACTTGGTGCTATTATATGAAAGTAAGTTGGATAAATTTCCAGGGAACTTAGAATGCATTGGCTGGGGCTGTATGTTATTAAGGAGAATATCGATGGTGGCACGGTCCAGCTGGTTAAGTTGAATGGAGATCCCTTCCTAAGAAAAGTGAATGGCAGTTGTTTGAAGCCATACACAGGTGGCCTGACCATCTGACCAGCTGACAGAAGCATAGTCCTAGCACTCCAGGTAGCTAAAACAAGGTGCGGGACTATAAAATACACTTCCCTAGAGCTGCGCGATTTCAGGACTTCACGAAGGAGCGAAGTGTCACAGGGTCTGCAACAGAATGAAGACAACTACACTCATGCGTAGGTCTGCCAAAAATTGACCGTTAAAGTCACTATTCACTATTTCATGGTTGGTTTGCGGCCAAATGGAGCAGGAGACAGGCATTTAAGGCGAACTTTATCTGCTAAATTCTTCAAAATCTGCCACCAATCAAGCATTAATGGACTGAATGTGTGGAAAATAGTCGAATTCAAATTCAAAAGGCACTATAAATTACAAATGGTTGTCCAGCAAAAAACACTTGAAATTTTTGGAACTGAGTTGTTGCGCTATCAAGTGTGTATGGGCCTTTCGAATTTTGAGGCCTTGAGAGCAAGTTCAGTGTTTAAAACATTGCTGAAGGAGATGCAGGACCTCCTAACTAACATGATGTCGACACCCAAGGAAGCTGGATAGGAAATTGTGGAAGTGGAAGCCCTAGAGAGCGTCTGAATAATTGTTGAGGTCCATAAATCAGCCCGAACACCAGGACCTAAGGATAAGCAGGCCATGATCCCAGTGCATGTCTCACCACGAATCCTGTAGAGGACCAAGCTCACATTGTACGAAAGGTGAAGGCCATTAATCTAGAGGCTGACGAGGAGGAATTTGAAGAAATCCTCGTAGAAGAGGAGGGTGAGGAAATGCAGGTTGAAACTGAGGGTGCGAAACCTATTACCAGGCTGCTGGAATATTTTCCTCCATGTAAGGGTAAAGCCAAGGTGCCAAAGGATATATATGAGAGCAATACCTCTCAGAAAACTCCACTGCTCCTAGATGATCTTGTTTTTGAGGGACCACACTTGGGGTGGGTTCCTGTGTTGAAGTTTGAAGATTGGGACCTTGCAGACCATGAGTAGTTCCCGGATTTAGCGACTGCGGAGCTAATGCACTAGAGGATTGACAAGACTACTGGAACAATTCAATTGGAGCCATGTAGTTGGCTTAGAGGTGTAGAGAAAGCCGGGTTACTTAACCTGCTCTGGGTGTCGCATTATGACTACGCCCTAGTGACCTTTTTCGTCATCAGGCAGCTACTCTGCATGGTACATGATGGGTGTTTCTAGCTAGAAGAGCTCATCCCCATCACAGATCATCTAATTCACCAAAATACGCAGCTACCTTACTCCGGGAAGGATCCAACTAGTATTTCTAAAGGAAAAGATGGTGAGTTGGCCCTCGCAGAAGCAATGAAGAATAGGTTCAAGTTGGAGAAGAAAAAATGAGGATATGCCATCTTCAGCATTAAGAACCCTGCCGTCAAGGTCACAACACAAATCTTGCCATGGAAGGTGATGCAGAAGTGTCACGTGGATGCGGTGCACACGCCTATAGTTGCACTAGTGGCCCAATGTCCAGAAGGAGTCCTATTTAACTGGGAAAACTATCTATGCGGTGAGTTCCTTGCGAACTGTCGCGAGGCACAGGATCATGGAAAAACACTTCATTACACGTGGATCATGTCATCGATAGTACTAGTGGCATAGGCGCTGCCCAAAGATAGCTATTTCCCTTCATTCGTGCCAGACCTTCTAGAGGTAGCAAAGTATGATTTGTTGTGGGTGACCAGGGATGCATAGTGGATAAAGGGGAGAAAGATATTTTGGATATTAATGGAGATGAATATCTAGATGGGGATAAATTGCAAGTGATGGTTGTCACCCATAGTCTATGCCAGTTTGTAGAGCTTTACGGAGTTCAAAGAAGATTTTCACCATGTTTTTATTAGAGCACGGAACGACCCTACAAAGTCATGGCACAACATACCATACCTGGTGACTGATGACATGATATTTGTAGTTCTTGAGTCTTGGCCACCAGAGTGGCACACTCCAACTGGCTCGATAGTGGAAACGAACAAGTCCACGACGCACCACAAGAAGGAAGAGACAAAGCTTCGAATGATGCAGCTAGTGGAAAAGTGTAGAAAAGAGGAAGCAGTGGCTAAGGCCTAGGTAGTTCCCAACGCTGCAAAGCTAGTGGAACTGTAGAAAATGAGAGAAGAAGAGCATGAAGGGAAAAAGTCACCTTCGCTTGAACTCGAGACAAACACAGAAGAAGGTGGTGTGGACCCACAAATGATGTCAACCCAGCTCAAGAATCCGTGACCACGAGAGCAAACACTGCCATGAAAGAAAACAAAGGCATCAAAGACTTCTTTTGACCAAATCACCCTCATTGAGGGGGATTTGCATGACATCAGAGAATGGGTGAGGGATGTCATCACGGAGACCCTCCAACAATTTGAAGAGCAACAACAGTTGGTATTGGGGGCACTCAGGACAGAGTTGCAGGAGTTGTAGGTTCGCACTCCATAGGCTTTCACAGTGTCCACTAGCTTTGCGATTGACACTTTAGCTACCGAGGAGATGTTGTGGACAAGGTTGACCAACACAATCGTGCTACCAGATGGGGCACTTTCTATAGAGATGGAAGCGAACAAACCAATGGTGAGAAGTTTGTGATGAGCCCCATAAATGGGTAATTATATGAGCTCATTTTTCCTCCTAACATAGTTTAATCAACCATTCTCTTAGCTTATTGCATGTTTTTTATTATATTTATGCTTATGGAGTGAGTTGGGTTGGCTATGATGCCATGGAGTCTAATATGTGTTTAATGCAGATTTTTGTTGAATTTTGAAGACAAAGTCAAAGATTTAATGGACGATTGGCAGCAATAATTCGAAATGGACAAAGGAGAGGATTTATAAGATGGAATCCCCCTCATTTATCACTCCCCACTTCGAATTCTCCTTCATGTAGCTCGGAGCAAAACAACCAAATCAATGCACTAAGAGGCAATCGAGAAAGTGGAGGATAACTTATGTATATCTCGAGTTTTGGGAGCCAAGCCTCTCTAATTTTGAGTAAGCTATTGGAAGCTTCATTTGTATAAGTAGAGAGGCCTAGGGCCTCACTAGGGTGTTGGTCAAATTTTTGTTGCAGCTTTGCTCCGCTCAACTTCCAACTTACTTTTGTTGATAGTTTCATGTAATCCTATTATTATTTTGATAATAAAGATGAGATCCTTTTTGAGCTAGCACTGAGTTACCTCAGAGGGCTACAGCTCTAGGGTTAGGGCCTAATCCAAGTAGCCATTCTCCTCTTGTTTGTATTTATATTCTTTTTTTCATTTTATGAATTAGTTGCTGTTAGATGAATTTCTTTCTTGGTTAAGAATATGCTTCTTTTGGTGATTTAGAAGGTTGTTTCCATTTGTGTTTTCTATAGTAGGTTGAACAGTGGTAGACAAAAGATACAAAAGGCTAGCAATAGTTCCTTAGCCTCCTTTCCTCCCTTTGGGACCATGAACTGAGGACAAGATCGTCTTGCCACCACAAAAACACAGATTTTCCTTTTCCATAGGATTTCTAGTGCTACAGTTTTTTAGAAGGTTAATGCTTTGCTTTAGATCTCTTTCACCATGCTCATTTTTGTCTTTGCAATAAGTCTTCTTCCATGCTTTCTCTCATTATAGCATTTTTCAATAATTCTTTCCATAGCTCATAATTTAGATTAGCTTGATGCAAATTTCTGTTTTTTTTTATGAACTTAATTTCCTTGCTTGCTTGATCTCCTTGTTTGATTGTCAGTTCTTTTGTAGAAAATATCTTCTCATAGTAGGTCAACCTATCAGCCATCACATTCTCTCCCTGCTCTACGCCCTACAGATCGCCCAAAGTTCACCTCAAATCTGCCTTACTTTTCTGTGTTTTTCCATAGGATTTCTTCCTCACTCCTAACCATATTTCCCTCTCCTAATGATCCTTAGTGAGCCCTAAGAACCTTAACACATCATCCCAGCCTTCAACTACCCTTTCCACCCACTCTTACACCTTCAAAACCTTCAAAACTGCTCTCGGTATCCTCCTGCAAAACTCTTGTATATCCCCTGCAGCCTCCTATATATTTTCCTGTAGGCTTCCTTTTGAAGTCCGATAGCGTGAAAAGCCTCCAGAAGGCCACCTCAAACCTCCTAGGACCTATAAACACCATCCTACATCTTCTCAAGTCCCAAAACCACCCTCCATTGCCACCTAATCGTTCCCACATTCATAGACAAATAAATTACATGCATGACAATTTCACATAAAAGTACATAAAAATAAAAAAAGATGTTTTTTTTCTCATTTACTTCTAGAAATAGCTTGAGTAGATGTTGTTTTCTTCCTGACTAGGTAATGGTATTCATTTCATGGTTTTCATCTTTCTTTCTACAAAATTAGGATTAGTTGGTTAAGTAGCGTTTGCTAGGTTTACTTTACATTTTAGTCTTGTTTTCCTTTCTACAAGTAGAGTAGCCTCTGTAGAGTAAGCTTTCCTTTCTTTCATTACATATTGAGCTTCTTCTGGAATCCATAGAAGTTGGCTTGAGCTCCTAGTGATCTTGCGCCAGTTAACAAAGTGACAGCCTGTAGTTAGAACTAGTACTTGTGCATACATCACCGTCACTTCCAAGTTTCTTACAAACTACCAGGTTGATAAGAGTAAAGTAGGCAGCCCAAGAGTTGTAGCATTATTGCTGCAATATTGATGATCACCATTTTGAAAGGGCTAGGGTTGAACATTGCCGTGCTCCCTTGGGAGACGCCCTACCTCTTACAGGATGGAGTCACCGTAGAACTTTGAGCGAGGGAAAGTCGCGCTCTACAGGTAATGAGCGAGGAGCATATCAACATTAAGAAGTTGGTCCTACAGCATGAGGCAGTGGAGTAGAACAAACAAATAATACAAGTCATAGAGGAGGCCTGCTGGATGGTCCCAAAGTTGGACATTCAGGCAGAAGAACCGATGGAGGCATGCATATGAAAATTGGCCACAGGGGTGCACGATGTAAGACTAGAGATGGATAGGGTTCAGCTGGAGCTGAACCTGCAGATCGCAAAACTACAGTTGAAGGCTCGGCCTTCAACTCAGCCAGAGATCAGGGAACAACACACCACCACTCTTACAGCAACAACAATGACAGTTGATCGTGTAGTGGCAAACCGCATGTATCTATTCAAATAGTCATTCGAGATCCTAACTAACCTGAAGGAGGACTCCAATGTAGAGCACCCAGAGACAAGGTCACGCAAGCTACAATAGAAGTATGATGAGGTAAAAGGGACTGTGCACATGGTTTCCCTTACACAGAGGCTTGCAAGGATCCAGGAGGAAAAGGCGCTCAAGGAATAGGTGGATGTCGCTCAGCACAAAGAAGTGGCCTTAAAACCATGCCTACAACCCTGTATTGATGAGGCTCATGTGATCATAACTTCCATTGAAGGGAAGCTCGCAAAGCTACAGGCAGCTGAGCAGAATATTCAGAGTAGCAGTTCAACAACCATCATTGAACAATGCATGGAAGAAGTCCAGTAGGCGGTAGCTGAGTGCGCTATCGATGTTGCAGTGATCCAAATCGAGCTGGGAGGTGTTCACGCTAAGATCTTCACACCTGCATCATGAGTTGACGACGAGTTATGATGTTTTTGTTGGGGGCTGGTTGGGCACATGATCCTCTAAGGGTAGTGTTGGGGCTTAAAGCCTGCATTTTGGTCCAACTTTTGTAATCCTAGTGTAAAGACTCCATATTTTGTGGTCATGAAGTGTGTAGATGTTAAGGAGTCATAGGGTTGTTTGACCTTATTTTGATAATGTAATGTCAGTTGTAAAAGATTTACCCATGGTCTGTGGACCATGGGATTGTATAAATAGAGCGAAGCTCTACATAGTTAAGTCATAAATAAAGATAGGTCATGAAGATGTATGAGAGATAGCTTTGAGTAGAAGTTTAAGTTTTGGGTCATAACGTAGGTAGAGGCTTTGCAACTAAGTGTGTAGAGGCGTAGAAGGCCACAACTGAGTGAGCAGACCCCTGCAGCTGAGTGTACATGGCGAGTTGAGTCTGTAACCATATAGAATTATCAATAAAGAGAAGTATTCTATAATTTTTGCGTCTTTATTTCCTATTTAAGCATCTATTCTATTAGGTATGAATTTCACTTCTAAATCTTATATGATGCACAAATGTGTATAGCTATATTGGTTTAGTGAACGCAGTAAGAACAACTATTTACGTGAAGCTAGCTAAGATCTGTTAATAAATCAAGAAAGATACTTAACGTAGTTTGGGAAATATCACAGTTCATTGCCCTATTACTGCAAAAGCATATTAGCCCCTGGTTAGGGATGCACGGAAGCCAATTGTAACAATTTGCAGAAGTATTGAAGGGTATAACATAGGGATAAGAAACCTGCGTGAAGGTAGGAATAGTTGAAATAAACCGATATCACATCTATCTCAAGGGTGCAAAAATTTGGTTCCAACATCTTTCGATACTGCTTCTGGTGAGACTTCAGTCCATGCTCTACAGGCTGATGCCAAAAGGGCTACTAGCGTAGTGATTTTTTTGGCTAACTAACGCTGAACCTAGGTGAGGCCCCCACAAGCCAACACTAATCATGCCAATTGACACCACTATTGTAAAAAATGTATTAAGGATTAGGTGAACCTATAAATAGATGTTCTGAAACAGATTGATAAGGGATGTTCCACTTGTTCGTAGTTGATCGATAACAAAAAACTCTTTATCGAGATACCCCAAGCCTAGGTTTTGATTTTATGGAGACGACTTCCTCCTATCAATTATTAACTCTGTACATTTCACTTGCAAGTAGTAGATGACATAATTCACAGGCACAACCTCACCCTAACATATTCCAGTGCTCTTGTGGCTTAAGACTCCCTAATTTTCCTTAGGTTCTTATACAGTCAACCTTGACCCCTCCTAACCTCATTGCATGCAAAACAAATCCCACTAACAATTACTTATTTCCTAGGACTTGTTTCACAATCATGGCATATCACATTTATGTTAGGTGGCCCCTTAAAAGTTGTTGTTTGTCCACATCCAAATATCCCTTTATCGAATTAGAGTTCTTGGACTGCCCATTTTTCTTTCATAGTTTTCCATCAATCAATCATAATCATCTTCTATAAAACCACAATCCATACTCATTAAAATCGTTCATCAACATGTATCTATTTATTTATTATTATGAAAATCAAACTGTATGCAATATTTATTACAATGTGAGTCATTTGCTGATGTGCCTTAATTTAAAATAACAGTTCACAACATTTTTGAATATGAAAATTTGGAGTTATTGCAGCACTCCTTTTGGGGTATGTTTTAGCTTTTATCTATTTTCTCCTTGTGATATTCTACCTTTTATTTGAGCTCCATCTACGTCCCAATTATAGGAAGAACACAAAGATTTTTCTTCCATGAAGAACTTTGTTAAGGTCCATGACAAGGTGTGTTACATCCTCTGACAAATAGAACACTAGTAGAATGAACCTCATGATTGACATTGATTTTCTATATACTTTTAGAAGAGTGATTGAACTTGGCTATATAGAAGTAACACTTTAAATTCAATAACATGGGAAGATCAAGCCCACTCAACCTAGTTCTTACAATATTATACAATTAACAGTACCTAATACCTTCATGTTGGACCTTCATTCACATATTAGCTACATGCCATTATTTGAAATTTTCATCCTCCCCTTCCTAACAATAGTGGTCTTGAGATGAAACCTAAACCAAGACTCGAACGATGAGAGGAGAGCGACTCTGAACGGGAAGGCGATGGCGTATCTTCAGATCAGGGTTTCAGAAAGTCGGGATGCCACCACTGCCCAAACTGATTGGCACTGCGTAGAAACGGAGGGATGCCTGGCAGACGCAGTCGCTGGGCAAGATCTCTCCCTTTGGATTTGGCCCAGAACTACACCCGAAAAGCCGCTCCAAGATTCGGAACAGGGCAAACAAAAACTAGAGTTTATCCTTCCCTTCTCGGCTCAGGATGTTTCATTCAAGATGGATCTGGGTGCCATTTATCACTGCGCGTGGCTGCATACATCAAATCAGACAGATCCGAACCAGTATAGAATGGAGGCGATGGTGATGACGTCTTTTCGAGAGATCAGGGCTTCAGATCTGGTTTACGCTGCCACTAAAACCACAGATCTACACTGCGTAGAAGCGGATGGGAGCCTCGCAGACGGATTAGTAGTGTATAACCTCTACTATGGGTTTTGGACCGGATCCACTATCGGAAAGCAGGCTCAAGATTCGGAACAAAGCAAACAGGGAATGGAATTATTCCTTCCCTTCTCGGCTCAGAATGCCTCATGCAGGACGGATCTGGTTACCACTTCCCACCGCTCTTGGCTTTTTCAATCAATACAGTCGGATCCCAATCAGCTTCGGATAGTTGCATTTCCCCCAGAGAGGGTTATGCCCGGGATCGAAAGCAGTGCCTGCATCCTTGGGAAAACGATCCGGCAGACTGTTCCTATACCGCCTCTCGGAAAGCAGCGAGCCCGATCTGACACATTATGGTAGCCCTCAATCAATCTGATTGCAGATCAAGCATGGGACGGGACCTTGGCTCTGGATCCTCTGCGAGCCACAGTACTCGGGCTCAGATCGGGACATAAACTTCCAGATCTAGACCTCTATAGAGCAGATCTACCCCCATGCAGATCAGATCTGGAAACACACCCACCGGAAATGAAGATTAAAGGCAAAAAAAGCTCTCTCTTTGTTAGAGCTATGCGAGGGCACACAATATGCATCGAAATAGGGATATGGGAGGCAATAGAAATCCTCAAACAGAGGATACATGAAAAGACGAGAATCCCACCATGCAAACAACTCCTCCTCTACGCAGGGAAGGTAATTCAGGAGGGGTATAAACTAATGGATTACGGTATAGCAAAAGACTCTACAATCTGTCTCAGCTCAAGATTACGCGGAGGCTACCCTGGCTCAAGTTCAAAAAGACCTGTCTCCTTCAAAGATGCAGTCAAAGGGAAGATGGAACCACAAAAGAAACCAGAACAGCAAGCTACAGCACCAGGGGCATACATTGTTGAGTAGACAACACAGAACCCTGCATTAATAATCTCCACACCAGAGGTAAATGAAATACAAACTGATTATTTAACAAAAGCAGTGATATGCAGGTTCAATGGATTTTGGCCCAAACCGGAAGCCCTTCGTCAATGGATCTACTCCATATGGACAGAAAACTGTGATATCCATCTCTGTTCAAAAGGATTCTTTATTGTCAAATTTGACACCATAAAGGACAAAGATTATGCTTTGAACGAAGGGCCATGGTTTTGGGGTAACGCTGGCCTTTTCGTGAAATCTTGGTTCCCGGATTTCGATCCAAACAGCATGGTGGTCACCAAAATGCCAGTTTGGGTAAAATTGTTTAATCTTCCTATACACTTTTGGCACTACAAAGTACTGGAAGGAATAGGCAATACCCTGGGATCTTTTTTAAAAGCAAATCATGAGCGCCTATCTAAGGATATCTACACTTTTGCCAGGATATGTGTGGAGGTAGACCTCAGTCAAGGCCTACCAGAGCACATTATCCTAATACGCAATGGAAAACAATGGGCACAACCACTAGATTATGAAAACACCGCCTTTCGCTGCCGCATATGTCGTCAAACAGGTCATCTACAGAGTACATGCCCACAAAACAAAAAGATAGGAAAAGGAGACAACCACCAAAACCGAAAGGATGGCAATTTTCAGCCACATGGACAGAGGATGCAGAAGAGGATAAAGAAGAGGAAAGGAATGAGGGAATCAACAGCAATATACAAGAAGATGAAGACAGAAAGATAAACACAGAAATCAGCAAAGCAAGCTATCCTCACCACCTAGAGAACAATGAATATCTGATCGAAGGAGCAATAGACACAAATGCAGGTAACCCAAAGCAGCAATATGAGAACACCAAGCAGGAAATTGGAGGCAGCAAACGAGCATACTCGCCAACAAGCACAGATTCTGAAAAGGATATCATGGCTGCCACAAATGAAACACAAATGATTATTGTAACAGCTCCGCCTAACAATGAAGGTTGGTGGAAAGTGGAAAAAAAGAAGGGTAGGAAAGTCTAGATTGTCTAGTTGATTGATTATTAGCTCCTGATTAGCAGGACAAGTTTTGTTACTATGAACATCACAGCAATGCCAACGGCATCTACTATATGTAATTTTCTAATCTTAATGAAAATTACTGATTTTTCCAGTGGAAAAAAAAACAATAGTGGTCTTGATGTATAAACTAGATCCACTAGGTAATTTCACATCAACACTTACTTGGTGGATCGTGAAATTTTTCCACTTAGTTAAAGTGGTTGTTCCAATCATATGTAAATATATTACCTTCACTAACAAACATTGAAAATATTTTTCTTTCAACTTAGAAAAATTAAAGATACTTCAGTAAATATAGATAAAAATGTATTATATTTATCCTTATATAATTTGTATTTTTTTATTTTTTATTTCTTTTATGGCCGTTTAAATTAATTACTCACACACTTTATAATATTTTATTAAATACATAATGAAATTTAATCACTTTCTTTTCAATTCTACATTATACATAATAAACATAAATAAATTTACAATACAAAGCTCACAATCTCCGTTTTGCACTTTACGATTTCTAACTTTTTATGTTCACAATATTAAATTACAATCACAAAAATGGATCCAAACATAAATTTAATATAAACATAAATTCAATATACATTCCTTATATGATATTTAATGATACCAATAAATATCTTGATCATCTAGCAAAGTTCCTCTTTCAAACAAACACTGAATAATGGAGGATCTATACAATTTACTTCCCCTCTCACCTAAATGTTATGCATAAGAAATGGATGTTCCAATCAAAATTGGATTGTGAAAACATATCCATGCACAATGGGATGGTTTTCGACTATATTAAAATCCATTTAAGTAAATTTAATAGAGTATATATTTTTTATGTTATGCATAAGAAATGGATGTTCCAATCAAAATTGGATTGTGAAAACATATCCATGCACAATGGGATGGTTTTCGACTATATTAAAATCCATTTAAGTAAATTTAATAGAGTATATATTTTTTAATTTATTATATTTATAGAAGGTAAGATATATAATTATTAATTTGTCATTATTTTATATTAATTGTATATCATTAAATTAATTTTTTTTTTTTAAATTAATTTGTCTATTTTATAATTAATTAGTTAATTATGAGATATTTTTTTGTTGTTTTTATTTATAATTTTGTCCTAATTTTCACATAAATTACTTTTACTCTATTTTTTATAATAAAATTATAATTCATTCCACCTACATAAATATTCAAAAATCAAATTTTAATACATCATAACAGAAATACATACAACATTTTAATTAAATACATAATTATATTATATATTGCTCTAGCTATTTCCATTAATTATTATTATTATTTTTTCCCTTTTTAAAATTTTATCCTACGGAATAAACTCTTTCTGTGTATTTTTTCTCTGACTCAAGAACCATAAGATAGATATAACTTACGATACAACCCTGGTTTAATATCCAAATTATTTAGTAACTTTCAAATTAATAATCAAACCTTATCCTAATTCTTCAAAACAAAAAAAATTACCAACCTCCATTCATTAATGAAAGCAAAATCAATTCTAACTGCATTGTAGATTCTTGTTATTCGAGAGCTCAACGACAAAGTCAATAGTTAACTTTCCAAACACTTGGATTATAACATATGTGATCCCATACCTTTGATTTCTGCATCTTCATCGCCCTAAAATTTGAGCTATTCCAAACCTCGTTGATTTCCACATTTCTATTAAACCAGCGGAACAATCTTGGCAGTGGCACTCTAAATTACGCCAGAAATAACTGGAGGTTTAAAGCAAACTGTAACTTTAAATGTCATTAATAAAAATTGAAAGCACTAACACCATGTAGCTACGTCGCTGAATATTGACAATCATTTTATCTTAAAAACTCAAAAACCCAACACTGTGTTGCTATCGTTTTAAAAGATTATTTTGTGAAGAGGTTTTCAGTTACATCAAAATCGGTAGATGTTGGTAAAGGTTTCAAACCTGTGTTGCTATCGTTTTAAAAGATTATTTTGTGAAGAGGTTTTCAGTTACATCAAAATCGGTAGATGTTGGTAAAGGTTTCAAACCAGTAACTAGGATCCGGAGGGTGGAAAAACGTTTGAAACTAGTAACTACAATCAGCAGAATAGAAATTACAGATTCCATAGAAGGTAGAAATTATGGATGGCATAGAGATACTGTATTCTTCCAGGATTTTAAATGACCAAAGATCAAAATTTAATAAAAATTATGAAATTCCCAAAATAAATAGTCAAAACTTATAATAATTAGACGACAACTCCATGATGTATTGATATCAATTGTAGAGTGGTTTACAATTCCAACACCCAAGAATCGGGGAATTCATTCCAAGTTTCACAAATTTATTGTAACCCTATATCGTATATCTAAAACGCGTTCGTTTGAGATTGATTGAATATATTTCAGTCAATAAAACCAGTAATCGTCCAGACCGCATTCCTGGTTTTGAGAGTCCTTCCAACGCCTTCATATACAGAGAACGAAGTTACTCCACTCCGAGCAAGCTGCCTCGCAATGACTTCATGAGGTGGGATCATAGGTCCCTCACAATCCCCTCCTCCATCTTCATCATCAGTGCTATCATCGTCATCCAACCCATGAAGTGTACTCCAGCAATTCTCATTGTTCTTTTCCTCCCATGACATCTGACACCAATCCGGGATATTCACTGGTGTAGAAGACCTGTACCTCATTCTCGTCTTATTATTCTCTTCATTATTTGATTCCTTCCCATAAATCTTTATTGATCTCCTGCTATTGTTATCATTTACCTCCTTTCCCATCGATCTACATACTGCAACACTATTACAACCATTTTCCTTAAAACCAACCTGCTCGGAGGTCTCTGCATTAATACTTCCCCATATATCATCCTCGTTAAACTCTTCCATTCTTTCAGATTTCTCCATCCCAACAGATTCTTGAAACTCAAAGAACTTGTAAATATGATTATCTTCCTTAAGCGTCCCCAGCATCGATTTTCTCCCTTCCACGACCACCCAAGAGCTTTCTGCTATGCTTTTATTCAAAAACCCAACAAGTCGATTGCAAAGATTCTATATGAGGCCGATCAGATTGATCCAATTCTAAGCCTTTTGGCTCCACACACCGCTTATTCACAAAATTTTTACCAAAATTGCACTAACCCAACTCTTGATCACCGCATACAAGCCCACCCAACTCCTAAAAGTGATGTAATTTCAACACTGCCTTATCGGTTACTCCCGATTTAACACCAACAGCACCCCCTTTATAAGTTCTAGAGATCATAACCCTAATTGATTACTTGTAGTAAAATGAAGTTGAATTCAAAACTCAAAATTTACTATTGCTGAGATTTGGCTTTTTAGGGGAGGTTAGAAGTTGTTAGAAGTTAATTCGATCCTGAATTTTAGCAATATTCTAGAAACTTTTGGGATAAGAGTGAAATAACTTCCATTCATCAGATTTTAAAATATTTCTAGAACTTACAATTTCATTCAGAAATATAAATAAATCCCATCCATAGAAATTGTGCCAATCGTCGACAAGAAAACCACACTGACAAGTATATTATTGAATACCAAATTGTTTTACCATTTTTCCTTGATTAGCTTCTGTAAGATGCTTTTGTATATGTCACGCTATTTATTCTGTAAGATGCTTTTGTATATGTCACGCTATTTATTCTATAAGAATTTTGATGATCTGGATAACGTCAATCGAGTTGCTTGTGCTTTTGGTAACCTTTCGATCTAAATTCGACTGAAATTTCGACACTTAAATATGAATCTACCCAAAAAATTTAATATCCGAAAAATAATGAGATAAAAATGCGCATATAATCCAAAATGCCATAACCCGTTCAAAATGAAGCAGTTCAAATCCCAATCGAAATCGAACACGAATTTGGATGAATTATGAGTTTGATGTCTAAAATAGACGTCTCATTGGTAATGATGGAGAATATATATTTTATTGGCCTAGTTTGTTTGTTTGGAGGCAGTTTGAGGACACAATTTTCTGATTTAAAATATGCCTTTGTATGTAAAATGAATTCATTGAATTTACAAGGTAAAAATTATTCAGCCTGTCATATATAGATTGTGTTATTCTAATTAACACTATTAATTCTATAGATTTCTGTAGTGAATAATTCTATAGATTTCTGTAGTGAATAATTATATAGATGTATTTTATTGATTTTGAAAGTTTCGTGTATTTTTATGAGATCAAATTTTGAGCTAAAATATAATTTAATGTTCTTCTTTTTAAGTTGGAATTTGATAATATAATTCTTCAAAATACTGTGATTCTAATTATTAATTCTATTAATTATATAGATTTCTGTGAGTGAGTAATTATATAGATGTATTTTATTGATTTTAAAAGCTTCATGTATTTTTATGAGATCAAATTTTGAGCTAAAACATAGATTGATGTTTAATTATTTGATGTTTTTCCTTTTTAGATTGGAATTTGATAATATAATTCTTTAAAACATTGTGATTCTAATTATTTACTCTATTAATTATATAGATTTCTGTGAGTAAATAATTATATAGATGTATTTTATTGATTTTGAAAGTTTCATGTAATTTTGTGAGATCAAATATTGAGCTAAAACATAGTTTGATGTTTAACTATGTGATGTTTTTCTTTTTCAAGTTGGAATTTGATAATATAATTCTTAAAAGCATTGTGATTCTAATTATTAACTATATTAATTATATAGATTTCTGTGAGCAAATAATTATAAAGATGTGTGCGCCATCTTTAATGACATTTAATAAGTTGTTAACCGGAGGATTCATCCATCTTCTCGAAGTTGAAACCTCTGCAATGACGTAATAAACAGTTGACGAAATTGAAACCTCTGCAATGACGTAATGAACAGTTGACCAAATCATTCATTGACCTATTTGAAGTTAAAATCTCTTTAAAAAATAGCAGTAAATTTATATTAGTATAGGTTTATTTTAATCAGGGATTTAACATAAGGTGAGAGGATCAAATTTGTTGTGTAAATTTATTTTAGAGTTCAAAATTTAATGTGTAATTTTTTTTTTTAAATTGCATTTTTGAATGTTATAGAGATTACATAACATGTACATTGAGCTATTTCATGACAGCACATTAAACTAGTTTTCTTGTTATTAGTATATTTTTAAGGATAAGTCAATATTAATCTATATTAAAATATTTTATTCATAATCTACATTGGATATTTTATTGTATAAAACATTAAAATATTTTCTTTCAATATTTTTTTGTAAATATATAGATATATAAGAAGTTGATATCACTTGTTAAAATACTTTTGAAAAGTATAAGGTTTAAATATCTTACTCACATATTTTTCGCTTCTAATTGGTTTACATAAAATTATATTATATTATCTAGACAATTAATTAAATACGAAATATGTATATATATATATCTATATATATATATATATATATATGTCACAATTATTTTTTATGTAGAGAATATTTTATTTTTATTTTAAGAGGGACAAACATACTTACACATTGTCTTCACAATAGGTGATAAAATATAGAATATTTATTTTTTTATTTTAAGCGGGACGAACATACTTACACGTCACCTTCACAATGGGTGGTAGAATAAATCTCTCCGCTCAATAAACATGTATTATAATTTTTATTTTAATATTTACAGGTTACCTTCACAATGAGTGATAAAATAAATATTTAAACTTAACAAATATATGCTATAATTTTAAATTTGTTTATTTTAAATATACTTTTATATATTGTGATAAAAGAATACAATCCATAACTATAAAACACATTATTTAGTGTGGAAAAAAGAAGTTGTTTCATTATTTAGTGTTGAAAAAAAATAGGTGCTCCCCAATTAGAAGAGAAATCAATGGGCAAGATGATACCAATCCCAGAGTGATGAGGTGAGCGCATTGCACATGATGTATGAAAGGGTGATAATACCACTATTATATTAAAGGTTTTGAATTTAATGTTTAAATTGGTGTATATTATTTTAAACAAAATAGTTTTTACATAGGTGTTTTTGTTTTTTTTCATGTAATTTATGGTTTTTTTTAATTGTTTAAAGTTTTTTATTTAAAAAATCAAAGAATGAAATCTTTTTTGCTTTTGATTTGGTAACTCTACTGTTGACGAGGCAAATTTTGTTATCAATAATTCAAATTTTATTAAGTTAAAATTTCTAAATATTATGTGTATTTTTTATTAATAAAAATAATGAAAATATACTAAATAGGTTAAATATTTTCATGAAGTAAAAAGCAATGTTAAATAATCTCAATTTGGGCATTATCGCATTCCATTAATTAATTTATATAGAAAATATAATAAACAATGGCTCTAATTAAAATCTTGATAAATGAAATTATTATATAAATTAAAACATAATTAATTTATATGAAGAATGTAATAAGCAATGGCTCTAATAAATGAAATTATTATATACATTAAAACAAATGATGAAAAAACTATTTTAAAAGCATCCCAAACCTCTGGATCTTGGTAATGGGAAACGTTGTTTCTTTTAACAAAAATGCAAAATCATAAAAATAAAAGCATTGTTATTTAAAAAGAAGAATTGGATGTAAAATAATTTAAAAAATATTTTTTTTATTTTTTATTTTTTATTTTTTTATTTTTTATTTTTAATATTTGAATACTATTTATATTAATTTATTTATAACTATAAAGAAAAAATCATCTATATTTAAAATTCATAATCATAAAATTTTTGGTAAATACGGTGAGTATGATAATATTGAAGTACATCCGATGGAATAAATTGACACGAACATAAACGAATGGATGAATAGGTTGATCCATGTGAGTCACATTGCCGTGGATAAGATATGAGAAGATATATATGATGTATCTTCCACTAATAAGGCACAAAAAATAACCTATACAAAGAGTCAAAGGAAAGTATTCTCTCTTGTGATTAAACACTACCACAAATATGTGTATGATATATATTATAAGGTATGTAAGATGATTTTTTATATAAGTTTTTGTTTATTTATTTGTAATTGAAATATATAAGATTTAATATACATATTCAGTCTATTTATTTATAATTATTTATTTGTTTTTGTAAATTGTGAGCGGCATTTTTTTACTTAGCAAAAAATTTATCTTAATCGCAATGTGAGTTGTCTACTTATGAGGATATAGGAATCAAGCATCACACGATTTATGCATGTCTTAATGGTCCTAGTATATATTATGGGCGGCATATATTAAATTTTGATGCCGTGAATGTGGAATGAATGCATATCACACGAATTACATTAAAAAAAAATAAAGTGCCCCTTTAAGGTTCTTTGTTATATCCCCCATTATCCCCCATAATTATATCTTTTAAATTATTTTTCCAGTGCAAAATGTAACATATTTTATGTATCAGCAAATAATATGATATAGAAGTGAAGATAATATTTTATGAATAGCTATAGAACCGTCAAGGAAATATGACTTATTCTTAAAGAAGAACTTTGTAAAGTTAGACTATGAATGTTAGCTAATGGTGTTAATTTATTTGGAGAGTTTGGGTCTATTTCCTAGAACATTTTTACTTAGAAACATAACATTCCATATTGGATGTCAAAAATGAGGTAGAATGTAATGTTGGCATTAATTATTCTAGGTATTTAGTGTTTGAAATGTTGAAAACATACCACTTCCTTTTTTTGTTACATGTTTTATATTTACAATGAATTAATTATTTGTATTTTGCAATAACTAGGTAAGTACAAAATTAGAGAAATAAATGAATATCATGTTCCTTTTAGTGGTGAAGTTTTAAAATCATTGGGTAACATCATTATCTATAGCATCTCCATACCAATAAGTTGAAAAGAATTTCAATTCCATAGAATAATTACATGGATAATGGATGATGGCCCAAGGTTAACACACTTTTGTAGTATCTATATATAGCTATATATTATTTTACTACTTTTTTAAAGTTATTTCCTCCTTAAAAACTATAGATCTTGAAGTATATAAATGTGTCTCTTTAATTAACCAGAGAGGCTAGAAAATAATCATGAAGAATTCAATTATTGAAAACAATGTTTGAGAACAATCATGGTAAGCAATTGATTTCAATTACTTCTATATTTATTAATTTTTTTCCAAGTTATTAAGCACAAGGAAAACCCTAGGTACCAAATATGCATGTAATGTGTATGATAAGCCAATAGTATTAAACTATATAAAGAATTTCATTTAATGAACTCAAAGAGGCTAGAAAATACCCATGACCAATAATGTCTTAACCATCGAAAATGGTTTTTGAGAAAAGTCATGCTCAATAGTTTATTTGGATTATATCTACATGTATTACTATTTTTCAAGGTTAACAACCTTAGGGAAAACCCTTAGGTACCTTCCCTCATTTCAATGATAGTACCTCAGGTAAACCCCAATAGAATTTTTTCGGCACAAGGCTAGTCAACCTCAAGTATCAAATATATTATAATAATATATTCAATGCGACCTTAATAAGTCACTTATGGGAATTGAACATGCATTGGGAGGATAAAAACCATTCCTCACATCCACCTAAGCTAAGCCTAATTGAAATCCATATTTGTTATTTAATACATTTTTTATATATTTTTTCTAGTTACCCTAATAAGAAATATATTTCCATTTATGTTTCCCATAAATATTGATGGAGAAATTCCACAGAGTAATAGAAAAGATTACATCTAATTTACTTAGCCGGTCTCCAACAACTTAACAGTGCTAAAAACGAAATGTGTTGATGTTGGAATAACACTTTTTTTTCTACGATAAATTTTCAACATGTTTTAAAAATGGTGGTAAAAACCAATTTTTTATGCAAAAATTGTTGAGAAAACACCCTCAAAATGAAAAGTGTTGACGCTTGGATAACACTTCTTTTTTTAAGGGTAAAATATCAACATTTCGAAATAATGGCATAAAATAATTTATGATAACCCTGAAAAACATTAAAATTTAAAAAAAAATAATGAAAAGATAAAATAAAATAAAAAATTAAAACAATGAAAAAACACAAACAAAAAAAATTAAAAAAATTAAAAAACATAAATTAAAATATATACTAATTAATAAATAAATAAAATAATATATATATATATATATATGACAAAAAAAAAAAACATAAAAATGTAAAAAAAAAACAAAATTAACGATAAGAATTAAAAAACTAAAACTAAAAATAAAATTTATAAACAAAGAAATAGTTATAAAAAAAAATTTAAATAAATTATAAAATTAACTAGTTAAAAATATAAAAATTGAAAAAAAATTAGCAAAAAACTAAAAAAAAATGGAAAGGAAAAACAAAATAAAAAATTAAAAAATAAAAAAATAAAAGAAAAATAAAAAAAGTAAAAAAATAGAAAAATAAAAAAATTAATTAGGTAAGTTAAAAAGGAAAAAAAAAACATTAACAATAACTATGAAAAAAAATAAAAACAAACTATATTAAAAAAAAAAAAAAAAAACAAAAGGAAAATTAAAAAACTAGTAAAATTAATATGAAAAACATTTAAAAGAAACTAAAATAAACTCAAGTTATATATATAAAAAAAAAAAAACAAATAAAATTGAAAAACATTTACACTTTATAAAGAAATATGTATTTTTGATTTAAAAAAAAAATAATTATCTTTTATCAAACTTACATTTTTTATTTAAAAACAAAAAAATAAAAAAATTTAAAATTTATTTTTTTTGAATATATATATATATATATATATATATATATATATATATAAACTATATTTTTTTTCAATTAAAAAAATTACAATTTATATATAATATATATATATATATATATATATATATATATATATAATGAATAAAAAAAAAGGGTTTAAAAAAAATTATATTTTAAATGTTTTTATTTAAAAAAATGTTTAAAAAGTTATTTTTTTTTTATTAAACAAATTTAATCTTTTTATTATTTTAAAAAAAATTAAATATTATTAATTTTTTATTTTTTTTTAACCATTTTTTAAGTCGAAAAAAAGACATGGCACCTCCGCGCACCCACCACTTGTGGTTGCGCAGCCCTGAGCGGACAACCTACATGCAGACCCTCCCCACAAGGCCACACCACCACGAGCGGTGGGAGAGGAGGGCTACGGGCCCTTTTTTTAAAATAAAACAAAAATTCGATAAGAAAAATCAAAATTTTTTAATTTTTAATTAAAAAGAATTGTTCAAATTTTTGAATAAATTTTTTTTTAAATAAAAAAAAAAATAAAAATCGTTTAAAAAAATGTGTTTATTTTTTTTATTTTTTTCTATAATTTTTTTTATAAATAAAAAAATATTATTATTTAATTTTTTTTAAATTATTTTTTCTCTTTTATAAAAATAAAAAATAATTTTTTTTTAATTTTTAATTCTTTTTCTTATTAAATAAAAAATTAAGATTAATAAAAAAGATTTTATCTATTTATTTTTTATTTCAAAATTAAAAATACATATTTATTTGAAAGTTTAAATGTTTTTTATTTTTATTTTTATTTTTAATTTGAAAAGAAATATATATTTTTAAAATTTTCATATTTTTTTGTTTTTTTAAGTGTTTTTATTATTAATTTTACTAGTTTTTTTTTTTTTTTTTTAATTGGTTAATTTTCTATTTTTCTTTTTTAATCTATAGTGTTTTAATTTTTATTTTTTTCTCTATTTTTACTTAATTTTATATATTTTTAATTTTTTTTTTTTTGGTCCAAATTCTTTTATGATTTATGAGATAATTTTTTTTTTGTTTTTTGTCTTTTATTATATATGTTTTTTTTAAGTAATCAATATTTAAAAAAAGTAAAATAAAACAACTTGAAAATTCGTTAAGTAATCATACTTTTAAAAAAAATTGTACATAATAAATTTTAAAGTGCGGAAATTAAGTCCTCTAAAAAAAAGGTATGTTGCCTCAATACGTTGCATCAACATGTTTCAAAATCAGCATGAAAATCCCTAACATTTAAAAACAAATATTTATATTTGATACATAAGAAAATTTATAGTGTCAAAAATATGATCCCAAAAAGAAGGAACTGTATTTTGCATCACCACTTTTCAAAATTGGGTCACACTTTTATTACCCCTACAGAACGGGTAATCGTATCGGTTATTTAAAATGCCAAAAACTATGCTCTAAAAAATATATGTGTTCTGCATCGCCCCTTTTCAAAATCGGATCAACTTTTTGCTATCTCTACAAAACGGGTAACAGTATCAATTCTTGTTTCAAAATTTACATTATTCTCCTAGGAACACCTAAAAATGGTTCATTTGTTTGATGCAATGCATATAGGAAATCATGTAACAAAAATTTTATGAAAAATCTTAGATGGGAGGAATAAAAAAGACAAGATTTCTAAAGTTATTAGTGACATTTAGGAAGTAAAATAATTTTGGTGGTGAAAGAATTCATGACTCACATACCTTATTAAGTTTTCATATTTCATCATATCTATCATCTTCTACAATATGCATTATTTAATAATTATATATTTGTGTTTCCAATAAAAGAATATATGATAATACTTCCTTCTTTGTTAGAATATGTTCTATTTCTAGCTTTCCACATCACCTTTAAGCATAATCTAAAGAAAGTTATATATGACCTTAGAAATTACATGAGGTAAGTAAAATGTAATAATTGAAATGTTATTATAAAACTTGTTTACATTTGAATTACTCGCATTCTATGATTTAATGTTGAAGAGTGTAATTTCTTTCCACTGTTAGGTGGCTTTCATTCAAAGAAATCTATATAGAAGATATCAAACACTGGAAGACAGAAATTTCTTATATAATTTGTAAAATGGAAAAGTGTCTACATTTTTTTAGCATGCACAAGAACAATACCTCATACACTTAATTATGGAGATTGAAATATGTGGACCTATACACACAAGTTCAATGAGTTTCGCGGAAAGGCACTTGAAGGCTTTTGTTCGAGAAATATCACATCCAAAGGGATAAATGGTTGAAGACTATATGGTATATCAATGTAATATGTATTATAGTGAATATTTACCTCAATTAGTGGATGTTATCAATGCACCAAAAATATATCAAGTATTGGAAGAGATAAATTCATTATCTAATGTGTGAAATACAAAAGTATCGACCTCCATTATTTTCAATGCATAAAATCATTACCTCATACACCTAGTTGAGGAGATTGGAATATGTGGACCCATACACATATGTTCAATGTGGTTGGTGGAGAGGAACTTGAAAGCATTCAAGGATTTTTTGGACAAACATCACATCCAAAGTGATCAATGGTGAAGACTATATGGTATCTCAATCTACTATGAAGTATAGTAAATATTTATCCCAAGTAATGTGTGATACTAATGTTCCTCACAATTTTGAGATGTAAACTCCAACAACAAACTTGAAAGGGAGGTGTTTCTGAGGAACATAGTTGGACAAAATAATACCAAATGAACTTGATAAAATTGCACGATATCGAAAATTGGTAATCTCGTCTTCTCTCGTATATCTGAAATTGATTTCACAGTAGGGCATTCGTTCTTATCTCATTGACTTGGTTAACATTTTTTTTTTGGACTTGAACATCTACGCATACTTAAACTTATTATCCTATATTACCACAAAGTAACACAATAATCATGAACCTTAATAAATTGATTGTTTTTTTAAGGTTAACCACTTTATATTAACTTGATGTCTAAAAGAACCTGGCCTTCCACATGAGAAACTAGACCCATAGTATTCTCAAAAGTTTTACATTAGATATTTTCAGAGCTATAAACATGTCATTTAAAGTAAATGTATAACTAACAAAAATGTACTTAAAGATATTAACAACTATAAGTCCACTAGTTCCATTATAGAAAACTATAACAGAAATGTGAGCTTCCCTGATCATATGATCCTAAGCGAGATTCCGCCTAGATTGGTTATTGTGAGTATGTGTTCTGCAACCATCTCACAAGTAGATAGATCACTAACTTAAAAATTATTCTCTTGAAGAGCGAAACCTCATTTACATTAAATAAATAAAAAATTCTTGGATGATACAAATCACAAGGCCTCCTTTGTATATATAGGAGTCTAAGGGGTCATAATATAATCAGAGCCTACATAACAATAATAATGTAAGGGCACAACAATAACAAATGTGTGCTTCTATGGGGTAAAACAATAACAATATGGAGGCTACATGGGCCCAACAAAACCAATAAGGGGGATACACTACTATTATAGGGACCTAGCATGCCCCTCTCCTTCAAAATAGTGTTGTCCTCAATGTTTGAGTAGTTCTATATGTTTCTGTATAAAATCTACATCCTCCCATGTGGAATCTTCAGAGGGCAAGTTCTTCCACTTAATGAGATACTCCGAAATTAATCGATTATGTGGTTGTCGGGTTCTTGTTTTAGTGACACCTTTAGGATCAAATATGGTTTTTCCTTCTTCATTAAGGTTTGGAAACACTGTTTAAACTGGAATATTTTCACCTATAACCTTCTTTAAGAATTAAACATGGAAAATTGGGTGTGCTCAAGAAGATGCATGCAATTCCAATTTGTATGCCATAGTATCAATATTTTGCAACACCTTGCAAGGACCGTAATACTTGGGTGATAATTTATTATCCTTCTTATCGTTCTTGAGAAACATTTATTCGTATGGTTGTAGTCGTAAAAATAGAAATTCGCCTACATCAAAACTTCTTTCACTGTGATGCTGACCTCCCTATTGTTTCATTCGATTCCAAACTAGACTAAGGATATCCTTCAAGAGTTGGAGAACTTGTTGTTGATGCTCGATGCGATCTTCCACTTCCTGAAACTTATAATTTTCTATTAAATATGATGTGATGGTTGGTGGATGATATCCATAAAGTGCCACAATTGGGTTCATTTTTGCTGTAGTATGGAAGGAAGTTTTATACCACCATTCAGCTAGAGGTAACCACTTGACCATTCTGTTTGTTTTCCAAATACAAAGAAAGGAATATATTCTTCAAAATATGTGTTCACTATCTTAGTTTTCCCATCAAATTGAGTAGGATAAGTTGAGCTATGAGCTAATTCAGTACCAAGACAAGAAAATAATTTCGTCCAAAAATTTCCTGTGAAAATGGGATCTTTGTCACTTGCTATAATCTTTGGATTTCAATGAAGCTTTTCAATTGTTTCCATAAATTCAATAGCAATTGTGTTGACTTTAAAAGGATGATATAATGCACAAAAGTGTGCATACTTGGGAATTCTACCGACTACCACCATGATGACACTCTTTTCTTGAGACTTGGGTAAACCTGTGATAAAATCCATTGATACCTCCTCCAAATGTTGACTTCGAATGGCTAAAGGTTGCAGCAGATGTGAGGTCTTAACTATCTCAACTTTTTTTTGTTGGCAAACCAAACATTTTGGCACAAATATTTGAATATCAAATCTAAGGTCATCCAAAAAAAATTCCTTCTTGATCCTATGGTAAGTTTTTAAAAATCCTGACTGCCCACCTAAGGGAGAGGTGTGTGATTCCAAAAGAATACTTTGTTTGAGTTGGGAATTATTAAAAGGATATAAGTGATATTTGTACCATAATGAATCATTTTTCCAGATAAATGTATCAGATGTACTCAGATCTTGCTGCAACTTTTGAATGATTTTACACACCTCTTCATCATTCGTCCATTCATCCCTTGCTTTAATTGTCCACTCATGTTGGATAATAGAAATGGCACAAATATATGCTTCCACATCCTCATCCTTTCTTGAGAGTGCACATGCAATAACATTTCGCTTCCCTTTTTGTAGATGATTTCAAAGTCATAACCCACCATATTTTTCACCCTTTTTTGTTGCTCTTCTGAAGATAAACTTTGTTCAAAAAAGTGTTTAATACTATATAATCTGTGTTTACCTTGAAGTGTCTTCCAATTAGGTAAGGTCGTCATTGGTTTAGTGCATGTAGTATTTCCTACATTCACTTCTCATAAATAGGTTTTTGTAAATACCTTCCTTTTACTGGATGACTTTCAAAAGCAATGGGTCTTCCTTCTTGAATTAAAACAACACCAATTCATTTTTTTAAAGCATCACATTCCACAATAAAAAAAAATAAAAAAAAATTCTAGCATAGCTAAGACTGGTGCTTCACACATTGCCTCTTTAAGATGTTCAAAGGCCTGTGTTTCTTCTATAGTCCATGAAAAATCATCTTTCTTCAGTAATGATGTTAGAGGTGCTGTTATCCTCTGATAATTCTTTAAAAACTTGCGATAATACCCTATCAACCCAAGAAATCCTCGAAGATGCTTTATGGTTGTGGGGATTTTCCATTCCTTAATGGTTGTAATTTTGTTAGTGTCTACCTTAACACCATCATGAGATATAATATGACCCAATATTCCACCTCTTGTACCCCAAAAGAACATTTGAAGGTTTTTTCATATAATTATTTCTCTGCCAATAGTTTTAGCACCCTCTCAACATGTTGAACATGATCCTTCCAAGAAATGTTGTAGACTAGTATATCATCAGAAAATACTAACACAAATTTTCTAAGGAAGGGTCTGAAAATGGAATTCACCAAACCTTGAAATGTTGAAGGTGCATTAGTAAGGCCAAAAGGCATTGCCAAAAATTCATAATGACCCTCATGATTTTTGAATGATGTTTTCAGAATGTCTTGAATCTTCATTCTAATTTGATGATATCCTGAATGAAGATCTAGATTGGTGAAGTAAATTTCTCAAAGTAATTCATCCAACAATTCATCAATGACAAGAATGGGAAAATTATCTTTAGTAGTGAGATTGTTGATCTCCCTATAATCTTGATACATAAGCCATGATCCATCCTTCTTGTGTGCCAATACTACATGAGCAGAGAAAGAACTTTGGCTAGTTTTAATTATACCATCCCCTAACATTTTTGCAAGCATACATTCAATTTCACTATTTTGGGAATAACTATATCTATTAGGTCTGATGTTGGGAGGAATACTTTTTGGAATCAAGTGAATCACATGATTATGATTACAAATAGGTCAGAGGCATTTGGGAGTCTCAAACACCATGGAATGATTGTCCAAGACATTTTGGATATCTGGAGAAATATATTATTTCAATGTTTGAACCCCTAGTGAGAACATTTTTTCAATTACGCCCCGTTGTTCTATCCTCAGAAGAATTTTCATGCCATTAGAGTTGATTATCTATCCTGGTTTCCCTATAATAAACCTAAATTCAAATTCGTTTCCCTCCCAAAAAAAATTCAAGAAAAGTTTTTGAAACTTGAAAGTTATCGTCCCCAAAACTTGTAACCATTGGACTCCTAGTACAACATCAGCACCACCGACTGGAATGGAAAGCATTGGACTATTCAATACATATTCTGCCATGGTTAGTTTGATATTATGGCACTTTAAAGAGAAATTTATAATCCCTCCATTTGCAACCATCACTTGACACTCTTGTGTTGGATATAGGAAGCAATTCAATTTGTTGGCTATCTTACAACGAATAAAATTATGGGTACTACCTGAATCAATCAACACTATTACCTTTTTCTTCTTGATATATTATTATATCTTGATAGTTTTAGGAGTGGTAATTCCTACAAATGCATTACAATATATGGTCAAATTCATTTCTTCTTTCTCTAGGGTTGGTTCCTAGTGTATATCCTCTCGTTTTGATGTTTCTTGTTCCTTTTCTTCCTCCTCTTCACAATCAATGTAGAATAATTTCTTCTCAGCACAATTATGACCTTCATTGTATTTGCTATGAAAACTATAATAAATCCCTTTTTCTCATTTTTCGTCCAATTGTTATGGTGTCGACCTTGTAGGTTGTGGAAGACTAGGAGCAGTAGCACTTCCATCTTTATAGTTATGAGTAGTAGACTTCCTTGTTTCCATAATTTTTCTTTCAAATTTTCTTGCCACCCTAAATTCCTTCTCCAATGAATCAAGTTCCCAAAGGCAAACCTCATGTTCGATGCTATCTTTTAAAGTCCCTATGAAGACATCAATCCTATGTTCCTCTACAATATCAGTTACCCTAATATTCAATTTTTGCAAGTTTTCAATGTGTGTCGTCAATGAACCCTTTTGTTTGAGATTTATCAATTGGCTAAAGAAGGTGTTTCTATTTGTATCTTCATAATGTGCTATCAATTCCTCTATAAAATTGACCACGTGACAAGTGGTTTACATGAATGAAGCCATATATACCGTACAAACTCATCGGGTTCAAAATATAAATATATAATATGTACCTTTTGTGAGGGTTCCACATCCTGTAGATAAAAATATTGCTCCATCTGTAGTATCCAAGTTACCAGATCATTACTATCAAACTTCCTCACATCTTTCTTTGGAATGTAGTGGTTCTTAAACCCCACATTGGAGTTTCTAAAATCATAATTCATATTCATTTTGTCTTCATCGTGATTTTCATGGATTTCCTTGTCACCACTAGCAAGCCTTTCTTCTACCAACTTTGTGAAACCTTCCTTCAACCACTCTATCTTCACATTCACCATTGTTTCCATGTTTGCTTTTAAACCATCAATAAATCTCCCACATCCCTTTTTAGACCCTCTATCTTAACATTCATCATGGCTTCTAATTCATTTTTTGTTACTTTTTGTGAGATTGAAATTTGTTGCACTTGGTCTTGTAAATTTGATATATCATGCTGCATTTCTTCCTCTTCTTCATGCCACCTAGAAGACCTTTCTAGTTTCTTGCTAGGTGTGTCCATTTTTTTATTTCGAGGCATTTTGGAATCAAAAAATCATATGTATGCTTCAATATGCCCCTTAAGTCACTTCAAATTGATCTTTCAAACAAAAGTTATATAAAAAAAAAATAAACAACGTTTTCTTGATTTTTAGGAGCTTCATATTGCAATTGTTTTATCTTTGTAATTGTGAATCTAAAGGATCTAAAATTTTGTCCTATAGGAGCCCTCTAAGACTTTGATCCAACCCAACAATTCAAACCAATATTAGATTCTTCAATAAAGTGTTATGCCCAATGTCCGACGATGATCTAATTATAGACTGGTTTAGTAGAGAGAACTTGCATGGAGTTCCACGTGTCATTGTTTCGATCTTCAACCCAAAAAATGACATCAAAAAAATTATCGCCCATCTTGTCTTTGTCCATTTATACGAAATTAAAATCTGATGCTTCGAGATAAAGTTATGGTGATATTCTCTAGATCACCTATTTGAGATGGAATTTTGAAGCTTGCAAAAATCTATAACTTCCTCATATCATACCTCTGAAAATATAGCAAGACAGGATCTGAAATTCATACATGATGTTCATCAATATTTCAGCTCCATGTGGTTTACATTTCATTTTCTGAATCTTCATAGAAAAAAGTTATAGCGAAAATTCCACGATGACTTGTTTGAAGCAGCAAAACCCTAGAATCCAAAGCTCTGATACCAAATGTTATGCAACCAACTCACAAATAGATAGATCAACGACTTCAAAACTATCCTCTTTGAGGGAGAAACCTCCTTTACATTACATAAATGAACAATTCTTGGATGATAAAAATGACAAGATCTCCTTTATATATATGTTAACACCAAGGTTGTTCCCTTTGACTCCTGAGGGAATACGGTCGGGGTAACCACTAACCAAGCTTTGGATTACAGGTTCTAGCCAACCTGCAATCAGAGAGGGCTCTCTCTTTTAGTTTTTAACTTTGTTCTTGAGGATCTTAGGCTAGTTATGAGGTGAGGGTTTGGTTTGAAATTTTGGTTGAGTGATGTCTTTCAGTATCTAAGATGAGGTCTTCAAACAGTTTCAGTCCATTGGGCAATGGAGTCTGTGATTATGGGTTTTTTGAGGTATTAAGTAAGATTGCTTAGAACTGCAGGGCCATTTAGATATCTCATGAAACAAACTTAAGATTGTGATGATGAAATATGAATAGCCAGTGAAAGGCAATTAAGAGTCTTTCACTAAGCTGGTGATGTGAGAAAGAGATATATCACCCAGGAGCAGATTCGAATTCCTGAATAATAGTCACTGTGAAGTTCTAGTCTGAAAGTGAAGCAGTTAAGAATTACACTTTCATAACTAATACTTAGAGGAAAACATTCACAATAGCATAGATTGAGTTCAGGGTGTTTTAATGAACAAATCCTGAAACTATTCTTTTTCTGTGCTATTAAACTGTGAAATATAGAGTATGAACAGATTATGAAAGAATGAAATACATAACAAAAGAGTTTAAGAAAACTTATTGTGCCATGAAATACACAGGAATCTTGTAGCAATAAGCCATCACACCGCAACACATCAAATAACTCAGAACTTTGGAAATTCCATCAGCTCCCTGTATTAAAACTCTGAAATTTACAGCATAGGTTCTTTTCAAAAGAAAATCAACAACCCCTGCAAGCTTGTGCGAGGGGATATATATACAATAGGTTTTTACAAAATATCTGAACGCTGAGTCAGTTTCTCAATAACTGCGTTCACCAACTTTCAGAATAGAAGATAAGAAAGTTATTGCTACTTTAAATACATAATGAATACCCTTTGGTTCTGTCAGAAACCTTTTTGACTTTTAGAGGCCGCTGAGTCGGTTGAGTGCTCTGCATTAATTCTGAATGATATGTCTTTATGGCTCTGTCGTGCTGTAGCTTTCTCGGCCCTGTCATCTGTACCTGTCAGTGTTGCTTTTGTGGCCGAATCTGTCTGCTGAGTTGGCTCTGTCCACTCTTCTCCAGTCATACTGAATGCATTAATTTTTCTGAACATGATGACTCATATTCTGATGAAAAACTTGGTGAAGACCTGTGTGTTTACAGCAATGTCTGTATCATGCTGGTCCACCATTCCTGTGTAGGCAACTGATGCCTCAAAATTGTACCTAGTGTTTCATCTGCCTCTGTATATTTGAAGTAATTAGGAGGCACTTCAAACAAATGTCTGATTTCATTCATGATAAAAAATAAATTTTCTATTTTCTCATAAAGGCTCTGCCCAGATGCAGGCCCTGCTTCCTCTGGGGTACTTGATCCTGCAGTGATCTGATTAGCGGCAAATGTGTTCACCCTTTTTGCATAATTCTCATGTGACAGCAACCTACCTGCACTGTTTAGTAGGCTGGGAAGGCCTCTGCTATGCAATGTTGTAAATTTATCTGTGAACTTATTTACCTCTGTTTGCATCTCCTGGCACCTTCTATCCAAAGTCTGCACCAGATTTCTCAAAGTGAGGACCCTCTTTATCAGCAATATGGTGTCAGTTCTATTGGTGATTCCTATTGCTGCTAGCTGAGGGCCTGTGCGGTTATTGAGAACATTGATCATTCTATTGGCTATCTCAGGCATAGTGCCTAGAGATGCCCTTGCTCTTTGGCTTTCCTTGTGTGCCCTGCCTATGAGCTCCATGTGCTCATGAATAGTCTCTATGTACTGCCATTGATCTGTTATTGATTGGCCAATATTGGCCCACAAGACTTTCTTGATCTCAGCTACCACCTTGTCAAGGGAGAGCTCTTTCTCCAGCTCTTTTATCTTCTCCTTAAGAGCCTTCACCTCTCTTGCCTTTTCAGCTACACTTTGCTTGGATTTATCATATTTTTCATTAAGAGTAGCTAATTTTTCCTTGGCCTCATTTAGTTCAGCCATCTGGGCCTCTAGAACCTGAATCTCTTTCATCATCTTCTGCATGTCAAGGCTTGGAGCCTGTTCTGATGTTATTGCTGGTGCTGATGTTGTTGGACCTGTTTCAGCTGTCTGTCCTGTGGGAGGAGTGATGTTTTGAGGGGGCTCCTCAAGGTTGATCACTGGCTGAGGGGGCTGAGATGTTTGGCCTCCTTCTTTCTGCTGCAGGGCTGCCTGTAATGCAGCCTCTGTTTCTACTAATTTGCCTTCTGTTTGGACCAGCTGTTTGTGTAGTGTTAGCAGCATGGCTGCCACATCCTGGTCCTTCCTCTGCTGAGCAACCTCTTCTGTTTGAGGGTGAAGGGTTGCTGGAATCTTTACCATTTTTCTCAAAGCTGCTATATCTGCATCTCTTTCCTTTAGCAGTGCTTGTACAGCTTTGGGATCCTTTGGGTCATGCCCAAGCTCTATAATAATATCCTCCAAAGACCTGATTCTATTGTCTTTGGCCTGGGAGGATGCCTTCTCCAATTCAAGTTGGGCTGTTGTATTATGAAGGCTATTTTGCAACTTGTGTGCCAGGAAGGTCTTGTCTGCCAGAGTTGAATAGACCATCTCACCCGTTTGCTTATGAAGCTCTATCTGGTCCATAGGGTGGATGTCTTTTGCAAGAACCTCAAGGTTGGTCCTTATATAATCTGCAGCTGACTGTGGCTGCAGCATAGTAGGCATGAAATGACTCATGGTCATTTTCCCCTCTGTTATGTCATATGCTGACATAAGCCTCTGCTGGTTTGTAGGGGCCATTTTAAGCAGGTGATTATAGAGTTGGAGCCTGACTGGCTCATTTCTCTTTTTGATGTCAATAAATTGTTGCTTTATGCCTGATTCAGCTCTCCTCTGCTGGCTGGAGGAACTGACCTCTCCTCCAAGGGTTCTTTCTTGTTCCTGCTGAAAGGAACTGGCAGATGCCTCCATGCTGGGGGGCCCATACCCAAGGATTGCCCAATAGGCATCTCTTCTTCAGAAAGGGGATTTAGTCTCTGCCTTTTCTCCCCTTGATTTGTGGATGTGGTGAGGGGAGTTTCCTGCTCTCTATCCCTCTTCCTACTTCTCTCTTCATTCAGTGGAGTTTGGAGCACCGAGGCCTCCACTACTGTTTCTTGCCTAGGAGGCACACTCTCTTCTGCCTGTTGCTCTGTAGATATTGGGGCCTTAGCTGTTTCTTCTTGCTGCTTCGGCTGCTCTTTTTGTTGTTCTGCTGTAGGGGGTGGTTGTTCCTGCTCCATCTCCTTTTCTTTACCCTTGCTGGCTGCCTGAGGAGTAGTTTTAGCTACTTGCTGGTGGACTGTAGAGGATGAGGCACCTGCTCCAAGTTGCCTTTGATAAGAAGAGGAAACCTGCCCACAAGTTTCCAAGTCAGCTTCTTTCTCAAGATTCTTTGCTTCTTTATGTAGTATTTCCTCTCTAGGACTTGCTTCCTCTAATGTGCCCTCTTTCCATCTTAACAAATTGGCATATTTCTCAATGTGGGGCAGCCTGACATGATCATAGCTAGCCAATTTAAACTTGACCCTTCTAAGACTAATGAAGTGATTGGGGTCATAGGGTGACCAGAGGAAACTGGTTTGTGATCGGAGGCCCTCTAGGATCTTATCTACTTCTTTCCATCCTTCTTCCCTTTTATTATAAAGAAATGGGCCTAGCTGGTTTCTGATTTTGAGTTGAACCTTCTTGTTTTTGCTGTGGAAATGGACCATGTCTGCATTCCCAAACTGCCTGAAATACTCAAAGGCAAAGAGTCTCATAGGGACATATCTTGGCAGCCTATATGGGGCTAATTCACAGCCATATATTCTAATCACTGTATGGTTTTGGTAAAAGTACCAATCCCCAATGCTGTAGGCCTTTGAGAGCTGGAGAATCCTTTGCATCTCATCTGTTAATCTTGGAGGAGGGGTACCCAATAGCAAGGACATAGCTGGATGGATAAAGAGGTCTATGAACTCACAGTAGCTGTATGGTGAATAAGATGTGTGATGAAAGATTGAAGTCCAAAATACCACTGATCTTGGGTTTCCCTGAGCATCAAACTTCTTGAGAGAAATAGGGAAGCCATCAGGTTGATAAAATAGGAACAAGTGATAGATGTATGAAGTGTATCTAAACACCTTTTCCCTCTCTAGATTCATCAATTGCTCGTGAATCTTATTCGCAATGTATGCAGCATAATCATAATGCACAGAAGGAGGCATTCCAGGGGAGAAGATAGACATCATTGCTAGAATGGTTTCATCAGCATCCTCAGCTGATCTGTAACGCAGGACATAACTAATCAAATCTACAAGCAACTTGCCCAACTCATTGAAATATACATTTCCTATAGGAGGGGTCCTCACAGTTTCAGAGCCTGATTCAATGAATAGCTGATTAATCTTTAAGATTTAGGCACTAGACAACTTGCCTCCTTTCTTTAGCAAGTCCATCATGGAAAGAGGAGTCAATGGCTTTGTAGAGTGAAAGTTCAGCATCTGATTTATAGCCTCAGGGGTGACATAGAACAAAACTGAACCTGAGGTATTGAGGATAGCTCTTTGACATGGGTCATAGTTGGCAATGCATCTGTGAATTAAATCTGGAAGGACATTGACTTGAGGGAGATTATAAATGGGCAAATTGGAGTCCCAAATCCCTAGAATATCAGTTCCATTGAGGTGCTTGGCCTTCAGCTCATTGAGTACATGAATATTATATTTGGGGTGCATTGAGAGTGTTTCTGTCATCTAGTAATCTCTATCACCTAGGGCCTGCCATTCTAGCTCTCTGTGTGGGGCATTCAAGGGTGGAATGTTTAGTGCTACTGGTGTTTCCATGGTTAATTAGTACTCTGAATTGTACTAGAACTTGTTTCACTGGGCAGAGCAACACAGAGCGGTATTTTTTGCAGAAGTAAGGAAATTTGCAGGGGAAGCAGGGTGAATTATGGTGAGAACAAATTGAAATGCTCCCAAGAAAGTCTAATGAGAAAATGCTGGGACTAGCAAAGTTGTTTTCCCGGTGAATTAGTGCAGCAAAGGTTTTAAGTTCACGAATGCGCAAACTGACTGTAAATTGATGGAAACTTGGCTCAATGTGGACTTCTGTAGGTGAATTTCGACCTTATAACTGAAGATAAATGGTGGTCACCAGGGATTTGCTGGTAATTACAGTGATTTCTCTCTCTTTTCTCACTTGTTTTGGTGAATTTATACAAAAAACCAGGCGCGGAGGGGAAACTTGGATAAATACCTGGTGAACTCTGGCAATGGCGGCAAGTGCAGGCAAATTGAGGGCGCCCACGGTCTTTAAATCAATTTCTGCAGGTTGGTGGCGAAATGGTCGTAAATTGCATGCAGAGAGCACAAATAGTGCTTTTGGCAAAAGTGAGAAAAAACACGAATTTTGGTGAAAATATGGACATTTTGGGTTATTGGCGCTTTTTTTGGATGACGTCATCGGGTGGGGTCAGGTATGGAAGGGTGACGTGGCGACCTGTGAGTGGTCCACGGGGACTGATGAGGTGGCGGACAGGTCAGAGCGATGGCTGGCCGGGCGCTGACGTGACGCTGAGTTGGCATGACGTGGGCATGGCGTAGGCGTGACGTGGGCGGGTGGTAAACCAAAGTGGTAGCAGTAATTTCAGACCGCTATTTGTACGGGGGTGGTATTGGTAGGCATCCTCCCGATATAACCTGGGAGCGATGCGTGGCACTGCCCTGACGTCACCCTCTGACACTTTTCGGGTGCTATAGTCCGGACATCAGGGGCGGCCCGAAATTGATATGGGCCGTCGGATGGGAAAGCCCAGATCCGACGGTCGACGAGTTATAAAAATGAAAGGACGATACGGCAGCGGGGTGAGCAAAGAAAATATGGGTTTTTTCAATGTTTTTTGTGTAAAGCGCGCTTTAATCAAAACTTTGGGTAAGGGGCAAAAGTGGGTTTATACAAGGTTTGCTGCAAATAGGGTGGGTAAAGCATTGAGAAGGGGTTGTAAGGGGAAAAAGGGTAGGGCTTAGGCTATTAGACCAACCAGGGGTTAGTTTAATCCCTGACATTACACAACCACATACAACAAGACTTTATTTCTGCATGGTTATCCAATATTTGAACATAGGGCTATAATGCCAAAGGGGAGGAAATATACATATTTTTTGGGGTTTTATACACCATAGTGTTATAGTAATAGGGAAAGGGGAACATAGGGATTTAAGAATAGATAGAGTTAGTTAGTTAGCATGGGATGGAAGATATGGAGAATAGGAAGCAAAGACTAAGTTTTATTAGGAAACAAACTTAGTTAGGGAGTAGATCAAAATGAAAAGATTTTACACAAGAAATGTGGCTCTTTATGAAACAAGAATCAACAAAAGAATTTGACTTCTCTCATGAACAGAGGTGGTATTGGGATGTTAGCAAGGAATGTGATGGGGGATGATTGGGGAGTTAGACATGCTTCATATTGCTGCTACAAAACTGCTGAATAGGAAGATCTGCACTGACACCATGTTTTTCCTTTGCTTAGGCCAGTGAAATGTCATAAATCATGCTTCTGCAACCCCAGCTACCTACCCACCCTATTGCCTAGCATTTTTTGTTACTCCAAAGAGGGTGCACTTAGACTTGCAAACCCTTATGTGCCTTTTCTTTTCCTTTGGCTGTTTCCTTTTGATTTTCTCTCTAAGGCTAGCCTTATTACTTCAAAGGCCCCAGATTAAACAGCTGGGAACCTTCATTCTCTACCTAGCTACTTATCTGCCAAGATTGAACAGTTTGGATGGATTTCTTTCTCTAATCTACAACAAACAATTGAAACATGGCATGACCCAGCTTAGACTGTTGGATCACCCATTCAGAAGTAGGACAGCATCAACCAACTGCAAATGGGTGTTTTCCACAAAAATATGAGATCTTTGCATCACCAAAGTAGATCATATTGGCACTTCCCCTGCCAATCATGAAAAATGAAACCTATTGGTATAGGTAGCTAACAATATATAGGAGTCTAAGGGGTCACAATATAATCAGAGCCTATGTAACAATAATAATCTAAGGGCACAACAATGATAATAGTGGGCTTCTATGGGACACAACAATAATAATATGGGGGCTACATGGGCACAAAAATAACAATAAGGAGGATACACTAGTATCATAGGGACCTAATTGTCTGCACTGTCTTCATTAGATGGGATAAAGGTGATGCCTCCCATTTTCATAGCCAAAACATGGACTTTATTATCTAATTTCTCTAGTTTATCCAAAATCCCTATGATGCAAATAGAGTTCTCTCACTAAGTATCATATCTCTAAATGATAAATCTTCTCATAATCATTTTTATATGCCAATAGAGATTGACTACCTACATGTATTTACTATATCAAGATCGAATGTAAGTGCTCCTCTCAAGTATCCAACTCCTTGTTTCCATGAAAATATGTTGATTAGGAGTAAATCTACATTCATATCAAACTTCGTCTTCCACTTCTAATATGGTATGGCAAACCATTTCAAGAATCATATCCATCTAGCATTGCCTTGAGTGACGAGATATAGTTTAGATGTGACAACAAGAGGATGATGGATGTTGATTATATGTTCCTAAAAAGGAAGTAGCTTTTCCCTCTATCCTTCTTCTACCTCTCATAAATATTTTCCATTGCACCATAGGAAAGGGACATAGAAAACTAGAAGTCCCAAAATCTAAGGGGCCAGTTCAAATCCGAGGAAAGCGTAAATAGAAAAAAATATTGGAGGTGGATACATTACATGGATTCTTTCATTTAATGACCACAAAGGATGGAAAGTGACAATGAAAACCAATAGCAAAGTGAGGACTCGGAGTGTTACATGAAACTGTAATAAACCCCTTTTGCTCATTTTTCATCCATTGTTATTGTGTCGACCTTGTAGGTTGTCAAAGATTAGGAGTAGTATCACTTCCATCTTTATAGTTATGAGTGGTAGACTTCCTTGTTGCCATAATTCTTCTTTCAACTTTTCTTGCCACCCTGAATTCCTTCTCCAATGAATCAAGTTCCCAAAGGCAAAACTCATGTTAGATGTTATCTTTTAAAGTCCCTATAAAGACATAAATCCTATGTTCCTCTAGAATATCGGTTACCCTAATATTCAATTTTTGCATGTCTTCAATGTGTGTTGTCAATGAACCCTTTTGTTTGAGATTTATCAATTGGCTAAAGAAGGTGTTTCTCTTTGTATCTTCATAATGTGCTATCAATTCCTCTATAAAAATTAACCACGTGACAAGTGGTTTACGTGAACGAAACCATCTATACCATACAAACTCATCGGGTTCGAAATATAAATATATAATATGTACCTTTTGTGAGGATTCCACATCTTGTAGATAAAAATATTGCTCCATCTGTAGTATCCAAGTTACCAGATCATTACCATCAAACTTCCGCACATCTGTTGTTGAGTCTTGAAAATGTCATTCATTTCCATTACACTTTCACTATTATGTCCATTATATCACCTCCATTTCACCTCCATTTCACTACTATGTCACCACATTCATCCCACTTTCATTATCATTGGGCCACCTTTATGTTTTTCCTATATTTATTATTTTTAAGCCTTTTAAGTGAATTTGTGGTTAAACATTAGAAAATAATGTGCATATGCTTATACCTAACAAATGGGTTGAGGTTGTTGACATGTGTACGTTGAAAGGAGACCTCTAGAAGAACCTTATGTGGCACTCTAGGGCCAAATTCGAATTTGGTTGGAAAGAATCATGGGATCATGAGGATATGTGTCACATCTCCTAATTGTATTGTCACTCTAAAAAGACATGTGTCTTATTAGTTCCTATTTTGATTAGGACTCTAGAGGTAGAGGGAGAGATTCATGGATTCTCATTAATGAGATGGCTCTCATCTTTTTGTATAAATAGGAGATCTCTCTCCTTCATTTGCTAGTCTTTTCTTAGTCCTTTTAGCTTGTTAGTCCCATGGCTTTTGAAAGCTTTTGTACTTTGTACTTTTGAAGAAATTGAATAAAGCTTTGATGTTCTCAACATGGAAGGAGATGTGAAGTAGATGTCATGGAGCATATTAGGATGTAAGTAGAGTAGATTTCATTTTGTAAATATTGCTTTGTAGAATGTAAGGTAGATTAGATTTTTCATTCATGCAATTTTAATTCATGCAAGTGTGTTTAATCTTACTTTGATTTCATGACTAATGGCATATGTGATCATCTTGTCTATGTTGCTGACCTTTATTTTTCTAGTTTGATTTTCATTAGTATCATTTCTTTAACTTGCACTTTACTTTCTGCTCTTAGATATCAAGTTGTTCATCTATTGATGGTTCTTTTTCCATAATCAAATAACTTTATTGGAGCCAAAATATCACTTAGTACAACTTGGTTTAGTTTTCTTTAAGACTCACATTGCTGACTTGTTCATAACTGTTATCACATGATAAATCTAGCTGAAAGGCAAAAAGGTTAAGAAAAGGTTAAAATAGTGTGATTTGTCTCCTTTATGTAGTGTCACTTAGATTTCATATTTCATTTTCATTTTAAATCAGCAGCATAGATACTGGGCCGATGTCATTAGTTCTTTATTTGATGTCATTATTTTCCTTTAAGCATTTGATTTCATAGGTAGTAGGGGGCCCCTGCCTTGTATAGTTGTCATTTTATTTTTGCATTTTATTTCACCATGTATATTAGCTGTACATAAATTGCTTTCAAGTTGATTGTAGATTAGTGACGCACATAGCCTTTTAATGAACTAATGACGTGATAGAATCATCTTGTCCTTTTGCTGAAGCAACAAGGATATTGGGTCTCATAGTCATTCTCTCATTATTTGATTATTGCATTTTATTTCGATTGAACTAGTTGCATTAAACACTTTAGAAAAGCAACAAGAACAAAACCCCAAAAACAAACATAAACTATAAAACAACGAAGTAAGAGAAAGGTTAACTAAGCACATATAGTGCACCACACTTCATCAGTTTACGATACCCGGATTGATAATTTATGTAGAGCAATTTAAGACGTTAAATTGACTAGACATTTTGGCGCTGTTGCCGGGGGAAGTGTAATTAGGAGACCTTATTTCTTACATCTGAAAAAAAATTAACAATTCTTGAGTATGCTCTCCTCCTGCACTTTGTGTGATCTAGAGGATCAGAAAAAGGATTGTTAAGTAAAAAAAGAAAAAATAATAATTCTTGAGTATGCTCTCCTCCTGCACTTTGTGTGATCTAGAGGATCAGAAAAAGAATTGTTAAGAAAAAAATAGGAGACAAAATAAACTTCATCATTTCAATTGATTCAAGAAAAAAAAGAATAAAAAAAAAAAAAAGGAGGAGAAGAGAAAAAAATAAACTTCATTTCATTTCCATTTTCACTCCATGCCATCCATTTCATCAATAAAAGTTATTTCCCCATGATCATTTCCATTAAGATTGCCTAACTATCTCTATTTAGCTAAGTGGTTGCTGTGATACCGGTTTCCGCAGCTGATACCGGTTTCCGCAGCCACCACTCTGTTTTTCACATTTACAGTCAAGAAGTTAGTGCAATAAAATGAAAATGCAGGAATGGCTAAGCAATATAAAAATTCACAATTTCAGAGAAAAAAACAATCTATGGCTATCTCCATTCCTAGGTATTCGGGAATAAGCTCCTCACAGTTGTTCATTATGAAAACCCTTCTCACATAAAGCTTAATATTGTTGAGCTTCTTCTTTGTATCAAAGAGATCGAATGGAGCCCTCTTCGGAACAAAGAGAACAGCCTTGAACTCCAATTGACCCTCTACAGAGAAATGCTTCACGGCCAAGTGATCCTCCCAATCATTGTTGAGACTCTTATAGAACGATGCATACTCTTCCTTTGTAATCTCCTCTGGCTTTCTCATCCAGATGGGCTTTTGTTTGTTGATGAGACTCCATTCATGCGACACTTCCTTTACCTTCTTTTTCTTCTTATCTTTCTCCTTTTCCTCCTCCACTTCCTGGATATCCCCTTCATCTTCTTTCTTCTCCTCTGTCTCCTCTTCGTCGTCACTAACCTCCTTCTCGGTGGTCTTCTCAGTCCACAAATAAATGTGGTAGCTAATGAACTCGGAATGCTTCTTGATCAGATCCTTCAGCCACCTCTCCTCCAAGTATTCCATATAAAGAAAAAAAAAATTCAAAATCAATTTCACAGCCGAATGCAGAACTGTTAACTCAGGAAAAATGCGTAAACACATGAAAAATGTCAAACTTCAAACGTTCTATTTGCCCAAATGGAGATGAATTTAAAAAAACCAAAACATGGGTTTTTTTGCTAGGTAGGTTAGTTAAATAACCCAGAAATCGTTTGAGAAAATTCGTGGCGGTCTGGGAGAAATCTTCGGTTCTTTGGAGCCTCTTTTTTGCCGCCGCGTGAAAAAAATTGAGTTATTAACTGACAGTTTGATGTATTCCGCGTGCCTGAAGAAGGATAACGCCAATTTGATTATGTGTTGGACTCTTTGCCACCACGTCCTCTTCCCATATGCCACCTGTTGCAATTCATTAAAACCTGCAGTGATCCAAGTGAAGACGGCTCTGTTACGTAAACCAATTACATACGGCTCTTCACAGCCGCATAACTCCCGCTGCAAACTCCATGGCTGTGCTTCAAACCTTGATTACAGTCCGTTTACCAATAGCCCCATGTGACCAACAGTTAGCACACTGAGTGTACGTAGCCACCCGACGCTTACGGATTTGGCCGTTGCTTCATCTACTCATATCTCCATTTCCCGCATGCATAAACTCATTGCCGTGTTGTTCTCTACTCTATCATACCACCGTTTCCATTCTCGTTTTCATACACCACTCTCGTTTTTACTGTAAATCTCTCTCTTTTCTTTTTCCTCACCTCTCTATTCAAAACCCCGATCACAAGTTCTGCACCATACCGTTTATCTACTCTATTACAACCATAATTCCCCTGTTTTTCCCGTGAGCATTCTCCTCAAGCGTCCATATACCACTGTCAGAGCTTCAAGTAAAACTGAGAGCCGAAAATGGGGAAATTGTTAAGAACAGAACCGGAGGGTTCGAAATTTTTAGATGGTTACCCACAGACAAAGGAAGCACTGCAGAAAGCCAAATGGTTGAAGATCATCCAAAAAAATTTAAAGGGTACAATAAAGAGGTGACAAAGGCATTTGCCCGGTCATTTAATGGAAATACCGTGGAGGTAGGAGACCTGCAGTTCACCATAATGGAGAGCACCTTGGCCACAGCAACCGGTTTGCCTCAAAAAGGAGAACGCTGGTTCAAAAACAGAACAATTGAAGATCAAGAGTGGAAAAATATGCTCAAGAATCCTGGTATGGATACCTCCATTTTCACTAACGGAAACCCTGTACATGTCATTAAGGAAGAGTGGACTTCATTACTGTTGCTTGTTCAAAAAATTTTAACATGTGAAGGCCGCTTCGGTGTCATGTATGTATACCATGCAAGAATCATGATGCACTTTATGGATGACCATGCTATCAACCTCAAAAAGGGTGGTTCCTTTGCTATTTCCATGGAAAAGGCTATATGGAAGATCAGTTTGTTTACACCTTAACTTTCTTTTGGCAGAGTTCCTACTTGCAGACAATGAAAAAAAAAAAAAAAATCAAAATTGATGATAAACTGTTTTAGCCACTTTCCGCAGCCAACACAGCATTTCCGCAGCTTACACAGGCTTTCCGCAGCCAATCCCGGATTCCGCAGCTGTTTTGTTAAACTCTAGGTTGCAGGTGTCATCAAGCAAAACAAGTCACATGGGTAGCTAGGGAAATGTCAGTACATGGATGGTGTCCTATTCATTTGGTCAAATTTGATGAAAAAGACCTTGGTCAAAGGAAAGTCAAATTGTGTTATCACTAAGTCGCCACACTGAGTCGCCACACTAAGTCGCTGCATGTCAAGGAAAAAATAATAATTTTGAATCAATGAAATGAACAAGTTATTTTCTCACTTTTCTGAAGGTATTGATTAATTTTGGACTGATAATGAAAGATGAATGGCTAACTTTTTATTCAAGATTTTTAGCTACAGAACTGTGCACATTCCGCAGCTAAAGTCCAATTCCGCAGCTGTTCCCCAATTCCGCAGCCAGAAAAACCTCATTGTTCAAATCAGCCTATCTTTCTCATACAAAATCAGATTTTGATGATTTAAGTACCATTGGAAAGATCTCAACAAGATCTATACAATGAGAAATATATCATTAGAGTTTGAAATGGCAAATAATGAAATAAATTGCTGAAAAGAAGCAACATCAACTTGAGGCACCAATTCCAAAGCAGGTATAAATTCTTTTTATTTTTCCTTTGAGAACTTGTTTCATTAATACAAATTCTTAGTTTTGTGTGTAAATATCATAACTAGAGAGATTGATCACCTCTCTCCTTTGATAATCTTACATTCCATTGCAGAAGAAATATTAGTTTTTTTTGCAGGTTTCAGGAGGAAGGACAAATGACTACAAGAGAATGGTGTCTCTCTAAGAGACCAATTTGTTTCATAAGAGGATGATCAGCAACAAAGAGGAAATATGCTGATGCAAAATCAGATCCAAACACTTGAAAAAAAAATTCAGATACTATTGTCTCCATCACATCCATCCATCACATCCATACTTCATAATAAACCATTCACCTCATTCCACTCCATACTTTTTACTTACATTCACATACACTTTCCATCTCTTTTTGTCCATTCATAACCCACAAATAAAAGCAAGAGGCTCATTCACATGCTTATTGCCATTGCCATTTCTGTTCTCCATTGCCATTTTCCATTTTCATCTTCCATTCCTTGTCATTTTCATTCCGCAAATAAGCCCTGCTTCAATGCAAATTATTGAGTCCATAGTCCTTTGAGTCTAAGTTCTTTGTAAAAACACCTTGAGGCTTGCATGCCTTAATGGCAAGTCCTCATGCTGACAAACAATGAGAATACATTAATGTCCCTTGTTCGTTAGATCTTCTAGGTGACTCGACATCAGCAAATTCATTCGTACCTAGCAAGATGTGTTTGGGCATCTTGACTCTCATTGTCATCAATGGTGAGAGTTCTCGTGTTGACTAGTGGCATCCATTAATGGCCACTAAGACAACAATTTCCTACTATGTTCGACATCAGAACATCTTTTCACATAGTAGGAATTGTGCCAATGAGTTTTGAAGACATGAAGACTATTATTTTCAACATTTTGGAGCAAATTCAACAAGTTTTAGTAGAAGCAATAAAAAGTCATCTTATCTCTCTATCCATGACTCCTCTTGTTCAGCCACTTGAAGAAGAATATGATCAGAAATTTTCAGCCACTACACATACAACTCATCCATTCCAAAGGGCAAGTGAAGGTACGTCATTTTCTAACTTTTGACCATAGAATTCCATAAAAAGCTAGAATGATAATTGTTGGAAAAACATTTCTCTTCCTCATTTCATAAAATTGCCAATACCGTCAGTTGGGGGGGGAATACATTCATATTCATATCTTGCCATGTCCATATGATATTCAGGAGCTCACATACTTCTAACATATATTAATTATTACATTGCTATTATGAGCATACAATGGCTTTTGAAAAAGTGCTTAAAGGATAAATTGGATACAAACAAAATCATGGTTGTCACACAAGAACCAACCATCATGAAATCCAATAAAGATATACTTTGCAACAATAATCAAAATATCATTATGCAAAGTTCAAAGATCAAAATAGAAGGCAACAATAAAAGAAATTGGTTGTAACACAAGAACCAACCATGTTGCAATTCAAGTAAAACACTTTGCAGAAATATGAAGTTATCAAATGATATCATGCAAAGTTAAGCCAAAGCTCAAGGATCAAAAGAGTTAATGTAATATATATTGCATGAAGACATGCAATAGCTTCAGTTGGGGGGTATGTTGAGTCTTTAAAATGTCATTCATTTCCATTACACTTTCACTATTATGTCCATTATATCACCTCCATTTCACTACTATGTCACCACATTCATCCCACTTTCATTATCATTGGGCCACCTTTATGTTTTTCCAATATTTATTATTTCTAAGCCTTTTAAGTGAATTTGTGGTTAAACATTAGAAAATAATGTGCATATGCTTATACCTAACAAATGGGTTGAGGTTGTTGACATGTGTAGGTTGAAAGGAGACTTCTAGAAGACCCTTATGTGGCACTCTAAGGCCAAATTCGAATTTGGTTGGAAAGAATCATGGGATCATGAGGATATGTGTCACATCTCCTAATTGTATTGTAACTCTAAAAAGACATGTGTCTTATTAGTTCCTATTTTGATTAGGACTCTAGAGGTAGAGGGAGAGATTCATGGATTCTCATTAATGAGATGGCTCTCATCTTTTTGTATAAATAGGAGATCTCTCTCCTTCATTTGCTAGTCTTTTCTTAGTCCTTTTAGCTTGTTAGTCCCATGGCTTTTGAAAGCTTTTGTACTTTGTACTTTTGAAGAAATTGAATAAAGCTTTGATGTTCTCAACATGGAAGGAGATGTGAAGTAGATGTCATGGAGCATATTAGGATGTAAGTAGAGTAGATTTCATTTTGTAAATATTGCTTTGTAGAATGTAAGGTAGATTAGATTTTTCATTCATGCAATTTTAATTCATGCAAGTGTGTTTAATCTTGTTTTGATTTCATGACTAATGGCATATGTGATCATCTTGTCTATGTTGCTGACCTTTATTTTTCTAGTTTGATTTTCATTAGTATCATTTCTTTAACTTGCACTTTACTTTCTGCTCTTAGATATCAAGTTGTTCATCTATTGATGGTTCTTTTTCCATAATCAAATAACTTTATTGGAGCCAAAATATCACTTAGTACAGCTTGGTTTAGTTTGCTTTAAGACTCACATTGCTGACTTGTTCATAACTGTTATCACATGATAAATCTAGCTGAAAGGCAAAAAGGTTAAGAAAAGGTTAAAGTAGTGTGATTTGTCTCCTTTATGTAGTGTCACTTAGATTTCACATTTCATTTTCATTTTAAATCAGCAGCATAGATACTGGGCCGATGTCATTAGTTCTTTATTTGATGTCTTTATTTTCCTTTAAGCATTTGATTTCATAGGTAGTAGGGGTCCCTGCCTTGTATACTTGTCATTTTATTTTTGCATTTTCTTTCACCATGTATATTAGCTGTACATAAATTGCTTTCAAGTTGATTGTAGATTAGTGATGCACATAGCCTTTTAATGAACTAATGACGTGATAGAATCATCTTGTCCTTTTGCTGAAGCAACAAGGATATTGGGTCTCATAGTCATTCTCTCATTATTTGATTATTGCATTTTCTTTCGATTGAACTAGTTGCACTAAACACTTTAGAAAAGCAACAAGAACAAAACCCCAAAAACAAACATAAACTATAAAACAACGAAGTAAGAGAAAGGTTAACTAAGCACATATAGTGCACCACACTTCATCAGTTTACGATACCCGGATTGATAATTTATGTAGAGCAATTTAAGACGTTAAATTGACTAGACATCTGTCTTTGGAATGTGGTGGTTCTTAAACCCCACACTGGAGTTTCTAAAATCATAATTCATATTCCTTTTGTCTTTATCATGATTTTCATGGATTTCCTTGTCACCACTAGCAGGCCTTTCTTCTAGCAACTTTGTGAAACCTTCTTTCAACCACTCTATCTTTACATTCACCATTGTTTCCATATTTGCTTTTAAACCATCAATAAATCTCCCACATCCCTTTTTAGACCATCTATCTTAACATTCATCATGGCTTCCAATTCATGTTTTGTTACTTTTTGTGAAAGCGAAATTTGTTGCACTTGTTCTTGTAAATTTGATATATCATGCTTCATTTCTTCTTCTTCTTCATGCCACATAGAAGACCTTTCCAGTTTATTGCTAGGTGTGTCCATTTTTTTCATTTCGAGGCATTTTGGAATCAAACAATAATATATATGCTTCAATATGCCCCTTAAATCACTTCAAATTGATCTTTCAAACAAAAGTTATATTAAAAAAAATACAAAATGTTTTCTTGATTTTTAGGAGCTTCATATCGCAGTTGTTTTATATTTGTAATTGTGAATCTACAAGATCTAAAATTTTGTCCTATAGGAGCCCTCTAAGTATTTGTTCTAACCTAACAATTCAAGCCAATATTAGATTCTTCAAGAAATTGTTATGCCCAATGTCCGACGACGTTCTAATTATAGACTGGTTTAGTAGAGAGAACTTGCACGAGGTTCCATGTATCACTGTTTCGACCTTCAACCCTGAAAACGACATAAAAATAACTATGGCCCATATTTTTTTTGTCATTTTATACAAAATTAAAATTTGATGCTCCGAGAGAAAGTTATGATGATATTCCCTAGATCACCTATTTGAGATGGAATTTTGAAGCCTGCAAAAATCCATTACTTCCTCATATCATATCTCTGAAAATATAGCAAGACAAGATTTGAAATTTATACATGACATTCATCAATATATTAGCTCCATGTGGTTTAAATTTCAGCTTCTGAATCTTCGTAGAAAAAAGTTATAGAAAAAATTCCACGACGACTTGTTTGAAGTAGCAAAACCCTAGAATCCAATGCTTTGATACCAAATGTTATCAACCAACTCACAAATAGATAGATCAACGAATTCAAAACTATCCTCTTCGAGGGAGAAACCTCCTTTAGATTACGTAAATGAACAATTCTTGGATGATAAAAATGACAAGATCTCCTTTGTATATATATGAGTCCAAGGGGTCATAATATAATCAGAGACTATGTAACAATAATAATATAAGGGCACAACAATCATAATAGTGGGATTCTATGGGACACAACAATAATAATATGGGTGCTACATGGGCACAAAAATAAGAAGAAAGGGGATACACTAGTATCATAGGGACCTAACTATCTACACTGTCTTCATTAGATGGGATAAAGGTGATGCCTCCCATTTTCATAGCCAAAACATAGACTTTCTTATCTAATCTCTCTAGTTTATCCAAAATCCCTATGATGCAAACATATGTCTCTCGCTAAGTATCATATCTCTAAATGATAAATATTACCATAAACATTTTTATATGCTAATAGAGATTGGCTGCCTAGATGTATTCAGTATATCAAGATCGAATGGAATTGCTCCTCTCAAGTATCCAACTCCTTGTTTCCATGAAAATATGTTTATTTGGAATAAATCTACACTCATATCAAACTTCATCTTCCACTTCTAATATGGTATGTCAAACCATTTCAATAATCATATCGATATAGCATTCCCTTGACTGACAAGATATAGTTTAGATGTGACAACAAGAGGATGATGGATGTTGACTATATGTTCCTGAAAAGGAAGTTGATTTTCCCTCTCTCCTTCTTCTACCTCTCACAAAGATTTTCCATTGAACCATAGGAAAAGGAGAGAGAAAACTAGAAATCCCAAAATCCAGGGGGGCCAGGTCAAATCCGAAGAAAGTGTAAATAGAAAAAAATATTGGAGGTGGACACATTACATGGATTCTTTCATTTAATGACCACAAAAGGATGGAAAGTGACAAAGAAAACCAATAGCAATGTGAGGACTCAGAGTGTTACATGAAAAAAATCCTCAATATTAGAAAAATACCAAAAAAATTACTATAAAACCTATGGCCAATGAAACAAACACTCAACTAAGAATCACAATTTGAGAAACTAGTGAAGAATGTACTAGAGGATATAAAAATTACCACCCAGCGAAATTGCAAACCCACCAAAAACCCAATACTATATCCATTGAGATCGCATCCACAAATTTCACCTTTAGACTTAATGCGAGAATGAAGCCTACAAGTAGGAACATGTCTTTTTGCCGACACACATCAAGCTTGCCACAAAGAATCCAACAACCTCCTGAGCTTGAAAAGAAAGAAACTCTAAGAAAACTCCCTAAAATAGGTAAGGATCTAGTTTAAGGAGGTGACATTAAAGTAATGAACTCATTGCTAACATGTCATGTAGTTTCTCCAAGTAGACAACCAACCAATTTAAACATACATCCCAAAGCCTCGAATTCCTCTTCTATTTTTAGAAATTATTCCTAAACCTCTCCATAAAATTGTCCATAGTTAAATTGGTAACTAATTTACAAGTGACGAATAAATCAAATTGTTGTTCTAGAAACTCTTGCCCACTAAGCTGCATGATTATCCATAACTCCCATATCTTCATCTTTGTTTTCACCGTACACATTCAATCAGAATTGCATGCAAGCCACCAACCTAAGGGCATACAACATCCTACACTAACATTTGGCATATGCATACTAACTCGGGGAAACATATCTTTCTAATGCATACTAATTTCATCCTAAATTTTAGGAATATTCTAAAAACTTTCGGGATAGGAGTGAAATAATTTCCATTCATCATATTTTAAAATATTTCTCGAACTTACAATTCGACCTAGAAATATAAATCCTAGCCATAGAAATTGTGCCAATCGTCGAGAAAACAACCACACTTACAAGTATATTATTGAATACTAAATTGTTTAACCATTTTTCTCTCATTAGTTTGTGCTTTGGGTAAGCTTTCAATCTGAATTGGATAACTACATAAATGTCTAACCGTTAACAGTGAGTCTGCTATGCGGACGCCAACTTCAATTGTTGAGATTTTTTTTGTTTCACAAAGTAGGAAAAAATCTCTAATGTGTGACAACAATAGGAATTTGTTGCTAGATTAGCTCCACGTTGTTGGGAGTGAGTTAATGCATCCTATATTTGCTGTAGGAGGATTTATGAGGCAGTTAGATCCTCTTAGCTATAATACAGGTGTCTAGAAGGATTGGGTGTGTGTGTGAGCATTTGAGAGGAAATTAATTCTCTTGTAATCTCCTATTTTGACAATACGATTGCCGATGCCTATGTTTGGTGGACGTAGCCCAGAATGGTTGGGTGAACCACGTTAAACCCTGTGCCTCTTTTTGTGATGTTTGTGATCTACTTTTGCTTATATTTTGTTTAGCTACACTGACTGCTCCAACAATTGGTATCAGAGCATTGTTGGAGGGGCGCACAACGGTACCGTGGTACTGTGGATTGCGTTGCATGCAGAGGAGGATCTGACTGTCAGCAAAACGTTTTTTGTTTTTTTTTTTTTTCTTTGAAGCTGCGTGGAGGTTTAAAGGATATATATGCCAGTGTTGAAACAAGGAGGTTGACACCGTTGCTGCGTGGGTGGAGTAACTCGCTGCAACAGCGTGAAGTAAAACCCCATAACGGAGCAGCGTGGATATTAACCCTGCGTATTGAAATAAAGAGTGTATATCATTTGGGATTTGTTATGATATATGACTCTATGGCTGTGGAACAGTCTCCAGTGCAGTGGTGCTGTAGAAGTCCCGGTGTGGTGGGCGTCGTGTTAAACATTGCTGCGTGGGAGGTTTTTTTAAAAACCGTGTTGTGGATACATATATAAGATTTGATTTATATGTATGTCATGTATAACCCCACGATGTGCAGTTTGGCTGCCATCCGTGCGTATGACTGGAGTGTAGAACAGTGTTGAAACAACGTTGTGAAAACAAGATTGGCGTGGGGCTGAAAACGACGTGGACCTGCGTGTCAATCTTTGCCGCGGACCTGAGCTGCATGGTAAACATTGTCTGCATGAACCTATCTGGATATGTAGGTAATTAACAAACTGTGTACCCATTGGTGAGTAAAAGAAATCCAAGGAATATGTGTGGTAAATATTGTGTGCTGCGGATTGGCGCGAAATTCGTTAATACAGTCGTGCCAAAATACTGAAATGGCGTAGATCCTATTCAATTAAGAGTGCCAGCGCACTAATTTTCTGATAAGCGCGTATTTTAGAGGTATACATGCGCCAAATTGTCAACACTTAGAGCGTTTTATAAATGGCGCGGTTCTTGTGTTCATCAACAAGAGCCAAATTTTATTTACATTGTTTTTAAATTGAAATCTAAGATTCAAACAGCAAAGCAAAGGGGGTTGTTTTTTTTTAAATAAAGGCAAAGGTAAACTAAGGCATAGGCATTTATTGAGATTAATTTATTTTTTTTTAAATTGGAATTGGAGATTCTTTTCTTTTTAAACGAGATGGCAAAAACTCACAGTGCCCGATTTGAAATAGAGAAATTTAATGGCAAAAATAATTTCGAGATCTGGAAGGTAAAGATGCATGATCTACTGGTACAACAAGGCGTGCCGAAGGCGCTATTGGGCAGATCCAAACTGCCTTACCCCATGACAGATGATGAATGGAATGAATTGGATGGAAGAGCCTTGACCGGAATTCGATTGTGTTTGGCTGATGATGTTTTATTTAACATCGTGTCAGAGAAGACTGCAGCTGGTTTGTGGACGAAGTTGGAGAAGCTGTATATGATGAAATCCTTGACAAATCGGATTCTCCTAAAGTGGCAGCTATACAGTCTATGAATGAACGAAGGTACTTCCATTACTGATCATTTGAATGTTTTTAATACTTTAATGGTGCAATTAGAAAGCATAGAAGTAAAAATTGAAGACGAGGATAAAGCGGGATCATTTTGTGACGTCTATAAGCCTTAGTTCATCTGAAACCATTGAATTTGATGATGTCATCAGAGCTTTGTTGTCTGAGGAGACCAGGAAGCGGTCGAATGCTGACACCTCTACATCAGAGGCAATGATGGCTAGAAGAAAGACGCTCTGGTAAGCGCAACGATTCGCGTTAAAAGTCCAAGGGGAAGAAGAGTAAAGTAAAGTGCTGGTTCTGCAGCAAATTAGGGCATTTGAAGAAGGATTGCTGGAAGCGACAAAAAACTTCTAAAGAAGATTCATCGACAGAAAAGAAGGAAGCGAACACCACTGATACAGGTTCAGCATCTGGTTCAGGTATGAACGATGAAGTCTTATCAATTAATTTAGCAAATCATGATCAACATTGGTTGCTAGATTGGGGTGCATCAAACCACATGTGTATTCATAGAGACTGGTTTAAGACATATAGATCAGTGAATGATGGAGTCGTGTACATGGGTAATGATGTCACATCTAATATTGTGGGAATAGGTAGTATACAGCTGCAAATGTTTGATGGAACAACCAAAATGTTAAATGATGTAATACATGTACCAGATTTAAGAAAAAATCTAATTTCCCTTGGGGAACTTGATACAAATGGATATAAAACTGTCATTCAAGGTGGAGTCATGAAAATCTACAAAGGTATTTTACTAGTAATGAAAGCTAAGAAAGTAGGAAATCTGTTTCAGTTAGAAGGAAGAACAGGGTCAGTTCATGTGTCTACCATGTCTGAACATGATAGTAGTTCCATTCGCCTATGGCATCAGAGGTTGGGCCATATGAGCGAAAGAGGGTTAAAGATTTTGGCTGATCACAAGTTACTTCCTAATATAAGGTCTAGAAAGTTAGATTTTTGTAAACATTTTCTGTTTGGCAAACAAAGTAAACAAAATTTTAAAACAGGCAAACATACTAGTAAAGGAATACTTGATTATATCCATTCAGATGTTTGGGGTCCAGCACCTACAACCTTGTATGGTGGCTCGTCGTATTTTGTCTCATTTATTGATGACTTTTCTAGGAAAGTGTGGGTCTACATGTTGAAAAGGAAGTCTGATGTTTTTACAGTTTTCAAGCAGTTTAGAGCATTGGTAGAAAACATCACTGGTAGAACTATAAAATGTTTAAGAACTGACAATGGTGGTGAGTTTACTTCCAAGGAGTTTGACAACTATTGCAAGGATGCAAGGATCGAGAGACATAAGACTACTGTGTATACTCCTTAGCAAAATGGAGTTGTTGAACGCATGAAAAAGACTGTTTTGGAGAGAGCAAGGAGTATGCTGAGTAACGCTGGTTTGCAGAAGGTGTTGTGGACAGAAGCAGTGGCTACAGCTTGTTATGTGATAAATCGATCGCCATCGACAGCGATAGGTTGCAAGATTCCTCAAGAGGTATGGAAAGGACACCCTTGTGATTATTCTAAACTAAGAGTGTTTGGTTGTGATGCATATGCTCTAGTGCCTAATCATCAACGAACTAAATTAGATCCGAAATCGAAAAGGTATATCTTTGTTGGGTATGGTGATGGAACAAAGGGATTTAGATTGTGGGATCCTACTACCCACAAAATCATCATCAAGAGAGATGTAAAGTTTGATGAATCCTCTCTTGTATAGTTAGATGTAGATAATAAATTGAAACAGGATGATGTATCTGATTTTTAGCATAGTCATGATGACCATAGTTCAGATTCTAGTCATGAACAGGTTTCAGAGTCAGATTATGAATAGGGTTCAGATGGAGGTCATGAATAGGTCTCAAATGGCAATCATGAAGAAGTTCCTACAGATGGTAGACAACCAATTGTGGAAGCACCAGAAACATCCTTAAGGAGGTCTACAAGGATCAAACGTCCTCCGAGAAGGTATGATGATTATGTTACTTCAGTTGCTTTGACTGCTAACGATGATGAACCTTTGTGTTATCAGGACGCTATAAAAGGTTCAAAGAGTGACAAATGGAAAGCAGCCATGAAGGAAGAAATGATGGCCTTAGGTAAGAATGGCACATGGGATCTGGTTTAACTTCCCAAAGGCAAGAAAACTGTGGGATGTAAATGGGTTTTCAAAGTGAAATGGGGTGTGAATGATTCAGAGGACAGATACAAAGCAAGGCTAGTTGCAAAAGGATTTTCTCAGAAAGCTGGCATAGAATTTCATGATATATTTTCACCAGTTGTTAAAATTGTTTCAATTAGAATTGTGTTAGCGTTAGTTGCTTTGCTTGATTTAGAATTACAGCAACTAGATGTTAAGACTGCGTTTTTACATGGTGATTTAGATGAGGAAATTTATATGGAACAACCAGAAGGGTTTGTTCAGCATCGAAATAAGAAATTTGTCTACAGGCTCAAGAAGTCATTGTATGGTCTGAAGCAGTCGCCTCGACAGTGGTACAAGAAATTTGATTTTTTCATGTTGAGTCAAAAATATATAAGAAGTGAATATGATCATTGTGTTTACTTTAAGCAGTTAAGTAATGGCATGTTCATTATCTTAGTGTTGTATGTTGACGATATGCTTTTAGCAAGCAAAAGCATCGAAGAAATCAACAGGTTGAAGACTCAGCTGGCAAGGATGTTTGATTGAAAGATCTAGGAGAAGCAAGACAGATTTTGGGCATGGAGATTTTCAGAGACAGGGGCAATGGTAAGCTGTGGCTATCACAACAGAAGTATGTTGAGGAAATACTTTTGAGGTTTGGTATGAACAATGTGAAGCCTGTGTCAGTCCCTTTAGCTTCCCATTTTAAGCTTTCTTCCAGTTTATGTCCTAATACAGATGAAGAAAAGGATTATATGTCTCGAATTCCATATTCCAATGTAGTAGGATGTTTGATGTATGCGATGGTTTGTATGCGACCAGATATTTCACATGCAGTTGGGGTTGTCAGCAGGTATATGGCAAATCCGGGTAAAGAACACCGGTCAGCAGTGAAATGGGTGCTTCGGTATCTGAGAGGCACAAGTAGTTATTGTATTACTTACAATAAGACTAGTGAATCTATTTGCGGGTATGTTGATTCTGATTTGCAGGTGATTTGGATAAGAGAAGGTCAACTTCAGGGTATGTCTTTACTCTTGCAGGTGGAGCTATTAGCTGGATGTCAAAGCTACAAAACATTGTTGCTTTATCCCCTACTGATGCAGAATACATTGCTGCTTCGCATGCTTGCAAAGAGGCGGTTTGGTTGAATGGTTTGCTGGGTGAGTTTGGTAGGTTACAGGACAACATCAGTTTACTTTGTGATAGTCAAAGTGCAATACATTTGGCTAAGAATCTGGCCTATCATAGTAAATCAAAGCATATTCCAATCAAGTACCATTTTGTAAGACAAGTTATCACTAAAAGGGGAGTCTCTCTTGAAAAGGTGCATACAAAGGAAAATTGTGCAGACATGTTCACGAAACCATTTTTGTTGGAGAAGCTGCATTGGTGTTTGGCTTCTCTTGGCTTGCAGAAAAGATAAAAATAATAAACAAACAGGGTATCAGGCTAATTGTTGTCAAGGTGGAGATTGTTGAGATTTTTTCTATTTCACAAAGTAGGCAAAAATCTCTAATGTGTGACAACAATAGGAATTTGTTGCTAGATTAGCTGCAGGTTGTTGGGAGTGAGTTAATGCATCCTATATTTGCTGTAGGAGGATTTATGAGGCAGTTAGATCCTCTTAGCTATAAAACAGGTGTCCAGAAGGATTTGGTGTGTGTGTGAGCGTTTGAGAAGAAATTAATTCTCTTGTAATCTCCTATTTTGACAATAAGATTGCCAATGCCTATGTTTGGTGGACATAGCCCAGAATGGTTGGGTGAACCACGTTAAACCCTGAATCTCTTTTTGTGATGTTTGTGATCTGCTATTGCTTATATTTTGTTTAGCTACACTGACTGCTCCAACATCAATAACATGTAACAAATAGTGTACGAAACTATTCATCTGCCATTTTGAAGTCAAGTTCTCTGTCATAAAAAATTAACAGTGTATAACATATAACGGTTGGCATTCAAGAAAATGAGATAACTGATAGTGAAAGATGTGTACGCCATCTTTAATGACATGTAATAAGTTATTAAGCAGAGGATTCATCCACCTTCTCGAAGTTGAAACCTCTGCAATGATGTAATAAACAGTTGATGAAATCATTCATTGACCTTTCTGAAGTTGAAATCTCTTCAAAAAAAATAGCAGTTTAACATATTTAAAAAAATAGCAGTTTAACATATAGAATTGAAGTCTCTAAGAATATTTTCATCCGCTATAAACCAGTTGATTTGGGCAAGGTTTAGTTCTTATTAAATTATAAGTTCAATTTTTTTTAAGGAGAAGGGTGGAGACTAGAAGTCTTGAATTTGATTAAGAAGAAGGGTTGAGAATAGAAGTATTTAAAAGAAAATAATTTTCCCTAAATCTGAGAAAAAAAAAATTACAATGTTGACACATATAATTCTCTCTCTATACACTATATTCTGTGACATTTATGAAACTTGAAAAGATCGCCGAATGTGAGATTCCTTTCGCTATTCACAGAATTTAATGAACTACTGATACATGTCCAACCATCGAAGGTTTGTGCGAAGCTGTGTGCATTTAAAGATGAGCTACAACTCACTCAAGGTAAGAAATCTCCTCCGAATCGTAGTGTAGATAACTTAGTTCCAATGACATTTGAGAAACTTGTCATTCATCGTGATATAAGTATATGTACATATAGGATTGTTTAGCAAAAAATTTGTGAGAGTAATGATAAAAGATAGTTAATTATTTTACAAATTCTCATGTTTATAGAAGAGTGATAGACAAATTATAATGCAAATAGAACAATTATAATGGAAAATTAGACGATATTTATAATAAAATAAAATAATTTAATAAACAAAATTATAAGGCTTAATTCGCTGGACTTTCACGGAAATAAAAATTTCAAATAATCTTATAATAGGAGTGTTTAAATAAACATTTTTTTATGGTGGAAATGGATTCAGAAACATCCAAAACCCCATGAGCACTTAGAATTTTGAAGGGGCACCCAAAATCTTGAATTCTAACACTTGCAACATGGATGTATAAAAATTTGTGTATGATTTTATCAAAAAAAAATTAGTGCCGATCTTATCAAAATCTTGCGAGAAGTTCAATAATTTTCTAGGCAAATTTGAATGTTGCGTAGACATGGAAAATTATAATGGAAAATTTAGATGGTATTAATAAAAGTCTTAGAGAAAATTCCTTAGTTTTCCTTTTAAATTTATGTGAGTATAGATTTTTCTTAACCTTGAATTTAACAAAAGCTAGAGGGATCAATTTCCTTCACGTGTAAATGTAACACCCGAAGATGCATAAAGATTTATTGTGGTTACTATGTTTGATCTTTCTGATTTATTATTATAATTTTCTTACCCTATGTTAAGGCCAAGAAATATATATTTGGTTACCTAAATTATTGGTAATTAGGAGTTCAGATACTTTAACAAAAATAGAAATTATTTTCAATAATTAAAAGAAACAGTTACAAAAGATGTTTACCCATCATCCCTGAAGGGAGATTTAGATGGGGAAAAAGAATCCACGAGATATCCTAGAGCTGGGTGTAATAAACCAGTTGGACAGTTTGTAAAATGTACAGGATTTGAGGCAGGACAATCTGGAGACCCAAGGTACTTCACTGTGCTTGGAATTATCTTAACTCTGAACAAAAGAAATTGCTCAGGGGAGATTCCCAACATAATTGTGAGGCTCATGGCTAGGAGGAGAGACTTTCCATAAAGGATTGAAGTTACATGTTTACAAATATTGAACATACAAGTAACACATAAATTTTCATTTACGAATTGATGTTGGACTATGGAAAATTACTTGTCTAAGTAATAGAACAAACTAAGGAGTGAAATTCCTTGAAAATACATTAGAATAGAGAATATAATTTACCAGATTCACAATAATAAAAAAAAAAGAGTAGAGAGTATGTTACAACAATACATGAAAGATAGAAAGTAATACAAGTAATGTATGAAGACATATCTCAATATGCTCTTCAAGTTGTAAGGGTAATTTTATGATAAGTAGTAGAAATAATCTGTGTAATATGCTACAAGGCTACTATATAAAGAATCTGTGTAATATGCTACAAGATTACTAAAGAGTTAATCTATGTAATATGCTACAAAGCTATTGTAGAAATAATCTGTGTAATATGCTACAAGATTGCTGTAGAATTAATTTGTGTTTATGTAAATATGATTCAACTTGAACAATAACTTAAAGTAAGGTTCTCCATAATAGCATGGGCTCAACAACCTAAATTTTTCAACATGAAAAAACCCCAAAAAACCTTTCAGTGTATAACTTTATCTATAAAAGATGAATAATAGAGAAAAAATTTAGGAAAACTAACAGTTGATCAAGTGTAGATCATTCAAAACCTTGCAAGTGATGTGCACAATGTTTAATCATTTTTACACAGTTAATTAATTAAAAGAAAAACTGAACAAGTCTCAACGTAAGGCCTCAGCTCGGTACTCAGTTCCTTTCGTCGAGCTGTTAAACATATAACATATAAATATTCATGAACCAGAGGTGAGTTTTTCCCAACCTGGAAACAACCACGGAGGACGTAAACTCCGAAACCCATAAAGGACGGTGTCCTAGACACATAATTAACTGAGAAGATATAGTAAAATACCTACACACAAACGCCAACAACCATGGAGTCAATATGAGAATAAACATGCATATTAAGTAAAATGCATGATGCTGAGAGGAGGGGCGTCCTCACCTGAGACTTGAAGGTTCCAACATTGACCAACCCACCCGCATCGCAACAAATATCAACATTAAACAATTCTAGAATCGAGAATCTATAAAATTCTATAAACTTTAGATATCCAAGGCCTATGGGCTTACCTACCAAAAATGGTTTTCAGAGCTGAGTATTTCCCGTAGTAATAGAAGACCATCAAGCCACCCCTGGACTGTGGAGGTAATCAATTAAACTTTGCACCAGGCAGAGGTTCCAAGAGGAAGACAAGCTCACATAGTGCAGAGAATCGAAATAGCATATGGACAAGTTGTTAAGGTTACCTGCCTTCGTGGGACTGACCATAAGACCGATGGAAAACAACGAAATGATCATGTGTTGGCTTGAAAACCTCAATAAAAAATTTCATTATAGAGCAGCAAGACCCCAAGGGCCAACAACAATGAATGACTCCACCATCTGTCGGACGTGAAAAATTGGTTAGGGGGTTAAACCTTAAACCCTCCCCACCGTCAGATTACTTGGAAGAGATCAACAAACATGAAATGATATAGGTGTTGCAAGGGATCATCACCAACTGGAAGACACATGAAGCAAACTCGGCTACCAGTGTGTCACATGTTCCAGCGTACAAGAGCCAGCTAACTAAGCTATTGTCATGGATGGCTACCCCGCTAGGGGCCATCTGCACATTAATTACTATCCACGACATTTACATCACTAACTACGAAGTGTAATGAAACACATGAAAAGCATATAAGTGTTGTCCTATGTTTTTGATCTTGCTTTAATTGCACATTAATATTTCATGTAAACTCACTGCAAGTTTGATTTCTTAATGCCTATTATATATATGTGTTTAATTTATTTTTTATTATGTATGTTACATAGTTTAAGGTTTTAGTTGTTACAAATGGTATTAGAGCTCAGGTCATACACTAAGACTCTTTGGGAATTATATATATTTTAAATGAATGTGATTTATTTAAATTAACTAAGTAAATATATGTGTGAATACAAAGAGCCACATCAATACAAAAAGGGTTAGAATGCAGAGGAGCTGAGGACCACCAAACCCGCCAGAAAAAACTTATCTGAATGCTAACCCTGATATTTGGATACAATTGGGTGAGGAATATTATCAAGCTAATGCAGTTTTACTCGAAACCGTTAAGTAGTTGCGTGCGGAGATGACAAAAGTTAATAACATACAATGAACGACTACTTCTAGAATAGGAAAAAATTCCCAGAATTTTGTCCAATCGACAGAACCAACGACATCCAAACCCTATTGTTGAAGACAGGAAGAAGACTCCAATGGCTCAGTATCGAGAGTAAAATGCTGAGTCTGCTGAAAAACATGGGGGAGACGAATAAGGATACTCAGACAATGTTTCTTACCAGCGCAAGACAAAAAGACAAAAATCTGAATTACAAGGAGAATTTAACAAGATTAAACCATCACTCTCTGAAAGGGAATATGAAAAGGCAGTTAAAGCTTGGTTAATTGATATGAGGAAATATTTTCAAATTTATGTTTACACCAATAAACTGAAAGCATGATTGGTCGTTTTTCAGATAAGAGCTACCCTTTGGTGGGAAGAAATCAAAATTGTGAGGAAAATTGATGAGGAATAGATTACGTGGAATGAATTCCAAAAGAATTTCAAAGATAAGTATCTAACTGAATGTTATTATGACGAAAAAGCAAAAGAATTTCATGAGTTAAGATTGGGAACCTTAACCATGGATGAATATGTAACATGATTCACCTCCTTACTACGCTATGTACCTTATATGCAAGAGGAAAAGGCCAAAATTGATCAGGTGCAAGGAGCTAAAGTATTCTAAAAAATCGACTTAACATCTGGCTATGACCAAATAACGATAAAGGAGGAGGACATTTACAATATTGCATTTTGGACTCATTATGGTCATTATGAGTTTGTGGTGTTTCCATTTGGCCTCACAAATGCCCCAGCTACCTTTATGAGTTTGATGCACGGTATTTTCCAGCCCTATCTTGATAAATTTGTACTGATTTTTATTGACAACATTTTAATATACAGTAAGAATCAGGAGGAGCATAAAGAGGATCTCAGGATAGTGTTGCAAACACTGCGGGAAAATCAGTTATATGCTAAATTTAGCAAGTGTGATTTTTTCAAAGATCAGATTGAATACCTGGGTCACGTTATATCAATAGATGGAATAGCAATGGACCCATAGAATATCAAAATCATTATGGAATGGACCGCTCCATAGAATGTTGCTCATATCAGGTCATTCCTAGGTTTGGCTAGGTACTACTGTCAGTTCATCGAGGGATTTTCAAAAATCACTTTCCCAATGACCTCTTTACAGAAAAAGGCATGCACTTTCCAATGGACAACTGAATGTTAGCAAAGATTTGAAAGACTAAAACACCTACTTACCACTGCACCTGTGTTAAAGGTAGCAGATCCAAAAAATTCTTTCATGGTTTGCACGGATGCGAGTAAAGGTGTTAGCGGGGTGCTAACACAAGAAGGAAAATTTATTGCTTATGAATCATAGAAATTGAAGGAATATGAACAATGATATTCTACTTATGACTTGGAATTGACGGCGGTAGTGCATGCACTTAAAATGTGGCAACACTACCTGTTGGGGAAGAAACTTTTGTTGTTAATAGATCATAGGAGCCTTACAAATTTCTTCAACCAGTCTAACTTAAATGCTTGACACGCAAGATGGACAACATTTTTAAGTGAGTTCGGTTTTGAAATGAAACATCTGAAAGGGAAGGAAAATCAAGTGTCCAAAGCTTTGACTAGGAATGTACATTGTATTTATGAGGTCCAAATTAGCCAATTATGCTCAAATATCCCTGAAATCATAAAGGAAGCATCTCTCAAAGATCCAGAGTACATTTTTCTTTAGCAGCAGAGAAAGGAAGCCTTGTTGAAAGGGGAAAATTTTGATTTTGAAATAAATCTGACAACATCCTTACCTTCAAGGACATAAGCTATGTTCCTAACCAAAATTTTGTTAAACAATTGATATTGGATGAGTTTGATAGGAAACCATGTGCTGGCCACCCAGGTTACAAAAAACTGTTTTCAGCCATCAAGAAAGGGTTTTTTTTGGCCCGGGTTAAGGAAGGATGTCACTGAGTACTTGTCCAAATGTTTCGACTGCCAGCTGGTGAAGGAAAAGCATTAGCATTTTGCTAGTTTGTTGAAACCATTTCCCATCCCCAAATGGAAATGGGAGACCATATCACTAGACTTCATCACCATCTTACCTTGCACCAGGAAGCAACAAGACTCAATTATGGTGGTGGTAGACAAATTGAGCAAAAATGCTCACTTAATACCTATGAAATCCAATTACAAAACTGTGGAAATCATAAACATATTTATGAAGGAAATTTTTCATTTGCACGAAATACTGAGGCTGGTAATTTCTCATAGGGATGTAAAATTAACATCCACATTCTGGAAAAATCTCTTTGTATGATTGGGTACCCAGATCCAATTTAGTACTGCATACCATCCTCAAACAAACAAACAAATTGAGCGGGTAAATCAAGTGTTGGAGGACATGCTATGCATGTTTGTGATGCAAAAACCACATAAGTGGGAGGACTATCTCCACCTAGTGGACTTTGCATATAGTAATGGACATCATGAATCACTGGGCTTGAACACTTTGAGGTGTTGTATGGAAGAAGGCACAGGGTACTCATAGATTGGAATAATCCATTTAATAAGCTAGCATTGGGTCTCGACATGCTAGCATAAATGGAGTAGACTGTTAAGAAGGTTCGACAAAATTTATGGGCTGCATAAGTTAGGCAGAAAATGTATGCAGATAAAAAGAGGACATACAAAGAATTTTAGCAAAGAGATCACGTATATCTAAGAGTAAAGCATCTAAAAGGTTCCTTACAATGGAGGGGTTGTGCTAAGTTAGCACCCTGATACTATGGACCTTTTCAAGTCATGGAATGGATTGGGTCGGTAGCCTCTAAGCTTGTGTTAGCAAGCCACATTCGGGTCCGCAATGTTTTACATGTGTCCTTGCTAAAAAATTGTGTACAATCCTCAACATATCATTAGCTGGTAAAATATTCAGGTAATCCGTTAAGTGGAATATATGACTTTTGGATAAACTGCTTTCAAGAGGTTGTGATTGTGAATTGTTTATGTGTAGGTTGAGCCAAAAGGAGATTTCATGGACAAACCACTTCGATTTCTCGATCAAAGAGAAAGCACCTTGTGGAGGCAAGCCATCACCGAGGTTAAATTTCAGTGGAAGCACTTTGGTCTGGATGAGGCCACTTGGGAAGAGGAGGAATTTATGCCAAAAGCTTATTCGATGTTATTTTATTAAAGAAGAAAGAACACCAGGGACAATGTTCCTCATATTGGCGGGAGATGTAACACCCCAAGATGCATAAAAATTACTGTGGTTACTAAGTTTCATCTTTACCATTTATTACTTTAATTTTATTACGATATGTTGTTAAATAATAAGTGACTGAAGTTGGAAGGCCAGGAAATATATATTTGGTTACCTAAATGATTGGTAATTAGGAGTTCAGATACTTTAACAAAAATAGAAATTGTTTGCAATAATTAAAAGAAATAGTTACAAAAGATAGTTACCCATCTTCCCTGAAGGGAGATTTAGATGAGGGAAAAAGAATCGAGGAGATATCCTAGAGCTATGTGGAATAAACCAGTGGGAGAATAGTCAAGGATAGTCTATAAAAAGTACAGGACTTGAGGTGGGATAGTCAATCGGGAGGCGCAAGGTACTTGATTGTGGCAAGAATTATCTTAACTGTGAAAAGAAGAAAGTGCTCGGGGGAGAGTCTGGATGTAATTGCCAGGCTTGCGGCTAAGAGGAGAAAGTTTCTTGAAACGATTGAAGTTACACTTTTGAAAATATTGAACAAATAAGTAACACATGAATTTTCATTTACGAATTTATGCTGGACTGTGGAAAATTACATGTCTGCATGATAGAACAACCTAAGGAGTGAAATTCCTCTAAAATACATTAGAATAGAGAATTCCATTTACCAGATTCACAACAAAAAAAGAGTAGACAGTATGTTATGGCAATACATGAAAGATAGCAAGTAATAAGAGTAATATAAGAAGAGATATCTCAATATAGTAGATAAACACTTATGTGCTCTTAAATATGTAAGGGTAATTTTATGATAAGTAGTAGAAATAATCTGTGTAATATGATATAAAGCTATTGTAGAAATAAGCTGTGTAATATGCTACAAGATTACTGTAGAATTAATTTGTGTTTATATAAATATGATTCAACTGGAGCAATAACTTAAAGTAATGTTCTCCATAATAGCAAAGGCTCAACAACCTGAATTTGTTAGCATGACGAAAGCCCAAAAAACCCTCTAGTGTATAACTTTAGCTATAAAAGATACATAATAGAGAAAATGTTCAAGAAAGCTCACAGTCGATCAAGTGTCGATCGTTCAAAACCTTGCAAGTGTCATGCATAATGTTTAACCATTTTTACACAGTTAATTAATTAAAAGAAACACCTAATGAGTTTCGGTGTAAGGCCTCGGATCGGTACTCAGTTCCTTTCACCGAGCAGTTAAACATTTAGCAAATAAATATTAATGAACTAGAGGTGATTTTTCCCCAACCTAGAAACAACCACGGAGGATGTAAGCTCCTAAACCCATAAAGGTCATTGTCCTAGCCACATAATTAATTAGGCAGATATAGTAGAATACTTACACATAAACACCAACAGCCATGGAGTTAGCATGAGAATAAACATACGTATTATGTAAAATGAATGATGCTGAGAGGAGGGGCATCCTCACCTGAGCCCACCTATATCGCAATAAATATCATCATAATAGAGAATCTATAAACTTCTATAAACTTCAGAGCTTTAAGGCCTACGGGCTTACCTACCAGAAATGGTTGTCGGAGCAAAGTATTTCCCATAGTAACGGAAGACCATTGAGCCACCCTAGAGAGTGGAGGCAATCAATTCAACTCTACACCAGGATGAGGTTCCAAGCAGAATATAAGCTCACACATTGCAAAGAATCGAAATAGCATATGGATAGGTTGTTAGGGTTACCTTCCTTCACAAGACTGACCATAACACCCATCGAAAACAATGGAAGGATTGAATGTGCCAGCCTAAAACCCTCACTGAACAATTTCATTGTAGAGTAGTAAGACCCCAAGGGCCGAAGAAAAAAATGACTCCACCATCTGCCGAACGTAGAAAATTGGCTAGTGGTTAAACCGTAAACCCTCCCCACCGTCGCACTGCCTGGTAGAGGTCAACGGACATGAAACAATACAGGCGTTGCAAGGGATCATCCCGAGTTGGTGGATGCATGTAGCAAACTCGGCTACGAGTGTGCCACGTGTTCCAGCGTACAACAACCTTTTAACCAGGGTTTGGTCATTGATGGCTACACCACTGGGGGCCATGTGGACATTAATTACTATCCACCACATATACATTGCTAACTTTGAAGTGTAATGAAACACATGAAAACCATACAAGTGTTGTCCTGTGCTTATAGTCTTACTTTACTTGCACATTAATATTTCATGTAAATACATTGCAGGTTTCTTTTCTCAATGCGTGTTATAGAAATGTGTTTAATTTTTTTTATGATGTATGTTCGATAGTTTAAGGCACATTAATATTTCATGTAAACTCATTGCATGTTTCATTTCTCAATGCGTGTTATAGATATTTGTTTAATTTTTGTATTATTATGTATGTTCCATAGTTTAAGGTTTTTGTTGTTACATTAAACTTAGTTTTTAGAGTGCAAAAATAATTTGTAATTTTTTGTTTTTTAGCTTGTGTTTTTTAATGTTATAGAGAATACATAGTATGGGTATTGAGTTATTTCATCAATGGAGATTAAACTAGTATTTTTTGTTATTAATACATTTTTAAATATATTTAAATACTAATTTATATTGAAATATTTTATTCATAACCCACAAATATTCTATTCTATACAACATTAAAAAAAATGTCTTTTAACTTTTTTTCTATATATAGATATATATCATGTGTTAAAATATTTTTGAAAAGTATAAGGTGTAAGCATCTGACTCACATAATTTTTGTCATGTGGACAATTAATTAAATATGGATAGATTTTTTATTTGTTATTAATATTATAAACGACATTGTATTATATTTAGAGAATATTTTATTTTCATTTTAAGCGGGACGTACATAATTACATATCACATTCACAATGGAGTATAGAACCAACATAGATCTATGTAACATACGCCGAGAGATATCAAATTTATTCACCTACAAACTTATTTACGTGCAAAATACCATGTATAATTTTTCATGATTTCAATTCTATTTTTGAATACTATATAGAGTATATATATCACTAAATAAAAATTATAACATAAACAATATAACCTTATTTTTATTTTAAAATGGAAAGATCGACCAAAAATGTACATATCCTTTCATATTAAGTTTTAGAGTAAACCTCTAAGCTTAATAAATATCTACTATAATTTTAAATATATATTTATTTTAACTACAAGTTTGTATGTTATGATTAAAAAATGCAATACATAATTGTGAAACACAACATGTAGTGATAAAAGGGAAAAGTGCATTCCAATGAGAGGAGAAGCAATGGGCATGATGATATAAATATGAGAGTGATGAAGTGAGAGCATGCACATGCCTGTATAAAAAGACGGATGAGCACTATTATATTGGATGTTTAAATTTAATGTTTAAATTGATATACGTTTTTCTAAAAAAAATATTTATTAACATTGAAAATCAATTAAAAGAGAGGTGAAATTTTTTATTTTTTATTTTGACATAAATTATAATGGTTTAAGGAATTTTAGTTCTTTAAAACATAGATATTAAAAAAAAAAAAATCCTTTTGGATTTGGAAACTTTATCCATAAGCAAATTTTGCTCTCAATAATCGAAATTTTATTATATTAAAATTTCTAAATAATATTTGCATTTTATATTAACAAAAATAAGTTTAAGTCAAATATTTTTATGAAGTAAAAAATAATTGTTGAATTGAGGCTTTTGTGATTCATATCAGGTTTTTGAAAGAAGTGTAAGGGTTGATAAAACAATAAATAAAAGAGAGATATAACAAAGAGGAATATTACAAAGATAAGTTAAATAGTAGAGGACGAGTTGAAAAACCAAATCATAGCTGCATGTTAGATAGAGAGAGCAGGTCCTCAAATGGTTAAATTTGACTTGAAGACGACTATAATTGATTGGACAACTAGGTTGTACGAATAGCTACTACGAAAGGCTAAGTTTGACTAGGGACCAAGACAAAGAAATAGGGAGAGGAAAAACTGTTATTTAATTAATTTTTATTTATTACCAAATGCTAGAGTATAGAGTACGAAACCACACTTGTAGGTTTAAAATAAGTTGACAAATAAAATATGATGTGATTTTCGTTGAAAGCTCCTCTCATAAAAAATAATGTCAAATAATCTTAACCTAAGAATTAGCACATTCCACTAGTTAATTTATAGAGAAAATGTGATCAGCAAAAGCTCTAACCAAAATCTTAATAAATGAAAGTATTATATGCATTAAAACAAATCATGAAAAACCATCCCAAACTTCCAGTTATTGGTGATTGGAGATGCTGCTTCCTTTACCAAAAATGCAAAATCGTTTAAAAAAAATTATTAGGTCACCAAATCGAAAGCCTCAATTAGAACATGAACACTTAAAAAGAGGAATTGGATGTCACCCCTCATTAATATAGTGAAGATTTTTTAGTTTCTAATACTCTAATATTGGAGTATTATTTATATTTATTTATTTATAATTAAAAAAATTTATATTGAAAATCTATAATGATAGAATTTGTAATAGAGATGGTAAAATGTTGATCCATAGGACCTACATTGCTATGGATGTGGATGAGATATGAGAAGACATATATGATGTATCTCTCACTAATAAGGCACAAAAAGCCATATACAAAGAGTCAAAGGAAAGTGTTCTCTCTACTAATTAAACATTATCTCTAAGAATGTTTTCATAGGTTATAAACTAGTTGGATTTGGGTAAGGTTATGGACTCAAATTTTATTTAAAAAAAGAATTAAAGATTGGATTTGGGTAAGGTCATAGACTCAAATTTTATTAAAGAAAATAGTTGAGGATAGAAGTTATTAAGAACAAAATAGACTTCCCAAAAAATATGATGCAGGAGCATCTAACCCCCCCTTAATCAAAAGAGGAATCCAAAGCAGAGAAAATAGGGGAAAATCTATTTAAACAGATCTAGATTGATGGAACTAATAAAGTATCAAGAAGACTTTAGTTAATGTAATCTGTCATATGTATTCTATATTGAGCTTTAAGGTTTCAATTAAGTGATTCATGGAGAGGGTTGATTGCAAGGATAATTTTAGGGGCGAATGTTCGCCCTTTGGCGAAATTAAGGGGTTTTAAATTTTTAGTGGGCGAATATTTTGTATCATAGTACATTTTTACAAATCACCTTAAATAGCCCACCTTATTTTAAGGGAGAGGGTAAAAAAGGTAAATTTATCCCTTGAAATTAGGACTTACAAACTTCCATTCGCCCATTTTCAAGAATAAGTTTTATTTAAGTGAATCCATTCGCCCATTTTCAAGAATAGGTTTTACTTAAGTGAATCCTATGGGCCAAATACCATATTTATAAAAGAGGTATGGTAAATTAATAAAAATATAAATAAATGAGAGGTATGGTAAATAAATAAAACATTTTTTATATTTACTCCATAAGTCACCTTATATACATGTAAGGGTGTAAACAAATAAAAATATAAGTAAAGTGGAGGTATGGTAAATAAATAAAACGTCGTTTTATACTTACTCAAAAGGTATGGTAAATAAATAAAAATATAAATAAACTAGACGTATCGTAAATAAATAAAACCTCTTTTTATATTTAGTCCATAACCCTTGTTCTATTTATGAAGGCTCAAGAAAGAGGTTTTATTTAAGTGAATCCTATGGGCCAAATACCATATTTGTAAAAGAGGTATGGTAAATTAATAAAAATATAAATAAACGAGAGGTATGGTAAACAAATAAAACATTTTTTTATATTTACTCCATAAGTCACCTTATATTTACGAACACTCAAAAAATGGGTTATATTTAGGTGAAACCTATGGCCAAAATACTATGGGACAAATACCATGGACTAGATTGTTATTAATACCATGCAAAAAACCATTATTAACCCTAATATTAGAATTAATAAAAATAAAAATGGCACATGGTATTGACCCATGGTATTCACCAAAATGGCTCATGGTATTGACCCATGGTATTCACCTGGAATGTAGCCTATTTAAATGGGGAATTAAACCAGCATGTAGCCTATGCTAAGATTCACTAGGACTTTACAAAGTTTTATTATTTAGTGAAAGACTAGCCAAGATCTTACAAGCTTTTATAATTAAGTAAATATTCGCCATGCCTGGTGAGAGATTCGCCAAAAAATTATATATACATATTATATTATTGATAAAATCGCCTTCCATTTTTCCTATATACCATGGAGATTCGCCCATTTATTATATTTATAAATTTAGTGGGGGTTCTTAAAATTTTCCCTGGTTGATTGGATCCTTTCAGGGATCCGATCCAATGTTCCTTATATATATGTTGATGAACTTGAGTGTTCGAGATATATCGTAAGATAGATAGAAAGTGTAAAACCGAGAGTATTCAAATGTAGTCAAGGTATAAACTGTTTTAAGGTTGTGATGCCTTAGACCTGTAATCATATTGTGTATAACATAAAGTGTGGTTCAATGTTGATTTTGTGCTTGTGTGTATTTCATATATATATATATATATGTGTGTGTGTGTGTGTTAATGGCTCAAAGTCCTGTTTGTTAGTGTGTTGATCGACCATCGATCATAGTAGGATTGATGACGATCCAATGAAATATTTTTATATGTGGAGTCATGGTGTGAACGCAGGTGTGGTAGAGGAATTGTTTTTAAAGTGTAGATTGCATCAAAACGGTGAGATCAAACCAAGGAAGAATAGCGAAGAGATGAAGTATCGACAAACTAGGGCATTGGATCTTATAGATCAATGGTTAGGATTTTATCGCATCAGTGGAACCCTTTTGGGTGTTATCGGACCCTGACCATCGAGAAGAGCGACTGTGATAATGCGATGGATCATGGATCGTCGAATCGAGAATCTAGATCGATGAGCCAGATCTGATCGCTAATCACATATAGGAGCAGTCAAGGGACAATGCTATAGCGCCGATGTGGTGGAACACCGATACACTGGTAGCGATAATTCGGTGATCAGAGGCTTCGCTAATTGGAGGTCGGGCAATCAACGAAGTGAAAAAGGTTGGAGCAAAGAGTGGACCCGACAGATATATAGATCTGGGGAATTGTTTTTGAAGTTCGAACAAATGGTTCGGAGCGGGTTTTCCATGCTTTTTCCCATGTATTTCCTATGTTCCGATAGTTGTATGGCCATGGGGTTTTAAGGCAGGAACGAATAATTTAAAAAATTCTTATAGTATAATGGCTTCGATAAAGTGTAAGTCCACGGTTTAAAGGCTTAAACCCTAAATGAACTCTTCTGATAGGCTTTGTGGGCCATAACCCACAGGCCTCAGGATCGATTATTGATGTGAAAGGGGAAACTAGTTATACCCCTATTTTCCATTTCATCAAGTGGTATCAGTGCAGGGAAAGAATTTCTTGTGAGAAGGAAGAAAGTGTACAAGTAGAAGGAGAAGAGGTACAATTGATAAAGCTAGACAGTTATGATCTTACTGTCATGCAGATAGTGACAACAGAAGGTGAGAATATTTGCAGCAACCTAGAGCAAGGTGTGCTCAATTGGTTCTAGAGAAGAGAACCAGAAGGATGCCCAAAGACTGAGTGAGGAGGGCTTGGTGAGGTGTTGTGTAGCAGAGGAAGACTGTTACTGTAGAGGTTGGTTGTAGCTCACAGAAGATCATGAAGACAGTTCCACTGAGATGTGGGTAGAATTGCTAAGGACAAGGAGAAGAATATGACTAGGAGGTCATAAATTTTGTGCCTCGGGAGCCTGATGAAGGAGCATCTATCGCCCCCTAATCAAAGGAGGAATCCAAGGCGGAGCATAGAGGAGACATGGACCATCAGATCAAAACAAGGGAAATTTTGTTTAAACAGAGCTAGATTGATGGAACTAATAAAGTCTCGAGAAGACTTTAGTTAATGTAATCTGCCATACGTATTCTATAGCAAGCTTTAGGGCTTTAGTTAAGTGATTCATGGAGAGGGTTGATCAGATCCTTTCAGTGATCCAATCCAATGTTCCTTATATATCTGTTGATGAACCTGCGTGTTCGAGATATATTGTAAGATAGATAGAAACTGTAAAACTGAGATTATTCAAATGCAGTTGAGGGAGAAACCGTTCCATGGCTTTGATGCCTTAGACTTGTAATCATATTATGTATAATATAAAGTGTGGTTGAGTGTTGATTCTGCGCCTGTCTGTATTTCATATATATATATAAATATATATATATATATGCATTAATGGCTTGAGGTACAATTTGTGAGTGTGTTGATCGACCATCGATCATGGTAGGATCGATTGTGATCCAATGAAATATTTTTATATGTGGAGTCGTGGTGTGAACGCAGGTGTGGCAGATGAACTGGTTTTAAAGTGAAGATTCCATCAAAATGGAGAGATCAAGCTAAGGAAGAATCACGAAGAGATGAAGTATCGACAAACTAGGGATGTTGGATCTTATAGATCAATGATTAGGATTTTATCACATTGGCGAAACCCTTTTGGGCGTTATCAGACCCTGACCATCAAGAAGAGCGATTGCGATAATGTGATGGATCATGGACCGTCGGACCGAGAGTCCAGATCGACGGCCCAGATTTGATCGCTAATCGCATATTAGAGCAGTCAAGGGACAATGTGATAGCGCTGACGTGGTGGAGCGTTGATATGCCGATAGTGATAAGTCAATGATCAGAGGCTTCATTGATCAGAGGTCAGGTGATTGACGCAGTGGAAAAGGTTAGAGCAGAGAGTGGACCCAACAAATATATAGATCCTGGTGAATTGTTTTTGAAGTCCAAAAAAGGGTTCAGAGCGGGTTTTCCATGGTTTTACCCGTGTATTTCCTGTGTTTCGTTAGTTGTATGGTCACGAGTTTTTAAGGCAGGAACAAATAATTTAAAAGCTTCCATAGTATAATGGTTATGATAAAGTGTAACTCCACGGTTTAAACTCTTAAAGCCTCAAGTAACGCTTCAAGTAGGCTTTGTGGGCCATAACCCACAGGCCTTAGGATCTATTATTGATATGAAAGGGGAAATTGGTTATACCCCTATTTTCCTTTTCATCAAAATATCTAAGAGAAAAAAATTACAGATACATATTATTCTTTGTATACACTATATTGTGTGAGATTTATGAAACTTGAAGAGATCACACAATGTGATATTCCTTTCACTATTCACATAATTTAATGAACTAATGATACCTATCCAACCATCGAACATTTTTTCAAAGCGATGTGCATTTAAGGATGAGCTACAGGTGGCTCAAGCAATGAAATCTCCTCCCAACAGTAGTGTGGAAACTTGGGTTCCAAAGATATTTGAGAAACATTTCATTCATGGCGACACAAGCATATGTAGATATAGGTCCTTTACCGATAAATTTGTGAGAGTCACGATAAAAAAAATATTTATTTTACAAATTTTAATGTTTCTAGAAGAGATAAATTATAATGGAAAATTTAGATCATATTATTAATAAAATAAAAAAAAGTGATATACAAAATTATAATGGAAAATTTAAATGATATTAATAAAAGGGTTAGAGAGGATTTTTTTAATTTTTATTTAAATTTATATTAGTATAGATTTATTTTAACTATTAATTTAAGAGAAGTTAAAATGTATCAAAAGTTTTCAAGTATAAATTTATTTTAGGATGAATAATAACATTAAATTATTTCATCACTCTAAATTAAACTAGTTTTTTTGTTAGTAATGTATTTTTAAGGATAAGTTAATATTAATTTATATTAAAATACTTTGTTCGTAACCCAAATATTTTATTCTATAAAACATTAAAATATTTTTGATAAGTATAAAATTTAAGCAACTTATTCAGATATTTTTTTTTTACTTCTAATTAGTTTACATGAAACTATAGGCTATTTGGACAATTAATTAAATATACATAGCACATATATATATATATATATATATATATATATATATATATATATATATATATATATATATATATATATATATATATATTTATATTTATCTTTTATTTAGAAAATATTTTATTTTTATTTTAAGAAGTACAGATATACTTGCATTTCACATATTTTATTTTTATTTTAATAAAAACAAACCTACACATCTCTTTCACAATAAATAATAAAATAAATTTCTCCTTTTAATAAATATATACTATAATTTTAAATATGTATTTCTTTCAAATAAGCTTTTGTGTGTTGTACTAAAAAAAGTACAATACATAAATATGAGACCACTAGATATCATTTTTGGGATTCAACTGCGTTAAGTAAGTCATTCAAACGTATGACCATTTCCATGAGAGGTAGTCGTAACTGACTAATTTCTCATGATTTTTGAATAGTTCACTTAGCACTCATTGCATCGGGTGATGCTGGTGAAGAAGTGGGATTGAAACTAGTGAAATGTGGAGAACGAATCACATAGCATCAATCATCACTTCCGGGGCTTGCACCCGGTAACCAAGACTTCCCAGGAGGTCACCCATCCCAGAACTCCTCTGGCTCAAGCGCGCTTAACTGTGGAGTTTTTCCACAATCAAGCCCACTTAGCTTGCTACCCCATTTGCAAAACCTTAGCAAGTATTGTGCCTCATGAACCATTCAAGTAGAGATCCCTTGACTCTTTTTGAATTTAAGTATGGGGGATTTACGCAGTGCATTATATTAGATATCATTTTTGGGATTCAACTGTGTTAAGTAAGTCATTCAAACGTATGACCATTTCCATGAGAGGTAGTCGTAACTGACTAATTTCTCATGATTTTTGAATAGTTCACTTAGCACTCATTGCATCGGGTGATGCTCACAGGGGTGAAGAAGTGGGATTGAAACTAGTGAAATGTGGAGAACGAATCACATAGCATCAATCATCACTTCCGAGGCTTGCACCCGGTAACCAGGACTTCCCAGGAGGTCACCCATCCCAGAACTCCTCTGGCTCAAGCGCGCTTCACTGTGGAGTTTTTCCACAATCAAGCCCACTTAGCTTGCTACCCCATTTGCAAAACCTTAGCAAGTATTGTGCCTCATGAACCATTCAAGTAGAGATCCCTTGACTCTTTTTGAATTTACGTATGGGGGATTTACGCAGTGCATTATATTAGATATCATTTTTGGGATTCAACTGCGTTAAGTAAGTCATTCAAACGTATGACCATTTCCATGAGAGGTAGTCGTAACTGACTAATTTCTCATGATTTTTGAATAGTTCACTTAGCACTCATTGCATCGGGTGATGCTCACAGGGGTGAAGAAGTGGGATTGAAACTAGTGAAATGTGGAGAACGAATCACATAGCATCAATCATCACTTCCGGGGCTTGCACCTGGTAACCAGGACTTCCCAGGAGGTCACCCATCCCAGAACTCCTCTGGCTCAAGCACGCTTAAATATGAGACCACTATTATATTGGAGCTTTATATTTAAGGTTTAATTTGATGTACTTTTTTAAACAAAATGTTTTTTAATAGAGGTGTTTTCGTTTTCCTTTTGGCGTGTAATTTATGGTATTTTTAATCGTTTAAAGTTTTTTATTTTTAAAAAACATATATGTAAGAGAAGGAAATCCTTTTTTCTCTCCATTTTGGATTTGGTAACTCTATGGATGAGGCAAATTTTGTTATCAATAATTGAAATTTGATTATGTTAAAAATTCTAAATATCATTTGTACTTATTAGTAATTGAAATTTTATTTTATTATGTTAAGAATTTTAAATAGTATTTTTATTTCTATTAATAAAAAAAGTTAAATGTATAATTAAAATATTTTGATGAAACAAAAAGTAATGTGAAACTTGGGCATTGGCACATTCTATTAGTCAGCTTATATAGAATATAATAAGCAAGGGCTCTAACTAAAATCTTGATAAATGGAATTATTATATGCATTAAAACAAATCATCAAAAACTTATTTTAAAAGCATTCCAAAATTAGGGATTTTGGTCATCGAAGATGTTGTTTCATTTAAAAGAAATGAAATTATAAAATAATAATAATAAATAAATAAATAAGTCAACAAATAGAAAGTGTTAATTAGAGTATTGTACTTAAAAAGAGGAATTGGATGTCATTTCTTAGTAAAATAGTAAGAACATGGAGTTTTTTTTTTTTTTAAATTTTAACTGCTTTAATATTTCAATAGTATTTGTATTTATTTAATTCTAATAATAAAGTTAAAAGAATCGATGTTTAGAATTCATAATTATAAAATTTGTAGTAGAGTTGGTGAGTGTAATAAAATTGAAGTTTATCAGGTGGAATAAATTCACAAAAATATTTTTGAAAATGAATGGATCATTAGGTTGATCCATGGGACCTAGATTTCCATGGACGACATATGAGAAGATCTATATGACGCGTCTCTCATTAATAGCGCACAAAAATAATATACAAAGTGTCAAAGGAAAGTGTTCTCTCTATTAATTAAACACTATGTCAAATATGTGTGTGATATATATCATAAGGTATGAAAGATGGTTCTTTATATAAGTTTTTGTCTATTTATTTGTAGTTGAAATATATAAAATTTATTATCCACTATTTAGTATATTAATTTGTTTTTTTGTTGTAGATTGTGAGGTGGTATTTTCCTATAACTAGCGAGAATTTTATCTCACACATAATGAGAATTATGTGTAATTATCAAGATATAGGAATCAAACATCACAAAACATATGCATGTCTTAATGGTCCTAATATATATTAAGGGCAACATATATTAAAGTTTGAATGCCTTGAATTTGGAATGAATTCATGTCACATGAATTAGATAAGAAAATAAGGTGTCCTTCCAAGGTTCTTTGTCATATCCCCCATAATTCCATCCTTTGAATGACTGTTCCGCTGCAAAAGCATAACACAATATATGGATTACCATGCATGATAGAGAAGTGAAGATAAAATTTTATGAATGCCTATGGACCCACCAAGAAAATATGACCCACTCTTAAACAAGAACCTTGTAATGTTAGACTATGAATGGTAGCTAATGGTGTTAATCTATTTGTACAACTTGGATCCATTTCCTAATGTTGACCATTTTTAGTTATAAACAAAACATTCTTTATTGAATGTCAAAAATGAGGTAGCATGTCATGTTGGCATTAATTTTTCTAGGTATTTAGTGTTTGGAATGTTGAAAATATACTAGTTCATTTTTTTTGTTACATTTTTTATTTACAATGAATTAATTATTTGTGGTTCACAATAACCAAGTAAGTGCAAAGTTAGACATACAAATGAATATCATTTTCCTTTTAGTAACGAAGTTTTAAATTCATAGGGTGACATCATTATGTATAGATCTCTAAACCAATCTCCAAACCAATAGGTTGGGAAGAATTCCAATTCTATAGAATAATTACATGGATAATGTATGATGCCCCGAGGTTAAGACATTTTTTAATTATATCTATCTATCTATCTATCTATCTATCTATCTATCTATCTATCTATCTATATATATATATATATATATATATATATATATATATATATATATATATATATATATATATATATATATATATATATATATATATATATTTCACTATTTTTTTAAGCGTGTTTCCTTAGAAATTTATTTCAATTAGTTCTATATTTATTATTTTTTTTTGAAATTATTAAGCCCAAGGAAACCCCTAGGTACCAAATATGTGTGTAATGTATATGATAAGCCAATAGTATTATATTGTATAAAGCAATTCCTTTAATGAGCTAGAAGAGGCTAGAAAACTCATGGTAAATAATTTATTTGAATTACATCTACAAGAATTACTATTTTTTCAAGTTAACAAGCCCACAAAAAACCCTTAGGTACTTTCCCTCATTTCAAGGATAGTACCCAAGGTAAACCCCAATAGAATCTTTGGGGCACAAGGCTAGTCAACCACAAGTATCAAATCTATTATAATAATATATTCAATGTGACCTTAATATGTCACTTATCGGAATTGAACTTGCACGGGGAGGATAAAAACCATTCCTCACATCCACTTGAACTAAAGCTAATAGAAATCCATATTTGTTATTTAATACATATTTTTATATACTTTTTCTATTTACCCTAATAAGAAATCTATTTCCATTTATGTTTGCCATGAATCTTCATGGTGAACTTCCACAAAGTAATAAAAAAGTTATATCCAATTTACTTAGTTTCTCACCTAGGAACACCTAAAAATGTCTCATTTACTTGATGCATTGCATATAGGAAGGCATATGACAAGAAGTTTATGGAAAATTTTAGATGGGAGGAATAAGGAAGAAAAAAATTCTAAAGTTATTAGTGACATTAAAGAAGCAAGATAATTTTGGTGGGGAAATAATTCATGATTAGTAAACCTTCTTCAGTTTTGAAATTTCATCATATTTATCATCTTCTACAATATACATTATTTAATAATTATATATGTGTGTTTGCAATCAAAATATATGATAATACTTCCTTCCTTGTTAAAATATGTTGTATGTATAGCTTTCCAAATCAACTTTAAGCATAATCTAAAGAAAGTTATATATGGCCTTAGAAATTACATGAGGTAAGTAAAACGTTATAATTGAAATGTTATTATAAAACTTGTTTACATTTGAATTACTTCTATTCTATGATTTAATGGTGAAGAGTGGAATTTCTTTCCGTTGTTAGGTGGTTTTCATTTAAAAAAATCCATAAAGAAGATATAAAGTATTGGATGATAGAAATTTCTTATATAATGTGTAAAATGCAAAATTATCTACCATTTTTTATCAATGCACAAGAGCATTACCTCATACACTTAATTGTGGAGATTGAAATATGTGGACCTATACACAAAAGTTCAAAGAGGTTCGTGGAGAGGCACTTGAAGGCATTTAAGGTTTTTGTTAGAGAAATATCACATCCAAAGTGATAAATGGTTGAAGGCTATATGGTATGTCAATATAATATGTATTATAGTGAATATTTACCTCATCTAGTGGATGTTATTAATTTGCCAAGAATATATCAAGTATTCGAAGAGATAAACTTATTATCTAATGTGTGAAATACTAAAGTATCAACCTCTAATATTTTCAATCAATAAAATCATTATGTCATACACCTAGTTGAGGGGATTGAAATATGTTGACCCATACACATAAGTTCAATTTGGTTTGTGGAGTGGAACTTGAAAGCATTGGAGGATTTTTTTGGATAAAAATCATATCCATAGTGATCAATGATGAATATTATATGGTGTGTCAATCTACTATGAATTATAGTAAATATTTACCCCAAGCAATGGTTGTTATTAATGTTCCTCACAATTTTAAGATGTCAACTCTAACAACAAACTTGAAAGGGAGGTGTTGTTGGGGAAGATAGATGAGTAAAATAATACTAAAATAACTTAATAAAATTACATGATATGGAAATTTGGTAATCTCATCTTCTCTCATCTATCTGAAATTGATTTCACATTAGGTCATTCCTTCTTATCTCATTGACTTGGGTAACATTTTTTTCTTTGACTTGACCATCTAATCATACTTACACTTATTATCCTATCTTACCACAAAAGTAAAATAATAATCATGAACATTAATAAAAAGTTTTTTTTGTAAGGTTACGCACTTTATATTAACTTAATGTCCAAAAGAAATTGGCCTTCCACATGAGAAACTAGACCCATAGGAGTCTCAAACATTCTACATTACATATTTCCAAAACTATGAACATGTGATTTAAAGTAAAGGTATAACTAAGCAAAATGGATTTAAAAATATTAAAAACTAGAAGTCGACTAATCCCATTGTAGAAAACTATAACATAAACGTGGGATCGCCTGATCATATCATCCTAAGTGAGATTCGACCTAGATTGGTTGTTTTGACTCTGTGTTATGTGACAAACTCAAAAATAGATAGATCAACGACTTAAAAATAATCCTCTTCGAGGGGGAAACCCCCTTTCCATTACATAAATGAACAATTCTTGGATGATAGAAATGAAAATAACTCCTTTGTATATATAGGAGTCTAATGGGTCACAATACAATTAGAGCCTATATAACAATAATAATGTAAGGGCACAACAATAACAATAGTGGACTTTTATGGGGCACAACAATAACAATATGGGGTCTACATGGGCGCAAAAATAACAATAAGGTGGATACACAAGTATTATAGGGACCTAACATGCCCCTCTATTTCAAAAAAGTTTTGTCCTCAATGCTTGAGTAGTTATAGATGTTTTTGTATAAAATCCTGATCCTCCCATGTGGAATCTTCAATGGGTAAGTTCTTCCACTTAACGAGATACTCTGAAATTAATCGATTATGTAGTTGTCGAGTTCTTGTGTCTGTGACTCCTTTAGGCTCAAATATGATTTTTCCTTCTTTGTGAAGTTTTGGAAACACTATTTGAACTGGAAGCTGGTCACCTATAACCTTATTTAAGCATGAAACATGGAACATTTGGTGTACTTGGGAAGATGCATGCAACTCCAATTTGTATGCCATAGTACCAATATTTTACAACACCTTGTAAGGACCATAGTACTAGGGTGATAATTTATTGTCCTTCTTAGCTTGCTTGAGAGGCATTTTTTGTATGGTTGTAGCCACAAAAATACTCAGTCACCTACATCAAAACGTGTTTCACTGGAATGTTGATCTGCCTATTTTCTCATTCGATTCCATGCCAAAGTGATCTTATCCATTAAGAGTCGGAGAACTTTTTTGATGCTCGATGTCATCCTCCACAACTGGAACCTTAGAATTTTCTAGCTGAAGTATGGAAGGAAGTCTTATACTACCGTTTAGCTAGAGGTAACCACTTGACCCATTGTGTTTGCTTCTCAGATACAAAGAAACAAAGATATCCTTCCAGAAATTTGTTTACTATCTCAATTTTCCCATCAGATTGAGGATGATAAGATTATGCATGAGCTAATTGAGTACCAAGACAAGAAAATAATTTTGTCCAAAAATTTCCTATGAAAATAAGATCTCTATCACTTAATATAATCTTTAGATTTCCATGAAGCTTTTGAATTGTTTCCATAAATGTAGCAACAACTTTGTTGGATTTAAAAGGATGAGATAATTCACAAAAGTGTGCATAGGATGCAAGAGCATCCTACTCAGAAAAAACCATTGCATTTTAGTAGGCATAGGGTCTTGTGTTTCAAGGGACTTGATTCCCTAAAGAGTGATTAATTATTTATTTTCCTATGTTTTTATGAGGGTTGTATAATAGTGAGGATATTTGTAAATGTTCTCGAGTGTAGGAGAACATGAGTGATGATGTGTAATTACTATGTATTGAAATCCTCAAGGGATAAAGAAGATATTTAGGAAATAATTGAGGACTTATAGGATTCTTAGGATTTAGTTGAGAATATTGAGGATCTGAACCAAAATTTGTTGATAAAATCCTTTTGAGTATAATTGTAAGCCTAAAAGGCTTAAAGGAAGAGTTAGTGAGAAAGTTAGTAGACAGGAGGGTTGGATTGTGGGCCTAGAGGCACTGAAATGAGAAAGGGCCATTGATACAGACCATGTAAAGGCAGATTAGGCCAAAGCTAGATTGTAAAATAGATTTTTATTTGTATCTGTACATTTGTTTAATGAATGAGGAAATTGAATTCATTGTGACTGTGTGTGTCATTCCTTTCATGTACCAAGTGATCGATAATTGGGAATTTATGGTTTCTTTGTGATAAACCATGATGAATGAATTCAAGTTGAATTTCTAAAAGTCTTTCTGAGTGACAAAAGACTTACCGTCTGGTTAGAATCTGTGTGATTCTAGTTTGGATTTAATAGATGTATGTACAGGTCAAGTAAAGAACGAATTACAAAATCTGGAAGAAGGAAAATAACATATAGAGTATTATGTATTCCATTTCGAAGTGGTGTTAAAGAAATAGAGGTATATCTGCAAGGCAGGGTAAAGAAATTAGAGAAAACTCGACACACTATTTCTAAGCGAAGAAAGGAGTTGGCAGAGTTGAACTTGGTATCAAGTCGATCTCGAGGTGGGAAGGAAATTTAGTGGAAGCACCAAGTTTGGTGGAAAAGTGAAACAAGCCAAAGTGAAATGTGTAAATCTAGAGGTTAGGAGTCTACAAGTTTCTTGATCAGGGTTGAAACGCCATACTAAATCCTAGCCGTCGATCTCAATTTCAACTTCTTACATCACAGTCAACTGTGGGGGTTAAGTTGTTTGTAGCCTGTGTGTTAGTTGAAGGGCCGCAGACCGTTGATCACTGCTGATGTTGACCACTGGATTAATATTGCATTGCATCATTCATGAGTCAATGAGCCTTAGGTCGGAGAAATTGTGATATGTGATGTGTGATGATCTGGTGACTATCAACTGTCAAATTAATGATAAGATCAATGGTGGAGGATGAAGCATATGTGAAACAAGGGAAAGTCAACATGGAAAGTCGACATGGGAGAATCGATGTTCAATTGTTGTTCAATTACTGTTCCATTTTTGTTCAATTGTTTTTCAATTACTATTGAATTGTTGTTCAATTGTTGTTCAATTGCTATCCAATTGCTATTCAATTGTTGTTCAATTGCTGAGTGGACTCGAGAAGTGTATGGATGCGAATTTATTTTATTCAGAGTCTGGGTTTGTGCATTCAGGTGGGACCATTGTTTGTTGGTAGATTATATGTTAAAACATCGTTTGGTGATTGGTCGAGCTAAAACCCACCAATGTACTGCTTCCGATTGGTATATGTGGGCCATAACCCATAGTTTCACAGTAAGGTGATTATGGAAACCAGGGAAATTGCCTTTAGGCAGTTTTTCCTATGCCATTTTGGTATTAGAGTAGGGAAAGGTTTCCTACAATTAGAAAGAAGACTTTACGTGCAAAAGGAAAAGGTAAATGTTTTTGAAGAACTTAGAGCAAGAGAAAAACAGTGAACGAAAACTTAGCGAAGGAGTAATTGTTACAGACAGTTAGAGCTTTACCAAGATAAAGCTGGGAGATTGAAAGAAAGAATCAGATTCTAAATCTGATTGACAGTGGTTGAATGTTGAAAATTTGCACAGTGGAAATAAGGAGATCTGCTGAAACAAGATTTGCAAGAGTGGTGAGATCCTGAAGACATGTGATGGTACGAAAGTTTGTCTAATGATTAGCAGAAATCGAATGAGTGAGAATTTAGAGCAAGATTACGGTAGTTAAACTGTAAGATGGATTTTTGCAAGTTCTTGATGTAGCAGAGTTTGAAGATACAGTTGAAAGTTGGATAAAAGAAAAGTCCATTCAAAGTGTAGATGAATGGCAAAAAAGGATCATGCAAAGATCTTGAAGGTGAGATGATATGTTTTTATTTTTATTTGATTTGAAGATTGGAGAATTTGTGGTTTTTATATTGATGCATAGATAGTAACATAATAAGGTGAGAAAACTTGCAGCAACCTAGATCCAAGAGTGCTCACTTGGTTCCAGAGGAAAGAAATAGAGATACGCTGAAAGACTAAGCCAGGAGAGAAGCTTAGTGAGGCATATGTAGCGAGAAGGAGACTTGTTACTATATGGGTTTTTTTGCAGCTCACAAAGGCAATTTCATAGAGGATGTGGGTAGAATTGCTAACGGATGAAGGAAGCTGGTAAGAGTTTCTAAGAGGTCTTATAGGCAGTTAGAACCTAAATGGTCCAACTAAAGATTGGAAGAAAAGGACAGTTGTGTTCTTAAAGTGTAGAGGATTTGAAGCCTAGAAGGAGTAGAGCGAAATTCTCAAGGAGCTTCCAGACAGAGGACAAGTACTTGCCAAAAGACCAAGTCCAGAGGTGAGCTTGGTGAGGTAAGGGGTAGTAGAGAAGACTTGTTGTTATAGAGGCTTGCGCAACTCATAGTGAAGTGAGTGAGGAACTCATAAAGATGGAAAGGAGGATGATTGGTGACAGTCATAGTAGAGGTTCTGAAAGAGATCATAATAGAGGACAAAAGAAGAAAGATGTCAAGGCAAATGGCATGAGAATGAGTGACAAAAAATATGGTAAAGAAATTGCTGAGATGGCAGTTCAACTTGATGTATAAATGGAAATGTTATGGAGAAATGAGATGGACCAGAAATATGGTTAGGTCATGAGGAAGAATGTGAAGTGGCAAAGGCTACAAGAGAAGAGGAATCAGTAAGAAAATATGAAATTAATAAAGGAGCTGAGGTAACTTGAACAAATTATAGATGTCAAATTGGAGATAGAGAAGCTGGAAAGAGTTGAGCTACAGCAAAAGGAAAATGTTGGAGAAGGTGTTGAGGTTTTTGTATGAGAACCAGAACATGGATGATTACTTTTTGAAAGTAATGAAGAGATAGAGGAGTTGAATCATGTGAATGATTCAAAGCAGCCAAAAGACTTGATGACTGAAGCGTCAAATGAGACCAGAAGGTCCTGTGTTTTTAAAACTGATCATTTGTGTATGGTTGCATGTTTGGAAGAAGATACACAGTCTTTTAAAGCTGTCAAAAAAATAGAATAATACCTTTTAGAAAATGAAATTTTTGAAGCAGAGTATGATAATGAGACTGGAGAAGAAACAGTTCACTACAGTGAACAGGTGCAAAGAGGCATTATTAAAATAGATGGTGTGGAAAAGAGACTTGTTGAAAGTCTCAGGAATGCTTTGAGTTTTAATTAGAATGCTACTGTGCTTACAGAAGAGTTAAAGGAAAGATCAGAGCAACGTATTGAAAGGTTGGCATAGGAAGAAGAGGTACAAAGACCTTATATTTTTTATTTTGATAATTGTGTTATGGTTGTAGATTTTGTTGCAGAAATTGGAACATATTTGGCATAGGTGCACAACCAAATGAAAGAAGAAGAGAAACAACATCTACTGAGAGATGTTAAGGAATATTTAGCAGAGGAAGAAGGACTATCTATTGATTGGTCAATAGCAAATGAAGAAATGGTAGATTGTGTAAAATTTCCAAATTTTACTCCAAGAAAAATCATTGAGTTATATAGAGAGTTATATCTCCAAAGAAGAAAGTTGGAAAAGCAGAGGATAAATGTCCAAGATAGATTGTTGGACAAGGAAGACAAATAAATTGTCATGAATGACAATCAGGAAGAGGAAGTTATCAGTTGTAATGAGCGGAAGCAGGAAATGGTCTTGGAATACAATGTAGCAGCAACTGAAAAGGTGTGAAATTCTATAAAAGACAATAGTGAACAAGAGAGTAAGGATAAAAGGTTGGCCAGTAGTTAAGAGTTGAAGATAATCAGCAGACAGAGGATATACTAGACAAAGAAATTGAGTGGGTAAGAAGGTTAATGATGAAAGACTAAAGTGTCTTAGAAGAAGACAAAAGCAAGAAAGGAGAGAAGCAACAACAAGAGTAATATAGTGACATACTATGAAAGAATGAAAAGTGGAGAATTGGAGCATAAGGTATGGAGACCTGGAGAACAACTGACAATCAAAAACGGATTACAAAATAATGTCTGGGATCCAGGAGGATTCAATTATCTAGAGTTATGACAAGGAGGTCATAAATTTTCTTACTTGGGGAGTATGATGCAGGAGCATCCTGCATAGAAAAACCGTTGCATTTTGGTGGGAATAGGGTCTTGTTTTCAAGGGAATGTTTTCCCTAAAGAGTGATTAATTATTTATTTTCCTATGTCTTTATGAGGGTTGTATAATAGTGAGGATATTTGTAAATGTTCTTGAATGTAGGAGAACATGAGTGATGATGAATAATTAGTATGGATTGAGATATTGTAAATCTTAGAAAGTAGTTCATGATTTATGGAGGATCCTTAAGATTAGTTGAAAGTTGAGATCCTCAAGGGATAAAGAATATATTTTAGGAACTCATCGAGGACTTAGAGGATTCTTAGCATTTTGTTGAGAATATTGAGGATCTAAACCAAAATTGGATAACATAATCCTTTTGAGTATAATTCTAAGCCTCGAAGGCTTAAAGGAAGAGTTAGTGAGAAAGTTAGTAGAGAGGAGGGTTGGATTGTGAGCCTATGGGAATTGAAATGAGAAAGGGCCATTAACACAGACCATGTAAAAGCAGATCAGGCCAAATCTATATTGTAAAACATATTTTTATTTGTATTTGTACATTTGTTTAATGAATGAGGAAATTGAATTCATTGTGACTATGTGTGTCATTCCTTTTATGTGCTGAGTGATCCATAATTGGGAATTTATGGCTTCTGTGTAATAAACCATGATGAATGAATTCAAGTTGAATTTCTTAAAGTCTTTCTGAGTGACAAAAGACTTACCATCTGGGTAGAATCCATGTGGTTCGAGTTTGGATTTAATAGATATATGTACAGGTCAAGTAAAGAACAAATTACGAAATATGGAAGAAAGAAAATAACACAGAGAGTATTATGTAATCCAATTCGATGTGGTGTTAAAGAAACAAAGGTATAGTTGGAAGGCAAAGTAAAGAAATTAGAGAAATCTCGGCACACTGTTTCTAAGCAGAGAAAGGAATTGGCAGAGTTTAACTTGGTATCAAGTCAATTTGGAGGTGAGAAGGAAATTTAGTGGAAGCGCCAAGTTTGGTGGAGAAGTGAAACGAGCCAAAGTGAAATGCGTAACTGCAAAGGTTAGGAGTCTATGGGTGACTTGATTAGGGTTGAAGCGGCATACTAAATCCTAACCATCGATCTCAATTTCAACCACTTATGTCACAGTCAACTAAGAGGGTTAAGTTGCTTTTATCCCGTGTGTTAGTTGAAGGGCTGCAAACCGTTGGATCACTGTTGATGCTGACCATTGGATTAATATCGCATCACGTCATTCATGAGTGAATGAACCTTGGTCGGGAGAAATTGCAATATGCGATGTGCAATGATCAGGTGACTATCAACCATTAGATTAATGATAAGATCAATAGTGGAGGATGAAGCATTTGTGAAGAAAGGAAAAAGTCAACGTGGAAAGTCAATGTTGGAGAATTGTTGTTCAATTTCTATTCAATTGTTGTTCAATTGTTGTTTAATTATTGTTCAATTGCTGTTTAGTTGTTGTTCAATTGTTGACCAGACCTGAGAAGTGTATGGATTCAAGTTTATATTATTTGGAGTCTGGGTTTGTGCATTCAAGTGGGACCAACTTTCGTTGGCAAATTATATGTTAAAACATTGTTTGGTGATTGGTCGAACTAAAACCACCAATGTAATGCATCCAATTGGTATAGGTAGTCCATAAGCCACAGGTTCACAGTAAGGTGATTATGAAAACCAGGGAAATTACCATTAGGCGGTTTTTCCTACGTCAACATACTTGGCCAGTGTGTGCAAGTGAATGAGTTTCTAAGGAGTAATTCTATCTGAAGTATATGTTATGTTGTGGGGGCTATGATTATGAGATGATCTGAAATATTTTGTGCACCTTGGATACAATGTTAGATTAGGATCATAAGAACGAAAATGACTTATCATTGCATGATCTGATTTTGATTGGGCTAGATCTGAATAGTAACACATGTTTTATTCTGTAAATGTTATGACCTGGGTATGACAAAACTATGGAATAGTTGTGAAGTTTTAAGTTAGTATTTTTAGATCTATACGCTTGTTCGCTTTGATAAAAGCAAATATACACCCTGGTTCGACACATTGAAGTAGCGTATACATTATGAAATATGATGTTTGATGCTGCAATTGGTTATGGTTGTCGATGCAAAGTTTTGGGTTCTGCTATGTGTTCTATTGACTGTATTCTGTTGACAGTGTTCTGATGTTCAGATTGATTGATTGTGATTTTCTTCAGTGATGATGGGTTTTCAGTGATTGTTTGTATTGTAGTGGTGATTGATTTTGAGCTTCAATGTTGCTAATGGGTCCAATATAAAAATTTGATGAAATGTGGCCTTCAGATTGTGGTGTTGTATTCCAGGAGTATCCAGTCTAAAAGTTTATGAAATGTGGTCCCTGGAGGAAGAGAGAAGGTTGTAGCCTTCTATAGGCTGGCACCTACATACTAGTAAACATACTGAATAGTACAAGAGCTAGGGATTTGGAGCTCCCTTCCAGTAGCAGCTGGAAAATGAGTTAAGGTTTCAGCCTTTTGTAGGCTGGTGCCTATGTACTAGTGAACATATTGGCTAGTACAAGAGCTAGGGGGTTCTATCTCCCCTCCATTAGAAGCTGGAGAATGAGAGAAGGTCGTAGCATTCTGCAGGTGGGTTCCTATGTACTGGCATGAGTCTACACCAGTACAATATGGTAAATAGGTTTTTCTTATATTAAAAGAAGACAACAACAGGATGTTTTTGTCCCGCATTGGGTTTCCACCTTAAATCTTGGTGTTCATGTGTGTTGCTTATGTGTGATGGTTTATTCTGTTATTAATGCACATGGTTACTCTTTATATGTTTAATGAAGTACTGATGCACTGATTAAAGATCAACATATGATGAATTAATGGAATCACAAGTTCGTTGGATATACATTAGTTGCTTTAAAGATAGTTGTGTGTACACGTGAGTTACCTTGATTGTAGTAGCGTATATAAATCTCAGTATGAAATGAAAATTTTGTTGATTTGATAATACTGATTCAACCCCACTCTCATTATTATTTCCAACAATTGGTATCAAAGCAAGTACTTCAAAAGAAGCTTGATCTCTTGAAGGGAGATCTTTCAAAATGAACAATCACGAAGGCATAGGGTCTATCAGACCACCAATCCTCAATGGGAACAACGTGGTATATTGGAAAACATGAACTAGAGCATATCTTCAACCACTTGGAGCTGATGTTTGGGCAATTGTGGAGAAAGGATATCAGTATGCAGCAACAGTCCCCACAAATCCAGTAGAAAGGAAAACATATGAAATCAATGCCAAAGTTGTCAATGCCTTATTGGGAAGTCTATCAGAATCAGAATTCGTCAAAGTCATGTAGCTCAACACAGTCAAGGAAATATAAGAAAGAATCATTCAGAGCTACGAAGGTGACTCGCAAGTAAAATGTGTTAAACTACAAACTCTTGTTGGGTTGTGTTATATTCTTTCCACGACTAGCCCACGTAGTTAACCGGGGGGTAAGAGGGGGGTGGAGTCCCCCCCTTCATTGTGCCGATTGTGTAGTGGGGGCTCACAAGGGGTTTGAGGGGTGTAGGTAGCCCCCCTCTATGGGGTCTAGGGTAGTGCCCCAGAAAATTTTCTTTTTGGACCCTATGTTAGGTTGGGTGGACCTACCTATGGTTTTGTGCATGATTTTCACACATGGTTTTGGACGCGATGGTTTTCGGTCCATGGTTTTGGACACGATGGTTTTCGGTCCATGGTATTGGATGCTTTGACATGTATAAATATGTATTGTAACATTGAAAGGATCATAATGAAAAATCAAGCTGGTAGTCCTATTTTTGGGACCGAGGGGAAAATCTCTATGTATATGTGTTTTATGCGTTATGCTCTAGCATTGTTTATTTTATGTGTTTTAGAATTCGTATACAGGTAATTTATGTATGGGGTTAAAACTTACATTTGGTATCAGAGATTTTTTAGCTTCAAGGGGATGCCTTTGTTGCTGAGGGGTTTCGCTCGAGCCTGTAGTAGACCCTCTTCAGTGGGAGATCTGCGAGATTGATTCTGTTGGTGAAAGAAGATGGCAAGCAGTGGAAAGATAGAGATCGAGAAATTTAATGCTCAGAGTTTTGAGTTATGGAAACTCAATATGGGGGATCTGTTGGTGGATAAATATCAGTGGACCATGGTAGATCTAAGTACTAAACCAACGGGAGTGTCTGATGAAGAATGGAATAAGTTGGATCAAAAGGCACAGTGCATAATATGATTATGTGTCTCACATTTAGTATTGGTGAATGTATCAGGGGAAGCTATGGCAAATGTTTTGTGGGACAAGTTAGGGACTTTGTACCAACTAAGTATTTGGTGAGTAAATTGTTCCTACAGAAAAAGTTGTATAACCTGAGGATGGAAGTTGGAGACTCAGTGACAAAGCATCTAAATGCATTTAATACTGTGGTAAGTCAGTTATTATCTGTTGACATTAAAATTTCAAATGAAGATAAGTGCATCACTTTGTTGTGTTCTCTACCAAATTCATAGGATATTTTGGTTGTTGCAATAGGTAAAAATACAACTGCCGTGCAGTATGATGAAATAGTCCCATCCTTGCTAATGGAGGAGATGAGATAGAAAAATATGGAGAGCTAGAATGGTAATGCCTTGTTTGTACAAGGACGGTCCTAGAACAAAAACAAAAATAAGTCGTCGAGTGGAAGATCTAAATCTAGAGGGAAATCTAAATCTCCAGGAAAACATGTAAAGGTGGTGTGCCATAAATTTGGAAAGGAAGGGCACTACAAAAGGGATTGTAAATCTAAATCTCCTGATAAAGGAAAGGGATCTGATGTTGCTCCTTCTGCAGAGGCGAAAACCACCTCAGATGAAGGTGGGGATATGTACATGGCTTCTTCAAGTACACATGTAGATCATGAGGCATGGTTGATTGACTCAGGTGCATCCTTTCACTTCACTCCTCATAGAGTGTGGTTCTGTAAGTATGAGAAATATGATGCTAGTGATGTCTTCTTAGGGGATGATAGGAAGTCCAGAATCATTAGTTGTGGAGAATTAAAGTTGAAGTTGTAAGGTGGAAGGGTTAGAACACTTCCAAGTGTTCTACATATTCCTACATTGGCCAGAAATCGGATTTCTATAAGCAAGCTGGATGATGCAGGAGTAAAAACAATGTTCGAGAAGGATACTTGCAAGATGGTTTGGGGAGCACTGGTATTGATGCAGAGAGTTCGGATTGGAACTCTATACAAGCTGCAAGTTAGCACTATTGTTGATTGGTGCAACAGTCCTATAGTTCCTGAGAGTGGAGGAGAAAATCTAGTGGCCTCTGGAGAGAAGAGCATGTTGTGGAATCAAAGGCTTAGATATATTAGAGAGAAGGTCATTCGAATACTTCATGGTAAAGGTATGGTAGAAGGTATGAGTAATAGCTCTTTGGATTTTGATTTCTATGAAAATTGTGTATATGGTAAGTAGAATCGGGTGAGTTTCCCCTCTGGTGGTAAGAGGGTGAAACATATATTAGAACTTGTGCATAGTGATGTGTTTGGACATGTGAAGGTTCCATCACTGGGTAAGTCTATGTACTATGTATCATTTATAGATGACTTCTCAAGGAATACATGGATATATTTCCTTAAGAAGAAATCTGAAGTCTTTGATAGGTTTAAAGAATTTAAGGCTCTCATGGAAAACTAGATAGAGAAGAAGATAAAGGTGTTGAGGATAGATAATGGTGGAGAGTTTTGCAACAAGGAATTTGAATAATTCTGTAAGAAGTGTGGTATAGCACGGTAGAAGACTACTCCATACACACTTGAGTAAAATGGAGTTGCAGAAAGAATGAACAAGAAATTGATGGAAAGGGCAAGGAGCATGCTCAATGGTGCCAGGTTAGGATTGGAATTCTGGGCAGAGGTAATGGAGACAACATGTTACCTGGTCAACAATTCACCTTCATCAACATTGGAGGATAAGACTCCACAAGAGGTATGGACTAGTAAGAAACCCTCTCTTTCACATCTGAAGGTATTTGGATGTGATGCATATGTATATGTTCCAAAGGAGAAATGAACCAACTTGAATAGTAAATCTGAAAAGTGCATCTTTGTTGGGTATAAGGATGGTTTAAAGGGTTATAAGCTTTGTAATCTAGTAACAAGGAAGGTTGTGTTCAACCGAGATGTGGTGTTCAAAGAGGTAAAATATGTTATTAAACATGAAGTCCAACCAAGGGAACATGAGAAGATAGAGTTTGAGCTTAAGGAGGAAGAATCAGACTCTATAGCAGAGGAGGAATCAGAACATGAAGAGCCACAAACTCTAGGGGTGAGAAGATCAGTTCGAGAAAGAAGGCAGCTGGAAAGGTATAGTTCATCTACTTTTTGTTCAAATTTTTCTTTGTTCGTTATTGATGATGATCCTAGAACTGTGAAGGAAGCAGTAGATTCAGAGGATAGCAAACTCTCAAAAGAGGCCATCGTTGATGAAATGGCATGCTTGCACAAAAATGAGGCTTGGGATCTAGTGGAGTTGTTGGCTGGAAGGAAACCCATTGGCAGCAAATGGGTCTTCAATAAGAAGAAAAATGTAGAAGGAAAGGTGGAGAAATACAAATCTCGATTGGTAGAAAAAGGTTATTCCCGGGTGCTAGGAATTTATTTTGGTGATATTTTTTCTCCTGTTTCCAAGGTAATTCCTATTAGATTACTTTTATCTATTGCTGTTGCTTTTGATTTTGAGGTAGGACAGATGGATGTGAAGACAACATTTCTTCATGGGGATCTAGAAGAGGAAATATACATGAAGCAACCTGAAGGGTTTGCGGTGAAGGGTAAGAAAGAACTGGTATGCAAGTTAAAGAAGTCTATGTACGGGTTAAAACAGTCACCAAGTATGTGGTATTAGAAATTTGGTACATTTATACAGGGAATTGCCTTCACCAGAAGAAAAGCAGATCATTGTCTGTATTTTAAATTAATTGGTGACCGTCATATTTATCTGGTCTTGTATGTGGATGATACGTTGCTGGTTGGAAATGACAAAGAAATTATCTAGGATTTGAAGACCCAAATGTCCTCCAAATTCGACATGAAAGATCTTGGTGCTACAAACTATATTTTCGCCATGGAAATTAAAAGAGACCAGGCAAAGAGGGAGCTCTGGTTAAACCAGAGGAAGTATGTCGAGATAGTACTATAGAGGTTTAATATGCAGGATAGTAAACTAGTGAAGGTTCCTATTCCTGTAGTTGTGCAGTTATATGCTAAACAGTGTCCGAAGACAGAAGAAGAGGAAGAGGACATGTCCCGTGTTTCATATGCAAGTGTAGTTGGTAGCCTGATGTATGCAATGGTTTGTACTAGACCAAACATTGAACATGCAATTGGAGTATTGAGCAGGTTTATGTCGAAACCAGGGAAGGAGCACTAGACAGCAACGAAGCAAGTTTTCAGGTATTTGCATGGCACTAGTGATTATGGTTTGTGCTACTAAGGAAGACTAGGATTGAACATAGTGCTGGATATTCACGACTTTGTTGATGCAGACTAGGCTGGAGATATGGATCAGAGAAGATGTACAAGTGTGTATGTGTTTAACCTATTTGGAGGTGCAGTCAGTTGGATGAGTAAGAATCAATCCGTAGTGGCACTATCAACTATAGAGGCTAAATACATGGCAGCCACTCATGCAAGAAAGGAAGTAGTTTTGCTGTAGAGATTGTGTTCAAGTATGGGTTTAGTACAGGGAGCTCTAAGGATATACTGTGACAGCAAAAGTGCAATATTCTTGGCAAAGAACCCTACATATCATCCAAAGACAAAGCACATTGATATTCAGCATCACTTTGTGAGGGATATGATAGAAGACAAAAAGGTGTTGTTGGTAAAGGTGGACACTTTGAAGAGTACTACACATGCATTGACAAAATCTGTAAGATTTGAGAAGTTATCCTTGTGGAGAGAAACAATGGGCATTACAGGGCTGTATAAATGACTAAGCTCTCTTGTGGCCCCCTGTGGAAAGAAAACAACAAGTTGGAGAATGTCGGGTTGTGTTATATTCTTTCCATGACTAGCCCATATAGTTAACCAAGGGGTTAGAGGGGGGGTCGGACCCCCCCCCCTTTGTTGTGCCGATTGCGTAGTCCCAGTTTTGGGATATAGGGGAAAATCTCTGTGTATATCTGTTTTATGTGTTATGCTCTCACATTGTTTACTTTTTGTGTTTTAGAATTCGTATGCAGGTAATTTTTGTATGGGGTTAAAACCTACAACTCTCAGAATCTAGTATGAAACTCTCAATATGCATAGTGATGAAAGCATTTCTAGTTATTTCTTGTGAGTAGATGGGATTGTATATCATATGAGAAATATGAGTGAAGAGATAAAGGAAGCTACTTTAGTTGAGAAAATTTTGAAATCTTTGTCTTCTAAATTTGAGTCAAAAGTGTCTACCATAGAAGAAAAATATGATCTTCAAACTAATATTATGACTCAACTCCATGGCATGCTAACTACCTTTGAAATGAGAAAAGGAGGTCCATCAAATATGAGAGAAGCCACTTTTAAAGCATCAACAAAAGGAAAAGAAAAGGAAGAGCACAATGAATGAGGACACATTTCAGAAGAAGAAGATGAGGTAAATTTTATCAAGAAGCTTCAACGGGGTTCTTGAATATTCAAAGGTAAGCTACCATTCAAATTCTTTGCTTGTGGTAGAGTTGGTCATTACGCTGCTAAATTCCCTCATGTCAAAGGTAGGATGTTTGCAAAAGGTAATAGAAGTTATTATACTCATGATGATAGTGATGGCTTGTCCAATAGTGATGAAGGTGATCAAGAAATTAAACTACTCATGGTGTATGAAAATGATGCCTTAGAAAAGGAAGATTTCCTTAAAGAAATCAGTGAACTCAAAACCAATACAATCATAAACACAATGAAACATTAACTCACCAAAAAGGACAAGCACAATGAAGTGTTAGAATGTGAAGTAGTAAGTCTAAGAAAAGAACTTAAAAAGACCAAGACTCTCAATTTTAGATTTGCTAAAGGATCGGAAACATTAGATGAAATCATCAAATTTTAGTGTTCACCTATTATTTAGACTGGTCTTGGATTTCATGAAGGTGAATCTAGCCCACGGGATGAGGTAAGGAACTCCAATGCAAAATATGAAATGCTCAACAAGGAGATAAAAGGTCAACCCCATCAAAAACCCCAAGGAAATAAATACTTCAAAGAAAAACATTTCCACCTAACTATGGAAGGGATAGTTGTTTATTTTCTCTGACAAATAATGTTGAATTTTTTAAATGTCATTATTTTGGACATGCTACAGCCATATGTAGAAGTAGAATGGTTCAAGACGCTCACACAGAAAGATCATCAGTTTCTAGGTACTTTATAGGATATTGTTTTTCTTGCAATATGTTTGGTCACAAAACTATTGATTCTGATAGAATGAATATGAAACATGTAAGATGCTATGCATGTAACAAGTTTGGACATAAATCAAAGGAGTGTAGGAGAAAATTCTGGCCACCATACCCAAAGGAGAAAACATCGTCACAATCCAAGGTATTGAAGAAGAAGGAATTGTTGTCAGAAAGATGTGGCATATCTTAGTTTACAAACATAATAGACCCAGGGGGAGTTGAAAGTGTAAAACTTTAGTATTCCAATTCTCATACGCAATTATTATGAAGATAAGTCATGTATATACGCGAGTTAGAAGATTCACAGTCACGTGTATGGTGTTTTGAAGAAAAAAGCAGTGGGACAAACTCAGGAAAGGGGGTCTGATACGGTTCATTCAATTATCAATTATCTATTATGTTCTAATTGATGATGGTTACAGCCTGTTGATGATATGTTGAAGTGTTTTTTGCCCTCATAAGCTATTGATAAGTTGATGAATAATTGGTTGATGATGATGCCTTGATGATTCTTACTAACAAATGCAATGATCATATCTGATATAAACAGTTGGCATAAGTTCAAGGGGAGCATATGTTTCTAATAATGCATTGTTGGCATTATATTAGAAGACCTTGGTACATGACGATAATTATATTGCTTGGTCCACATAGTTGTTTGATTCAGGTGACTCTTTTGACTATGGAAATATATAGGTTGTTGATCTTGATGCTGCTGACGGATGCTGATGGTGCATATCATATATGGTGTATGACAGTTTTTGATGAATATCATGGTCTTGTTTAGATTGTTGGTCCTTGTTATAAATTTTATGTATATCATTTGACGTAAAGGTCATGAAAATACCTAATTTTTAACCCCACTATGCATGGGAAGGATGATGTAATAATTAATAATCCAGTCATGTATAAACATTTGGTATATACAGACTTGGTTGGGTGGATGAGTCAAATTTGGTGTATCCCCACTTGGTTGGGTGATTGATGTATGTATGAGTCATTAGTCTTAGGGAGGTCATACTAATGTAGTTGAGCTATAGAGTCATGTCATTCATTTGAAAAATATCTTTGCCGACTCTCCATGTACTCAGGGGAAGCATGGACAACATAATGTATATCGAAAATCGAGAATATCTTGGTCCATCCTTTGCCCTTGATGTCAAAGGGGAATGGTATCTTAGTGTTGTGGTTGCCATCAAGTCCATAGGGGGAGATTTTTGGCATTATGATACGAGTGTTGTCCTTGATGTCAACTCACATAGATGACAGTTCACAGTGCAATAGGTTAATAGAAAAGGATTACAGATCATACTCCAGAAATGGTTTAAGAAGTATATGTTGTCATTTTTTCGAAGTAGTGTATACACACAGGTTAACATAACAAAAGGAGAGTATATGTATACATGAAATTTCACAGAAGGAAAAAAAAGTATGGGATGGATAATCAAGGTTTTGGTCCAAGGTATTGGTCTGAGGTATTTGGTCCAAGGTATTGGTCTGACGTATTTGGTCCAAGGTATTGGTCCCAGGTATTTGTTCTGACGTATTGGTCCTAAGTGGTTTTGATACGAGGTATTGAGAAAGGCCTAAAACAATATAAGGAGGAGAAAATCATTAGGCCTATGTTCAAGTCAATGGATTTATGAGGAATACTTCTATCTGAAGTATATGTTATGTTGCAGGGGCTATGATTATGAGATTATCTGAAATATTTTGTGCACCTTCGATACCATGTTAGATTAGGATCATAAGAACTGAAATGACTTATCATTGCATGATCTAATATTGATTGGGATAGATCTGAATACTAATGCATGTTTTATTATGTAAATGTTATGATCTGGGTATAACAGAACTCTGGAATGGTTGTGAAGTTTTAAGTTAGTACTTTCAGATATATACAATAGTTCGCTCCGATAAAAGTGCGTACACACCCTGCTTTGGCACATTGAAGTAGTGTATACATTATGAAATATGATGTTTGAAGTTGCAATTGGTTCTGGTTGTTGATGTAGATTTTGGGTTATGCTCTGTGTTCTGGTAACTGTATTCCAGTGACAGTGTTATGAATGTTCAGATTGATTGATTGTGATTTGCTTCAGTGATCATATCTTTTCAGTGATTGGATGTATTGCAGTGGTGCTTGATTTTGAGCTTCAATGTTGTTGATGGGTCCAGTATGAAAATTTGATGAAACGTGGCCTTCAAATTGTGGTGATGTATTCCAGGAGTATCCAGTCTAAAAATTTATGAAACGTGGTCCCTGGAGGAAGACAGAAAGTTGTAACCTTATGTAGGCCAAAACCTATGTATTGGTAAACATATCAACCAGTACAAGAGCTAGGGGGGTGGAGATCCCTTGCAGTAGCATCTAGAAAATGAGTGAAGGTTGGATCCCTCTATAGGTTGGCGCCTACGTACTAGTAAACGGATCGACTAGTAAAAGAGCTAGTGGATTGTAGTTCCCTTCCAGTAGAACTTGGAGAATGAGAGAATGTTGTAGCCTTCTGTAGTTGGTTTCTTGCATATTGGTATGAGTCTACACTAGTACAAGTTTGTAAACATATTTTTCTTATATTAAAAGAAGACAACAACAAGTGGTTTTTGTCCTGCATTGGGTTTCCACCTTAAATGTTGGTGTTCATGTGTGTTGCTTATGTGTGATGGTTTATTATGATATTACTGCACATGGTTACTATTTATATGGTTAATGAATTAATGATGCACTGATTAAAGATAACCATATGATCAATTACCTGAATCATAAGTGTGTTGGATATACGTGGTTTTCTTTAATGACAGTTGCATGTACACATGATTTACCTTCATTGAAGTAGTGTATATAAATCTGAGTATGAAATAAAAAAGTTATTGATTTGATAATACTGATTCACCCCCCCTCTCAATATTATTTCCAATAGTAAGTTGTATCCCACTCGCACTACTCAATGTCATATTCTCGGGGTTTATGTGTGAGAAAATCTAGTGGATGATGTCCACACAAGGCAAGAAGGGGTAGCTCCATGCAACCTTATGTAAGATTGACTAGTGGATATTGACATACACCTGCCAATGTTCTAGATATTCTTTGAAGTCCCCTACAAATATATCCTTGATTTCCTACCATGTTAGCTTCATGCCCTTCTCAATGAACAACTGAGTGTCTGCATAAACTGGCAAATTCACTGACACTTGCTCAACAGCTTCCCAGTGCTACCCTTGACAATATCCTTTGATGCAGCTCTCTTGGAAGCCATGTTATGTGTAACTGTTGGATAGTTTCTCAACAATTGTTGTACCCATAGACATAGAGGACACTCATCCCATGCAACTATTATCTTGAACACAAAATCACTTCAACAATAGACCAAACAAAAAACTAGGAAATTTCTCGAAAGAATTACACAACCTTGGCTCTTAGAGGTGACTCAATGGTATCTAGTTTTGCACATTGGCTAGTCCCAATTACCAATGTGGAGGTGTTGCTGACTAGAAATACACAATGTGCAATTCAGGCAGGCTTAGGCCAGCTGGGACTGCACATTGCGCAATCCCATTGGCCAAGGTTCACCATTGGCCCATGGAACCACATAGTGCACAGTTGGATATAGGCCTTAACAAATTTTTCACAATTCCTAAAGCCAAGGCAGAGCCTTGAGATCTAGAAAAGCATAGTGCATTCCTGGAGGAGCAAGATCTAGATCAAGGAAGCTCAGATTTGCCTAATGCCAACATGAAAACAAGAAAATTTGAAGGTGGAAGTGAAGGTGGGTAAAAATCTAAGTGAATGATGATGTATGCAAATAAAATGAGTGTATGAATAATCAAACTAAATAAAAATAAAGCATGTGAAGAGAATCACCACAATGACGACTGTTAGTGCAAAAACTAGGTGATGCATGTGACAATTGGGAAAGGCAATGGAAAACTTACAAATATAACTTCAAAAAGCTAAAACAAATCAAAACACCGGCGGTCTTTCAGTAAATTGGGTAAAACAACACTCTCAGAAGCCAAGGAAATAAAAGCAACAGAAAAAGAAACAAAATACTAGAAAAGCAAGACTTACCCAGAAAACATGCGATGACCATGCTAAAGGTTCCTAGATGTCCTCGAGAATGCCAAAAGTCCAAGATCGAATGTGCATTAGGGGAATTTTGAGGTCTGAAATGGGCCTCCTAAGGAAATTATAAAATAATAGTGGAAATAATAAAATAAGATTAGATTACATCAAATTTTAGAAGGAAAATAGAAAAAAATATTTTTTCAACTCTTATTTTCCACTTATATCTCTATGGGTTTACTCAAACTTTGAGAGAAAACACTTGTTGGATGCAGAATTTGATTCCTCATGTAAGGAGTGGCCATGTTACATACTTTTGATGGACCCTACTACATGAAAAATGGGAAATACATGAAAAACATGTTTGCAATCAAATGGTATTTTGTATTGATATGTTTGGTTCGATCATGGAACTTTGGGGTATTGGCCAACTTTGTTGCATAAATGTTTTTAATCAAGAGAGCAGTTGAATGTACTTGTCTTTCCTATAAATCTTCTCTAATTTTCCCAAGACACACAATTGTCTACTCGAACTGATTGTTTGCGTGACCTCCATGAGACAACTCCTGATCCAAGACTCATAACATAACCTGAAGCAGATGCCCTAGTTTCTTTATGTGCATCAAAGTCTGAATCAGAGTATCCAATCAAGCTAAAGTCACCCACCTATGTATAATTAAGTCCAAAGTCTTCAGTTCCCTTCAAGTACTTTAAAAATATTTTTGCAGGAGACCAATGACCCTCACAAGGCTTTTGCATAAACTTGAAGAGGATTCCAAGAACAATTGAAATGCCTGGTCTAGTAGTAGTTAGGTAGTTGACACTTCCTATGAGATGTCTATACTTCATTGCATCCTCAAATTATTTTCCTTTATTGGATGTGAGATTTAAGTTATGTTCCAGTAGCATAGTTAAAGGATTTCATTCAGTCATGCCAAACTTGTTCAACAAATCTCCAATGTACTTCTTCTAAGAGAGGAATATAAAATTTAGATGTTAAGTTACTTCAATCCCAAGATAGTAGTGAACAAGCCCAAATATGTGATTTCAAAATGTTTCCTAAATTCCTTCTCTATGGATGAAATGTAGCTCTAATTGTTCCGTGTCATCAGAAGATCATCTACATACACCATAAGATGTACAATTATTTCTCCAAATTTCTTGACAAACTAAGTTGCCTCATCAAGATCATAATGTTTGAAGTTGAGTTTTAGAAGATGTTCAATTAACTTCTTGTACCAGGCTCACGATGCTTTCTTGAGGCCACACAAAGATTTTACAAGCGTTCATACTTTGTGTTCCTGACCCTTCACAACAAATCCTTCTTGTTGGAACATAAAAAAATATCTTTCAGATCTCCATTCAAGAAAGAAGTTTTTACATTGATTCGATGGACTTTCCAACCGTTTTGTGCTTCCAAAGCAAAGAGTGTCTTGATGGTAGCCCAATTTCCTGTGGGGGAAAATGTCTCGTCATAGTTGACCCCTTCCTTTTGTGCAAAACCTTTTTCCGAAATCCTCGCTTTATGCCTGTGAACTGAGCCATATGTTTTATACTTATTCTTGAAGACCCACCTGCATCCTATTGCTTTGGTTCTCAATGGAGGATCAACCAACTTCCAAGTTCCATTCTTTATCAAGGTATCATATTCCTTCTGCATCATTTCTTCCATTCATCATGACAATTTGCTTATTTGGTGTAAGTTGGTTCGTAATTTGTAGAAAAATTTAGTTCAAAATCATAAAAGCATCCATATCAACTAGTGAATTAGGATTGTCTACATCACCCCCATTTTCCCTGGTTGAGCTTCTTTTTCTTGTCTTCCAACCTCATAAGGATGTAAAATTTCAAGTGTTTTTTCAGCCATTTTGGAGGACCTTTCTGAGATGTCCAAGGATTCTCATTTGACGAAGTTGGGGTCGAATCAAGATTTAGTCTTCCAATTCTATCAATCAGATCACTTAAAGTGTCATTAGTGGCTAGAGCATCATGTGAGGGAGAGAGTGATTTTGGAGAATATTCCACAGATTGACCCAATATAAGAATCCCCCCTTCAATATGTGGAATCTCATTAACAAATTATTGAAAATAATTTGCATTATCGAATCTATCCAAACGATCACACTCTCACTCAACAACATTGTTAGTCTTGGAAGTTTTAAGAAAGATCATATCTCTAGATATTGTAAACTTCTTGTTTACTTCATCATAGAGACGATATGTTTTGGAGGTATATGAGTACCCCAAGAAGATACATTTGTGACTCCTTGCACCAATTTTTTTCGTTTCTCCTTGGGTATCAATGCATAACATGTGTAAACAAAAACCCTGAGATGCCACAACGAAGGAATGTGGTCATAGCACAATTCATACGGACTCTTGTTTTTTATAGCATTAGATGGATACCTATTCTTTATAAACGCAACACATAGAACTCCATCAACCCAAAAAATTAGCTTAACATTCTTGAAAAACATCATGGAATGTACCATATTTAAGATTGTCTTGTTCATTCTTTCAGTTACTCTATTTTGTTTGGAATTATAAGGCATGGTTGTTTCATGTTTGATCCCATCCCGACGAAGAGAGTTTTCAAATTCATTTGAAGTGTATTATTTTCCATTATCAGTGCGAATATAGCCAATATGAGATTGTGCATAATTTTCAATACACGCATGAAAGTTCTTGAATGTTTCAAAATCATCAAATTTCCTCTTCAATAAATAAACCCAACACATTCTCGTATAGTAATCAATAAATGTCATCATATATTTATTACCATTTCCAGAAGGAGCAAACACTGGGTCACATAAATTAGAATGAATGAGTGCAATTTTCTATGTTCTTTGGAAAGAGAATCATGAAAATACTATATGTTTTGCTTTCCTAGAATACGAGCATCACATTACTTAATTTTCAAAGGAATTGTAGGCAAGTCAGTAACACCATTTTTCTTCAAAAAACGAATACTTTCATAGTTCAGGTGTCCAAATCTAGCATGCCATAAAGTACTTGATGGAAGTGTAATTTCATAATAGTGAGAATTGTATGAGAAGTTCTATGCACGAGCAAAGGTTCCTTACAACTTCAGAAGTCTTTCTTCTTCTATCCCCATCATGGAAAGTGAGTGATTTTATGGTTTTTTGACCTGAACCTTGGCATCAAATATATGAATATAGTGTCCTTGTTTGTGTATGTGGACCAAAGACAACAAGTTTATTCTCAGCTTCGGGACATATATAACATCATACAGAAGAAAGTATGGAAGACCAGACAATTTGAGCATGATGGTGTCAAGCCCTGATGGCTTGACTTTTGACTTGTATACAAAGTATACTACTCCATCAACATTGCCATTGAATTCTTCAAAGAAATCTGTCCTAAAATTCATGTGGCAAGTTTCTCTTGAATTAAGAAACCAATCATATTTCCATGAAGCAAGTGAAGCATTGAACAATTATTCAGTTACTCCAATGTTGCAGCATGCTACAACATAATGAGCAGACTTGGGTTCCTTTCCTTTCCCTTTCTTAGTTCTTTTACCTTTCCCTTAATTTATTTCCTACTTAATTCAGTCCCCAAGGATACTTACAAGTGGAAGCATCATGTCCATATCTATTGCATCGTATGCAATAAAGTTCAAACTTTTCTCATTGGAATTGTTTTCCCCCGTGTCTCTAAAATTCCCCCTTCCTCTTCCCCTTCGGCCAACTCTTCGTCTAGAAGAATCTTGTGTGTCATTATGCTCCTTTTTTGCAAGGCATACAACTTCCTTAGTAGGACCAGTAGTTGTCTTCTTCCAAAAAACCTTCTTTCCCTTATGAAAACTCTTCTCAAGTGAGTCAAAGGTTATCTCCTTAAGGTTTCCACTTGCTTGCAATGACTCAAGATAATGTGAATAACTCATATATAGTTCCTTGACATAATGTATGAGAGGAATATCTATCCCAACACTAGTGGCTTTTATATCATGAATAATGGATCTTACTTCTCATGCTAAGGCAAGAGGGTCATCATTTTTCAACTTGAGACTGAACAAATTAATCATCAATTGAACAACTTCAAGTTTAGAGTGTTAGTTATACAGTTCCTTCAATTTCTTTAAAGCTTCAAAGGAATTTGAAAATGGCAAAATATGTTGGCTCACCTGTTCATTTACTGATGCTGCAATCAAGGCATAGGCCTTGTTTTTCTTTTCTTCCCAACTCACAAGCTCCTTATCTGAAGTGAACTTTTCAAGTGCATTGTCTCCTTTTCATTCATAAAACCCTTTCCAGTACAAATCATTGAAAATGAGGGTGTGTTTTATCTTCGGGGACCACTCAAGATAGTTCTCTTTGCTAGAGAGAGCCACTCCCATAATGGAAATTAGTGAATGCATTGTAAAACTTGATTTATGCACAAAATAATTACAGTAATTGCAATTCTTTGTAAAATACTTAGCTTCCTTAAAAAAAAACTTCAACTAAAATTGTAGGCTCTCATTACACTTTCAACATATAACTTCCATACACAATATATATAATTTCATTATATGAAGCATAACCAACAACATAAAATTATTTAAAAATGATGCTTTCATAAACTTCTTGAGCCATAACATATATGTCTTATATAAAGAAAAAACAATGCATTTGTCAAAGGGCCAATGCACATTCAAATAGGAATTCAATATGCGTGCACCTCATACCATACATATGGAGTATTAAATATGTTTGATATGCAATTGAACACATGATCATATGACCTGAACATATATACCTCGACCGGTCAACAACACCACAGGACTACGCCAAGGTTGCACCACAGTTACATTGCACCATGTTCCACTGCACTTCCTTCCTTCGTGGAGGCACTGTGGTTTATCATCACACTCACTTCATTCTAAACTTGAGGATGTCGTTAGACTCCTTTATGAACATGAATCAATTCAAATCTCTTAATCTGGTTGGTTGCCACACGAATTGACCCTCTCTCCCGAAACACTTGGAATATTATGACATTTGACTCAGGTAAAGGAAGCAATGCCATCTGTAATACATCATAGAGGATTTTCGTAAGCTTCACTTGGAGTCAAGGGGATAAGCTTAGGTATAACACTTTATTTTCTAGGCAGAGTACCCCAAAACAAATGGAGTAGATTGATTGTGTTGTAGAGCTCACTACCACATAGAGCTCAAGCCACACAAACTTCAAAAAGTGTATAACATACTCAAGGAAGAGAGAGAGAGGATGTAGTGTGTAGATATTTCAATGTTTTGTCCAAATGCATAGAAATTTTTGTATAGAGGGGCAATATGTAGTAGAGAATGGTAGAGAAAATAGGAGTTGTAAGGCAACGAAAAAGTAAAATTAGCGGTTGGCTCTGATATCATGTTAGGCCAGGAGGTAACTCCATGAATCGGAATTGTATTTTGCATTAATATGGAACATGAATATATAGATTGAGAGGGACACTATTGGGTTTCATCAAGCCTACAATTTTTTTTCTCTATCTAAGTACCTAAAGGAAAGTAACATTTTCTTCGGTTTAAATTATTGAAATTATAAACGATTTAAAATATCTTACATGTAGCATTGACAATACTAAACATGCCAATTAACACATTTACTATAAAAAATGTATTAAGGATTAAATGAACCTATAACTAGATGTTGTGAAATAGATTGATGAGGGATGTTCTGCTCGTTCGTAGTCGATTGATAAGATAGAACTAATTATCGAAACACCCAAAGCCTAGGCTGTGAATTTATATAGATGACATCCTCCTATATATTATTAATGTTGCATATTTCACTTGCAAGCAGTACATGACATAATTCATAGAAACAACCTCAGCCTAACATATTCCAGTGCTCCTGTGGTTTAAGGCTCCCAAATCTCCTTGGGCTCTTTTGCACTCAACCCCTGACCCCTTCGAGTTCATAGCATGAAAAAAAATTCCCACTAATGATTATTTATTTCCTAGGACTTGTTTCACGATCATGCCATATCACCTTTATGTTAGGTGGTCCCTTAAAAACAATTGTTTGTCCCCATCAAAATTTCCCTTTATCAAATCAAATTTCTTGGATTCATCATTTGTCTTTCATAGTTTGCAATCTATCAAACATAATATTCTTTTATAAAACCACAATCCATACTCAAAATCACTCATCAACCTGTATCTATTTATTTCTTATTATTGAAATCAAACTGTATGAAATATTTATTACACTGTCGGTCACTTGCTCATGTGCCTTAATTTAAAATAACAGTTCACAATACTTTTGAATATGAAAATTTTGAGGTATTACAACACTCCTTTTGGGGTATGTTTTAGCTTATATCTACTTTCTCCTCGTGATATTCTACTTTTTATTTGATGTCCATCTACATCCTACTTGTAGGAGGAACACAAAGATTTTTCCTCTATGTAGGACTCTGTCAAGGATCATGACAAGGTAGACAAGTAGAAGGAACCTCATGATTGATATTGATTTTATATATACTTTTAGAGGTGTGATTGAACTTGGCTATATAGAAGTAGTGGTTTAAACTCAATAACATGAGAAGCTCAAACCCACTAAACATAGTTCTTAAAATATTATACAATTAATGGTACCTGATAGCTTCATGTTGGACCCCTTTCACATATTAGTTGCATGATATAATTTCAAATTTTCATGCTCCGCTTCCTAACAATAGTGGTCTTGATGTATAAACTAGATCCACTAGGTAATTTCACATCAACACTTACTTAGTGGGTCATAAATGAACATTTTCCACTTAGTTAAACTGGTTCTTCCAATCATCTCTAACAATTTTTCCTTCTCTAACATACATTGACCATAATTTTCTTTCAACATAAAAAGAATTAAAAATACTCTAATAAATATATGTGAAAATATATTATATTAATCATTATATAATTTATACTTTATTATTGTTTTTTTTAATGCCACTGTTTAAATTAATTACTTACACATTTATAATATTTTACTAAATATATGGTCAAATTTAAACACTCTCTTTTCAGTTCTACATTATATACGATAAACATAAATACATTTACAATATAAATAAAAATCTCACAATCTCTCTCTTTTCAGTTCTACATTATATACGATAAACATAAATAAATTTACAATATAAATAATAAATAAAAATCTCACAATCTGCCTTTTACACTATAGGATTTCTAACTTTTTATATTCACAGTATTAAATTACAATCCCAAAAAATTAAAATTTAATAGTATCAATATATCTTCTAGATTTAATATAAATATAAATTTAGTATACATTCCTTATAATATTAAATAAAATTTAATAGTATCAATATATCTTCTAGATTTAATATAAACATAAATTTAATATACATTCCTTATAATATTAAATAAAATTTAATGATATCAATATATATCTTGATCATCTAGAAAAGTTCTTTCAAAGAAATATTAAATAATTGAAGATATATAAAATTTACTACCCCGCTCACCTAAACATTATTCAAAAGAAATGGTTGTTCCCATCAAAATTGGAATGTGAAAACATATCCCTTCACAATGGGATGGTTTTATAACATGTTAAAATTTATTCAAGTATATTTTTAAATTTATTATATTGATAGAAAATAGATATATAATTATTAATGTGTTATTAGTTTATATTAATTTTAAATCAACAATTTTTTTTTATTCAAATTTATTTATCTATTTTATAATTAATTAGTTAATTATGAGATTTTTTATTGCTTTTATTTATAATTTTTTCTTTATTTTTAAATAAATTATTTTTATTCTGGTTTTTTCTTTTCAAAATAAAATTACAATTCATTCCACTTACAAAAAAAATTCCAAAAATCAAATTTTAATGCATCATAAAAACAAAATACATACAGCATTTTAATTAAATACATAATTACATTATATATTACCTTAGCTATTTATATTAATTATTATTATTATTATTATTTTAATTTTACTGTTTTTAAAATTTTATCCTCTATAATAAACTCTTTCTGTATATTTTTCCTGACACAATAACCATAACATAGCTATAACTTACAATACAACCATGGTTTAATATCCAAATTATTTAGGTCAAACCTTGTCCTAATTCTTCGAAACAATTTTTTTTTACCAAACTCCATTCCTCCCTTCCTTACTGAAAGCAAAATCAAATCTAACTGCGTTGTAGATTCTCGTTATGCGAGAGCTCAATGACGAAATCAGTAGTTAACTTTCCATACCTTTGATTTCTGCATCTTCATCGCCCTAAAATTTCAGCTATTCCAAAGGTCCTCGTTGATTTCCACGTTTCTATAAAAGTGCCGGAACAATCTTTGCATTGGCATTGTAAATTATGCCAGAAATAGCTAGACGTTTAAGGCAAACTGTAACTTTAAATGTCATAAATAAAAATTCAAAAACCCTAACACCATGTAGCTACGTCGTTGAATATTGACGATCATTTTATCTTAAAAACTCAAAAACCCAACACGGTGTTTCTATCGTTTTAAACGACCATTTTGAACGACCAAAGATCAAATTTTCACCAAAAATGATAAGATTCCAAAAAAAATCGACAAAACTTATAATAATTAGGCGACAACTCCATGTTTTATTGATATCAATAGTGGTTTACAATTCTAACACCCCAGAATGGGATTTCATTCCAAGTTTCATAATTTTTTTTTTGCATCATTGTATTATATTGAGACTATATAAAGGTTCCACATAGTACAAAATTCCTTTTTTGGAAGCGGGATGATCTTGATTTTGGAAACAAAAAAATGAAGGATGACTCCTTTATGAAAGGACATAACACATCTGAGCATGACTCCTTCATGAAAGGACATAACACATCTGAGCTGTTCTGGAAAAACAATAGAAAGAACAAATACCAGTCATATGTGCATCACATGGAGGAACATTCTGATATTGAACCTGGATTTTAGAGGTTACTAGACAATCATATATTATGTCATATACAAGATTAAACAAAAAAAATGAAGAAATAGAAACCTGGAGATAACCAAAAGAGAGTTAAGATCCCGGGATAGAGAAGTCCTGGATGAAATAGGAATTCTCGCCATATATTACCTTCATGGACTAGGTACCTGATTCTAGAAGCAGACCTTCCTTTGACAGGCAGTCCGCTTGCTCATTCTGAGCATGGTAAATGTGTCGAATGGAGCGTTCTCTCATGAGACCCCAAGAAAACATGATCATGTCCATCCAACCTGCGAGATGTGGGCTCCTAACATGGCAAGTTCCCTTTACATGATCGATCATTGATTTGGAGTCACCAAAAATTGATATAGCCTGTATATCAAAAAAGATGCAAAAGGCAAGAAGACCCACTCGAGCCCTCGCCTCAGCCATACTATTTGATCCCTTTCCTCCATTCCATGAGATAAAATATTGAAGATTCCCATCCATTATAATGTGAGCCCCACAGCCACATGTATTTTGCTGCTCAACACCATCAAAAAACACTCTTGGGGTTCCTCAGAGATAAATTTCTTTCTCTTTTCTGTCATCTCTTTTCATTTTGGGCTGCTTTTTTGGCACAGAATCATAGATGGATATGATGTGTTGCAAAATAGTCTTGAGAGGGCACTTTGTTTCTTTGAAGATTCTATTATTCCTCCACCTCCATGCACACCATAAGATAATAATAATAATATATCTCCATGAATCTCTCTGCCCACTCCACCACTCAAAGGCTGCATGAGTTGAAACAAACACAACATGAGGGAAACCATATAGAATTGCCAATTCATGCCAGATTTGCCGAGTTGATTGGCACTAGAGGAACATGTGATAATTTGATTCCTCGGTTGATTCGCACATTGTGCATCTACTCGGCTCGAGCCAATTCCTTCTCCTTAGATTTTCCCATGTCAAATTTTTATTGTGGAACACCAGCCACGAGAAATATATTAGTTTGGGAGGGCATCCTGCCTTCCAGAAAAGTGGTGGATACTTTGAGCTAGAGTGGATGGTCTTTAATCCCATGAGATATGTATAAATGTCTTTTACCCAAACTTGCAGGTTTGCTTTTGGCACCATCGAGATTAGGTGGTCTACTGGCCTTGATCGATGAAAACTGTAACTTATCAGCGCTTCCTTTACAAAGTTCCAAAGCCTAGCCAGAGGCTCTGGCATGCCGAGATCATTGGCCTCTTTCCAGAGGGGAAGTGGGCCTTTCCAAGGTGATATGAGTTTGTCCCAAGTAAAAATACCATTTCTGTGGAAAAAGATTAGAAGCCTCTCGGGGATGGATATGCTCTCCCAGCCGCTCAATATGGGCTCTAAACCAATAAGGATTCGACTGCCAGATTGTAAGCTCCACTACAAATTCTTTAAAAAATATTGCTCAATTTTCCGAAAACTGAGCCAAATACCTGACCCATATGTGGCACCAATCCTTCCTGTTCTGAACCAGTATTCCATGTCTTTTCCTTTCATATATTTCTTTTTAATAGTAATGCTCCACGGCCCTTCCCCGAAAATTCCTCTCCACAGTGATTTGCATAGGAGTTCTTTACCAAATGCCCTCAAATCCAAAAGTCCCCAATCTCTTGAGATCTTGGGCATAGATATCTTTTCCATTTTAGAAAGATGATATTTTCTCTGATCTGATTTACCACACCATATGAAGTTTGCAGACATCTTGTTCATTTTCTGGATGATACTTGCAGGGAGGAAGAAAATGTGTGCCCAATATACCACCAGTTGCGTTAAAACAGCTTGAGTTAGAACAATTCTTCTTGCCAAAGATAGGCTCTTGTATTCCCAAGCCGAAATATTTTTGTAGTACCTATCTATTAACCACTGCCAGTCCACTTTAGAGTAACCCTTGGCTTTTAGCTGAAAACCGAGATATTTTAGTCCGTCCTTAATCGATCTCGTCTCTATTCCAAACAACTCAGAGATCCATTCCACTGTTTCCATATTGATATCATTGCGGAAGAGGGTAGATTTTGCCTTGTTTATTTGTAACCTAGTAGCACTTTGAAACATATTGAGAATATCATTGAGGCATATCCACGAGATCCTACAGAGCATTGCAAAAATGAGCACATCGTCGACAAATAGGTTGTGCGAGATGTAGTTATTCCTGCAAATCTTGACAGGCCTGCACCTATTTTCAGAGACCGCCTTGTTTATATGAAGGCTAAGAGAGTTCATTGCCAGGATAAACAGAAGAGGAGAAAGGGGGCATCCTTGACGAAGCCCTCTTTCTGCTGAAAAAAAAGAGAAGGCATCCCATTAATGATGACAACATAGTTCACATTTTCTACGCACGCCATAATCCAGCTAATGGAATTTGATTTCAGGCCGATCTTTGCTAATAAACATCTTATGAACCCCCAATCTAAACAATCATAAGCTTTTTGTAAATCAATTTTGAGAATGGCAGCATCTGATTTTTTTGAGAGCATAGTAAACAGGCTTTCTTGAGTGTTGGCGATGGCATCTAAAATATTCCTTCCCTTTAAAAAAGCATGGTGATCCTTTGTAAGAAAACTCGCTAAGGTCCCTTTTATCCTTTTAACAATAATTTTTGTGATGATTTTGAAAGTAATATTGCATAAGGAGATCGGCCTCATGTCTTGAAAGGAGTCCGCTTCCACTTTTTTTGGGATAACTGCTATTTGAGTGGAGGATGTGAACTGATGAATGCTGCTTGAGATTCTTGATGCTTCAACCATCCTCAGCAAATCTTGTTTGATAATATCAAAAAAGTGAACAAAGAATTCTATTGTCCAGCCGGATCAGGACATTTATCCTTTTTAAAGGCCTTCATTACTCTTAGAAGTTCTTCCTCCATTATAGACTGAGACAGGCACTCATTTTTTTCATCATCAAACATTTGTGGAAATAGGTGAATACCCCATAGTATGTCCTAAAACCCGCATCCATCCCGTCTTCCATATTGACTTTTAAAATATCTTACAGCTTCCTTTGTGATATCTTGTTGTGAGAAAAGAAAGCCCGCTGACCATCACTTATTTTCCATATCGTATATCAAAAACGCGTTCGTTTGAGATTGACTGAATATATTTCAGTCAATATATCGTTTGAGATTGATTGAATATATCTTCCAGACCGCATTCCTGGTTTTGAGAGTCCTCCAAACGCCTTCATATACACAGAGCGAAGTTACTCCACTCCGGGCAAGCTGCTTGGCAATGAAGTTGAATTCAAAACTCAATATTTACTATTGGTGAGATTTGGCTTTTTTAGGGTAGGTTAGAAGTTGTCAGAAGTTAATTCGATCCTGGATTTTAGGAGTATTTTAAAAGCTCTTGGGATAAGAGTGAAATAACTTTATAGATTAGGTCTGGCAGTTACGGAGTCACCATGTGGTTTAAAAAAACTTCCATTTATCAGATTTTAAAATATTTCTAGAAATTTCAATTTCTTTCAGAAATAAAAAGCAATTCCATCCATAGAAATTGTGCCAATCGTCGATAAAACAACCACACTGACAATTATATTATTGAATAGTGAATTGTTTTACCATTCTTCCCTCATTAGGTTCTGTAATATGCTCTTGTATATGTCACGTTATTTATTCTATAAGACTTTTGATGATCTGGATACGTCACTCGACATGCTTCTGCTTTTGGTAACCTTTCAATCTAAACTCGACTAAAATTTTGACACTTAAATATGAATCTACCCAAAAAATTTAATATCCAAAAAATAATGAGATGAAAATGCGCATATAATCGAAAATCCCATTACTCGTTCAAAATGAAGCGGTTCAAATCCCAATCGAAATCGAACTCCGATTTGGATGAATTATGAGCTCCATGTCTAAAATATATATTTTATTGGCCTATTTTGTTTGTTTGGATGGAGTTTGAGGACACAATTTTCTGATTTAAATTATGCCTTTCTATGTAAAATGAATTCAGTGGATTGACAAGGTAAAAATTATTCAGCCTGTCATATATAGATTGTGTTATTCTAATTAACTCTATTAATTATGTAGATTTCTGTGAGTGAATAATTATATAGATGTATTTGATTGATTTTGAAAGTTTCATGTATTTTTATGCCATCAGATCTTGAGCTAAAACATAGTTTGATGTTTAACTATTTGATGTTTTTCTTTTTAAGTTAGAATTGATCATATAATTCTTACTAACATTCCTCCACCTCCATGCACACCATAAGATAATAATAATAATATATCTCCATGAATCTCTCTGCCCACTCCACCACTCAAAGGCTGCATGAGTTGAAACAAACACAACATGAGGGAAACCATATAGAATTGCCAATTCATGCCAGATTTGCCGAGTTGATTGGCACTAGAGGAACATGTGATAATTTGATTCCTCGGTTGATTCGCACATTGTGCATCTACTCGGCCCGAGCCAATTCCTTCTCCTTAGATTTTCCCATGTCAAATTTTTATTGTGGAACACCAGCCACGAGAAATATATTAATTTTGGAGGGCATCCTGTCTTCCAGAAAAGCGGTGGATACTTTGAGCTAGAGTGAATGGTCTTTAATCCCATCAGATCTGTATAAATGTCTTTTACCCGAACCTGCAGGTTTGCTTTTGGCACCATCCAGATTAGGTGGTCTACTGGCCTTGATCGATGAAAACCGCAACTTCTCAGCGCTTCCTTTACAGAGTTCCAAAGCCTAGCCAGAGGCTCTGGCATGCCGAGATCATTGGCCTCTTTCCAGAGGGGGAGTGGGCCTTTCCAAGGTGATATGAGTTTGTCCCAAGTAAAAATACCATTTCTGTGGAAAAAGATTAGAAGCCTCTCGGGGATGGATATGCTCTCCCGGCCGCTCAATATGGGCTCTAAACCAATAAGGATTCGACTGCCAGATTGTAAGCTCCATTACAAATTCTTTAAAAAATATTGCTCAATTTTCTGAAAACTGAGCCAAATACCTGACCCATATGTGGCACCAATCCTTCCTGTTCTGAACCAGAATTCCATGTCTTTTCCTTTCATATATTTCTTTTAATAGTAATTCTCCACAGCCCTTCCCCGAAAATTCCTCTCTACAGTGATTTGCATAGGAGTTCTTTACCAAATGCCCTCAAATCCAAAAGTACCCAATCTCTTGAGATCTTGGGCATAGATATCTTTTCCATTTTAGAAAGATGATATTTTCTCTGATCTGATTTACGACACCATATGAAGTTTGCAGACATCTTGTTCATTTTCTGGATGATACTTGCACGGAGGAAGAAAATGTGTGCCCAATATACCACCAGTTGCGTTAAAACAGCTTGAGTTAGAACAATTCTTCTTGCCAAAGATAGGCTCTTGTATTCCCAAGCCGAAATCTTTTTGTAGTACCTATCTATTAACCACTGCCAGTCCACTTTAGAGTAACCCTTGGCTTTTAGCAGAAAACCGAGATATTTTAGTCCGTCCTTAATCGATCTCGTCTCTATTCCAAACAACTCAGAGATCCATTCCACTGTTTCCATATTGATATCATTGTGGAAGAGGGTAGATTTTGCCTTGTTTATTTGTAACCTAGTAGCACTTTGAAACATATTGAGAATATCATTGAGGCATATCCACGAGATCCTACAGAGCATTGCAAAAAAGAGCACATCGTCGACAAATAGGTTGTGCGAGATGTAGTTATTCCTGCAAATCTTGACAGGCCTGCACCTATTTTCAGAGACTGCCTTGTTTATATGAAGGCTAACAGAGTTCATTGCGAGGATAAACAGAAGAGGAGAAATGGGGCATCCTTGAGGAAGCCCTCTTTCTGCTGAAAAAAAAGAGAAGGCATCCCATTAATGATGACAACATAGTTCACATTTTCTACACACACCATAATCCAGCTAATGGAATTTGATTTCAAGCCGATCTTTGCTAATAAGCATCTTATGAACCCCGAATCTAAACAATCATAAGCTTTTTGTAAATCAATTTTGAGAATGGCAGCATCTGGTTTTTTTGAGAGCATAGTAAACAGGCTTTCTTGAGTGTTGGCTATGGCATCTAAAATATTCCTTCCCTTTAAAAAAGCATGGTGATCCTTTGTAAGAAAACTCGCTAAGGTCCCTTTTATCCTTTTAACAATAATTTTTGTGATGATTTTGAAAGTAATATTGCATAAGGAGATCGGCCTCATGTCTTGAAAGGAGTCCGCTTCCACTTTTTTTGGGATAACTGCTATTTGAGTGGAGGATGTGAACTGATGAATGCTGCTTGAGATTCTTGATGCTTCAACCATCCTCAACAAATCTTGTTTGATAATATTAAAAAAGTGAACAAAGAATTCTATTGTCCAGCCGGATCGGGACATTTATCCTTTTTAAAGGCCTTCATTACTCTTAGAAGTTCTTCCTCCATTATAGACTGAAACAGGCACTCATTTTTTTCATCATCAAACATTTGTGGAAATAGGTGAATACCCCATAGTATGTCCTAAAACCCGCATCCATCCCATCTTCCATATTGACTTTTAAAATATCTTACAGCTTCCTTTGTGATATCTTGTTGTGAGAAAAGAAAGCCCGCTGACCATCACTTATTTTCCATATCGTATATCAAAAACGCGTTCGTTTGAGATTGACTGAATATATTTCAGTCAATATATCGTTTGAGATTGATTGAATATATCTTCCAGACCGCATTCCTGGTTTTGAGAGTCCTCCAAACGCCTTCATATACACAGAGCGAAGTTACTCCACTCCGGGCAAGCTTCTTGGCAATGAAGTTGAATTCAAAACTCAATATTTACTCTGGGTGAGATTTGGCTTTTTTAGGGTAGGTTAGAAGTTGTCACAAGTTAATTCGATCCTGGATTTTAGGAGTATTTTAAAAGCTCTTCAGATAAGAGTGAAATAACTTTATAGATTAGGTCTGGCAGTTACGGAGTCACCATGTGGTTAAAAAAAACTTCCATTTATCAGATTTTAAAATATTTCTAGAACTTCCAATTTCTTTCAGAAATAAAAAGCAATTCCATCCATAAAAATTGTGCCAATCGTCGATAAAACAACCACAGTGACAAGTATATTATTGAATACTGAATTGTTTTACCATTCTTCCCTCATTAGGTTCTGTAATATGCTCTTGTATATGTCACGTTATTTATTCTATAAGACTTTTGATGATCTGGATACGTCACTCGACATGCTTCTGCTTTTGGTAACCTTTCAATCTAAACTCGACTAAAATTTTGACACTTAAATATGGATCTACCCAAAAAATTTAATATCCAAAAAATAATGAGATGAAAATGCGCATATAATCGAAAATCCCATTACTCGTTCAAAATGAAGCGGTTCAAATCCCAATCGAAATCGAACTCCGATTTGGATGAATTATGAGCTTCATGTCTAAAATATATATTTTATTGGCCTATTTTGTTTGTTTGGATGGAGTTTGAGGACACAATTTTCTGATTTAAATTATGCCTTTCTATGTAAAATGAATTCAGTGGATTGACAAGGTAAAAATTATTCAGCCTGTCATATATAGATTGTGTTATTCTAATTAACTCTATTAATTATGTAGATTTCTGTGAGTGAATAATTATATAGATGTATTTGATTGATTTTGAAAGTTTCATGTATTTTTATGCCATCAGATCTTGAGCTAAAACATAGTTTGATGTTTAACTATTTGATGTTTTTCTTTTCTAAGTTAGAATTGATCATATAATTCTTACTAACATTGTGATTTCTAATTATTTGAAATGTAAATATTTAAATAAATTCATCTGGCTAAAAACTCTTAAAACACTTATATTTTAAAAAATAGAGATATCCAATTTACTTTTCTAATAACAACTTTTACAAAATTTTAGATAATTTTGAAAAAAAAATAGCCAACTACATAAACGTCTAACCGTTAACAGTGAGTCCGCTATGCGGACGCTAACTTCAATGACATGTAACAAATAGTGTACGAAACGATTCGTCCGCCATTTTGAAGTCAAGTTCTCTGTCTTAAAAATTTAACGGGGTATAACGGTTGGCCTTCAAGAAAACTAGACAACTCAGAGTGAAAAATGTGTACGCCATCTTTAATGACATGTAATAAGTTGTTAACCGGAGGATTCATCCACCTTCTCGAAGTTGAAACCTCTGCAATGACGTAATAAACAGTTGACGAAATCATTCATGGACCTTTTCGAACTTAAAATCTCTTTAAAAAATAGCAGTTTAGCATACAGAATTGAAGTCTTTAAGAATATGTTATGGTTTTAGAAATATAGGATTTTACCATTCATTGAGCATAAACAAGTTAATTTGAGTAAAATTTAGTTCTTAGTGATTTATAGACTCAAATTTTATTATAGAGAATGGTTGAAGGTAAAAGTCATTCAGAAGAAAATACGCTTCTAGTTCACACATTATTCCCTCTGTATACACTATATTGTGCGAGATTTATCAAACTTGAAGAGATCACAGAATGTGAGACTCCTTTCCCTATTCACAGAATTTAATGAACTACTCATACCTATCCAGCGATGAGAGGTTTGTGCGAAGCCTAGTGCATTAAAGGATGAGCTACAGGTCGCTCAAAGTCAAGAAATCTCCTCCGAATGATATTTGAGAAACTTGGGTTCCAATGATATTTGAGAGACATTTCATTCATCGTGACATAAGTATATGTACATATAGGATTGTTTAGTGATAAATTTCTGAGAGATGGGATAAAAAAAATTGATTATTTTACCAATTCTAATGTTTCCAGAAGAGCGATAGACAAATTATAATGGATAAAAAGAATTAATTATTTTACAAATTGTAAAGTTTGTAGAAGAGCGATAGATAAATTATAATGGAAAATTTAGATTTTATTACTAATAAAATAAAATAAAGTAATAGACATAATTATAATGGAAAATTTAGATGTTATTAATATAAATATTAGAGAGGATTTTTTAGATTTTTTATTTAAATTTATATTAGTATAGGTTTGTTTTAATCACTAATTTAACATAAGGTGAGAGGATCAAATTTCTTGTGTAAATTATTTTAGAGTTCAAAACTTAATGTGTAATTTATTTATTTATTTTTTAATTGTATTTTTGAATGTTATAGAGATTACATAACATGCATATTGAGCTATTTCATGAGAGCACATTAAACTAGTTTTCTTGTTATTAATATATTTTCAAGGATAAGTCAATATTAATCTATATTAAAATATTTTATTCATAATCTACATTGGATATTTCATTGTATAAAACATTAAAATATTTTCTTTTAATATTTTTTTGTATATATATAGATATGTATGAAGTTGATATCACTTGTTGAAATACTTTTAAAAAATATAAAGTTTAAACATTTACTCGCATATTTTTTTTTTTCTAATTAGTTTACATAAAATTATATTAGATTATCTAGAAAATTAAGTTTTATATATATATATATATATATATATATATATATATATATATATATTACAAAATTAATTTTTATTTAGAGAATATTTTATTTTTATTTTTATTTTAAGAGGGACGGACATACATGTCACTTTCACAATGGGTGGTAGAATAAGTTTCTTGGCTCAATAAATATGTATTATGATTTTTATTTTAAAAAAGACAGACATACTTACATATTGCCTTCACAATGAGTGATAAAATAAGTCTTTGGGCTTAATAAACATATACTATAATTTTAAATTTGTTTATTTTAAATATACATTTACATATTGTGATAAAATAATACAATCCATAAATATAAAACACATTATTTAGTGTTTGAAAAAAAAAGTTGTTTCATTATTTAGTGTTGAAAATAAAAGTGCCCCCCAGTTAGAAGAGAAATCAATGGGCATGATGATATCAATCCCAGAGTGACGAAGTGAGAGCATTGCACATGATTTATGAAGGGTGATAATACCACTATTATATTAGAGGTTTAAATTTAATGTTTAAATTGATATATGTTATTTTAAACAAAATAGTTTTTACAGAGGTGTTTTGTTTTCTTTCTGTCACGTAATTTATGGTTTTTTAAAATTGTTTAAAGCTTTTTATTTAATAAAGCAAAGAATGAAATCTTTTTTCCTTTGGATTTGGTATTTGGTAAGTTTAATGAGTCAAATTTTGTTATCAATAATTCAAATTTTATTATGTTAAAATTTCTAAATATTATTTATATTTTTTATTAATTAAAAAATTGAAAATATACTAAACAAGTTAAATATTTTCATCAAATTAAAAATAATGTTAAATAATCTCAATTTGAGCATTATCGCCTTCCACTAATTAATTTATATAGAAAATGTAATGAGCAATGGCTCTAATTAGAATCTTGATAAATGAAATTACTATATAAATTAAAACATAATTAATTTATATAGAGAATATAATAAGCAATGGCTGTAATAAATGAAATTATTATTTAATTAAAATCTTGATAAATGAAATTATTATATAAATTAAAACATAATTAATTTATATAGAGAATGTAATAAGCAATGACTAACAAATGAAATTATTATATACACTAAAACAAATGATAAAAAAAACTAATCTAAAAGCATCCCACACTTCTGGATCTTGGTAATGGGAAACGTTGTTTCTTTTAACAAAAATGCAAAATTATAAAAATAAAAAATAAAAAGTTTCAACAAACAGAAATTTTGAATAAGAACATTGTTATTTAAAAAGAGGAATTGGATGTAAAATAATGAAAAAAATGTTTTTTTTTTTTTCAATTTTAATTTCTTTAATATTTAAATATTATTTATATTAATTTATTTATAATTATAAAGAAAAAATAATCTATATTTAAAATTCATTGTCATAAAATTTTAAATATGGTGAGTGTGATAAAATTGAAGTTCATCCGATGGAATAAATTGCCACGAATATAAATGAATGGATCAATAGGTTGATCAATGAGACTCACATTGCCGTGGATGAGATATGAGAAGATATATATGATGTATCTTCCACTAATAAGGCACAAAAAAAACCTATACAAAGAGTCGAAGGAAAGTATTCTCTCTGTTAATTAAACACGGTCACAAATATGTGTATGATATATATGATAAGGTATGTAATATGATTTTTTATATAAGTTTTTGTCTGTTTATTTATTTATTTATTTTTGTGAATTATGAATTTATTTGTTTCTCTGAATTATGAGCGGCATTTTTTTTACTAATAGAAAAAAAATTATCTTACTCATAATTCGAATTGTCTAATTATGAGGATATAGGAATCAAGCATCACACGATTTACGATTTATGCATATCTTAATGGTCCTAGTATATATTACGGACAACATATATTAAATTTTGAATGCTTTGAATGTGGAATGAATGCATATCACATGAATTAGATAAAAAAATAAAGTGCCTTTTCAAGGTTCTTTGTCATACCCCATTATCCCCCATAATTCTATCTTTTGAATGATTGTTCTAGCGCAAAATGTAACATATTTTATGGATCAGCACGCATTATATAGAAGTGAAGATAATATTTTATGAATGCCTATAGAACCATCAAGGAAATATGACTTATTCTTAAAAAAGAACTTTGTAAGGTTAGACTATCAATGGTAGCTAATGGTGTTAATTTATTTGGAGAGTTTGGATCCATTTCCTAGACCATTTTTAGTTATAAACATAACATTCCATATTGGATGTCAAAAATGAGGTAGCATGTAATGTTGGCATTAATTATTCTAGGTACTTAGTGTTTGAAATGTTGAAAACATACCACTTCATTTTTTTCCTTACATGCTTTGTATTTACAATGAAATAGTTATTTGTATTTTGCAATAACTAGGTAAGTACAAAGTTAGAGATATAAATGAATATCATGTTCCTTTTAGTGGTGAAGTTTTAAAGTCATTGGGTGACATCATTATCTATAGCATCTCCAACTATAGATAATGTTGTCACCCAATGACTTTAAAACTTGACCACTAAAAGGAACATGATATTCATTTATATCTCTAACATACATACATCGATATACATACATACATACATACACACACACACACACACACACACACACACACACACACACACACACACACACATATATATATATATATATAATTTTATTACTTTTTAAAAGTTGTTTCCTCCTTAAAAACTATAGGTCTTAAACTATATAAATGTGTCTCTTTAATGAGCTAGAAGAGGTTAGAAAATAATCGTGAAGAATAATATTTCAAGAAAACAATGTTTGAGAACAATCATGGTAAACAATTTATTTGGATTATATCTACATGTAGTACTATTTTTCAAGGTTAACAAGCCGAGGGAAAACCCTTAGGTACCTTCCCTCATTTCAGTGATAGTACCTAAGGTAAACCCCAATAGAATCTTTTGGGCCCAAGGCTAGTCAACCTCAAGTATCAAATCTATTATAATAATATATTCAATGTGACCTTAATATGTCACTTATGGGAATTGATCTTGCATGGGGAGGATAAAAACCATTCTTCACATCCACGTGAGCTAAACCTAATTGAAATCCATCTTTGTTATTTAATAATTTTTTTATATACTTTTTCTATTTACCTTAATAAGAAATGTATTTCCATTTATGCTTCCCATAAATATTGATAGCGAAATTCTACAGAGTAATAAAATAGATTATATTTAATTTACTTAGTTGGTCTCCAACAATCTAACCTTTGAAACAGGAACTATAAACTCAAAACAGGAACTCTCACCAAAAAACCCCGTAAAAACATTAAAAAACAGTTCTAAAAATGAAAAACTGTTGATGTTGCAATAACACCTTTTTTTTTCTATGGTAACTTTTCAACATATTTTAAAAATGGCAGTGAAAACCATTTTTTTGTGCAAAAATTGTTCAAAAAATGCCCTCAAAATGAAAAGTATTGATGCTTCGATAACGTTTTTTTTTGGTAAAATTTCAACATTTCGAAATAATGGCGTAAAATATTTTATCATGACCTTGAAAAACATAAAAATTTTAAAAAAATTAATGAAAAAATAAAATATAAAAGAAAAAAAATTAAAACAATCATAAAAAAACACAAAACAAAAAAAGTTAAAAAAAGAAGAAAACAATCATAAAAATGTAAAAAAATCCAAAATTAATGATAAGAATTAAATAACTAAAAAAAATAAAAATTGACAAAAAAAAATTAGAATTAAAAACTAGTAAAATTAATATTAAAAACATTCCAAAAAAAACTAAAATAACAAAAATAAACTCAAATTAAAAAGAAAAAAAAAACCATAAAAATATGAAAATGGCATAAAATATATGTATTTTCAAACTAAAAAAAATAAAAAATTAAAAAACACTTACAATTTATAAAGAAATATGTATTTTTGATTTAAAATAAAATAAAATAAAATAAAAAATATTTTTTATTAAGCTTACATTTTTTATTTAAAAAGAAAACAAAAAAAATTATTTTTTTTAAACAATTTTTTTTATTTAAAAAAAATATTATTAAAAAAATTTAATTTTTTTCTAAACAATTTTTTTTTATCAAAAAAGAAATCGAAAATTTATTTTTTTTTAACCAAATTTAATTTTTTAATTTAAAATTTATAAAATTAAAAAAAAATTATTTAAAAAAAAAACTATAATTATTAAAAAAATTGATTTTTTAACGATTTTTTTTTATTAAAAAAAAAAAAAGCATGTGTCCCCTCTAATCACCCGCCGCCCATGGTGGTGGGGCTGTTGGGTGGAGGCCTTGCACATAGACCCTCCGCCCATGGCTGTGCCACGACGATCGACAGCCGAGTGGAGTGGCCACAAACTTTTTTTTTTTTTTGTTATAAAAAAAAAAAACCATTAAAAAAGAATCAATTTTTTTTAATAATTTTTTAAATTTTAAATTTTTTAATAATTTTAAAGAAAAAAATTTAAAATTTTTTAATTTTTAATCTTTTTTGTTTTTAAATAAAAAATGTAAGTTTAATAAAAAAAGTTTTTGTTTTTTTAAAGTTAAAAATACATATTTCTTTAAAACATTATTTGTTTTTTAAATAATTTATTTTTTTTTAATTTCAAAAGAAATATATATTTTTTAAGTTTTCAATTTTTTTTTGGGTTTTTTTATTTTTATTTTTTTTAATAATTTGATTTTTTTTTGGTTTTGTTAAATCTTTTTAATATTAATTTTACTATTTATTTTTTTCCTTTGGTTAATTTTCTATTTTTTTTAATCTAGTGTGTATTTAATTTTTTTTTGAGTTTTTGTTATTTTTTTTATTTTTATTTTTCTATTTTTACTTACTTAACTTGATATATATTTTTTAAATTTGGTTTTTTTTTTTTAAATTCTTATATAGTTTATGAGATAATTTTTTTTAAACATTTTTTGTTGTGTTTTTTTGTGTTTTTTTTATATATATTTTTGTATTTGTTTCTTTTAAGTAATCAACATTTAAAAAAATAAAAATAAAACAACTTGTAAATTCGTTAAGTAAGCATAATTTAAAAAAAAATTGTACATAATAGATTTTAAAGTCTGAAAAATATGTCCTCTAAAAAAAGGTATGCTGCAACAACACGTTGCATCAACACGTTTCAAAATCAGCGTAAAAATCACTAACATTTAGAAACAAAAATTTATATTTGATACATAAGAAAAATATTCTTCCCAAAAAAAGAAGTGTATCTTGCATCACCACTTTTCAAAATCAGGTACGTTTTTACTACCCCTTCAAAACGAGTAATCGTATCAGTTATTTAAAGTGCAAAAAACTATGCTCTAAAAAAAATATGTGTGTTCTACATCACCCCTTTTCAAAATCAGATCAATTTTTTGCCATCTCTACGAAACGGGTAACAGTATCAGTTTCCGTTTCAAAGTTTACGTTGTTCTCCTAAGAACACCTAAAAAAGGTCCATTTATTTGATGTAATGCATATAGGAAATCATGTAACAAAAAGTTTATGAAAAATCTTAGATGGGAGGAATAAAAAAGACAAAATTTCTATAGTTATTAGTGACATTAGGGAAGTAAGATAATTTTGGTGGCGAAAGAATCCATGACTTGCATACCTTATTAGGTTTTCATATTTCATCATATCTATCATCTTCTACAATATACATTATTTAATAATTATATATCTGTGTTTCCAATAAAAGAATATATGATAATACTTCCTTTCTTGTTACGATATGTTCTATGTCTAGCTTTCCAAATGAACTTTAAGCATAATATAAAGCAAGTTATATATGACCTTAGAAATTACATGAGGTAAGTAAAAACTTATAATTGAAATGTTATTATAAAACTTGTTTACATTTGAATTACTTGTGTTCTATGATTTAATGTTGAAGAGCGTAATTTCTTTCCAATATTAGGTGGTTTTCATTTAAATAAATCTATACAGAAGATATCAAATACTACAAGACATAAATTTCTTATATAATTTGTAAAATACAAAAGTATCTACATTTTTTTTATCATGCACAAGAGCATTACCTCATACATTTAATTATGGAGATTGAAATATGTGGACCTGTTCACACAAGTTCAATGATGTTCACGGAAAGGCACTTGAACGCTTTTGTTAGACAAATATCACATCCAAATGGGTAAATGGTTGAAGACTATATGGTATGTCAATATAATATCTATTATAGTGAATATTTACCTCAATTAGTGGATGTTATTAATGCACCAAAAATATTTCAAGTATTGGAAGAGATAAATTCATTATCTAATGCGTGAAATACAAAAGGATCGACCTCCAATATTTTCAATGCATAAAATCATTACCTCACACACCTAGTTGAGGAGATTGAAATATGTGGACCCATACACATAAGTTCAATGTGGTTGGTGGAGAGGAACTTGAAAGCATTCAAGGATTTTTTGGACAAGCATCACATCTAAAGTGATCAATGGTGAAGTCTATATGGTATCTCAATCTACAATGAATTATAGTAGATATTTACCCCAAGTAATGCATGATACTAATGTTCCTCACAATTTTAAGATGTCAACTCTAACAACAAACTTGAAAGGGAGGTGTTGATAGGGAATATATTTGGACAAAATAATACCAAATGAACTTGATAAAGTTGCATGATATCAAGAATTGGTAATCTCACCTTCTCTCATATATCTTAAATTGATTTCACATTAGGGCATTCCTTCTTATCTCATTGACTAGGTTAACACTTTTGTGTTGGACTTGAACATCTACGTATACTTATAAATATTATACTATATTACCACAAAAGTAACACAATAATCATGAACCTTAATAAATTGATTGTTTTTTTTAAGGTTAGCCACTTTATATTAACTTGATGTCCAAAAGAACCTAGCCTTCCACATGAGAAACTAGACCCATAGTATTTTCAAAAGTTTTACATTACATATTTCCAAAACTATAAACATGTCATTTAAAGTAAAGGTATAACTAACAAAAATGTATTTAAAGATATTAGAAACTAGAAGTCCACTAGTTCCATTGTAGAAAACTATAACAGAAATGTGAGCTCGCCTGATCATATGATCCTAAGTGAGATTCCACTTAGATTGGTTATTGTGAGTATGTGTTCTGTAACCATCTCACAAATAGATAGATCACCGACTTAAAAATTATCCTCTTCAAGAGGGAAACCTCATTTACATTACATAAATGAAAAATTCATGGATGATACAAATCACAAGGCCTCCTTTGTATATATAGGATTCTAAGAGGTCATAATATAATCAGAGCCTACATAACAATAATAATGTAAGGGCACAACAATAACAATATGGAGGCTACATGGGCACAACAATACCAATAAGGGGGATACACTACTATTATAGGGACCTAGCATTCCCCTCTCCTTCAAAAGAGTGTTGTCCTCAATGTTTGAGTAGTTCTAGATGCTTCTGTATAAAATCTGCATCCTCCCATGTGGAATCTTCACTGGGTAACTTCTTCCACTTAATGAGATACTCCGAAATTAATCAATTATGTAGTTGTTGGGTTCTTGTCTTTAGGTTCAAATATGATTTTTCCTTCTTCATTAAGGTTTGGCAACACTATTTAAACTGTAATATTTTCACCTATAACCTTCTTTAAGAATTAAACATGGAAAATTGGGTGTACTCAAGAAGATACAGGCAACTCCAATTTGTATTCCATAGTACCAATATTTTGCGGCACCTTGCAAGGACCATAGTACTTGGGTGCTAATTTATTATCCTTCTTATCTTTCTTGAGAGACATTTATTTTTATGGTTGTAGCTGTAAAAATAGAATGTCACCTACATCAAAACTTCTTTCACTGTGATGCTAACCTACCTATTGCTTCATTTTATTCCAAACTAGACTAAGGATATCCTTTAAGAGTTGGAGAACTTGTTCTTGATGCTCGATGTGATCTTCCACTGCCTGAACCTTAGAATTTTCTCTTAAAGATGATGTGATGGTTGGTGGATGATATCCACAAATTGCCACAAATGCGGTCATTTTTGTTGTAGTATGCAAGGAAGTTTTATACCACCATTCAGCTAGAGGTAACCACTTGTCCATTCTATCTGTTTTCCAAATACAAAGAAACGAATATATTCTTCGAAATATGTGTTCACTATCTTAGTTTTCCCATCAGATTGAGTATGATAAGATGAGCTATGAACTAATTGAGTACCAAGACAAGAAAATAATTTATTCCAAATTTCTTGTGAAAATGGGATCTGTCACTTACTATAATCTTTGGATTTACATGAAGCTTTTGAATTGTTTCCATAAATTCAATAGAAATTGTGTTGACTTTAAAAGGATGATATAATGCACAAAAGTGTGCATACCCAGGAATTCTAACAACTACCACCATGATGACACTCTTTTCTTCAGACTTGGGTAAACTTGTGATAAAATCCATTGATAGCTCCTCCAACATTGACTTGGAATGGCTAAAGGTTGCAGCAGACCTGAGGTCTTAACTATCTCAACATTTTTTTTTGGAAAATGAAACATTCTAAAACAAGTATTTGAATATCAAATTTAAGGTCATCCAAAAAAAATTCCTTCTTGACCCTATGGTAAGTTTTTTAAAATCCTGAATGCCCTCCTAAGGGAGAGGTTTGCAATGCCAAAAGAATACTTTGTTTGAGTTCGGAATTATTACAAAGATATAAACGATCTTTGTACCATAATGAATCATTTTTCCAGATAAATGTATCAGATGTACTCGGATCTTGCTGTAACTTTTGAATGATTTTTCACCCCTCTTCATCATTTGTCCATTGATCCCTTGCCTCAATTGTCCACTCAGGTTGGATAATAGAAATGGCACAAAGAAATTCTTCCACATCCTCATCCTTTCTTGAGAGTGCACACGCAACAACATTTCGCTTCCCTTTTTGTAGATGATTTCAAAGTCATAACCCACCATATTTTTGACCCATTTTTGTTGCTCTTCCAAAGATAATCTTTGTTCCAAAAAGTATTTAATACTATCTAATCTGTGTTTACCTTGAAGTTTCTTCCAATTAGGTAAGGTCATCATCGCTTTAGTGCATGTAGTATTTCCTACATTTCCTTCTCATAAATACATTTTTGTAAATACTTTCCTTTTATTGGACGACTTTCAAAAGCAATGGGTCTTCCTTCTTGAATTAAAACAAGACCAATTCCATTTTCTAAAGCATCACATTCCACAATAAAAAAACTGAAGTCTGGCATAGGTAAGACTGGTGCTTCATACATTGCCTCTTTAAGATGTTCAAAGGCCTGTGTTTCTTCTATAGTCCATGAAAAATCATCTTTGTTCAGTAATGATGTTAGAGGTACTGTTATTCTCCCATAATTCTTAAAAAACTTGCGATAATACCTTGTCAGCAAAAGAAATCCTTGAAGATGCTTTAAAATTGTGGGGATTTTCCATTCCTTAATGATTGTAATTTTGTTAGGGTCTACCTTAACACCATCATGAGATATAATATGACCCAATATTCCACCTCTTATACTCCAAAAGAACATTTGGATGTTTTTGCATGTAATCGTTTCTCTGCCAATAGTTTGAGCACCCTCTCAACATGTTGAACATGATCCTTCGAAGAATTGTTGTAGATTAGTATATCATAAAAAATTACTAACACAAATTTTCTAAGAAAGGGTCTGAAAATGGAATTCACCAAACCTTGGAATATGGAAGGCACATTAGTAAGGCCAAAAGGCATCGCCAAAAATTCATAATGACTCTCATGAGTTCTGAATGATGTTTTCAAAATGTCTTGAATCTTCATTCTAATTTGATGATACCTTGAAGGGAGATCTAGCTTGGTGAAGTAAATTTCTCCATGTAATTCATCCAACAATTCATCAATGACAAGAATAGGAAAATTATCTCTAATAGTGAGATTGTTGATCCCCCTATAATCTAGACACATACACCATGATCCATCCTTCTTGCGCAAAATTACTACCGGAGCAAAGAAAGAACATTGACTAGTTTTAATTATACCATCCCCTAGCATTTCTGCAAGCACATATTCAATTTCACTCTTTTGGGCATAACTATATCTCTCAGGTCTGATGTTGGGAGGAACACTTCCTGGAATCAAGTGAATCACATGATCATGATTACAAATAGGTCAGAGGTCTTTCAGAGTCTCAAACACCTTAGAATGATTGTCGAAGACTTTTTGGAGATTTGGAGAAATAGATTATTTCGATGTTTGAACCGCTAGTGAGCAAAATTTTGCAATTATGCCTTGTTTTTCTATCTTCAAAATAATTTTCATGCCATTAGAGTTGATTATCTATCCTAGTTTCCTTGTAATAACCCTTAATTCAAATTCATTTCCTTCCCAAAAAAATTCAAGAAAATTTTTTGAAACTTGAAAGCTATTCTCCCCAAAAATTGTAACCATTGGACTCCTAGTATAACATCAGCACAACCCATTGGAATGGAAAGCATTGGACTATTCACTACATATTCCACCATGGTTAGCTTGATATTATGGCACTTCAAGGAGAAATTTATATTCCCTCCATTTGCAACCATCACTTGACTCTCTCGTGTTGGATATAGGAAGAAATTCAATTCCTTGGCTATCTTACAATGAATAAAATTATGGGTGCTACCTGAATCAATGAACACTGTTACCTTTTTCTTCTTGATATATTATTCTATCTTAATAGTTTTAGGAGCGGTAATACCTACAAATGCATTACAATATATGGTCACATTCATTTCTTCTTTCTATAGGGTTGGTTCCTAGTGTATATCATCTTGTTTTGATGTTTCTTGTTCCTTTCCTTCCTCCTCTTCACAATCTATATAGAATAATTTCTTCTCAGCACAATTATGACCTTCAGTGTATTTGCTATGACAATTGTACTAAATACCTTTTGTTCTTTTTTCATTCAATTGTTATGGTGTCGACCATGTAGGTTGTGGAAGACTACGAGAAGTAGCACTTCCATCTTTATAGTTATGAATGGTAGACTTCCTTGTTGCCATAATTTTTCTTTCAACTTTTCTTGCCACCGTGAATGCCTTCTCCAATGAATCAAGTTCCCAAAGGCAAACCTCATGTTAGATGTTATCTTTTAAAGTCCCTATGAATACATCAATCCCACACTCCTCTAAAATATCAGTTACCCTAATATTCAAATTTTGGAAGTCTTCAATGTGTGTCGTCAATGAACCCTTTTGTTTGAGATTTATCAATTGGCTAAAGAAGGTGTTTCTCTTTGTATCTTCATAATGTGCTATCAATTCCTCTGTAAAAATTGACCACGTGACAAGTGGTTTATGTGAACAAAGCCATCTATAACATACAAACTGATCGGGTTCGAAATATAAATATATAATATGTACCTTTTGTGAGCATTCCACATCTTGTAGATAAAAATATTGCTCCATCTGTAGTATCCATGTTACTAGATCATTGCCATCAAACTCCATCACATATTTCTTTGGAATGTGGTGGTTCTTAAACCCCACATTGGAGTTTCTAAAATCATAATTCATATTCCTTTTGACTTCATAATGATTTTCATGGATTTCCTTGTCACCAAGCAAGCCTTTCTTCTAGCAACTTTGTGAAACCTTCCTTCAACCGCTCTATCTTCATATTCACCATTTCTTCCATGTTTGCTTTTAAATCATCAATAAAAACTCCCACATCCCTTTTTAGACCATCTATATTAACATTCGTCATGGCTTCCAATTCATTTTTTGTTACTTTTTGCGAGAGCGAAATTTGTTGCACTTGGTCTTGTAAATTTGATATATCATGCTACATTTCCTCCTCTCCTTCATGCCACATAGAAGGCCTTTCTAGTTTCTTGCTAGGTGTGTCAATTTCTTTTTTTTTTTAATTTCGAGGCATTTTGGAATCAAAAAATCATATATATGCTTCAATATGCCCCTCAAATCACTTCAAACTGATATTTCAAACAAAGGTTATATAAAAAAAATACACAATGTTTTCTTGATTTTTAGGAGCTTCATATTGCAGTTGTTTTATCTCTGTAAATGTGAATCCGCAAGATCTAAAATTTTGTCCTATAGGAGCCCTCTAAGTCTTTGTTGTAGCCCAACAATTCAAGCCAATATTAGATTCTTCAATAAAGTGTTATGCCCAATGTTCGATGATGATCTAATTATAGACTGGTTTAGTAGAGAGAACTTGCATAGAGTTCCACGTGTCACTGTTTCGATCTTCAACCCTTAAAATGACATAAAAAAAACTATGGCCATCTTATTTTTGTCCCTTTATATGAAATTAAAATCTGATGCTCGAAGAGAAAGTTATGATGATATTCCCTAGATCACCTATTTGAGATGGAATTCTGAAGCCTACAAAAGTCCATAACTTCCTGAGATCATATCTCTGAAAATATAGCAAGACAAGATCTGAAATTCATACATGACGTTCATTAATATTTCGACTCCATGTGGTTCAAATTTCAGCTTCTGAATCTTCGTAGAAAATAGTCATAGTGAAAATTCCACGACAACTTGTTTGAAGCAGCAAAACCCTAGAATCCAAAGCTCTAATACCAAATGTTATGTAACCATCTCACAAATAGATAGATCAACGACTTTAAAAATATCCTTTTTGAGGGAGAAACCTCCTTTACATTACATAAATGAACAATTCTTGCATGATAAAAATTACAAGATCTCCTTTGTATATATAAGAGTCCGAGGGGACACAATATAATCACAGCCTACATAACAATAACAATCTAAGGGCACAACAATGATAATAGTGGGCTTCTATGGGACACAACAATAATAATATGGGGGCTACGTGGGCACAAAAATAACAATAACGAGGATACACTAGTATCATAGGGACTTAACTGTTTGCACTGTTTTCATTAGATGGGATAAAGGTGATGCCTCCGATTTTCATAGCCAAAACATAGACTTTCTTATCTAATTTCTCTAGTTTATCCAAAATCACTATGATGCAAACAGATGTCTCTTGCTAAGCATCATATCTCTAAATGATAAATCTTCCCATAATCATTTTTATATGGCAATAGAGATTGACTACCTACATGTATTCAGTATATCAAGATCGAATGGAAGTGCTCCCCTCAAGTATCCAGTTCCTTTCTTCCATGAAAATATGTTGATTAGGAATAAATCTACATTCATATTGAACTTCATCTTCCACTTCTAATATGGTATGTCAAACCATTTCAAGAATCATATCCATATAACATTCCCTTGAGTGACAAGATATAGTTTAGATGTGACAACAAGAGGATGATGGATGTTGATTATATGTTCCTAAAAAGGAAGTGGATTCATCCCTCTCCTTCTTCTACCTCTCACAAAGATTTGCCATTGAACCATAGGAAAGGGAGAGAGAAAACTAGAAGTCTGAAAATCTAGGGGGTCAGGTCAAATTCGAGGAAAGTGTAAATAGAAAAAAATATTGGAGGTGGACACATTACATGGATTCTTTCATTTAATGAGCACAAAGGATGGAAAGTGATAAAGAAAACCAATAGAAAAGTGAGGACTCAGAGTGTTACATGAAAAAAATCCTCAATATTAGAAAAATACCAAAAAAATCACTATAAAACCTACAGCCAATGAAGCAAACACTCAACCAAGAATCACAATTTGAAAAACTAGGGAAGAATGAACTAGAGGATATAAACATTACCACCCAGCGAAATTGCAAACCCACCCAAAAACCAATATTATATGCATTGAGCTCGCATCTACAAATTTCACCTTTAGACTTAATGCAAGAATGAAGCCTACAAGTAGGAACATGTCCTTTTGCTGACACGCATCAAGCTCGCCACAAAGAATCTAACAACTTCCTAAGCTTAAAAAGAAAGAAACTCTAAGAAAACTCCCTAAAATAGGTGAGGATATGCTTTAAGGAGGTGACATTAAGCTAATGGACTCATTGCTAACATGTCATGTAGTTTCTCCAACTAGACAACCAACCAATTTTAACATACATCTCAAACCCTTAATTCCTGGTTTTAGAAATTATTCCTAGACCTCTCCATATAATTGTCCATAGTTAAATTGGTAACTAATTTACAATTTAACTAATTTACAAGTGACCAATAGATCAAATTGTTGTTCTAGAAACTCTTGCCCACTAAGCTCCGTGATTAACCATAACTCCCATATCTTCATCTTTGTCTTCACCGTACACATTCAATCAGAATTGCATGCAAGCCACCAACCTAAGGGCATACGACAGCCTACACTAACATTTGGCATATGCATACTAACTCGTGGAACCATATCTGTCTAATGCATACTAATAAGATCCTAAATTTTAGGAATACTCTAAAAACTTTCGGGATAGGAGTGAAATAATTTCCATTCATCATATTTTAAAATATTTCTCGAACTTACAATTTCACCCAGAAATATAAATCCTGGCCATAGAAATTCTGCCAATCGTCAAGAAAACAACCACACTGACAAGTATATTATTGAATACTAAATTGTTTAACCATTCTTCTCTCATTAGCTTCTGTAAGATGCCTTTGGTATATGTGACGTTATTTGTTCTATAAGGATTTTGATGATCTGGATAACGACACTCGACTTGCTCGTGCTTTGGGTAAGCTTTCAATCTGAATTGGATAACTACATAAACGTCTAACCGTTAACAGTGAGTCCGCTATGCGGACGCCAACTTCAATGACATGTAACAAATATTGTACGAAACGATTCGTCTGCCATTTTGAAGTCAAGTTCTCTGTGATAAAAAATTAACGGTGTATAACATATAACGGTTGGCATTCAAGAAAATGAGATAACCGATAGTGAATGATGTGTATGCCATGTAATAAGATATTAAGCGGAGGATTCATCCACCTTCTCGAAGTTGAAACCTCTGCAATGACGTAATAAAAAGTTGACGAAGTCCTTCATTGACCTTTCTGAAGTCGAAATCTCTTTAAAAAAAATATAGCAGTTTAACATATTTAAAAAAAATTAGCAGTTTAACATATAGAATTGAAGTCTCTCAGAATATTTCCGTTATAAACCAGTTGATTTGGGTAAGGTTTTATAACCAGTTGATTTGGGCAAGGTTTAGTTCTTATTAAATTATAAGTTCAAACTTTTTTCAGGAGAAAGGTGGATAATAGAAGTCTCAAATTTGATTAAGGAGAAGGGTTGAGAATTTAAAAGAAAATAAATTTCCCAAAATCTGACAAAAAAAAATTACAATGTTGACACATATTATTCTCTCTGTACACTATATTCTGTGACATTTATGAAACTTGAAGAGATCACCGAATGCGAGATTCCTTTCGCTATTCACAGAATTTAATGAACTACTGATAGCTGTCCAACTATCGAAGGTTTGTGCGAAGCCGCGTGCATTTAAGGATGAGCTATAGCTCATTCAAGGTAAAAAATCTCCTCCGAATGGTAGTGTAGAAACATGAGTTCCAATGATATTTGAGAAACATGCCATTCATCGTGACATAGGTATATGTATATATAGGATTGTTTAGCAACAAATTTGTGCGAGTAAGGACAAAAAATAATTAATTATTTTACAAATTCTCATGTTTATAGAAGAGTGAGACAAATTATAATGCAAATAGAACAATTATAATGGAAAATTAGATGATATTTATAATAAAATAAAATAAAGTAATAAATAAAGTATAAGACGCAAAAGTAAATATTTCAAATAATATTGTAATAGGAGTGTTCAAATACAGTTTTTTAATGGTGGAAATGGATTTAGCAACGTCAAAAACCCCTGGAGCACCCAAAATCTTGAAGGGGCCCCCAAAATGTTGAAGTTTGACACTTGCAACATGGATTTATAAAAATTCCTGCATGATTTTATCAAAAAAATTATTGCAGATTTTATCAAAATCTTGGGAGAATTTCCATAATTTTCTAGGCAAATTTGAATGTTGTGTAGATTATGGAAAATTATAATGGAAAATTTAGATGATATTAATAAAAGTCTTAGAAAAAATTCCTTAGTTTTCCTTTTAAATTTATATGAGTATAGATTTTTCTTAACCTTGAATTTAACATAAGCTACAGGGATCAATTTCCTTCACATGTAAATGTAACACCCCAAGATGCATAAAAATTTACTCTGGTTACTAAGTTTGATCTTTACCATTTATTACATTAATTTTCTCACCCTAAGGCTAAGAAATATATATTTGGTTACCTAAATTATTGGTAATTAGGAGTTCAGATACTTTAACAAAAACAGAAACTATTTGCAATAATGAAAAGAAACAGTTACAAAAGACATTTACCCATTTTCCAAGGTAGATTTAGATGGAGAAAAAGAATCCATGAGATATCCTAGAGCTGGGTGTAATAAACCAGTCGAATAGTGTGTAAAATGTATATGACTTAAGGTGGGACAGTATGGAGGCCCAAGGTACTTGAGTGTGGTTGGAATTATCTTAACTCTAAATAGAAGAAAGTAATTAGGGGAGATTCTCGATGTAATTGCGAGGCTCATGACTAGGAGGAGAGACTTTCCATAAAGGATTGAAGTTACACATTTGCAAACATTGGACAGATAAGTAACACATAAATTTTCATTTACGAATTGATGTTGGACTGGGGAAAATTACTTGTCTATGTGATAGAACAAACTAAGGAGTGAAATTCCTTGAAAATACATTAGAATATAGAATAGAATTTACCAGATTCACAATAAAAAAAGAGTAGAGAGTATGTTACGACAATACATGAAAGATAGAAAGTAATACAAGTAATGTACGAAGAGATATCTCAATATGCTCTTGAAGTTGGAAGGGTAATTTTATGATAAGCAATAGAAATAATTTGTGTAATATGCTACAAGATTATTGTAGAGTTAATCTGTGTAATATGCTACAAAGCTACTGTATAAATAATGTGTAATATGCTACAAAGCTATTGTAGAAATAATCTGTGTAATATGCTACAAGATTACTGTAGAATTAATCTGTGTTTATATAAATATGCTTCAACTCAAATAATGACTTAAAATAAGGTTCTCCACAACAGCATGGGCTAAATTTGTCAACATGAAAAATCCCCAAAAAACCTTTCAGTGTATAACTTTATCTATAAAATATGCATAACAGAGAAAATGTTTAGGAAAACTCACAGTCGATCAAGTGCCGATCGTTCGAAACCTTGCAAGTGCAGTGCACAATGTTTAATCATTTTTACATAGTTAATTAATTAAAAGAAAAACTGAGCAAGTCTTGGTGTAAGGCCTCAGCTCGGTACTCAGTTCCTTTCATCGAGTAGTTAAACATATAACAGATAAATATTCATGAACCAAAGGTGATTTTTCCCCAACCTGGAAACAACAACGAAGGACGTAAGCTCTGAAACCCATAAAGGATGATGTCCTAGACACATAATTAACTCAAAAGATATAAAAGAATACCTTCACACAAACACCAACAACCATGGAGTTAGTATGAGAATAAACCTATGTATTAAGTAAAATGCATGATGCCGAGAGGAGGGGCATCCTCACCTGATACTGGAGGGTTCCAGCATTGAGCAACCCACCTGCATCGCAACAAATATCACCATTAAACAATTCTGGAATAAAGAATCTATAAATTCTATAAACATTATATCTTTAAGGCCTGTGGGCTTACCTACTGGAAATGGTTGTCGGAGCTGAGTATTTCCCGCAGTAACAGAAGACCATAGAGCCACCCATGGACAGTGGAGGCAATCAATTTAACTTTGCACCAGGTAGAGGTTTCAAGTGGAAGACAAGCTCACATAGTGTAGAGAATCGAAATAGCGTATGGACAAGTTGTTAGGGTTACATGCCTTCATAGGACTGACCATAGCACCCATGGCAAACATTGAAAGGATCATGTGTTGGCTTGAAACCCTCACTGAACAATTTCATTGCAGAGTAGCAAGACCCCAAGGGTCGACGACAACAAATGACTCCACCATCTGCTGGACGTGAAAAATTGGTTAGGGGGTTAAACCTTAAACCCTCCCCGCTGTCGGATTGCCTGGAAGAGATCAACAAACGTGAAATGAGACAGGTGTTGCAAGTGGTCATCACCAACTGGCAGACGCATGTAGAAAACTTGGCTACCAGTGTGTCGGGTGTTCCAGCATACAAGAGCCAGCTAACTAAGGTATGGTCATGGTAGCCTACCCTACTGGGGCCCATGTGCACATTAATTACTACCCACCACATATACATTTCTAACTACGAAGTGTAATGAAACACATGAAAACCATATAAGTGTTGTCCTGTGCTTTCGATCTTACATTAATTGCACATTAATATTTCATGTAAACTCACTGCATGTTTGATTTCTTAGTGCCTATTATAGATATGTGATTAATATTTTTTTTTATTATGTATGTTTCGTAGTTTAAGGTTTTAGTTGTTACAAATGGTATCAGAGCTTAGGTCATACACTAAGACTCTTTGGGAATTATATATATTTGAAATGAATGTGATTTATTCAAATTAACTAGGTAAATATATGTGTGAACACAAAGACCCACATCAATACAGAAAGGGACAGAATGCATAGGAGCCCAGGACCACCCAACCCACTAGAAACAACTTATATGAATGCTAACCTGATATTTGGATACAACTGGGTGAGGAATCTTGTCAAGCTAATGCGGTTTTACTCAAAACCATTTAGCAGCTGTGTGCTGAGATGACAAATTTAAGAACATATAATGAACAACTATGTCGAGAATAGGAAAAAATTCTCAGAAGTTTGTCCAATCGACAGAACCAATGACATCCCGACTTGAGTGCTGAAGACAGGGAGAAGGCTCCAACGACTCAGTATGGAGAGGAAAATGCTGAGTTAGCTGGAAAACATGGGGAAGATGAAGAAGGACACTGAGACAATGTTTTCAACCAATGCAAGACAAAAAGACAGAAATTTTGAATTACAAGGAGAATTTAAAAGATTAAATAGTCACTCTTTGAAGGGGAATCTGAAAAGGCAGCGAAATCTTGGTTAGTTGCTATGAGGAAATATTTTCAGATTTATGATTACACCGATAAACTGAAAGCATGATTGGTAGATTATCAGTTAAGGGGTAATGCTACCCTTTGACAGGAAGAAATCAAAACTATGAGGAAAATTGATGAGGAACAGGTTACGTGGAATGAATTCCAAAAGCATTTCAATGATAAGTATCTAACTAAATGTTATTATGACAAAAAAGCAAAAGAATTTCATGAGTTAAGATTGGGAACCTTAACCATGGATGAATATGTAACATGATTCCACTTCTTACTACGCTATGTGCCTTATATGCAAGAGGAAAAGGCCAAGATTCAACACTTCATTAGTAGCCTACCCAATTTTATGAAGGAGAAACTTGAGTTTGACTACCCAATAAAAATGGATGATATAGTGCGGAAAGCCCACATATTCAACCAGCAAATGAAAGAGAAAAATGAGGGACCTAAAGGAGGGTCGAGCAAGAATCGAAGAAGCCCAATTACAAGAAGACACCGAAAATTTACTCATGGAAGAAATATATAGCGAAAACATCTCAGTAAATTCCTAGCAAGGAACCAGCCCAAAGCTATATATTCTGAAAATAAACAGTGAGAAGGAGTTAATGAATCTACTACTGACTAGCAGTCAAAACTGTCACTGCAATGCTGGGGATGCAGAGAACACCACCACTACAAAAATTGTCTACATAAGGAAAGGATGGAACAACTATCAAATATGCAGGAATCATCCACAGTTGGAGAAGTGGGAAGGAGCATGCCCACAATTAATGCTGCTCTAGATGATCATCAAGCAGAATATCAACCCACCATGATCGATGTGAAGGTATGCTTCCTAAGAAACCTGTCTCTATTTTATTTGATCTCAGTGCTAGATTAAGCTATGATAGTCCTAAGGTGGTAGAAATGTGTCAACTGCAGAGAAGTAAGTTTCCAAAACCATGGCTAGTTCAATTAGCCACCGGGACAAAAAGAACGGTAATTGCAAAAACAGAACATTGTCCCATAACAATTTCAGGGCAAACCATTTACATTGACCATTATATACTTCCTTTGGGTTCATATGACATTTTAATCAGGATGGATTGGTTGGAAAAATGTTGATCCCTGGTTGATTTCAAAAAAGAAACTGTATCACTGAATCAGGCCAGAGGAAGGAACTTCAAGGAATTAAAAAAAATACCAAGTTGTGTCCTATCACTGCTAGTTAGTTAGGAAAATGCATTAGGAAGGTCTATCAAGTATATGTTGTTCGGGTGGGATTTACAAACAGAAAAAGTAAAATGACCTACTTAGAAAACATTCATGTCATTCACGAATTTGTTGATGTACTTCCTGAATTCATTCCTGGATTACTACCCAAGTGTGATATTGATTTCACCATCAAACTAATTTAGGGTGCAACCCCTATATCTAGGGCCTCTTATCGCATGAGTATACCTGAGTTAACAAAACTCAAAATGTAGCTTCAGGAAATTCTAGATAAAAAGTATATATGCCCCAGTGTGTCCCCTTAGGGCCGTACTATTTGTACAGAAGAAAGACGTGACCCTGAGATTATGCATCGATTATTGTCAATTAAATAAGTTGACCATCAAAAATAAATATCTTTTACCATGTATCGATGATTTATTTGATCAGGTGCAAGGAGCTAAAGTATTCTAAAAATAAACTTAACATCTGGCTAACACCAAATAAGGATAAAGGAGGAGGACATTTACAGGACTGAATTCTGAACTCGTTATGGTCATTATGAGTTTGTGGTGTTTCCATTTGGCCCCAGCTACTTTTATCAATTTGATGCATGGTATTTTGCAGCCCTATCTTGATAAATTTGTACTAATTTTCATTAAAAACATTTTAATATACTCTAAGAATTAGGAGGAGCATAAAGAGAATCTAAGGATAGTGTTGCAAACACTACGAGAAAATCAGTTATATGCTAAATTTGGCAAGTGTGATTTTTTCAAAGACCACATTGAATACCTGGGTCACATTATATCAACAGATGGAATAAAAATGGACCCGGAGAAGATCAAAATCATTATGGAATGGCCCGATCCAAAGAATGTTGCTCATGTAAGGTCATTCCTAGGTTTGGCAGGTACTACTGTTGGTTCATCGAGGGATTTTCAAAAATCACTTTCCCGATGACCTCTTTACAGAAAAAGGAATGCACTTTCCAATGGACAACTAAATGTTAGCAAGGCTTTGAAAGACTAAAACACCTACTTATCACCGCACCCATGTTAAAGGTAGCAGATCTAGAAAATTCTTTCATGGTTTGCACGGATGTGAGTAAAGAAGGTGCTGGTGGGATGCTGACACAAGAAGGAAAAGTTATTGCTTGCGAATCATAGAAATTGAAGGAATATGAACAACGATATTCTTCTTATGACTTGGAATTGATAGCGGTAGTGCATACACTTAAAACCTGGTGACACTACCTGTTGGGGAATAAATTTTTGCTATTAATAGATCAAACGAGCCTGACAAATTTCTTCAACCAGTCTAACTTAAATTCTCGATAGGCCAGATGAACAACATTTTTAAGTGAGTTTGATTTCAAAATGAAACATCTTAAAGGGAAGGAAAATCGAGTGGCCAACACTTTGACCAGGAAAGCACATTGTATTTATGAGGTCCAAATTAGCCAAGTACGCTCAAACATCGCTGAAATCATAAAGGAAGCATCTCTCAAAGATCTAGAGTACTCTTTTCTTTGGCAGTAGATAAAGGAAGCCCTATTGAAAGGGGGAAATTTTGATTTTGAAATAAATTCCAACAAGATCCTTACCTTCAATAACATGATTTATGTTCCTAACCAAAATGTTGTTAAAAAATTGATAGTGGATGAGTTTCACATGAAACCATGTGCTAGCCACCCAAGTTATGAAAAACTATTTTCAGCCATCAAGAAAGGGTTTTTTTTGGCCTGGGTTAAGAAAGGAAGTCACTCAGTACTTGCCCAAATTTTTGGACTACTAGCTGATGAAGGAAAAACATCAGCATTCCGCTGGTTTGTTGCAACCATTTACCATCCCCGAATGGAAATGGGAGACCATATCACTAGACTTCATCACCAGCCTACCTCACACCAGGAAGAAACATGACTCAATTATGATGGTGGTAGACAAATTGAGCAAAACTTCTCACTTCATACATATGAAATCCAATTACAAAACTATGGAAATCACAAATATATTTATGAAGGAAATTTTTCGTTTGCATGAAATACCGAGGGTGGTAATTTCTCATAGCGATGTAAAATTAACATCCACATTCTAGAAAACTCTCTTTTCGAGATTGGGTACCCATATCCAATTTAGTACTTCCTACCATCCTCAAACAAATGGACAAACCAAGCAGATAAATCAAATGTTGGAGGACATGCTACATATGTTTGTGATGCAACAACCACATAAGTGGGAAGACTATCTCCACCTAGTGGAATTCACATATAATAATGGATGTCATGAATCACTGGGCTTGAACACTTTGAGGTGGTGTATGGAAGAAGATGCAGGGTACTATTAGATTGGAATAATCCAGTTAATAAGCTAGCATTGGGTCCCGACATGCTAGTAGAAATTGAGGAGACTGTTAAGAAGGTTCGACAAAATTTAAGGGCTGCCAAAGTTAGGCAAAAAATGTATATAGATAAAAATAGGACATACAAAGAATTTCAGCAAAGATATCATGTATATCTAAGAAAGTGTCTAGAAAGTTCCTTACAATGGAGGGGTTGTGCTAAGTTAGCACTCTGATATTGTGGACCTTTTCAAGTCTTGGAACGAATTGGGTCAGTAGCCTATAAGATTGTGTTACCAAGCCACATTCAGGTCCACAATGATTTCCATGTGCCCTTGCTAAATAATTATGTATAAAATCCTCAACATATCATTAGCAGGTAAAATATTCAGGTAATCAGTTAAGCAAAATATATGACTTTTGGATAAATTGTTTTGAAGAGGTTGTGATTGTGAATTGTTTATGTGCAGGTTGAACTAGAAGGAGAGTTCCTAGCAAAACCTCTTCGTATTCTCGATCAGAGAGAAACCACCTTGTGGAAGCAAGCCATCGCCGAGGTTAAAGTGCAGTGGAAGCACTTTGGCTTGGACGAGGCCACTTGGGAAGAGGAGGAATTTATGCGGAAAGCTTATCTGACATTATTTTCTTAAAGCAGAAAGAACACCAGGGACAATGTTCCTCATATGAAGGGGGAGATGTAACACCCCAAGATGCATAAAAATTATTGTGGTTACTAAGTTTGATATTTACCATTTATTACTTTAATTTTCTTACCCTATGTTGTTAAAGAATAAATGGCTGAGGTTGGAAGGCCAAGAAATATATTTGGTTACCTAAATTATTGGTAATTAGGAGTTCAAATACTTTAACAAAAAGATAAGTTGTTTTCAATAATTAAAAGAAACAGTTACAAGAGACAATTACCCATCTTCCTTGAAGGGAGATTTAGATGGGGGAAAAAGAATCCAGGAGATATCCTAGAGCTGGGTGGAATAATCCAGTAGGAGAATACTCGAGGATAGTCTATAAAGAGTATAGGACTTGAGGCAGGATAGTCAATCTGAAGGTGCAAGTAACTTGATTGTGGTAGGAATTATCTTAACTATCAACAGAAGAAAGTGCTCGGGGGAGAGTCTAGATGTAATTTCCAGGCTCGCGGCTGGGAGGAGAGACATTCCTAAAAGGATTGAAGTTACATATTTGCAAATATTGAACAAATAAGTAACATAGGAATTTTAGTTTAAGAATTTATGTTGGACTGTGGAAAATTACTTCTCTACATGATAGAATAAACTAAGGAGTTAAATTCCTCGAAAATGCATTAGAATAGAGAATAGCATTTACCAGATTCACAAAAAAAAAGGAGTAGACAATATGTTATGGCAATACATGAAAGATATCAAGTAATACAAGTAATACAAGAAGAGATATATCAATATAGCAGATAAACACTGATGTGCTCTTAAAGAAGTAAGGATAATTTTATGATAAGCAGTAGAAATAATCTGTGTAATATGCTACAAGATCACTGTAGAGTTAGTCTGTGTTATGTGCTACAAAGCTACTGTAGAAATAATCTGTGTAATATGCTACAAGATTATTATAGAGTTAATATGTTTATATGCTACAAAGCTATTGTAGAAATAATGTGTGTAATATGCTACAAGATTACTATAGAATTAATTTGTGTTTATATAAATATGATTCAACTGGAACAATAACTTAAAGTAAGGTTCTCTCATAACAACAAAGGCTCAACAACCTGAATTTTTCGACATGAGAAAACCCCTAAAAGACTTCTAATGTATAACTTTAGCTATAAAATATGCATAATAGAGAAAATGTTTAGGAAAGCTTGCAGTCGATCAAGTGTTGATCGTTAAAAACCTTGCAAGTGTCATGCACAATGTTTAACCATGTTTACATAGTTAATTAATTAAAAGAAAAACCTAACGAGTCTTGGTGTAAGGCCTCAAATCAGTACTCAATTCCATTCACTGAGCAGTTAAAAATTTAGCATATAAATATTCATGAACTAGAGGTGAGTTTTCCCCAACCTGGAAACAACCACGGTGGATGTAATCCACTGAACCCATAAAGGTCATTATCCTAGCCACATAATTAACTAGGAAGATATAGTAGAATACTTTCACACAAATGCTAACAACCATGGAGTTAGTATGAGAATAAACCCGCGTATTAAGTAAAATGCATGATGTTGAGAGGAGGGGCATCCTCTCTTGAGACTGGAGTGTTCCAGCATTGAGCAACCCACCTATATCACAGTAAATATCATCATAATAGAGAATCTATAAACTTCTATAAACTTCATAGATTTAAGGCCTGTGGGCTTACCTACCGGAAATGGTTGTTCGAGCAGAGTATTTCACACAGTAATGGAAGACCAGCGAGCAACCCTGGAGAGTGGAGGCAATCAATTAAACTCTGCACTAGGCAAAGTTCCAAGCTTAAGACAAGCTCACACAGTGAAAAGAATCAAAATAGCATATGGATAGGCTATTAGGGTTACCTTCCTTCACAGGATTGACCATAAGACCCATGGAAAACAATGGAAGGATCATGTGCTGGGCTAAATCCTCACGGAACAATTTCGTTATAGAGTAGCAAGACCCCAAGGGCCGTAGAAAACAAATGACTCCACCATCTACAGAATGCGGAAAATTTGTTAGGGGTTAAACCCTAAACCCTCCCCACTGTCAGATTGCCTGATAGAGATCAACGAACATGAAACTATATAGGTGTTGCAAGGGATCATCCCGAGTTTGTGGACACATGCAACAAACTTGGCTACGAGTGTGCCGCGTGTTCCACCGTACAAGAGCCATTTATCTAGGGTCTGGTCATCGATGGCTACCCTGCTGGGGGGCATGTGCACATTAATTACTGTCCACCACATATACATCACTAACTCTAAAGTGTAATGAAACACACCAAAACCATATAAGTGTTGTCCTGTGCTTACAATCTTACTTTAATTGCACATTAATATTTCATGTAAACACACTGCAGGTTTCATTTCTCAATGCGTGTTATAGATTTGTGTTTCAATTTTTTTTATGATGTATGTTCCATAGTTTAAGGCATGTTGATATTTCATGTAAACTCACTGCAAGTTTCATTTCTCAATGCGTGTTGTAGATATGTGTTTAATTTTTTATTTTTTTTTAATTATGTATGTTCCATAGTTTAAGGGTTTAGTTGTTACAGTAAACTTATTTTTTATAGTGCAAAAATAATGTGTAATTTTTCGTTGTTTAAATTGTATTTTTTAATGTTATAAAGATTACACAGTATGGGCATTGAGTTATTTCATCAATGCATATTAAACTAGCATTTTTTGTTATAAATAAATTTTTAAATATACTTAAAAATTAATACATATTAAAATATTTTATTCATAACCCACAAATATTCTATTCTATACACCATTTTTTTTCTAAGTAGTACAATTATATTAAAAGGAAGCAAAGTAAAAATACATCGAGGCTCTGGCCTCAGTGGTGTAGAACAGAGTTATATCAAAATTCTCAAAAAAGGAAACTGACCTCGGCTACCCAACGAGGGGAAGCAACCCGAGTGAGTCTCAAAACTTAACCTAAAATACCCACACAGGGGTCCTGATTGAAAATAACGAGAAAAAAATGCTAGAAAATTTGACAATGAACAGAGGAAAAACCTCAAACAACATGGTCATGAAACTGTCAACGAACAGCAATGGGACAACTAGAAATTGGATCATAGGTCTGGCTGGCCCCCTTGGAAATCCTCAGGGGTAGGTTCTTCAAAAATGCGACATGGGTATTCATAACAGTCATCATCTTTGACAGATGTGCCACGCGGTTTGCCACTGGTTGCTTGTATGCCTACTGAGCTGCTCACGGTTGCATGTTTGCCTGACGTGTTGTCCTGAATTATTTCAACCACCTTCATGCCACCTTATCGACCTGCAGTATGATGCTTGCTTCCAGCCATCTCCGCTTCCTATCGAACACCTATTTTCCTTGCCATCTTCTGCTTGCCTGACTCATGCTCATCACTGTTGCTCTTAAGAGCTTTCTGCTGATCTCCGCTAGTCCATTTCTCTGGTTCACTGAAATGGGTATGAGCTCCCTGCTTAGTTTGTAGACTCATATCCTCAGTGAAGGTAACAAAGACTATGGCTATGATAATTTGACGAGGCAGAGTACTCTGGAAGTGAAATTGAGTTGAATGGTAAGAGGGGTGAGGGGGAATGGGGATATTTTCAGTTTGAGTAGCAGCGTTCTCTCTACAGACTCCATTAGCCAGTAACCTGCCTCTACCACTGCGGGTATTAGGGTATCTACCCAAGAGAGGACTATGGGAATGAATCGTGGAGGGGGAAGAAGAATCAAGGCTGAGCACTGCGAGGGGCTAAACGTTGTCACTTCGACTTCCTCCTCTTCGACTATGCATGCGATGTCAAGTGTGCGCCATGACAGAATTGATTTCCGAGTTTTCAGTTGGTGAGACAGAGCTGTCTCAAGGATTGAATTGGCTATTCAGAAGAAGAGAGGAGGAATCATGAGTTTGATTTAGCACACAATGGGGAATTTGGGAAAAGTGGAAGCCATTGCCCAGATCAACACAGCTTAGGATCGAGTAGCGCCTTCCAGTGATGGTGCGCGAGGTCAGCTCCATAACTTGGGGGGGACAAGAACAATTTAGCGGGGGGGGATGAGTGAATTGTGATTAACCAGGTCCATGGCCTTATGCTTGTTGCAGTTGCCTCCACTGGAGCACCAAAGTAGTTGTGCTTGTAGGTTGCCATGAACATACCATAAATTGGCATGGAAGGGGACGCAGGTGGCCATGTGGCCAAGCTACCTGCCGTCCTTCTAATTAATCATCCTTAACTACACCATTAACACTCGCATTCGGGTATTCTATACAACATTAAAAATGTTTTTTAACATTTTATATATATATCGATATATATCACGTCTTAAAATATTTTTGAAAAGTATAAGGTGTAAACATCTTACTCACATATTTTTTGTCATGCAGACAATTAATTAAATATGCATAGATTTTTTTATTATTATGACTGACATTGTATTATATTTAGAGAATATTTTCTTTTTATTTTAAGAGGGACGTACATAGCTACATATCACCTTCACATTGGAGTATAGAACAAACATAGATCTATGTAACACGAGCCGAGATATATTAAATTTATTCGTCTACAAACTTCTTTACAGTGCAAGATACCATGTATAATTTTTCATTATTTCAATTTGTATTTTTGAATACTATATAGAGTATATATATCACCAAATAAAAAGACGGATGAGATCACTATTATATTAGCGGTTTAAATTTAATGTTTAAATTGATATATGTTTTTTTAATCAAAATATTAAAGGAGAGGTGAATTTTTCTTTTTTCATTTTGACATGTAATTTATGGTTTTTATAATTGTTTAACGATTTTTATATTTTTAAAACATGGAAATTAAAAAAAAAAAAAAAAAACCTTTTTTCTTTTGGATCTTGGATTTAGTAACTTTATCCATAACCAATTTTGCTCTCAATAATCGAAATTTTATTATATTAAAATTTCTAAATATTATTTGTATTTTATATTAATAAAAATAAGTTTAAGCCAAATATTTTTATGAAATAAAAAATAATTGTTGAATTGAGGTTCCTGTTATTCATATCAGGTTTCTAAAAGGAGTGTAACGGTGGATAAAACAATAAATAAAAGAGAGATATAACAAAGAGGAATATTACAAAGACAAGTTAAATAGTAGAGGATGAGTTGAAGAACCAGATCATAGCTGCATGTTAAATAGAGAGTTCAGGTCCTCAAACAGTTAAATTTGACTTGAAAATGGCTATAATTGACTAGACAACTAGGTTGTGCCAATGGTTACTGCAAAAGGCTAAGTTTGACTCGGCACCAAGACCAAGAGATAGGGAGAGGAAAAATAGTTATTTAAATAATTTTTATTTATTACCAAATGCTAGAATATAGAGAACGAAACCACACTAGTGGGTTCAAAACACGTCGACAAATAAAATATGATGCGATTTTTGCTGAAACCTCCTCTCATAAAAAATAATGTCAAATGATCTTAACTTGAGAATTAGCACATTCCACTAGTTAATTTATAAAGCAAATGTGAGTAGCAAAAGCTCTGACCAAGATCTTAATAAATGAAATTATTATATGCATTAAAAAAAATCATGAAAAACCATTTCAAAATCATCCAAAACTTCAAGATCTTGGTATTTGGAGATGCTGCCTCCTTTACCAAAAATGCAAAATCATTTTAAAACAAATTATTAGCTCACCAAATCAAAACCCTTAATTAGAACATGAACACTTCAAAAGAGGAATTGGATGTCACCCCTCATTAAAGTAGTGAGGATCTTTTAGTTTTAAATACTCTAATACTTGAATATTATTTATAATTAATATATATATATATATATATATATTTAAAATTTATAATCATAGAATTTTTAATAGAGATGGTAAAATGTTGATCCATAGGAACTACATTGCCATGGATGTGGATGAGGTATGAGAAGATATATATGATGTATCTCTCACTAATAAGGCACAAAATGACATATACAAAGAGTCAAAGGAAAGTATTCTCTCTACTAATTAAACATTATCTCTAAGAATTTTTTCATCAGTTATAAACTAGTTGCATTTGGGTAAGGTTATGGACTCAAATTTTTATTAAAGAAAAGAATTGAAGATTGGATTTGGGTAAGGTTATAGACTCAAATTTTATTAAAGAAAAGAGTTGAGGATAGAAGTCATTAAGAACAAAATAAACTTCCCAAAAAATATGATGCAGGAGCATCTAACCCCACCTTAATCAAAAGAGGAATCCAAAGCGGAGAAAAGACGAGATGTGGACCATTAGATCAAAACAGGGGAAATTCTGTTTAAACAGAGCTAGATTGATGGAACTAATAAAGTCATGAGAAGACTTTAGTTAATGTAATCTGCCATATGTATTCTATAGCGAGCTTTAGGGCTTCAGTTAAGTGATTCATCGAGAGGGTTGATCAAATCCTTGTAGTGATCCGATCCGATGTTCCTTATATATATGTTGATGAACTTGTGTGCTTGAGATATATCGTAAGATAGATAGAAAGTGTAAAACTGAGAGTATTCAAATGTAGTTGAGGGAGAAATTGTTCTAAGCATACAATGCCTTACACCTGTAATCATATTCTGTATAATATAAAGTGTGGTTCAGTGTTGATTGTGCGCCTGTGTGTATTTCATATACATATATATGCGTTAATGGCTTAAAGTCTTGTTTGTGAGTGTGTTGATTGACCATCGATCATGGTAGGATCGATGGCGATCCAATGAAATATTGTTATATGTGGAGTCATGGTGTGGATGCAGGTGTGGTAGAGGAACTAGTTTTAAAGCACAGATTCCATCAAAATAGAGATATCAAGCCAAGGAAGAATAATAAAAAGATGAAGTATCGGCAAACCAGGGCTGTTGGATCTTATAGATGAATAGTCAGGATTTTATCGCATCGATGGAACCCTTTTGGGTGTTATCGAACCCTGACCATCGAGAAGAGTGACTACGATAATGCGATGGATCATGGACCGTTGGATTGAGTGTCCAGATCGATGACCCAGATCTGATTGGTAATCATATATCAGAGTAGTCAAGGGACAATGTGATAGTGCCGATGTGGTGGAGCGTTAATACGCCGATAGTGATAGATCGGTGATCGGAGGCTTCACTGATTGTAGGTCAGGCAATTGGCGCAGCGGAAAAGGTTGGAGCGGAGAGTGGACCGGATGGATATATAGATCAGGGTGAATTATCTTTGAAGTCCGAATGGAGGGTTTTGAATGGGTTTTCCATGGCTTTTCCGTGTATTTCCTGTGTTCCGATAGTTTTATACCACAAGTTTTTAAGGAAGGAATGAATAATTTAAAAGCTTTTGATAGTATAATGGCTTTGATAAAGTGTAAGTCCATGGTTTAAAGGCTTAAAACCTCAATTAACACTTTTGATAGGCTTTATAGGCCATAACCCACAAGCCTCACGATCGATTATTCATATGAAAGGGGAAACTGGTTATACCGCTATTTTCCTTTTCATCAAGTGGTATCAAAGAAGGGAAAGGATTTCCTGTGAGAAGGAAGAAAGATTACAAGCAGAAGGAAAAGAGGTACAGTTGATAAAGATGGAGAGTTATGATCTTACTATCATGTAGATAGTTACAACGGAAGGTGAGAAGATTTACAACAACTTAGAGCAAGGTGTGCTCAATTAGTTTCAAAGAAGAGAACCAAAAGTATGCCAAAAGACCGAGTGAGGAGGGCTTGGTGAGGTATTGTGTAGTCGATGAAGACTATTACTGCAGAGGTTGGTTGCCGCTTACAGAATATCATGAAGGCAGTTCCACTGAGATGTGGGTAGAATTGCTAAGGACAAGGAGAAGCATATGACCAGGAGGTCATAAATTTTGTGCCTCGAGAGTCTGATGCAGGAGCATCCAACCCCCCTTAATCAACAAAGGAATCCATAGTGGAGCACGTAGGAGACGTGGACCATCAAATCAAAACAAGGGAAATTCTGTTTAAACAGAGCTAGATTGATGGAACTAATAAAGTCTCAAGAAGACTTTAGTTATTGTAACCGACCATATGTATTCTATAGTGAGCTTTAGGGCCTCAGTTAAGTGATTCATGGAGAGGGTTGATTAGATACTTTCAGTGATCCAATCCAATGTTCCTTATATATATGTTGATCAGCCTGTGTGTTCGAGATATATCATAAGATAGATAGAAAGTGTAAAACAGAGAATATTCAAATGTAGTCGAGGGAGAAATTGTTCTAAAGCTATGATGCCTTAGACCTGTAATCATATTGTGTATAATATAAAGTGTGGCTCAGTGTTGATTATGTGCCTGTGTGTATTTCATATATATATATATATATATATAGATATGTGTGTGTGTGTGTTAATGGCTTGAAGTCCTATTTGTGAGTGTGTTGATCGACCATCGATCACGGTAGGATCAATGGTGATCCAATGAAATATTGTTATATGTGGAGGCATGGTGTGAAAGAAGGTGTGATAGAGGAACTAGTTTTAAAGCGCAGATTCCATCAAAATGGCGAGATCAAGCCAAGGAAGAATAGCGAAGAGATGAAGTATCGACAAACCAAGGTCGTTGGATCTTATATATCAATGGTCAAAATTTTATCACATCGGTGGAACCCTTTTGGTTGTTATCGAACCTTGACCATCGAGAAGAGTGATTGCGATAATGCGATGGATCATGGACAGTCGGATCAAGAGTCAAGATCAACGGCCCAGATCTGATCAATAATCACATATCAGAGCAGTCAAGGGATAATGTGATAGTGCTGATGTGGTGGAGTGTTGATACGTTGATAGCGATAAGTTGACGATTGGAGGCTTCGCTGATTGGAAGTTAGGCGATCGGTGCAATAGAAAATGTCGGAGTAGAGAGTGGACCCAACAGATATATAGATCTAGGTGAATTGTTTTTGAAGTCTGAATGGAGGGTTCGGAGTGGGTTTTCCATGGCTATTCCTGTGTATTTCCTATGTTCCAATACTTGTATGGTCACTGGTTTTTAAGGCAGGAACTAATAATTTAAAAGCTTCTGATAGTATAATGGCTCCAATAAAGTGTAAGTCCACGGTTTAAAGGTTTAAAGCCTCAATCAATGCTTCAAGTAAGCTTTGTGGGCCATAACCCACAAACCTCAAAATAGATTATTGATATGAAAGGGGAAACTAGTTATACCCTTATTTTCTTTTTCATCAAAATATTTGAGAGAAAAAAAAATTACAGATACATATTATTCTCTCTATACACTATATTGTGTGCGATTTATGAAACTTGAAGAGATCACACAATGTGATATTTCTTTCGCTATTCAGATAATTTAATGAACTAATGATACCTATACAACCATCGAACATTTGCTCAAAGCGGTGTGCATTTAAGGATGAGCTACAGGTGGCTCAAGCAATGAAATCTCCTCCGAATGGTAGTGTGGAAGCTTGGGTTCCAAAGATATTTGAGAAACATTTCATTCATGGTGACACAAGTATACGTACATATAGGGTTTTTTACGGATAAATTTGTGAGAGTCACGATAAAATATATATATATATATATATATATATTTATTTTACAAATTTTAATGCTGGTAGAAGAGATAAATTATAATAAATTATAATGGAAAATTTAGATCATATTATTAATAAAATAAAACAAAGTGATATACAAAATTATAATGAAAAATTTAGATGATATTAATAAAAGGGTTAGAGAGGATTTTTTAAATCTTTATTTAAATTTATATTAGTATAGATTTATTTTAACTATTAATTTAATCTAAGTTAAAATGTATCAAAAGTTTTCAAGTATAAATTTATTTTAGGATGCAAAATAGTATTAAATTATTTCATCACTATAAATTAAACTAATTTTTTTCTTATTAATATATTTTTAAGGATAAGTTAATATTAATTTACTTTAAAATAATTTATTCATAATCCAGATATTTTATTGTATAAAACATTAAAATATTTTCTTTGAATATTTTTTTCTCTATATATAGATATATATGAAGTTGATATAACCCTAAAATTTAAACAACTTACTCATACTTTTTTTTGCTTCTAATTAGTTTACATGAAACTATATTAGGCTATTTAGACAATTATATATATATATATACTATTATAATTTACATTTATTTTTTATTTAGAAAAATATAGATATATTTAGACTTCACATATTTTATTTTTATTTTAATAAAAACAAACATACACATCTCTTTCACAATATATAATAAAATAAATTTCTTGTTTTAATAAATATATAATATAATTTTAAATATGTATTTCTTTCAAATAAGCTTTTGTGTATTGTACTAAAAAAAAATACAATACATAACTATGAAAAGCATTCTTTTATTGATGAAAAGAAAGGTGCACCCAATTAAAGGAGGAGAAACCAATGCGCATGATGATATCAATAAGAAAGTGATGAAGTTAGAGCGTTGCACATTATGTATGAAGGGTGATGAGACCACTATTATATTGGAGGTTTAAATTTAATGTTTAAATTGATGTATTTTTTTAAACAAAATATTTTTTAATAGAGGTGTTTTTGCTTTCCTTTTGGCATGTAATTTATTGTATTTTTAATCGTTTAAAGTTTTTTATTTTAAAAAAACATATATGTAAAAGAAGGAAATCATTTTTCCTCTCCATTTTGGATTTGGTAACTCTGTGGACGAGGCAAATTTTGTTATCAATAATTGAAATTTTATTATGTTAAAAATTCTAAATGTCATTTGTATTTATTAGTAATTCAAATTTTATTATGTTAAAAATTTTAAATATCATTTTTATTTTCTATTAATAAAAAAGTTAAATGTATAATTAAAATATTTTGATGGAACAAAAAATAAAGTCAAACTTGGGCATTGCCACATTCTACTAGTTAATTTATATAGAATATAATAAGCAATGGCTCTAACTAAAATCTTGATAAATGGAATTATTATATGCATTGAAACAAATCACCAAAAACTTATTTAAAAACATTCCAAAATTACGGATTTTGGTCATTAAAGATGTTGTTTCATTTAAAAGAAATGTAAAATTAATAATAAATAAATAATAGGTCAACAAATAGAAAGTGTTAATTAGAGTATTGTACTTAAAAAGAGGAATTGGATGTCACTTTTTAGTAAAATAGTAAGAACATGGATTTTATCTTCTTCTTTTTCAAATTTTAACCACTTTAATATTTCAATAGTATTTATATTTATTTAATTCTAATAATAAAGTTAAAAAAATTGATGTTTAGAATTCATAATTGTAGAATTTGTAACAGATTTGGTGAGTGTGGTAAAATTGAAGTTAATTGGATGGAATAAATTCACAAAAATATTTTTGAAAATGAATGGATTATTGGGTTGATACATGGGACCTACATTTCCATGGATGACATATAAGAAGATCTATATGATGCATCTCTCACTAATAAGGCACAAAAATCATATACAGAGAGTCAAAGGAAACTGTTCTCTCTACTAATTAAACACTATGTTGAATATGTGTATGATATATATATCATAAGGTATGAAAGATGATTCTTTATATAAGTGGATGATTCTTTATATAAGTTTTTGTCTATTTATTTGTAGTTGAAATATATAAAATTTAATATCCACTATTTAGTATATTAATTTGTTTTTTCCTTGTAGATTGTGAGGTGGTATTTTCCTACAACTAGTGAGAATTTTATCTCACACATAATGAGAATTATGTGTAATTATGAGGGTATAGGAATCAAGCATCACAAAACTTATGCATGTCCTAATGGTCCTAGTATATATTATGGGCAACATATATTAAATTTTGAATGCCTTGAATTTGGAACGAATTCATATCACATGAATTAGATAAAAAAATAAGGTGTCCTTCCAAGGTTTTTTGTCATATCCCCCATAATTCCATCCTTTGAATGATTGTGCTACCGCAAAAACATAACATAGTCTATGGATTACCATGCATGATATAGAAGTGAAGATAAAGTTTTGTGAATGCCTATGGTCCCAGCAAGGAAATATGACCCACTCTTAAAGAAGAACCTTGTAATGTTAGACTATGAATGGTAGCTAATGGTGTTAATCTATTTGTACAGCTTGGATCAATTTCCTATTGTTGACCATTTTTAGTTATAAACAAAACATTCTTTATTGAATGTCAAAAATGAGGTAGCATATCATGTTGGCATTAATTTTTCCAGGTATTTATTGTTTGGAATGTTGAAAATATACTAGTTCATTTTTTTTGTTACATTTTTGTATTTACAATGAATTAATTATTTGTATTTCACAATAACCAAGTACAAAGTTGGACATACAAATGAATATCATGTTCCTTTTAGTGATGAAGTTTTAAATTCATAGGGTGATATCATTATGTATAGCATCTCTAAACCAATTTCCAAACCAATAAGTCGAAAAGAATTCTAATTCAATAGAATAATTACATGGATAATGTATGGTGCCCTCAGGTTAACACATTTTTGTATTATATCTATATCTATCTATCTATATATATATATATATCTATATATATATATATATATATATATATATATATATATATATATATATATATATATATATATATATATATATATATAGATATTCACTATTTTTTTGAACGTGTTTCCTCCTTAAAAACTATAGGTCTTAAACCATACAATGATGTCTCTTTAATGATCCAGAAGAGGCTAGAAAATAATCATGAAGAATAATACCTCAATTATTGAAAATTATGCTTGAGAACAATCATGGGAAGCAATAGATTTCAATTACTTCTATATTTATTAATTTTTTCAAAGTTATTAAGCCCAAGGAAAACCCCCAGGTACCAAATATGCATGTAATGTGTATAATAAGCCAATAGTATTATATTGTATAAATAAATTCCTTTAAGGAGCTAGAAGAGGCTAGAAAATACCCATGATGAATAATGTATTAATCATGGAAAATGGTTTTTGAGAAAAATCTTGGTAAAAAATTTATTTGAATTACATCTACAAGAATTACCATTTTTTCAAGTTAACAAGCCCATATAAAACCCTTAGGTACTTTCCCTCCTTTCAAGGATAGTACCCAAGGTAAACCCCAATAGCATCTTTTGGGCACAAGGCTAGTCAACCAGAAGTATCAAATCTATTATAACAATATATTCAATGTGGCCTTAATATGTCACTTATCGGAATTGAACTTGCATGGCGAGGATAAAAACCATTCCTCACATCTTGAACTAAACAAAATAGAAATCCATATTTCCTATTTAATACATTTTTTATATACTTTTTCTATTTACCCTAATAAGAAATCTATTTCCATTTATGTTTGCCATGAATCTTGATGGTGAACTTCCACAAAGTAATAAAAAACATTATATCCAATTTACTTAGTTTCTCACCTAGGAACACCTAAAAATGACTCATTTACTTGATGCATTGCATATAGGAAGGCATGTAGCAAAAATTTTATGGAAAATCTTAGATGGGAGGAATAAAAAAGAAAAAAAATTCTAAAGTTATTAGGGACATTAGAGAAGCAAGATAATTTTTGTGGGGAAATAATTCATGATTAGCAAACCTTCTTAAGTTTTGACATTTCATCATATTTATCATCTTTTGCAATATACATTATTTAATAATTATATATGTGTGTTTGCAATCAGAAATATATGATAATACTTCCTTCCTTGTTAAAATATGTTGTATGTATATCTTTCCAAATCAACTTTAAGGATAATCTAAAGAAAGTTATATATGACCTTAGCAATTACATGAGGTAAGTAAAAAGATATAATTGAAATGTTATTATAAAACTCATTTACATTTGAATTACTTCTATTCTATGATTTAATGTTGAAGAGAGGAATTTCTTTCCGTTGTTAGGTGGTTTTCATTTAAACAAATCCATAAACAAGATATAAAATATTGGAAGATAGAAATTTCTTTATAATTTGTAAAATGCAAAATTATCTACCATTTTTTATCAATGCACAAGGGCATTACCACATACACTTAATTGTGGATATCGAAATATGTGGACCTATACGCACAAGTTCAAAGAGGTTCGTGGAGAAGAACTTGAAGGCATTGAAGATTTTTGTTAGACAAGTATCACATCCAAAGTGATAAATGGTTGAAGGCTATATGGTATGTCAATATAATATGTATTATAGTGAATATTTACCTCAAGTAGTGGGTGTTATTATTGTGCCAAGAATATATCAAGTATTGGAAGAGATAAACTCATTATCTAATGTGTGAAATATAAAAGTATCGACCTCCAATATTTTCAATGAATAAAATCATTACCTTATACACCTAATTGAGGAGATTGAAATATGTGGACCCATACGTATAAGTTCAATTTGGTTTGTGGAGTGGAACTTGAAAGCATTGAAGGATTTTTCTGGATAAAGGTCACATCCAAAGTGATCAATGACAAATACTATATGGTATGTCAAGCTACTATGAATTATAGTAAATATTTACCCCAAGTAATGGTTGATATTAATGTTCCTCACAATTTTAAGATGTCAACTCTAACAACAAACTTGAAAGGGAGGTGTTGTTGGGGAAGATAGATGGATAAAATAATACCGAAATAGCTTAATAAAATTACATGATATGGAAATTTGGTAATCTCATCTTCTCTCATCTATTTGAAACTGATTTCACGTTAGGTCATTCCTTCTTATCTAATTGGCTTGGGTAACATTTTTTTCTTGGACTTGACCTTCTAATCATACTTACAATTATTATCATATCTTACCACAAAAGTAAAATAATAATCATGAACCTTAATAAAAAACAAAATTTTTTGTAAGGTTACGCACTTTATATTAACTTGATGTCCAAAAGAAATTGGCCTTCCACATGAGAAACTAGACCCATAGGAGTCTTAAACTTTCTACATTGCATATTTCCAAAGCTATAAACATGTCATTTAAAGTAAAGGTATAATTGAACAAAATTGATAAAAACTTATTCAAAATTAGAGGTCGGCTAATCCCATTGTAGAAAACTATAAAATAATGTGGGCTTGCCTGATCATATCATCTTAAGTTAGATTCCACCTAGATCGATTTTTCTGACTCTGTGTTATGTGACAAACTCACAAATAGAGATATCAACGACTTAAAAATTATCCTCTTCAAGGGGGAAACCCCCTTTCCATTACATAAATGAACAATTATTGGATGATACAAATGAAAATACCTCTTTTGTATATATAGGAGTCTAATGGGTCACAATACAATTAGAGCCTATATAACAATAACAATGTAATGGAACAACAATAAAAATAGCTGACTTCTATGGGGCACAATAATAAAAATATGGAGGCTACTTGGGAACAAAAATAAAAATAAGGTGGATACACAAGTATTATAGGCACCTAACATGCCTCCCTATTTCAAAAAAGTGTTGTCATCAATGCTTGAGTAGTTATAGATGTTTTTGTATAAAATCTTCATCCTCTCATTTGGAATCTTCAACAGGTAAGTTTTTCCACTTAACGGGATACTCCGAAATTGATCGGTTCTGTAGTTGTTGAGTTCTTATGTCTGTGACTCCTTTAGGATCAAATATGATTTTTCCTTCTTTGTCAAGTTTTGGAAACACTGTTTGAACTGGAAGCTTGTCACCTATAACCTTATTTAAGCATGAAACATGGAACATTGGGTGTACTTGGGAAGATGCATGAAATTCCAATTTGTATGCCATAGTACCAATCTTTTGCAACACCTTGTAAGGACCATAGTACTAGGGTGATAATTTATTGTCCTCCTTAGCTTGTTTGAGAGGCATTTTTTTTGTATGGTTGTAGCTGTAAAAATACCCAGTCACCTACATCAAAATGTGTTTCACTGGAATGTTGATCTACCTATTTTTTCATGTGATTTCATGCCAAAGTGATCTTATCCTTTAAGAGTTGAAGAATTTTTTTTTTATGCTTGATGTGATCTTCCACAACTTGAACCTTAGAATTTTCTAGTTGAAGTATGGAAGGAATTGTTATACTACCATTCAACTAGAGGTAACCACTTGACCGATTGTGTTTGTTTCTTAGATACAAAGAAACAAAGATATCCTTCCAAAAATTTGTTTACTATCTCAGTTTTCCCATCAAATTTATGATGATAAGATGATCTATGAGCTAATTGAGTACCAAGACAAGAAAATAATACTGTCCAAAAATTTCCTGTGAAAATAAGATCTCTATCACTTAGTATAATCTTTAGATTTCCATGGAGCTTTTGAATTGTTTCCGTAAATCCAATAGCAGCTGTGTTGGATTTAAAAGGATGAGATAATGCACAAAAGTGTGCATATGATGCAGGAGCATCCTGCTCAGAAAAATCATTACATTTTAGTAGGCATAGGGTCTTGTGTTTCAAGGGACTTGATCCCCTAAAGAGTGATTAATTATTTATTTTCCTATGTTTTTATGAGGGTTGTATAATAGTGAGAATATTGTAAATGTTCTCAAATGTAGGATAACATGAGTGATGATGAGTAGTTAGTATGGATTGAGATATTGTAAATCGTAAAAAGTAGTTCATGATTTATGGATGATCCTTATGATTAGTTGAAAGTTGAGATCCTCAAGGGATAAAGAAGATATTTTAGGAACTAATTGAGGACTTAGAGGATACTTAGGAGTTAGTTGAGAAGATTGAGGATCTGAACCAAAATTGGTTAACAGAATCCTTTTGAATATAATTCTAAGCCTCGAAGGCTTAAAGGAAGAGTTAGTGAGAAAGTTAGTAGACAGGAGGGTTGGATTGTGAGCCTACGAGCATTGAAATGAGAAAGGGCCATTGATACAGACCATGTAAAGGCAGATCAGGCCAAAGCTAGATTGTAAAACAAATTTTTACTTGTTTATGTACATTTGTTTAATGAATGAGGAAATTGAATTCATTGTGACTGTGTGTGTCATTCCTTTTATGTGCTGAGTGATCCATAATTGGGAATTTATTGTTTCTCTATGATAACTCATGATGAATGAATTCAAGTTGAATTTCTGAAAGTCTTTCTGAGTGACAAAAGACTTAACGTCTGGATAGAATCTGTGTCGTTCTAGTTTGGACATAATAGATGTATGTACAGGTCAAGTAAAGAACGAATTGCAAAATATGGGAGAAGGAAAATAATACAGAGAGTATTATGTAATCCAGTTCGAAGTGGTGTTAAAGAAATAGATGTATAGCTGCAAGGCAAAGTAAAGAAATCAGAGAAATCTTGGCACACTATTTCTAAGCGGAGAAAGGAGTTGGCAGAGTTGAAGTTAGTATCAGGTCGATCTGGAGGTGAGAAGGAAATTTAGTGGAAGTGCCCAGTTTGGTGGAAAAGTGAAACAAGCCAAGGTGAAATGTGTAATTGTGGAGATTAAGAGTCTATCGGTGTCTTGATTGGGGTTGAAGCTCCATACTAAATCCTAGCCATCAATCTCAATTTCAACCGCTTACATCACAGTCAACTACGAGGGTTAAGTTGTTTTTAACCCGTGTGTTAGTTGAAGCGCCATAGACCATTAGATCACTGTTGATGCTGACCATTGGATTAATATCACATCGCATCATTCATGAGTGAATGAACCTTGGCTAGGAGAAATTGAAATATGTGATGTGCGATGATCAGGTGACTATCAACCATCAGATTAAGGATAAGATCAATAGTGGAGGATGAAGCATCTGTGAAAAAAAGGAAAAGTCAACGTGGAAATTCAACGTGGGAGAATCACTGTTCAATTGTTGTTCAATTGTTGTTCAATTGTTGTTCAATTATTGTTCAATTATTGTTCATTTGCTGAGTAGACCTGAGAAGTATATCGACACAAGTTTATTTTATTTGGAGTCTGGGTTTGTGCATTCAGGTGGGACTGATGTTCATTGGTGGATTATATGTTAAAACATTGTTTGGTAATTGGTCGAGCTAAAAACCACCAATGTAATGCTTTCGATTGGTATAGGTGGGCCATAACACATAGGTTCACAGTAAGGTGATTATGAAAACAAGGGAAATTGCCTTTAGGTGGTCTTTCCTGCGTCAGCATACTTGGCTAGTGTGTGCAAGTGAATTATTTTATGAGGAATACTTCTATCTAAAGTATATGTTATGTTACAGGGGTTATGATTATGAGATGATATGAAATATTTTGTGCACCTTGGATACAATGTTAGACTAGGATCATAAAAATTGAAATGACTTATCATTGCATGATTTGATGTTGATTGGGCTAGATCTAAATAATAACACATGTTTTATTCTGTAAATGTTATGACCTGGGTATGAGGGCACTATGGAATAGTTGTGAAGTTTTAAGTTCGTATTTTCAGATCGTATGCTCATTCGCTTTGATAAAAGAATGTATACACCCTGGTTTGGCACATCAAAGTAGCATATACATTATAAAATATGATGTTTGATGCTGCAATTATAAATCATTGTTGATGCAAAGTTCTGGGTTCTGCTATGTGTTGTGTTGACTATATTCTGGTGACATGTTCTGAATATTCAGATTGATTGATTGTGATTTTCTTCAGTGATGATGGGTTTTCATTGATTAGTTGTGTTGTAGTGGTGATTGATTTTGAGATCCAATGTTGTTGATGGGTCCAGTATGAAAATTTGATGAAATGTGGCCTTCAGATTGTGGTGTTGTATTCCAAGAGTATCTAGTCTGAAAATTTATGAAATGTGGTCCCTAGAGGAAGAGAGAAGGTTGTAGCCTTCTGTAGGCTGGCACCTACATACTAGTAAACATACCGAACAATACAAGAGCTAGGGAGTTGGATCTCCCTTCCAGTAGCTGATGGAAAATGAGTGAAGGTTGGAGCCTTCTGTAGGCTATCACTTATGTACTAGTAAACAGACCGGCTAGTACAAGAGCTAGGCGGTTGTAGCTCCCTTCCATTAAAAGCTGGAGAATGAGAGAAGGTTGTCGCTTTCTACAGATGGGTTCCTGCATCCTGTTATGATTCTGCGCTAGTACAATATAGTAAATAGGTTTTTCTTATATTAAAAGAAGACAACAACAGGTGATTTTTGTCCTGCATTGGGTTTACACCTTAAATCTTGGTGTTCATGTGTGTTGCTTATGTGTCATGGTTTATTCTATTATTAATACGCATGGTTATTTTTTATATGGTCAATGAATTAATGATGCGCTGATTAAAGATCAACATATGATGAATTAATTGAATCATAAGTTTGTTGGATATACACTAGTTGCTTTAATGATAGATGTGTGTACACGTGAGTTACCTTCATTAAAGTACCGTATATAAATCTGAGTATGAAATGAAAAATTTATTGCTTTGATAATACTGATTCACCCCACTCTTAGTAATATTTCCAACAATTGGTATTAGTTCAGGTCCTTCAGAAGAAGCTTGATCTCTTGAAGGGAGATCTTTCAAAATGAAAAATCATAAAGGCATGGGATTTATCAGACCACCAATCTTCAATGGGAACAACTTGGTATATTGGAATCATGAACTAGAGCATATATTCAGCCACTTGGAGCTGATGTTTGGGCAATTTTGGAGAAAGGATATCAATATCCAGCAACAGTCCCCACGGATCCAGTAGAAAGGAAAACATATGAAATCAATGCCAAAGTTTTCAACGCCTTATTGGGAAGTCTATCAGAATCAGAATTCGTCAAAGTCATGCAGCTCAAGGAAATATGGGACATAATTATTCAGAGCTACGAAGCTGACCCCCACGTAAAACATGTTAAACTACAAACTCTTTTTGGGTTGTGTTATATTATTTCCATGACTAGCCCATGTAGTTAACTGGGGGGTTAGAGGGGGGGCAAACACCCCCCCCCCCCCTTTCATTGTGTTGATTATGTAGTGGGAGGGTAAAAAGGGGTTTGAGGGGTGTAGGTAGCCCCCTCTATGGGGTCTAGGGTGTCACCCCAGAAAATTTTGTTTTTGGACCCTATGTTAGGTTTGGCAGACCTACCTATGGTTTTGTTCATGATTTTCACACATGCTTTTGGACACGATGGTTTCCAGTCCATGGTATTGGATGCTTCGGCATGTATAAATATGTATTGTAACATTGAAAGGAACATAATGAGAAATCAAGCTGGTAATCCCAGTTTTGGGATCGAGGGGAAAATCTCTGTGTATATGTGTTATGCTCTTGCATTGTTTATTTTTTGTGTTTTAGAATTCGTATGCAGGTAATTTTTGTACGGGGTTAAAACCTACATTTGGTATCAGAGTTGTTTTGGCTTCAAGGGGATGCCTTTGTTGCTGAGGGGTGTTGCCTAGGCTTGTGGTAGACCGTGTTTAGTGGGAGATCTATGAGATCGATTCTAGTGGTGAAAGAAGATGGCAAGCAATGGAAAGATAGAGATCGAGAAATTTAATGATTGGAGTTTTGAGTTGTGAAAGCTTAAGATGGAAGATCTGTTGGTGGATAAATATCAGTGTATCATGGTAGATCTGGGTACTAAACCAAGGGGAGTGTCCGATGAATAATGGAAGAAGTTGGATCGGAAGGCAAAGAGCACAATACGATTGTGTGTCTGAGATTCAGTATTGTTGAATGTATCAGGGGAAGCTACGATGAATGTTTTGTGGGACAAGTTAGGGACTTTCTTCCAATGTAAGTCTCTGGTGAATAAAATATAGAGATCGAGAAATTTAATGGTCGGAGTTTTGAGTTGTGGAAACTCAGGATGGAGGATCTGTTGCTGGATAAATATCAGTGGATCGTGGTAGATCTAGGTACTAAACCAACAACAGTGTCTGATGAATAATGGAAGAAGTTGGATCGGAAGGCAAAAAGCACAATCCGAATGTGTGTCTCAGATTCAGTATTGTTGAATGTATCAGGGGAAGCTACGACGAATGTTTTGTAGGATAAGTTAGGGACTTTGTTCCAATGTAAGTCTCTAGTGAATAAACTGTTCCTACAAAACAAGCTTTATAACCTGAGGATGAAAGATGGAGACTCGGTGACAGAGCACATAAATGCATTTAATATTGTGGTAAGTCAGTTATTATCTGTTGATATTAAAATTTCAGAAGAAGATAAGTGCATCAGTTTGTTATGTTCTCTACCAGATCCATGGGATATTTTGGTTATTGCAATAGGTAGAAATACAACTGCCTTGTAGTATGATGAAATAATCCCATCCTTGTTGACGAAGGAGATGAGACAGAAAAATATGGAGAGTCAGAATGGTGATGCCTTGTCTGTACAAGGATGGTCCCATAACAAAAACAAAAATAAGTCATCAAGTGGGAGATCTAAATGTAGATGGCGATCTAAATCTCCACGAAAACCTGTAAAGGTGGTGTGCTAGAAATGTGGAAAGGAAGGGTACTACAAAAGGGACTGTAAATCTAAATATCTTGATAAAGGAAAGAGATTTGATGGTGCTCCTTTTGCAGAGGCAAAAACCACCTCAGATGAAGGTGGGGATGTGTACTTGGCTTCTTCAAGTACACATGTAGATCATTAGGCATGGTTGATTGACTCAGGTGCATCCTTTCACTTTACTCCGACAGAGAGTGGTTCTGTGAGTATGAGAAATACGATGTTGGTCATGTCTTCTTAGGCGATGATCGGAAGTCTAGAATCATTGGTCATGGAAATTTAAAGTTGATGTTGCAAGGTGGAAGGGTTAGAACACTTCTGGGTGTTTTACATATTCCTGTATTTGCCAGAAATCTAATTTTTGTAAGAAAGCTAGATGATGCAAGTGTAAAAAGAGTGTTCGATAAGGATACCTGCAAGATGGTTTGGGGAACATTGGTATTGATGCGGGGAGTTCGGATTGTAAATCTGTACAAAATGCAAGGTAACACTGCTTTTGATTGGTGCAATAGTTATGTAGTTCCTAAAAGTGAAGCAGAAAATCTAGCGGTCTCTGGAGAGAAGACCATGCTGTGGCATCAAATTCTTTGACATATTGGAGAGAAGGGCCTTTGAATACTTCATGGTAAAGGTATGGTAGAAGGTATGAATAATAGCTCTCTGAATTTTGGTTTCTATGAAAATTGTGTATATGGGAAGCAGAAGTGGGTGAGTTTCCCCTCTGGTGGTAAGAGGGCGAAACATATATTAGAACTTGTGCATAGTGATGTGTTTGGACCTGTGAAGGTTCCATCACTGGTTAAGTCTATGTACTATGTATCATTTATAGATGGCTTCTCAAGGAATACATGGATATATTTCCTTAAGACGAAATCTGAACTCTTTGACAGGTTTAAAGAATTTAAGGCTCTAGTCGAAAACCAGACATAGAAGAAGATAAAGGTGGAGATTTTTGTAGCAAGGAATTTGAAGAATTTTGTAAGAAGTGTGGTATAGCATGACAGAAGACTACTCCATACACACCTGGGAAAAATGGAGTTGTAGAAAGAATGAACAAGACATTGATGGAAAGGGCAAGAAGCATGCTCAGTGGTGCCAGGTTTGGAGAGGAATTCTCAGCAGAGGCAGTGGAGACAGCATGTTATCTGGTCAACAAATCACCTTCATCAGCGTTGGAGGATAAGACTCCACAAGAGTTATGGACTCATAAGAAACCCTCTCTTTCACATCTGAAGGTATTTTGATGTGATGCATAAGTACATGTTCCAAAGGAGAAACGAACCAAGTTGGATAGTAAATCTCAAAAGTGCACATTTATTGGGTGTAAGGATGGTTTAAAGGGTTATAAGCTTTGCGGCCCAGTAACAAGGAAGGTTGTGTACAACCAAGATGTGGTGTTTATAGGGGTAAAATATGTTATTAAACATGAATTCCAACCAAAGGAAGCTGAGAAGATAGAGTTTGAGCTTAAGGAGGAAGAATCAGACTCTATAATAGAGGAGGAATTAGATGATGAAGAGCCATAAAATCTGGGTGTAAGAAGATCAGTTTGAGAAAGAAGTGAGCTAGAAAGGTATATTCCATCTACTTTCTATTCAAATTTTTCTTTGTCTGTTAGTAATGATGATCCCAGAACTGTGAAGGAAGAAGTAGATTCAGAGGATGGCAAACTTTGAAAAGTGGCCATGGTTGATGAAATGGCATCTTTGCACCAAAATGAGGCTTGGGATCTAGTGGAGTTGTTGGTTGGAAGAAAACCAATTGGTAGCAAATGGGTGTTCAATAATAAGACAAATGTAGAAGGAAAGGTGGAGAAATAAAAATCTCAGTTGGTAGCAAAAGGTTATTCCCATGTGTTGGGAATTGATTTTGAATATATTTTTTCTCCTGTTGCCAAGGTAACTTCTATTATATTACTTTTATCTGTTGCTGCTGCTTTTTATTTTGAGGTAGACAGATGGATGTGAAGACAACATTTCTTTATGGGGATCTGGAAGAGGAAATCTACATGAAGCAACCTGAAGGCTTTGCGGTGACGGGTAAGAAAGAATTGGTATGCAAGTTAAAGAAGTCTCTGTATGGGTTGAAACAGTCACCAAGGATGTGGTATCAGAAATTTGATACATTTATACGGGGACTTAGCTTCACTAGAAGCAAAGCAGATCATTGTGTGTATTTTAAATTAATTGATGACCGTGTTATTTATCTAGTCTTGTATGTGGATGATGTGTTGCAGGTTGGAAATGACAAAGAAATTATCCAGGATTTGAAGATCCAATTGTCCTCCAAATTCGAAATGAAAGATCTTGGTGCTGCAAAATATATTTTGGGCATGGAAATTAAAAGAGATCGAGCAAAGAGGATGCTTTGGCTAAACTAGATGAAGTATATCGAGACAATACTATAGAGGTTTAATATGCAGGATAGTAAATCGCTGAAGGTTCCTATTCCTATAGCTGTGTAGTTATATGTTGAACAGTGTCGCAAGACACAAGAAGAGGAAGAGGACATGTCCTGTATTCCATATGCAAGTGTAGTCGACAGGCTAATGTATGAAAAGGTCTATACTAGACCAGACATTGCATATGCAGTGTGAGTATTGAGCAGGTTTATGTCAAAACTAGGAAACGAGCCTCAGAGAATAGTGAAGTGAGTTTTTAGATATTTGTGTGGCACCAGTGATTATGGTTTGCACTACCAAGGAAGACCAGGATTGGATAGAGTGTTTGATATTCGTGGCATTGTTGATGGAGATTGGGCTAGAGATATGGATCAGACAAGATCTAGAAGTGGGTATGTGTTTAACCTATTTGGAGGTGTAGTCAATTGGATGAGTAAGAAACAATCTTTAGTGGCGCTATCAACTACAAAGGCAGAATACATAACAGCCACACAAGCAATAAAGGAAGTAGTTTGGTTACAGAGATTGTGTTCAAGTATGGGGTTAGTACAGGGAGCTATTAGGATAGACTGTGACAACAAAAGTGCAATTTTCTTGGCAAAGAACCCTGCATATCATTCAAAGACAAAGCACATTGATGTCTAGTATCACTTTGTGAGGGATATGATAGAAGACAAAAAGGTGTTGTTGGTAAAGGTGGACACTTTGAAGAATACTGCAAATGCATTGACAAAAACTATTAGCTCTGAGAAGTTCTCTTGGTGTATAGAAACATTGGGCGTTGTAGGGCTGATTAAATGACTAAGCTCTCTTGTGGCCCCTTTTGGAAAGAAAACAACAAGTGGGAGAATGTTAGGTTGTGTTATATTATTTCCACGACTAGCCCACGTAGTTAATCAAGGGGTTGGGGGGGGGGTGGGCTTCGTTACGCCGATTGTGTAGTGGGGGCGTCACAAGGGGTTTGAAGGGTGCAAATAGCCCCCCTCTATTTTTTTGGACACTATGTTAGGTTGGGTGGACCTACCTATGGTTTTGTGCATGATTTTTGCACATGGTTTTGGATGCAATGGTTTCCGGTCCATGGTATTGGATGCTTCAACATGTATAAATAGTTTTTGTAAGATTGAAAGGAAAATATTGAAAAATCAAGCTGGTAGTCCACGTTTTGGGATCCAGGGGAAAATCTCTGTGTATATGTGTCTTATGTGTTATGCTCTCACATTTTTTTTATGTTTTAGAATTCATTTGCGGGTAATTTCTGTATGGGGTTAAAACCTACAACTCTTAGAATCTGGTATGAAACTCTCAATATGCATAGTGATGAAAGCATTTCTAGTTATTTCTTGCAAGTAGATGGGATTGTAAATCATATGAGAAATATGGGTGAAGAGATAGAGGAAGCTACTTTAGTTGAGAAAATTTTGAGATCTTTGTCTTCTAAATTTGAGTCAAAAGTGTCTACCATAGAAGAAAAATACTATCTTCAAACTATTACTGTGACTCAACTCCATGGAATCCTAACTGCCTTTCAAATGAGAAAAGGAGGCCGATCAGATATGAGAGAAGCTGCTTTTAAAGCATCAACAAAAGGAAAAGAAAAGGAAGAGAAAAATGAATGAGGACACATTTCAGAAGAAGAAGATGAGGTAAATTTTTTCAAGAAGTTTCAACAGAGTTCTGGAAGATTCAAAGGTAAGCTACCATTCAAAAGCTTTGCTTGTGGTAGAGTTGGTCATTACGTTGCTAAATTCCCTCATGTCAAAGGTAAGATGTTTACAGAAGGTAATAGAAGTTATTATACTCATGATGATAGTGATGAATTTTCCAATAGTGATGGAGGTGATCAAGAAATTAAACTACTCATGGCGTATGAAAATGATGCCTTAGAAAAGGAAGATTTTCTTAAAGAAATCAGTCAACTCAAAACTAGTTTGGTAGAAAAGGATACAATAATAAACACAGTGGCACATTAACTCACTGAAAAGGACAAACATAATTAAGTGTTAGAATGTGAAGTAGTAAGTCTAAGAAAATAACTTAAACAGACAAAGACTCTCAATTTTAGATTTGCTAAAGGATCGGAAACATTACACGAAATCATCAAATTTTAGCATTCACCTATTATTAAGATTGGTCTTGGTTTTCATGAAGGTGAATCTAGCTCACATGATGAGGTAAGGAACTCCAATGCAAAATATGAAATGCTCAACAAGGAGATAAAAGGTCAACCCCATCAAGAACCAAGGAAAGAAATACTTCAAAGAAAAATATTTCCACCTAACTATGGAAGGGATAATTGTTTATTTTCTTTGTCAAATAATGTTGAATTTTTTAAATGTCATTATTTTGGACATGTTGCAGCCAGATGCAGAAGTATAATGGTTCAAGACGCTCACACAGAAAGATCATTAGTTTCCAGGTACTTTATAGGATATTATTTTGCTTGCAATATGCTTGGTCACAAAACTATTGATTTCAATAGAACGAATATGAAAGATTTAAGATGCTATATGTGTAACAAGTTTGGACATAAATCAAATGAATGTAGGAGAAAATTTTGGTCACCAGACCTAAAGGAGAAAACATCATCACAATCCAAGGTATTGAAGAAGAATGAATTGTTGTCAGAAAGGTGAGGCATATCTCAATTTACAAACATAATAGACCCGGGGGGAGTTCAAAGTGTGAAACTTTGGTATTCCAATTCTCATACACAATTATTATGAAGATAAGTCATGTATATACGTGAGTTAGAAGCTTCACAGTCATGTATATGGTGTTTTGAAGAAAAAAACAGTGGGACAAACTCAGGAAAAGGGGTCTAATATGGTTTAGTCAATTATAAATTATCTATTATGTTCTGATTGATGATGGTTATAGTTTACTGATGATATGTCGAAGTGTTTTTGGAACTCATAAGCTATTAATAAGTTGATGAATAACTGGTTGATGATGATGCCTTGATGATTCTTACTAACAAATGCAATGATTAGATCTGATATAAACAGTTGGCACAGGTACAGGGGGAGCATATGTTTCTAATAATGCATTTTTAGCATTATATTAGAAGTTCTTGGTACATGATGATAATTATATTGCTTGATCCACATAGTTGTTTGACTCAGGTGACTCTTTTGATTATGGAAATATACAAGTTGTTGATCTTGATGCTACTGACAAATGCTGATGGTGCAAATCATATATGTTGTATGATAGTTGTTGATGACTATCATGGTCTTGTTTAGATTGTTGGTCCTTGATATAAATGTCATGTATATCATTGGATGTAAAGGTCATGAAAATACCTAATTTGTAACCCCACTATACATGGGAAGGATGATGTAATAATTGCTATTTCAGTCATGTATAAACATTTGGTATATCCTCACTTGGTTCGGTGGATGAGTCAAATCTGGTGTATCCCCACTTGGTTGGGTGATTGATGTATGTATGAGTCATTAGTCTTAGGGAGGTCATACTCACTTAGTTGAGTTATAGAATCATGTCTTTATTTTTAAAAATATCTTTTTCGACTCTACATGTACTTAGGGGGAGCATGGACAGCATAATGTATATCAAAAATGGAGAATACCTTGGTCCATCGTTTGTCCTTGATGTCAAAGGGGGAGGGTATCTTGATGTTGTGGTTGCCATCAAGTCCAAAGGGGGATATTGTTGGCATTATGATACAGGTGTTGTCCTTGATGGCAACTCACATAGATGATAGTTCACAGTGCAACAGGTTAATAGCAAAGGATTACAGATCATACTCTAGAAATGGTTTAAGAAATATACGTTGGTTCATTTTGTCCAAGTAGTGTATACATATGGGTTAAAATAAACAAAGGAGAGTATATGTATACACGTACTTTCACAGAAGGAAAAACGTGTATGGGATGGAAAATCAAGGTTTTGGTGCAAGGTATTGGTCTGAGGTATTTGGTCTGAGGTATTTGGTCAAAGGTATTGATCCGAGGTATTTGGTTCGATGTATTGGTCCTACGTGGTTTTGGTATGAGGTATTGGGAAAGACCTAAAACTATATAAGGAGGAGAAAATCATTAGGCTAGTGTGTGCAAGTCAATGGGTTTATGAGGAGTACTTCTATCTGAAGTATATGTTATGTTGCAAGGGCTATGATTATGAGATTATCTTAAATATTTTGTGCACCTTCGATACAATGTTAGATCAGGATAATATGAACTAAAATGACTTATCATTGCATGATTTAATGTTGATTGGGCTAGATCTAAATACTAACGCATGTTTTATTATGTAAATGTTATGATCTAGGTATAACAATACTCTGGAATAGTTGTGAAGTTTTATGTTAGTATTTTCAGATATGTACGATAGTTCTCTTTGATAAAAGTGCATACACACCCTGGTTTGGCACTTTGAAGTAGCATATACATTATGAAATATGATGTTTGAAGTTGAAATTGGTTCTTCTTGTTGATGCAGAGTTATGGGTTATGCTCTGTGTTCTGGTGACTATATTCTGGTGACAATGTTCTGAATTGATTGTGATTTGCTTCAGTGATGATATCTTTTTAGTGATTGGATGTATTGCAGTGGTGATTTTGAGCTTCAATATTGCTAATTTGTCTAGTATGAAAATTTGATGAAACGTGGCCTTCAGATTGTGGTGTTGTATTCCAGGAGTATCCAGTCTGAAAATTTATGAAACGTGGTCCCTGGAGGAAGACAGAAAGTTGTAGCCTTCTGTAGTCTGAAACCTATATATTGGTAAACATATCAGCTAGTACAAGAGCTAGGGGGTTGGAGCTCCGTTCCAGTAGCATCTGGAAAATGAGTGAAGGTTGGATCCTTCTATAGGCTGGCGCCTACGTACTAGTAAACAGATCGACTAGTAAAAGAGCTAGTGGGTTCTAGCTCCATTCCAGTAGAAGCTAGAGAATGAGAGAATGTTGTAGCCTTCTACAGGTGGTTTCCCATGCATTGGTATGAGTCTACACTAGTACAAGTTTGTAAACAATTTTTTCTTATATTAAAAGAAGACAACAACAAGTGGTTTTTGTCTTGCATTGGGTTTCCACCTTAAATGTTGGTGTTCATGTGTGTTGCTTATGTGTGATGGTTTATACAGATATTACTACACATGGTTACTATTTATATGGTTAATGAATTACTGATGCATTAACTAAAGATAAACATATGATCAATTACCTGAATCATAAGTTTGTTGGATATACGTAGTTTTCATTAAAGACAATTGCATGTACACGTGAGCTACCACCATTAAAGTAGCATATATAAATCTGAGTATGAAATAAAAAAGTTATTGATTTGATAATACTAATGCAGCTCCCTCTTAGTATAATTTCCAACAGAAACTTGTATCCCACTCGCACTACTCAATGTCATATTCTCGAGGTTTATGTGTGAGACAATCTAGTGGATGATGTCCACACAAGGGAAGGAGGGGTAGCTCCATGCAACCTTGTGTAAGCCTGACTAGTGGATATTGACATACACCTTCCAATGTTCTAGATATTCCTTGAAGTCCCCTGCAAATATATCCTTGATTTCCTACCATGTTAACTTCATGCCCTTCTCAATGAACAATTGAGTGTCTGCATAAACCCGTAAATTCACTGACACCTGCTCAATTGCTTCCCAGTGCTACCCTTGACAATATCCTTTGATGTAACTCTCTTGGAAGCCCTATTATGTGTAACTGTTGGATAGTTTCTCAACGATTGTTGTACCTAGAGACAGAGAGGACACTCACCCCATGCAACTATTATCTTGAACAAAAAATCACTTCAACAATACACCAAACAAAAAACTAGGAAATTTCTCATAAGAATTACACAATCCTAGCTCTTAGAGGTGACTCACTGGTATCTAGTTCTGCGCATTGGCTAGTCCTAGTTACTAGTGGGAAGGTGCTGCTAACTATAACTACACAATGTGCAATTCATGCACGCTTAGTCCACCTCGGATTGCGCATTGCGCAATCCCATTGGCCAAGGATCACCACTGGAATTACATAATGCACAGTTGGATGTAGGCCTTGAAAATTTTTGCACAATTCCTAGAGCCAAGGCAGATCCTTGAGATCCAGAAATGCATAGTGCATGCTTGGGAGGAGAAAGATCTGGATCAAGGAAGCTCAGATCTGCCCAATGCCAACATGAAAACAAGAAAATATGAAGGTGGCAGTGAAGGTGGGTGAAAATCTAAGTGAATGATGATTTCTATAAATAAAATGAGTGTATGAATAATCAAACTAAAGAAAAATGAAGCATGTGAAGAGAATCACCACAATGATGACCGTTAGTGCAAAAACTAAGTGATGCATGCGACAATTGGGAAAGGCAATGGAAAACTTACAAATATAACTTTGACAAGCTAAAACAAATTGAAACACCAGCAATCTTTCAATAAAATGGGTAAAAAAACACTCTCATAAGCCAAGGAAATAAAGGCGTCATAAAAAGAAACAAAATGCCAAAAAAGCAAGACTTACCCAGAAAACATGCGATGAACATGCTTAAGGTTCCTAGATGTCCTCGAGAATGCGAAAAATCCAAGATCAAATGTGCATTAGGGGAATTTTGAGGTCTGAAATGGGCCTCGAAAGGAAATTATAAAATAATAGTGGCAATAATAAAATAATATTAGATTAAATCATCAAATTTTAGAGGGAAAATACCAAAAAATATTTTTTCAACTCTTATTTTCCACTTATATCTCTATGGGTTTACTCAAATTTCGAGAGAAAATAGTCGTTGGATGCAGAATTTGATTCCTCATGTAAGGAGTGACCATGTTACATACTTTTGATGGACCCTACTACATGAAAAAAGTGATTGCAATCAAATGGTATTTTGTATTGATGTGCTTTGATCGATCATGGAACTTTGGGGTATCAGACAACTTTGTTGCAGAAGTGTTTTCAATCAAGAGAGTAGCTGAATGCACTCATTTTTCCTGTAAATATTCTCTAAGTTTCCTGAGACACAGAGTTGTCTACTCGAACTGATTGTTTGCATGAACTCTATGAGACAACTCTTGATCGAAGACTCATAACATAACCTGAAGTAGATGCCCCAGTATCTTTATCTACATCGAAGTTTGAATCAAAGTATACAATCAAGCTAAAGTCACCCACCTATGTCTACTTAAGTCCAAAGTCTTCAGTTCCCTTCAAGTACTTAAAAAAAAAAATTGTAGGAGACTAATGACCCTCACAAGGCTTTTGAATAAACTTGGAGAGGATTTCAAGAACAATTGAAATGGATGGTCTGGTAACAGTCAGGTAGTTGACACTTCCTATGAGATGTCTATACTTCGTTTCATCCTAAAATTATTTTTCTTTAGTGGATGTGAGATTTAAGTTATGTTCCATTGGCGTAGTTAAAGGATTTCACTCAGTCATGCTAAACTTGTTCAACAAATCTCCAATGTATTTATTCTAAGAGAGGAATATAAAATTCAGATGTTAAGTTAATTCAATCCCAAGATAGTAGTGAAAAAGCCCAAATATTTCATTTCAAAACCTTTCCTAAATTCCTTCTCTATGGATGAAATGTAGCTCTAATTGTTCTGTGTCATCGGAAGATCATCTACATACACCATAATTTGTACAATTATTTCTCCAACTTTCTTGACAAACTAAGTTGCATCATCAAGATCATAATGTTTGAAGTTGAGTTTCAGAAGATGCTCAGTTAACTTCTCATACTAGGCTCATGGTGCTTTCTTGAGGCGACACAAAGATTTTACAAGCTTTCATGCTTTATGTTCCTGACCCTTCACAACAAATCCCTCTAGTTGGAACATAAAAAAGATATCGTTTGGAACTCCATTCAAGAAAGAAGTTTTTACATCAATTCGATGGACTTTCCAACCATTTTGTGCTTCGAAGGCAAAGAGTGTCTTGATGGTAGCCCATTTTCCTATGGGGGAAAACGTCTCCTCATAGTCAACCCCTTCCTTTTGTGAAAAACCTTTTTCCGAAATCCTAGCTTTATGCCTATGAACTGAGCCATATGTTTTATACTTATTCTTAAAGACCCACTTGCATCTTATTGCTTTGGTTCCTAATGGACTATCAACCAGCTTCCAAGTGCCATTCTTTATCAAGATATCATATTCTTTCTTCATCTTTTCTTCCATTCATCATGACGAGTACCTTATTTGAAGTAAGTTGGTTCGCAATCTGTAGACAAATTTAGTTCACAATCATAAAAAACATCCATATCAACCAGTGAATTAAGATTTTCTACATCGCCTCCATTTTGCTTGGTTGAGCTTATTTTTCTTGTCTTTACATCATAAGGATGCAAAATTTCAAGTGTTTTTTACAGCCATTTTCGAGGACCTTTCTAATATGTCCAGGGATTCTCATTTGACTAAGCTAGGGTTGAATCAAGATATATTCTCCCAATTCTATCAATCACATCACTCAAAGTGTCATCAGTGGTTGGAGCATCAAGCGAGGGAGCGAGTGATTTTGGAGAATAATCGACAGATTGATCCAGTATAAGAATCCCCCTTTCAATATGTGGAATCTCGTTAACAAATTCTTGAAAATACTTTGCATTATCGAATCTATCCAAATTATCACACTCTCACTCAACAACATTGTCAGTCCTTGAAGTTTCATGAAAGATCATATCTCTAGATATTGTAAACTTATTGTTTACTTCATCATAGAGATGATATGTTTTGGAGGTTAATGAGTACCCCAAGAAGATACATTTTTGACTCCTTTCACCGAGTTTGTTTCGTTGTTTCAATGCATAACATGTGTAAACAAAAACCCTGAGATGCCTCAATGAAGGAATGTGGTCATAACACATTTCATAGGGAGTCTTGTTTTTTATAGCATTAGATGGAAAACTATTCTTTATAAACACAACACATAGAACTGCATCAACCCAAAACATCAGCTTAAAATTCTTGAAAAACATCATGGAATGTACCATATTTAAGATTGTCCTGTTCACTCTTTCAGTTACACTTCAAAATCATTTGAAGTGTATTATTTTCCATTATCAGTGTGAATATAGCCAATATGAGATTGTGCATAATTTTCAATACATGCATGAAAGTTCTTGAATGTTTCAAAATCATCATATTTCCTCGTCAATAAATAAACCCAACACATTCTAGTATAGTCATCAATAAATGTCATCATATATTTATTACCATTTGCAGAAGGAACAAACATTGGGCCACGTAAATCATAATGAATGAGTTCAATTTTCTATGTTCTTTGGAAAGAGAATCATGAAAATACTATATGTTTTTCTTTCCTACAATACAAGCAAGGAATTGTAGGCAAGTTAGTAACACCATTTTTCTTCAACAAACAAATACTTTCATAGTTCAAGTGTCCAAATCTAGCATGCCATAAAGTACTTAATGGAAGTGTACCTTCATCATAGTGAGAATTGTATGAGAAGTTCTAAGCACAAACAAAGGTTCCTTGTAGCTTTAGAAGTCTTTCTTCTTCTATCCCCATCATGGAAAGTGAGTGATTTGATGGTTTTTTGACCTGAACCTTGCCATCAAATATATGAATAGAGTGTCCTTGTTTGTGGATGTGGACCAAAGACAACAAGTTTCTCCTCAGCTCCAGGACATATATAACATCATATAGAAGAAAGTATGGAAGACCAGGCAGTTTGAGCATGATGGTGTTAAGCCCTGATGGCTTGAATTTTGACCTGTATACAAAGTATACTGCTCCATCAACATTGCCATTGAATTCTTCAAAGAAATCTCTCTTGAAATTCATGTGGTAAGTTTCTCTTGAATTAAGAAACCAATCATATTTCCATGAAGCAAGTGAAGCATTGAACAATTATTCAGTTACTCCAATGCTGTAGCATGCTACAACATAATGAGGGACTTGGGTTCCTTTCCTTTCCCTTTCATAGTTCTTTTACCTTTCCATTAATTTCTTTAATACTCAATTTAGTGCCAAGGATAGTTACAAGTGGAAGCATCATGTCCATATCTATTGCATCGTATGCAATAAAGTTCATACTTTTCTCATTGGAATTGTTTTCCCCCCTGTCTCTAAAATTCCCCCTTCCTCTTCCCCTTCGGCCACCTATTCCTCTAGAATAATCTTGTGTGTGATTATTATCCTTTTTTTAAGGCATACAACTTCTTTAGTAGAATTAGGAGTTGTCCTCTTCCCAAAATCCTTCTCTCTCTTAGGAAAACTCCTCTAAAGGGAATCAAAGGTAATCTCCTTAATGTTTCCACTTGCTTGCAATGACTGAAGATAATGTGAATAATTCATATATAGTTCCTTGACATAATGTATGAGAGGAATATCTATCCCAACACTAGTGGCTTTTATATCATGAATAATGGATCTTACTTCTCGTGCTAAGGCAAGAGGGTCATCATTTTTCAACTCGAGACTGAACAACTTAATCATCAATTGAACAACTTCAAGTTTAGAGTGTTAGTTATACAGTTTCTTCAATTTCTTTCAAGATTCAAAGGAATTTGAAAATGGTGAAATATGTTGGCTCGCCTCTTCATTTACTGAAACTACAATCAAGGCACAGGCCTTGTTGTTCTTCTCTTCCCAACTCACAAGCTCCTTATCTGAAGTGGACTTTTCAAGTGCATTGTCTCCTTCTCATTCGCAAAACCCTTTCCAGTACAAATCATTGAAAATGAGGTTGTGTTTTATCTTTTGGGACCACTCAAGGTAGCTCTCTTTACAAGAGAGAGCCAATCCCACAATGGAAATCAGTGAATGCATCATAAACCTTGATTTGTGCCCAAAACAATTACAGTAATTGGAATTCTTTGTAAAATACTTATCTTCCTTAAAAAAAACTTCAACTAAAAGTGTAGGCTCTCAATATACTTCCAACATATAACTTCCATACACAATATATATAATTTCCTTATATGAAGCATAGCCAAAAACATATAATTATTTAAAAATAATGTTTTCATAAACGTCTTACGCCATACCATATATGTCTTATTTAAAAAAAAACAATGCATTTATAAAAGGGCCAATGCACATTCAAATAGGAATTCAATATGTGTGCACTTCATACCACACATGTGGAGTGTTAAATATGTCTCATTGAAATTGAACACATGATAATATGACCTCAACTATTATACCTCGACCGGTCAACAACACCACAAGACTACGCCAAGGCTGCACCATAGTTACATTGCACCATGTTCCACTGCACTTCCTTCCTTCATGGAGGCACCACAGTTTATCATCACACTCACTTCATTCTGAACTTGAGGATGCTTCTAGAGTCCTTTATGAACGTGAATCAATTCAAATCTCTTGATTTGGTTGGTTGCCACACGAGTTGACCCTCTCTCCCGAAGCACTTGGAACATAATGACATTGGACTCAGGTAAAGGAAGCAATGCCATTTGTAATACATCATAGAGGATTTTCATAAGCTTCACTTGGAGTCAAGGGGATAAGCTCGGGTATAACACTTTGTTTTCTAGGTAGAGTACCTAAAAACAAATGGAGTAGATTGACAGTGTTGTAGAGCTCACTGCCACACAGAGCTCAAGCCACACAGACTTCAAAAAATGTATAACGTACTCAAGGAAGAAAGAGAGAGGATGTAGCATAGAGATAATTCAATGTTTTTTCCTAATGCACAAAAATTTTGGATAGAGGGACAATATGTAGCAGAGGATGGTAGAGAAAATAGGAGTTGCAAGGCAAAGAAAAACTAAACTTAGTGGTTGGCTCTGATATCATGTTAGGCCGGGAGGTAACTCCATGAATCTGAATTGTATTTTTCATTAGGACGGAACATGAATATATAGATTGAGAGGGACAATATTGTGTTTCATCAAGCCTACAAATTTTTTATTCTATCTAAGTACCTAAGGAAAGTAACTTTTTCTTTAGTTTAAATTATTGAAATTATAAATGATTTAAAATATCTTACATGTAGCATTGACAATACTAATCATACCAATTAACACATTTACTATAAAAAATATATTAAGGATTAGATGAACCTATAACTAGATGTTTTGAAATAGATTGATGAGGGATGTTCTGCCCATTTGTAGTCGATCGATAAGATAAAACACATTATCAAAACACCCAAAGCCTAGGTTGTGATTTTATATAGATGAATTCTTCCTATCTATTATTAATGCTACATATTTCACTTGCAAGGAGTAGATGGCATAATTAATAGACACAACCTAAGCCTAACATATTCCAGCACTCTTATGGCTTAAGGCTCCCAAATTTTCCTTAGGCTCTTCTGCACTCAACTTTGACCCCTTTGAGTCTCATAGCATGAAAAAAAATCCCACTAATGATTATTTATTTCCTTGGACTTGTTTCACGATCATGCCATATCCCCTTTATGTTAGGTGGCCCCTTGAAAACTATTGTTTGTCCCCATCCAAATTTCCCTTTATCAAATTAGAGTTCTTGGATTCGTCATTCGTCTTTCATAGTTTGCCATCAATCAAACATAATATTCTTCTATAAAACCACTATCCATACTCATTAAAATCACTCATCAACATGTATCTCTTTATTTATTATTATTGAAATCAAACTGTATGCAATATTTATTACATTGTTAGTCACTTGCTCATGTGCCTTAATTTAAAATGACAGTTCACAATACTTTTGAATATGAAAATTTTGAGGTATTACAACACTCCTTTTGGGTTATGTTTTAGCTTTTATCTGCTTTCTCCACGTGATATTCTACTTTTTATTAGATCTCCATCTACATCCCACTTGTAGGAGGAACACAAAGATTTTTCCTCTATGTAGGACTTTGTCAAGGTCCATGACAAGGTACACAAGTAGAAGGAACCTCATGATTGACATTGATTTTATATATACTTTTAGAGGTGTGATTGAACTTGGCTATATAGAAGTAGTAGTTTAAACTCAATAACATGAGAAGCTCAAACCCACTCAACATAGTTCTTACAATATTATACAATTAATGGTACCTAATAGCTTCATGTTGGACCCCATTCACATATTAGTTGCATGACATAATTTCAAATTTTCATCCTTCCCTTCCTAACAATAGTATTCTTAATGTATAAACTAGATCCACTAAGTAATTTCACATCAACACATACTTGGTGGGTCATAAACAAACTTTTTCCACTTAGTTAATGTGGTTCTTCCAATCATCTGTAACAATTTTCCCTTCTCTAACAAACATTGACCATAATTTTCTTTCAGCATAAAAAAATTAAAGATACTCTAATAAATATATGTGAAAATGTATTATATTTATCCTTATATAATTTATACTTTATTATTGTTTTTTTATGTCATTGTTTAAATTAATTACTTACACACTTTATAAAATTTTATTAAATATATGGTCAAATTTAAACACTCTCTTTTCAGTTCTACATTATATACGATAAACATAAAAACATTTACAATATAAATAAAAATCTCACAATCTCCCTCTTTTTAGTTCTACATTATATACTGTAAACATAAATAAATTTACAATATAAATAAAAATCTCACAATCTCCCTTTTACACTTTAGGATTTCTAACTTTTTATATTCACAATATTAAATTGCAATCACAAAAATTATTCTAAACATAGATTCAATATAAACATAAATTTAATATACATTCCTTATAATATTAAATAAAATTTGAAGTCAATAACACCAAGGAGCTCATTCGAAGCGACCTGACTTGGAGAACGAAAGTAGGGGGACAGATACAGATAGGCACGGACCCATGGGTGGGATGTGGTAATGCACACAGGCTTTCAGAGAGCCCGAGAGGTCACTTACAGGCTAATGGCATATTGTACATTAACCAGATCGTAGACAAGGTACATACTACCATCTTTTAGCAAGCTTGGAGAACTACCACAGATCTGAATATTCCCCAATGCTGGCAGTAGGAATGGCATAATTACACAAGTGCATTGATAGAGGCTCACATTAGAATAATCGAGGGTGATGACAAGCTCATCTGGGCACATGCTGAACATGGTACCTACTCTCCCAAGATAGGCTATCAAGTGTTGATGGAGAGGCACAAGCCACAGGAACTAGTGCAGTGGTGGAAGCAGATGTGGAAGTTGAAGGCGCCCCCTCAAACCAAATTGCTCATGTGGTCCATCCTCCGCAACAAAGTCCTGACTGGGGCCAACATGATGAAAAGATCATTCTCAGGGACATTCTGGTGCCATCTCTATAAAAGTGACAGTGAGGATTCCGACCACCTCTTTCTCCACTACCCATGTGCACAAAAACTATGGAATGGCTTCCTCATTTCGATGTCCTGCGCAAAGAAATGGCAGGGCTCTGATCCCTCTGAAGCAGGGAGTACTGGTGCTCCACTACCTCTGTTAGACAAAATAACAAAAACCCCCCCACTGGCCCCCTATCACTACCAGACTACTAGCCGACTATAGCTCCATCCCTGAAGAGGATGAACAATCGACCCATAGGAATATTATACCAGAAGTTATCAACACTACTCATCCATGGGCTTATTTTGATGGATCAGCTCAAGAGGTTGGTTGTGGGGGGGGCATACTTCATCTGTCTGAAGCACATGTCTATAAAATTCAAATGGGACTAGGAAGGGGGACAAACAACTATGTAGAGCTCACCGCGGCCAAAAACCTCATCTTATTTGCTTTGTCCGAAAACTGCCTTCATTTACAGTTATTTGGAGACTCAAAAATCATATGCAACTGGATAAACAAAAAAGCACAATGCAATTCATGCTCTCTAAAGCATATTTTGGATGAAACTCTGAGACTCATAACATATTTTGATGTCTTATCATGTTGTCACATTTACAGGGAACACAACACAACCACCGACATCTTATCCAATGAGGCTGCGCATAGGGATGAGACCGCATGGTTGATCATGGATGAAAGAGATGGCAACACCTATCAGTACTACCACAGGCCATTTATAGAACCTAGCATATGATAAGTATCCAACAGTTTTTTGCTTTTTGCACTTTTGGATCCATAGTTTTGAATGACCATATGTAATTATTTCACTGTTTATTTACCTTATCTTACAGCACAGTAAGGCTCTATGCAAAGAGATTCATAATATTATCAGAGACTCTAAATTGAAGCCTCATACATGAGGTGGAACACATGTTGAAATGGTTTTGGTTGCTGACAGGCATAGGCCTGAATATTGTATATGCAATGCATTTGCAAAATGCAGTTTCTTAACCATAAAGAAATTGCAACTTTTTCCACAGGAAGAAAAATTAAATAAAATTAAATAATATCAATATATATTTGGATCATCTAGAAAAGTTCTTCTTTCAAAGAAATATTGAATAATTGAGGATATATAAAATTTATTACCCTATACCTAAACATTATTCAAAAGAAATGGATGTTCCCATCAAAATTGGAATGTGAAAACATATCCATTCACAATGGGATGGCTTATAACATATAAAAATTTATTTAGGTATATTTTTAAATTTATTATATATAGAAAATAGATATATAATTATTAATTTGTTATTAGTTTATATTAATTTTATACCAATATATTAATTCTTTTTCAAATTTTTTTTATCTATTTTATAATTAATTAGGAGATTTTTTTATTGTTTTTATTTATAATTTTTTCTTAATTTTTAGATAAATTATTTTTATTCTGTTTTTTATAATAAAATTACAATTCATTCGACTTACAAAAATATTCAAAAATCAAATTTTAATACATCATAAAAACAAAATACATACACATGTTAATTAAATACATAATTATATTATATATCACCTTACCTATTTCTATTAATTATTATTGTTTTCTTTCTTTTAATTTTGCTGTTTTTAAAATTTTATCCTCTATAATAAACTCTTTCTGTATTTTTTCCCTGACTCAATAACCATAACATATATATAACTTACAATACAACCCTGGTTTAATATACAAATTATTCAGGTCAAATCTTATCCTAATTCTTCGAAACAAAAAAAATTACCAAACTCCATTCCTCCCTTCCCTACTGAAAGCAAAATCAAATCTAACTGCATTGTAGATTCTCGTTATCCGAGAGCTCAATGACAAAATCAATAGTTAACTTTCCAAACAGTTGAATCATAACATATATTATCCCATACCTTTGATTTCTGCATCTTCATCGCCCTAAAATTTCAGCTATTCCAAAGGTCCTCGTTGATTTCCACATTTCTATAAAAGCACCGGAACAATCTTTGCAGTGGCATTGTAAATTATGCCAGAAATAGCTAGACGTTTAAAGCAAACTGTAACTTTAAATGTCATAAATAAAGATTCTAAACCCTAACACCATGTAGCTACGTCGTTGAATATTGACAATCATTTTATCTTAAAAACTCAAAAACCCAACACGGTGTTGCTATCGTTTTAAACGACCATTTTGATCGACCAAAGATCAAAATTTCACCAAAAAGTTATAAGATTCCCGAAAAAATCGTCAAAACTTATAAAAATTAGACAACTCCATGTTGTATTGATATCAATTGTAGAGTGGTTTACAATTCTAACACCCAAAAATCTGGGATTTCATTCCAAGTTTCATAAATTTATAGTAACCCTATATCGTAAATAAAAAACGCGTTGGTTTGATATTGATTGAATATATTTCAGTTAATAAAACCAGTAATCTTCCAGACCGCATTCCTGGTTTTGAGAGTCCTCCCAACGCCTTCATATACAGAGAACGAAGTTACTCCACTCCGAGCAAGCTGCCTGGCAATGAGTTCATGAGGTGGGATCATAGGTCCCTCGCTATCCCCTCCTTCATCATCACTGCTATCATTGTCATCCAACCCATGAAGTGTACTCCAGCAATTCTCATTGTTCTTTTCCTCCCATGACATCTGACACCAATCCGGGATATTCACTGGTGTAGAAGACCTGTACCTCATTCCCCTCTTATTATTCTCTTCATTATGTGATTCCTTCCCATAAATCTTTAATGATTTCCTGCTATTGTTATCATTTACCTCCTTTCCCATCGATCTACATACTGCAACACTATTACAACCATTTTCCTTAAAACCAACCTGCTCGGAGGTCTCTGCATCAATACTTCCCCATATATCATCCTCACTAAACTCTTCCATTCTTTTAGAGTTCTCCATCCCCACAGATTCTTGAAACTCAAAGAACTTGTAAATATGATTATCTTCCTTGAGCCTCCCCAGCATCGATTTTCTCCCTTCCACGACCACCCAAGAGCTTTCTCTTATACTTTTCTTCAAAATCCCAACAATCCGATTCCAGAGATTCAATATGAGGTCGATCAGATTGATCCAATTCTAAGCCTTTTGGCTCCACACACCGCTTCTTCACAAAAGTTTACCAAGATTGCACTAGCCCAACTCTTGATCCCTGCATACAAGCCCACCCAACTACTAAAATTGATGTAATTTCAACACTGCCTTATCGGTTACTCCCCATTCAACACCAACAGCACCCCCTTTATAAGTCCTAGAGATCATAATCCTAATTGATTACTTGTAGTAAAATGAAGTTGAATTCAAAACTCAAGATTTACTATTGCTGAGATTTGGCTTTTTTACGGGAGGTTAGAACTTAGAAGTTGTTAGAAGTTAATTCGATCCTGAATTTTAGCAATATTATAAGAACTTTTGGGATAAGAGTGAAATAACTTCCATTCATCAGATTTTAAAATATTTCTAGAACTTACAATTTCATTCAGAAATATAAATAAACCCCATCCATAGAAATTGTGCCATCGTCGACAAAACAACCACACTGACAGGTATATTATTGAATATTATTGAATACTAAATGGTTTTACCATTCTTCCCTCATTAGGTTCTGTAAGATGCTTTTGTATATGTCACGTTATTTATTCTATAAGAATTTTGATGATCTGGATAACGTCACTCGACTTGCTTGTGCTTTTGGTAACCTTTCGATCTAAATTGGACTGAAATTTCGATCTAAAATAAACGTTTCAATGGTAATGATGGAAAATATATATTTTATTGGCCTAGTTTGTTTGTTTGGATGGAGTTAGAGGACACAATTTTCTGATTTAAATTATGCCTTTTTATGTAAAATGAATTCAGTGAATTTACAAGGTAAAAATTATTCAGCCTGTCATATATAGATTGTGTTATTCTAATTAACTCTATTAATTATATAGATTTCTCTGAGTGAATAATTATATAGATCTATTTTACTGATTTTGAAAGTTTCATGTATTTTCATGACATTAAATCTTGAGCTAAAACATAGTTTGATGTTTAACTATTTGATGCTTTTCCTTTTTAAGTTGGAATGTGATAATATAATTCTTAAACATATGGTGATTTTAGTTATTTAAAATGTAAATACATAATTCATCTTGCTAAAAACTCTTAAAACATTTATATTTTAAAGATTACACACATCCAATTTAGTTTTCTAATAAAAACCTTTAGAAAAATTTAAATAATTTTGAAAAAAAGAATAGCCAACTACATAAACGTCAAACTGTTAACAGTTGGAGTCCGCTATGCGGACGCCAACTTCAATGACATGTAACAAATAGTGTACGAAACGATTCGTCCGCCATTTTGAAGTCAAGTTCTCTGTCATAAAAATTTAACGGTGTATAACATATAACTGTTGGCATTCAAGAAAATTAGACAACTCATAGTGAAAGATGTGTACGCCATCTTTAATGACATGTAATAAGTTGTTAACCGGAGGATTCATCCACCTTCTCGAAGTTGAAACCTCTGCAATGACGCAATAAACAGTTGACGAAATCACTAATTATAATGATTTCGTCAACCTCTAGAAGAGCGATAGATACATTATATTGGAAAATTTAGATTTTATTACTAATAAAATAAATAAAGTAATAGACAAAGTAATAGACAAAATTATAATGGAAAATTTAGATGTTATTAAGATAAATATTAGGGAGGGTTTTTTTAGATATTTTACTTAAATTTATATTAGTATAGGTTCATTTGAATCATTGATTTAAGATAAGGTGAGAGGATCAAATTTCTTGTGTAAACTTAGATTAGAGTTCAAAACTTAATGTGTAATTTTTTTATTTTTTATTTTATATTGTATTTTTGAATGTTATAAAGATTATGTAATATGAATATTGAGCTATTTCATGAGAGCACATTAAACTAGTTTTCTTGTTATTAATATATTTTTAAGGATAAGTCAATATTAATCTCTATTAAAATACTTTCTTCATAATCTATATTGGATATTTTATTTCATAAAACATGAAAATATTTTTTGTTAAAATATTTTTTGTTAAAATATTTTTGAAAACTATAATGTTTAAACATCTTACTCACATTTTATTGCTTCTAGTTAGTTTACATAAAATTATATTAGGTTATCTAGACAATTAATTAAATATGCAATATATATATATTTTCCAAAGTGGAAAAACCTATCAACTAAGGTGTCAAACCAACAATGAAGACAGCCATCTCAGGCTGCTATTCGTGATTGCTGATTTGACTCATCACTCTTAAATAAGAAAACCACGCCACCTGTATTAACTATATATATATATAACACAATTATTTTCTATTTAGAGAATATTTTATTTTTATTTTAAGAAAGACCGACATACTTACACATAGCTTTCACAATGGATAGTAAAATAAGTCTCTCGGATCAATAAATATGCATTATGATTTTCATTTTAAAAAGAACAAACACACTGACACACGTTGCATTTACAATAAGTAGTAAATTAAGTCTTAAGGCTCAATAAATATATACTATAATTTTAAATTTGTTTATTTTAAATATACATTTATATATTATCAAAAAAGAGTGCCATACATAACTATGAAACACATTATTTAGTGTTAGAAAAAAAATCGCTTCATTATTTATTGTTAAAAAGAAAAGTGCACCACAATTAGAGGAGAAATCAATGGGCATGATGATATCAATCAGAGAGTGATGAAGCGAGAGCATTGCACATGATGTATGAAGATTGCACATGATGCATGAAGGGTGATAACACCACTATTATATTGGAGGTTTGAATTTAATGTTTAAATTGATGTATGTTATTTTAAACAAAATAGTTTTTAAGAGATGTGCTTTTCTTTTCCTTTTGACATGTAATTTATGTTTTTTTAAATGGTTTAAAGTTTTTAATTTAAAAAAACAAAGAAAGAAATCTTTTTTCTTTTGGATTTGGTAACTCTACTCTTGATGAGGCAAATTTTGTATCAATAATTGAAATTTTATTATTGAAATTTTATTATGTTAAAATTTCTAAATATTATTTGTATTTTTTTGTTAATAAAAAAAATTGAAAGTATACTAAACAGGTTAAATATTTTCATGAAATAAAAAGTAATGCCAAATAATCCCAATTTGGACATTGGCATATTCCACTAATTAATTTATATCGAAAATGTAATAAGCAATGGTTCTAATTAAGATCTTAATAAATGGAATTGTTATAAGAATTAAAAGACAATTAATTTATACAGAGAATGTAATAAGCAATGGTTTTAATTAAGATCTTGATAAATGAAATTATTATATGTATTAAAACAAATGATGAAAAAATATTTTAAAAGCATCCCAAACTTCTGGATCTTGGTGATTGGAAACCGTGGTTTTTTTTTTTTTTCCAAAAATACGAAATCATAAAAATAAAAAATAAAAATAAGAATGTTAAAATTTTTATAAAAATATTGGTTTTTAAAAAGGAGAATTAGATATAAAATAATAAAAAAATGGCTTTTTTCTTTTTGTTTAATTATAATTTCTTTAATATTCCATTACTAATTATATTAATTTATTTATAACTATAAAGAAAAAAGCACATATATTGTAATAAAATTGAAGTTCGTCCGATGGAATAAATTGACACAAATATAAATGAATGGATCAATAGTTTGATCCATGAGACTCACATTGCCGTGGATGAGATATGAGAAGATATATAAGATGTATCTTTCACTAATAAGGCAAGAAAAAACCTATACAAAGAGTCAAAGGAAAGTATTCTCTCTATTAATTAAACACTATCTCAAATATCTGTATGATATATATTATAAGGTAGGTAAGATGATTCTTTATATAATTTTTTTTTTTTCTCTGTGTAATTGAAATATATAAAATTTGATATCTACTATTCAATATATTTATTTATTTATTTTTCTTGTGAGGTGGTATTTTTTTATTACTATTAATTACTCATAATGCATTCTCTAATTATGAGGATACAAGAATCAAGCATCATGCAATTTATGCATGCTCTAATGGTCCTAGTATATATTATGGGTAACATATATCAAATTTTGAATGCTCTAGATGTGGAATGAATGTATATCACATGAATTAGATAAAAAAAATAAGGTGCCCTTTCAATGCTCTTTGCCATATCCTCCATTATCCCCCATAACTCTATCTTTTGAATGATTGTTTTAGTGCAACACATAACATATTTTATGGATCAGCATGCACGACATAGAAGTGAAGATAATATTTTATGAATGCCTATAGAACCATCAAGGAAATATGACTCATTCTTAAAGAAGAACCTTGTAATGTTAGACTATGAATGGTAGCTAATGGTGTTAATCTATATGGAGAGCTTGGATCCGTTTCCTACTCTTGACCATTTTTAGTTATAAACATAACATTCCTTATTGGATGTCAAAAATTAGGTAGCATGTAATGTTGGCATTAATTATTCTAGGTATTTAGTGTTCTAAACGTTGAAAACATACCATTTCACTTTTTTTGTTACATGTTTTGTATTTACAATGAATTAATTATTAGTATTTTGCAATAACTAGGTAAGTACAAAGTTAGAGATACAAATGAATGTCATGTTCATTTTAGTGGTGAAGTTTTAAATTCATGGGGTGACATCATTCTCTATAACATCTCCAAACCAATAGCCTGAAAAGAATTTCCAAGCTATTAAGCACAAGCAAAACCCCCGGGTACCAATTATGCATGTAATGTGTATGATAAGCCAATAGTATTAAACTATATAAAGAAATTCATTTAATGAGCTCGAAGAGGGTAGAAAATACCCATGACAAATAATGTCTTGACCATGGAAAATGGTTTTTGAGAAAAATCATGGTAAACAATTTATTTGGATTATACTTACATGTATTACTATCTTTCAAGGTTAACAAGCCGAGGGAAAACCCTTAGGTACTTTCCCTCATTTCAAGGATAGTACCTAAGGTAAACCCCAATAAAATCTTTTGGGCACAAGGCTAGTCAACCACAAGTATCAAATCTATTATAATAACATATTCAATGTGACCTTAGTATGTCACTTACTGGAATTGAACTTGCATGGGGAGGATAAAAACCATTCCTCACATCCACATGAGCTAAACCTAATTGAAATCCATATTTGTTATTTAATACATTTTTTATATACTTTTTCTATTTACACTAATAAGAAATATATTTCCATTTATGTTTCCCATAAATATTGATGGCGAAATTCCACAAAGTAATTAAAAAGATTACATCTAATTTACTTAGTTGGTCTCCTAGGAACACCTAAAAATGGTTTGTTTATTTGATGCAATGCATATAGGAAATCATGTAACAAAAATTTTATGAAAATTCTTAGATGGGAGGAATAAAAAAAGAAAATTTTTCTAAAGTTATTAGTGACATTAAAGAAGTAAGATAATTTTGGTGGTGAAAGAATTCATGATTCACATACCTTATTAAGTTTTCATATTTAATCATATCTATCATCCTCTGCAATATACATTACTTAATAATTATATTTTTGTGTTTCAAATAAAAATACTTCCTTCCTTGTTACAATATGTTCTATGTATGGCTTTCCAAATCAACTTTAAGCATAATCTAAAGCAAGTTATATATGACCTTAGAAATTACATGAGGTAAGTAAAACGTTATAATTGAAATGTTATTATAAAACTTGTTTACATCTGAATTACTTGTATTCTATGATTTAATGTTGAAGAGTGTAATTTATTTCAACCGTTAGGTGGTTTTCATTTAAATGAATCTATACAGAAGATATCAAATACTTGAAGACATAAATTTCTTATATAATGTGTAAAATGCAAAAGTATCTACATTTCTTTTTTTTAATGCACAAGAGCATTACCTCATACACTTAATTATGGAGATTGAAATATGTGGAACTATACACACAAGTTCAATGAGGTTTGTGGAGAGGCACTTGAAGTCTTTTGATAGACAGATATCACATCCAAAGGGATAAATGGTTGAAGACTATATGGTATGTCAATATAATATGTATTTTAGTTAATATTTACCTCAATTAGCGGATGTTATTAATGTGCCAAAAATATATCAATTATTGGAAGAGATAAATTCATTATCTAATGTGTGAAATACAAAATTATCGACCTCGAATATTTTCAATGCATAAAATGATGACCTCATACACCTAGTTGAGGAGGTTGAAATATGTGGACCCATACACATAAGTTGAATGTGGTTGGTAGAAACTTGAAAGAATTCAAGGACTTTTTTGAACAAACATCACATCCAAAGTGATCAATGATTAAGACTATACTGTATCTCAATCTACTATGAATTATAGTAAATATTTACCCCAAGTAATGGGTGACACTAATGTTCCTCACACTTTTCAGATGTCAACTCTAACAACAAACTTGAAAGGGAAGTGTTGCTGGGGAATATAGATGGACAAAATAATACCAAATCAACTTGATAAAATTATACAATATGGAAATTTGTTAATCTCATCTTCTCTCATCTATCTAAAATTGATTGCACATTAGGGCATTCCTTCTTATCTCATTGACTTGGTTAACATTTTCTTCTTGGACTCGAACATCTACGCATACTTATACTTATTATCCTATCTTACCACAAAAGTAACACAATAATCATGAACCTTAATAAATTGATTTTTTTTTTAAGGTTAGGCACTTTATATTAACTTTATGTCCAAAAGAACCTCGCCTTCCACATGAGAAACTAGACCCATAATAGTCTCAAGATTTTTACATTACATATTTCCAAAGCTACAAACATGTCATTTAAAGTAAAGGTATAACTAACAAAAATGTATTTAAAGATATTAACAACTAGAAGTCCACTAGTTCCGTTGTAGAAAAGTATAATAGAAATGTGAGCTCGTTTGATCATATCATCCTAAGTGAGATTCGACCTAGATTGGTTATTGTGAGTCTGTGTTTTGCATCCAACTCACAAGTATATAGATCACCGTCATAAAAATTATCCTCTTCAAGGGGGAAACCTCATTTACATTACATAAATGAACAATTCTTGGATGATACAAATCACAAGGCCTCCTTTGTATGTATAGGAGCCTAAGGGTTTACAATATAATTAGAGCCTACATAACAATAATAATGTAAGGGCACAAAAATACCAATAGTGTTGTTCTATGGGGTAAAACAATAACAATATGGGGGATACATGGGCACAACAATACCAATAAGGCGGATACACTAGTATTATAGGGACCTAACATGCCCCTCTCCTTCAAAAAAGGGTTGTCCTCAATGCTTGAGTAGTTCTAGATGCTTCTGTATAAAATCTGCATCCTCCCATGTGGAATCTTCAGTGGGTAAGTTCTTCCACTTAATGAGATACTCTGAAATTAATCAATTATGTAGTTGTCATGTTCTTGTATTAGTGACACCTTTAGGTTCAAATATGATTTTTCCTTCTTCATTAAGGTTCAGAAACAGGGATTAAACTGGAATATTTTTACCTGTAACCTTCTTTAAGAATTAAACATGGAAAATTGGGTGTACTTAGGAAGATGCAGACAACTCCAATTTGTATGCCATAGTACCAATATTTTTCAACACCTTGCAAGGACCGTAGTGCTTGGGTGATAATTTATTATCCTACTTATCCTACATGAGAGACATTTATTTGTATGTTTGTAGGCGTAAAAATAGAAATTCACCTACATCAAAACTTCTTTCACTGCGATGCTGACCTGCCTATTGTTTCATTCAATTCCAAACTAGAGTGAGGATATCCTTTAAGAGTTAGAGAACTTGTTTTTGATGCTCGATGTCATCTTCCACTACCCGAACGTTAGAATTTTCTCTTAAAGATGATGTGATGGGTGGTGGATGATATCCATAAAGTGCCACAAATGGGGTCATTTTTGCTATAGTATGGAAGGAAGTTTTATACCACCATTCAGCTAGAGGTAACCACTTGACCATTCTATTTGTTTTCCAAATACAAAGCAACGAATATATTCTTCCAAATATGTGTTTAGTATATTAGTTTTCACATCAGATTGAGTATGATAAGATGAGCTATGAGTTAATTCAGTACCAAGACAAGATAATAATTTCTTCCAAAAATTTCCTGTGAAAATGGGATCTTTGTCACTTACTATAATCTTTGGATTTCCATGAAGCTTTTGAATTGTTTCCATAAATGCAGTAGAAATTGTGTTGACATTAAAAGGATCATATAATGCACAAAAGTGTGCATACTTGGGAATTCTATCAACTACCACTATGATGACATTATTTCCTTTAGACTTGTGTAAACTTGTGATAAAATCCATTGATAACTCCTCCAAATGTTGACTTGGAATGGCTAAAGGTTCTAGCATACCTGAGGGCTTGTCTATCTCATTTTTTTTTGTTCGCAAACCAAACATTCTACCACAAATATTTCAATATCAAATTTAAGGTCATCCAAAAAAAATTCCTTCTTTACCCTATGGTAAGTTTTTAAAAATCCCAAGTTCCCTCCTAAGGGAAAGGTGTACGATTCCAAAAGAATACATTGTTTGAGTTGGGAATTATTACAAAGATATAAATGATCTTTGTACCAAAATGAATCATTTTTCCATATAAATGTAAAACATTTGCTCGGATCTTGCTGCAATTTTTAAATGAGTTTCCACACCTCCTCATCATTCGTCCATTCATCCCTTGCTTCAGTTGTCCACTCATGGTGGGTAATGGAAATGGAACAAAGAAATTCTTCCACATCCTCATCCTTTCTTGAGAGTGCACGTGCAACAACATTTCACTTTCCTTTTTGTAGATGATTTCAAAGTCATAACCTACCATCACTTTCACCCATTTTTGTTGCTCTTCTGAAGATACGCTTTGTTCCAAAATGTATTTAATACTATCATAATCTGTGCTTACCTTGAATTGTCTTCCAATTAGGTAAGGACATCATTACTTTAGTGCATGTAGTATTTCTTACATTTCCTTCTCATAAATAGGTTTTTTTAAATACTTTCCTTTTATTGGATGAATTTCAAAAGCAATGGGTCTTCCTTCTTGCATTAAAACAACACCAATTCCATTTTATAAAGCATAGCATTCCATAACAATAATAAAAATTGAAGTCTGGTGTAGCTAAGACCGATGCTTCACACATTTCTTCTTTAAGATGTTCAAAGGCCTTTGATTCTTCTCTAGTCCATGAAAATGCATCTTTCTTCAATAATGATGTTAGAGGTGTTGTTATTCTCCCATAATTCTTAAGAAACTTGCAATAATAACCTATCAACCCAAGAAATCCTCGAAGATGCTTTATGGTTGTGGGGATTTTCCATTCCTTAATGGTTGTAATTTTGTTAGGGTATACCTTAACACCATCATGAGATACAATATGACCCAATATTCCACCTATTGTACTCCAAAAGAACATTTGGAGGTTTTTGCATATAATTGTTTCTCTGCCAATCATTTGGGCACCCTCTCAACATGTTGAACATGATCCTTACAAGAATTGTTGTAGATTATTATATCATCAAAAAATACTAACACAAATTTTCTAAGGAAGGGTTTGAAAACGGAAATCACCAAACCTTGAAATGTGGAAGGTGCATTAGTAAGGCCAAAAGGCATCACCAAAAAATTCATAATGACCCACATGAGTTCTAAATGATGTTTTCAGAATTTCTTGAATCTTCATTCTAATTTGATGATATCCTCAACGAAGATCTAGATTGGTGAATTAAATTGCTCCATGTAATTAATCCAACAATTCATCAATGACACGAATGGAAAAATTATCTTTAATAGTGACATTGTTGATCTCCCTATAACTTGGACACATATGCCATGATCCATCCTTCTTGTGCACCAATACTACTGGAGAAGAGAAAGAACTTTGACTAGTTTTAATTATACCATCCCCTAGCATTTCTACAAGCATACATTCAATTTCACTCTTTTGGGCATAGATATATCTGTTAGGTCTAATGTTTGGAGGAACACTTCCTGGAATCAAGTGAATCACATGATCATCATTACAAATAGGTGGGAGGCCTTTGGGAGTCTCAAACACCTTGGAATGATTGTCCAAGGCTTTTTGGAGATCTAGAGAAATAGATTATTTCGATGTTTGAATCGTTAGTGAGAAAAATTTTGCAATTACGCCCCATTGTTATATCTTCAGAAGACTTTTCATGCCATTAGAGTTGATTATCTTTCCTGGTTTCCATGTAAAACACCTTAATTCAAATTCATTTTGTTCCCAAAAAAAATTCAAGAATTTTTTTTGAAACTTGAAAGCTATCATCCCCAAAAATTATAACCATTGGACTCCTAGTACCACATCGGCACCACCCATTGGAATGGAGAGCATTGGACTATTCAATACATATTCCCCAATGGTTAGCTTGATATTATGGCACTTTAATGGGAAATTTATAATTCCTTCATTTGCAACCGTCACTTGACACTCTTGTGTTGGATATAGGAAGCAATTCAATTCCTTCGCTATCTTACAATCAATAAAATTGTGGCTACTACCTAAATATATCAACATTGTTACCTTTTTCTTCTTGATATATTCTTCTATCTTGATAGTTTGAGGAGTGGTAATTCCTACCAATGCATTACAAGATAGGGTCACATTCATTTCTTCTTTCTCTAGGGTTGGTTCCTAGTGTATATCCTCTTGTTTTTATGTTTATTTTTCCTTTTCTTCCTCCTCTTCACAATTTATGTAGAATAATTTCTTCTCAGCACAATTATGACCTTTAGTGTATTTGCTATGAAAACTATAACAAATCCCTTTTGCTCGTTTTTCCTCCAATTGTTATGGTGTCAACTTTGTAGGTTTTGGAAGACTAGGAGCAATAGCACTTCTATCTTTATAGTTATGGGTGGTAGACTTCGCTATTGCCATAATTTTTCTTTCAACTTTTATTGCCACCCTGAATGCCTTCTCCAATGAATCAAGTTCCCAAAGGTGAACCTCATTTTAGATGTTATCTTTTAAGGTCCCTATGAAGACATCAATCCTATGCTCCTCTAGAATATTGGTTACCCTAATATTCAAATTTTGGAAGTCTTCAATGTGTGCCGTCATTGAACCCTTTTGTTTGATATTTATCAATTGGCTAAAGAAGGTGTTGTTCTTTGTATCTTCGTAATGTGCTATCAATTCCTTCGTAAAAATTGGCCAAGTGACAAGTGGTTTATCAGAATGAAGCCATCTATACGATACAAACTAATTGGGTTCGAAATATAAATATATAATATGTATCTTTTGTGAGGGTTCCACATCCTGTAGATAAAAATATTGCTCCATCAGTAGTATCCAAGTTACCAAATCATTGCCATCAAACTTCCTCACATCTGTCTTCCAAATGTGGTGGTTCTTAAGCCCCACATTGGAGTTTCTAAAATCATAATTCACATTGGTTTTGTCTTCATCATGATTTTCATTGATTGCCTTGTCACCACTAGCAAGCCTTTCTTCTAGCAACTTTGTGAAACCTTCCTTCAACCCCTCTACCTTCACATTCACTATTGCTTCCATGTTTTCTTTTAAAGCATTTAGTAAAATCTTCCACATCCCTTTTCAGACCATCTATCTTAACATTCATCATGGCTTCAAATTCATTTTTTGTTACTTTTTGCGGGAGCGAAATTTGTTGCAGTTGGCCTCATAAATTTCATACATCAGGCTACATTTCTGCCTCTTCTTCATGCCACATAGAAGACCTTTCTAGTTTCTTGCTAGGTGTGTCCATTTTTTTGTTTCAAGGCATTTTGTAATCAAAAAATCATATCTATGCTTCAATATGCCCCTTAAATCAATTCAAACTAATCTTTCAAACAAAAGTTATATATAAAAAAAAATACACAACGTTTTCTTGATTTTTAGGAGCTTGATATTGCAGTTGTTATATCTCTGTAGTTGTGAATCTACAGGATCTGAAATTTTCTCCTGTAGGAGCCCTCTAAGTCTTTGTTCCAACCCAATAATTCAGACCAATATTAGATTCTTCAAGAAAGTGTTATTCCTAGTGTCCAACAATGACCTAATTATAGACTACTTTATTAGAGATAACTTGCACGGAGTTCCACGTGTCACTATTTTGACCTTCAACCCTGAAAATGACATCAAAAAAAGTACGGTCCATCTTTTTTTTGTCCCTTTATAAGAAATTAAAATCTGAAGCTCAAAGAGAAAGTTATGATGATATTCCCTAGATCTCCTATTTGAGATGGAATTCTGAAGTTTGCAAAAGCCACAACTTCCTCAGATCATATCTCTGAAAATATAGCAAGACAAGATCTGAAATTCATGCACAACATTCATCAATATTTCGGCTCCATGTGTTTGAAATTTCAGCTTTTCAATCTTCATAGAAAAAAGTTATAGCGAAAATTCCACGATGACTTGTTTGAAGCAACAAAACCCTAGAATCCAAAGCTCTGATACCTAATGTTATGGAACCAACTCACAAATAGATAGATCAATGACTTAAAAATTATCCTCTTCGAGGGAGAAACCTCCCTTACATTACATAAATGAAAAATTCTTTAATGATAAAAATGACAATATCTCCTTTGTATATATAGGAGTCTAAGGGGTCACAATATAATCAGAGCCTCCATAACAATAATAATATAAGGGCACAACAATGATAATAGTGGGCTTCTATGGGACACAACAAAAATAATATGGGGGCTACATGAGCACAAAAACAACAGTAAGGGGGATACACTAGTATTATAGGGACCGAACTATCTGCACTATCTTCATTAGATGTGATAAAGGTGATGCCTCCCATTTTCATAGCCAAAACATAGACTTTCTTATCTAATTTCTCTAGTTTATCCAAAATCCCTATAATTCAAACTCGTGTCTCTTGCCAAGTATCATATCTCTAAATGATAAATCTTCCCATAATCATTTTTATATGCCAATAGAGATTGACTGCCTACATGTATTCAGTATATTAAGATGAAATGGAAGCGCACCTCTCAAGTATCCAACTCCTTGTTCCATGAAAATATGTTGATTAGGAATAAATCTACATTCATATCGAACTTCATCTTCCACTTTTAATATGGAATGTCAAACCATTTCAAGAATCATATCCATATAGCATTCCCTTGACTGATGAGATATAGTTTAGATGTGACAATAAGAGGATGATGGATGTTGATTATATGTTCCTAAAAAGGAAGTAGATTTTGTTGGAAATGATACTGAGAGGGGGGGCGAGGTGAATCAGTATTTGTAAATCAATAACATTTTCATTTCCATAATCAGATTTATATACACTACTTCAGTAAAGGGAACTCGTGTGTGCACATAACTATTCTTAAGGAAAGCAGATTATAACCAGTGAACTTATGATTCAGTTAATTCATCATATGTTGATATTTAATCTGTGCATCCATACTTTATTAAACATTAAATAGTAACCATAATCAGTTAATAATAGAATGAACCATCAGACAAAAGCAACACACATGAACACCAAGATTTAAGATGGAAACCCAATGTGGGTGAAAACCACCTGTAGCTATCGTCTTTGTCTTCTTTTAATAATAAGAAAATATGTTTACAACATTTTACTGGTGCAGAATCTTGCCAGTACACAGGCTTCTACCTACACAAGGTTACAACCTTCTCTCATTCTCCAGCTTCCACTAGAAGGGAGCTACAACCCCCTAGCTCTTGTACTAGCCAATATGTTTACTAGTATGTAGGTGCCACCCTACAGAAAAACTCCACTCTTCTATGAGGGACCATGTTTCATGAATTTTCATACTGGATACTTCTGGAACACAACACTACAATATGAAGGCTATGTTTCATCCAATTTTCATATTGGGCCTATCAACAACATTGAAGCTCAAAATCAATCACCACTACAATACAACTATCAAATACATCTACATCAACTAATCACTGAAACTCAAACATCACAACTAAATCAATCAATCACTTTGAAAAACCCATCATCACTATAGCAAATCACAATCAATCAATCTGATCATTCAGAATACTGTCACCAGAATACAGTCAGCAGAACCCAAAGTAGAACCCAGAACTCTACAACAGCAAATAAAAGCAAATGAAACATACTTCATAAGGTATACACTACTTCCATGTGTCAAAACAGCATGTATACGTGCTTTTATCAAGTCCAGGAAGCGCACATATCTATAAATATTCATTCATAATTTTGCAGCTATTCGAGACATCAGTTATACCCAGATCATAACATTTACAGAATAATACATGCATCAATAATTAGATCTAGATTATACATGATCGAAACCACATAATGATAATTCATTTCAAGCCTTAAGATCCTGATACATCATTAGATCTTATCCCTCATCAACCGCTAAGGTTCATCCTAGGTTCAGATCAACAAAAGCACCATAAGCCAATAACCTACATACTAGATCTCACACTTCATCAGATATTTAATACTTGCATACATTGGCCTAATGATCTTCTCCTCCTTATATAGTCTTAGGCCTTTCTCAATACCATGGATCAAAACCACTTAGGATCAATACCTTGGACCAAATACCTTGGACCAATACCATCGATCAAAATACCTTGGACCAAATACCTCGGACCAAAAACTTAGTTTTCGAACATGTACGCACTTTTCTCTTGTGAAAATGCATGTATATGGTATACGCTCCTTTTATTTAGTGAACCTGCGTGTATACACAGCTTGGTCAAGGTGAACTTGCGTATACCTCTGTTTCTTCATTCTTTGTAGTCTGATCTGTAGTTCTTTGTTTTTAACCTACTGTACTGTGAACTGTCATCTGAGAGAGTTTCCATTGTACATTACTTCTAAACTGATTCCTTTGAACTACCCTGCATTTTGTCACATCTAATATCTCTTCTGTAGATTCATCTAGTTACCATATAAAAGTGAGTTGTTCTGCTACAAGTGGGTTGCCATTAAGTACAACACATGCATCATAATGCCAATAATCTCCCCCTTTGGAATTGACAGCAACCATGTTGGTGTTGATTACTGCAAGCTGTAGAAACTGTTAGAGATAACAAAAAACACCAAAGTACTCTCCCCCTTTGACATCAAGGGCAAAGGGCTGACCAAAAAGAAGACTGTCATATCTGAACAACTGAATATAAACATTGATCATGCTCCCCCTAAGCACATGCTGAAAACTCCCCCTTTGTACATGTTGAGATGCACTATATCATCGATGCTCCCCCTGAGCACATGCAGAGTTTGCAAATATTTTCAAAAGAATAACATGACTCTATAACTCAACTAAGTGACTATGACCTTCTTATCACCAATGACTCATACATACATCAATCTCCCATTCAAGTGGGGATATACGAACATGACTGTAATGTAGCAATTATTACATCATCCTTCCCATGCATAGTGGTGATACAAATTACATCATATGACCAAAAAGGACTCATCAAAAGACTATGAGAAACAAAGACAAATTACTACATCATGGATCTTTATATGATCTTTACATCGAATGATATGTATGACATTTACAACAGAGACCAAATATCTAAACAAGTTCATGATAGTCATCAACAACCATGTATGATCTGCACCATAAGCATCTGTCAATAGCATCCAGACCTATATATGTCCATGACAAAGTAAATATCATCAACCTATGACTAAATATCGTATATAGATATCAACTCATCCTCTTGATCTCATCAAAATCAACTTGCTTCGTTTCCTTAGTAGAAAGAGCCTTATCATAACCTTCCATGAATCAACCAAGTATATGCGATATCTCCAAGCAGTAACACAAAATCATTCACATCATATCATATGTGAAAAACACCATAGTCATCACATCATCATCAAGAACTGCAAGATCTTTCACAAGAACCCTTAATATATCAACCATCTATCATCACTAGGGAACATCCCACATTTGATAAGCATCAACCATGATAATCAACCTATGTGAGTATCAACCTATCATCATAAGGTAAGAACTCATCATCGTTATGTGTCTAAGTAAGCCATGTCTTTAAATATCCATGTCCTTAATGTGACCTGCAATAACACCATTCTCTTGGCCAACCATCAATATTTATCAATATGCAACTTAAGTAATCGTCCATGTATCTAGCATACTGTATATCCATAAAAAAGATAGCAATATGTATCATTAGCTCATGGTCATTTGTCAAGATTTCTTGATATCATCAATAGAAACAATCCTCAACCATGTGAGAGCCAAGAACTATAGGAATCCTGCATCATAACTGCATTATATGATATTTATGCATCTTTGAAGGCATGATGACAAAAGCATAAAAGAAATGAGTGGCTCATCATCAAATAATGAAGTTTTGTACTCAAGCTTTGTCCTTATGAAGATCACCATGTAAGCAACATATATGTACTATATGCATCATCAAAGAGTCATCCACAATCATCCATAAATATAATCTGAATACCAACTATGTGACCCCAGTATCATATGAGATTTTATCATGGTCAACTCATAACCATAACATACCAAGATGTATCATTTAGCCATATAAGCATCATCATCATTGATTAGGTACCAAATATTTCTAAACATAATGTCAACAATGCTTTATTAGAAGCATAGCATGTTCTCCCCCAGAACCTGTTCCACCTATTCATTGTTAGATCTGATCATTCCACATATCAATAAGAAGTATCAAGGCATCATCATCAATAAGATATACATCAAGTTATCAACAACTTGAGAGGATCAAAAGCACTTCTAAATAACATCCATAGACTATAGTCATCTATCATTATGACAAGAAAGATAATTAATAATTGTCTGAATCATATTAAATCAGTATTTCTGAGTCTGTCCCACTACATTTTTCTCAAACCACATATACACGATTGTGCAGCTTCAAACTCGCGTATATATGCGACTTGTCTGCATAAAACTTGTGTGTGAGATTTAGAACATTGAAGTTTCACACTTTCATCTCCCCCTAAGTCTGTTATGTCTATACACTCTACCATGCCACATTTTTCTGACTATACTTCCTTCTTTTTCCATATCTTTGAGTGTGATGATGTTTTATCATTTTTGTATGGTGCCAGAAATTTTCTCCTGCATTCCTTTGCTATATGTCCAAACTTGTTACATGCATAACATCTTAAATGTTTCATATTTCTTCTATAGTAGTAAATACCTTTGTGACTAAACATATTTCAAGAAAAACAATATCCCTTAAAGTACCTGGAAGCTTATGATCTTTTTGTGTGACGGTCTTGAACCATTCTACTTCCGCATCTTGCTACAACATGTCCATGATTATGACATATAAAACATTCAACATTATTCATTTGAGGAAATAACTGACTCTGACTTCCACATTTAGGAGTAAAATATTTTCTTTGAAGAATTTCTTTCCTTGGTTGTTCATGGGGTTGACCTCTAATCTTCTTGTTTAGAATTTCAGGTTTTACATTAGAGTTCCTTGCCTTAGCTTGTGAGACAAATTCACCTTCAACAGATTCATGGAAACCAAGACTAGATTTGATGGCAGGAGACCTTTGACTACTAAGAATATCATCCAAAATCTTAGTACTATCTTGAAATCGTAAAACCTTATCCTTTTCTTCTAATTTACCTTTTAGTATATTTACCTCAACCTGATATTGCTATTCCTTTTGAAGATATTGCTTCTTCATGATTTCTTTAGCTTTTCTTCCTTTTTCCACTTGTTGCCTTAATTCGAGAACTTCATTTTCTTGTCCTTCAAGAGCTTGGAGTATTTCTTCATTTTGCTTATTTTATTTTTCAATATCTTCTTTTAGAGAGAGGATCTTAGCTTCAAGACCTTCATAGTAACTGGATCTATCTTTAAGTTTCTTGATTGTTGTGTTCCTTTTATTTACTTCATTTCTTAATGATGTCACTTCATCCTGCAGCTTTTGACATTGATCTTCCTTTTCCTTGTACTGCTTCCTTAATTTGTTTCCTTCCTCTTTTAGTTTGGTAGCTTCTTCTTTGAAGGCACACTCCCTTTTGTCCAATAGATCTTGTTGATCTCTAATTTTGTCTGTGAGCCTTTTAAATTCTGCCTCTATTTGATATCTTTCTCTTTCACCCATAAGAGCAAATTCAGTTGTTTCGCTGTCACTTTCATCATCTTCAAATGGACAGAGAAATGTATCACCAAAGGATAATAAATTCATACCTGATGGTTCTTTTGCTTGTTCATCTTCATTCTGAGGTGATTCTGAATCTGAAGAGTTGCTTCCACATAATCCCCAATCGACTCTCCCACTGTCATAGTTCCTTTGAGATGCCTTCTTCTTTTGAGGTGCTTTCTTCTTTAGCTTCTTTCCCATTGTTTCTACAGATCTCCTTCAAGCGATCAAGCTTCTACCAAAGGACCTGCTCCGATACCAATTGTTCGAAATAATACTGAGAGGGGTGGTGAATTAGTATTTGTAAATCAATAACTTTTTCATTTCCATAATCAGATTTATATACGCTACTTCATTAAAGAGAACTCGCGTGTGCACACAACTGTTCTTAAGGCAACCAACGTATACCTAGTGAACTTAAGATTTAGTTAATTCATCATATGTTGATCTTTAATCTATGCATCAGTAATTTATTGAACATTAAATAGTAACCATGAGCAGTTAATAATAGAATGAACCATCACACAAAAGCAACACACATGAACACCAAGATTTAAGTTGGAAACCCAATGTGGGTGAAAACCACCTCCTACTGTCATCTCTATATTCTTTTAATAATAAGAAAAATTGTTTACAACATTGTACTGGTGCAGACTCATACCAATACACAGGAATCTACCTACAGAAGGTTACAACCTTCTCTCATTCTCCAGATTCTACTGGAAGGGGGCTACAACCCCCTAGCTCTTGTACTAGTCGATATGTTTACTAGTACATAGGTGCCGCCCTACAGAAAAAATCCACTCTTCTACGAGGGACCACGTTTAATGAATTTTCAGACTGGATACTCTTGGAACACAACACGAAAATCTAAAGGCCACATTTCATCCAATTTTCATATTGGACCCATCAACAAAATTGAAGCTTAAAATCAATCACCACTATAATAAAACTATCTAATACATCTGCATCAATCAATCATTGAAACTCAAACATCACAACTGAATCAATCAATCACTTTGACAACCCATCATCACTGTAGCAAATCACAATCAATCAATCTGATTATTCAGAATACTGTCACCAGAATACAGTCACCAAAACCCAAAGTAGAACCCAGAACTCTGCAACAACAGACAGAAGCAACTAAAACATACTTCATAAGGTATACGCTACTTCCATGTGTCGAACCAGTGTGTATATGCGCTTTTATCAAGGCCAACCAGCGTACACATCTGTAAATATTTATTCATAATTTTGTAGCTATTCTAGACTTTAGTTATACCCAGATCATAACATTTACAAAATAATACATGCGTCAATAATCAGATCTAAATTATACATGATCAAAACCACATAATGATAATTCATTTCAAGCCTTAAGATCCTGATCCATCATTAGATCTTATCCCTCATCAACCACTAAGGTTCATCCTTGGTTCAAATCAAGCAAAGCACCATAAGTCGATAACCTGCATACTAGATCTCACGCTTCATCAAATATTCAATACTTGCACACATTGGCCTAATGATCTTCTCCTCCTTATATAGTTTTAGGTCTTTCTCAATACCATGGATCAAAAACACTTAGGACTGATCTAGAATTGATCCAAGATAGTTAATAAGGTATTACAAACTCATGTGCATGGATGTACCTATGTTATTTTATGCAACAGGTCAATAAGACAGCGAAATACACAGAAAGTGAAGCAATTAAAGAAAACATAACAGGAAAACATATAAACATAACAAGTTTAATATGGAGTTCACCCAACACTCCGGGGCTACGTACCCTGGTCCAGCCTTCAGTGGTGGCCTCTCTATTATGTTTTCAAAGTAAATTTTCTACAACAGTGAGCTCAATTTGAGTCTTACACAGTAGATACAAATCAGTAGCACTGTACTTGGATCTCCCAAGTCTCTAGAGTACACAGACTCTCCTTACTGAAACTCGACCTCTATTGGTCATCGTAGTATGAGCCCAATCTGAGACTCATATAGGATAGACATTATAGAGGAGTGCACTTGAACCTCTCAAGCCTTCTCTGGAATACACAGACTCCCTAACTCTCTCTGTCTCTATCTCGAAAATGGCTTGATGTTGCCTTTGCTTATGTAGGTCAACTCAGCTTCTTGTCTCTGCTTCTAACTTGTTAACACGCTTCTAACTTACTGCTTGCTGCTCTCTCTGTTAGCTTGTGGCTTTAATGCCAATCTGCTTCTCGGCTATTCGTTTCCGCTTCCTGGCTTTCTGGTTCCCATGCCTCTATCCATTTGAATCCCTTTGTTCTGCATAATCATCACTATATAACACCTCACAGGGAGGTGGCCACCCATTTCATAATGAACTGAGTGTTAGTTCTCTTGGATGTTTTTGAAACAACCGTTTCTTCTGTTAACTCCAAGAATGCCTACGAAACACGACCTTCTACCAATGCACCGTCCATGTTGGACTTCAAATCCTATACAACTCTACCTGTTAACCTCATCAAATCCAGTCATCCATTGGATCGTGTCTCTGTCATTCATCTGGAGCCTCCAAATCCTATGGTCATCGTCCATATTAGGTGGATAAGTAACATGATGTTTACCCATCCGACGTGATCAATTTTCTATCTCTTCCTTCGGATGCGTAGCACCCATTTTGTGGCATCAGGCGGGACTCAGTTGAAACCGCTTATCGCTCAAAGCCCTTTTGATATTCTGCCGGTGTTTGTGGGACCCCACTTACAACGGAATCAAAATGATAACCATTACATTTTATGATTTTTCACGTCCGGGGCTTACGACCCTTCCTTCTTTGAGGGGTTTTCCCATGTCACTAATCGCATATTAGAAACTACCCTCATTCCTTGAAGTGGCCTCTGGTTTTGCTAATTCGCGATAGCGTGCATTACCATGGGTTGACGGTCTATGCGCTTGACCGACGCTCCTCATTGCTCCACGCTGATCAATTGCAACTGTTACGAGGATACCTCCGATAGCTTGATCTTAATAATACTTGTAGCCTTTGGCATAATTTTGAAGAGTTCATGAAAACTTAGAGAGTGTTCCAGGATCCAATTTGGATCACAGCCTTCCCACTGAAAAAGCTTTTGGACCACCAAAAGTTGGTTCTTAAGCATCAATCAAGTGAGGGTATAGATTCCTCGCTTGCCCAATTTCTATCCATCTTGCACTACTTGGTTTTAAACCTTTGAGCCCAATCCTAAGGTACTCAACATCCCCTCTACACGTAGTTCTCACCTTTCTGTCCAGAACTGTATCTTCCTGCAATTCATTGAGATATTCGGGCAACAGATCATCAATAGAAGGCAATTGACTTTGCCCTTCTGGATCTTCAGTTAATGAAGGTTCAAATAGTCTCGAGCTTTCTGCATTAACTACTGAATAGATGTGCACGTAAGCTAGCAAATCAAGGCAAAGAGCATTCTCACCGATTCTCTAAAGTATCTTGAAAGGTCCATACCTTATCGACTTTAGCTTCTTACCTTCACCTTGCATTCTGTCTTTGTTGATATACAGCCAGACTTGATCACCAACTTGGAAACTATGCTCAGTCCGATGCTTATCATGCCTTGCCTTATACTTGGCTTGGCTCTTTTCCAATTGTTCCTGTACTACCTGGTGAATCTCTTGGATTTGTTCAATGAACTTAGTCGCCTTGTCCACATCACTGTGTCCACCAACTTCTATGTCTTTACCAAAGACAAAATCCAAGGGAGACCTTGTTATGAAACCAAAATAGGTCTCAAAAGGAGATCTCTGTGTAGAGGAATGTTTAGCCTGGTTGTAAGCATGCTGCACATAACATAAATGTTCATCCCCAAGCTTTGGATGCTTGTTGCAATAGCCTCTTAGCAACTGGATCACTGTCTTGTTGACCACCTCTGTTTGGCCATATGTTTGTGGATGAAAGGCTATGCTCTGCTTCGGTGTGGTGTCCATCAATTCCCGTAGACTTGACCAAAACTTCCCAACAAATCTGGAATCTCGATAAGATACAATGGAAGTGGGTAATCTAAAATGAACCCATACATGCTGAAAGAACAACTTTGCTACTTGTTCAGTTGTAATTTGTTTCTTACAAGGTATTAAAATACAAATTTTGCTGAACCTATCCACAATAACATATAAATAGTCATGACCTTTTCTAGATCTGGGCAATCCCCCAACAAATTCCATGGAAACACTTTACCAAGGATGAGAAGTAACAGGTAGTGGAGTGTACAAGCCTAGTTTTCTATTACTGGGCTTGCTTTTGGCACACATGGTACACCCTCTTATATATCTAGAAACTGTCTCATTCATTTTTGGCCAATAACAAAATCATTGCAGTTGTGCAACTGTTTTACTTACACCAAAGTGACCAGATATTAGAGAAGTGTGTGCTTCTCGAATTATCTTTACTCTTTCAGTTTGAGGAATGCATAACTTTCCCAAATGATACAAGAGCTGGTCCTTAACATGATAATCCAATTCTTCTACTTGTTTTCCATGACTTAAAGTTGCGTATACATCTATAAAATCTATATCTTGAGCATATTGTTCAATGTAGCTTTCATGCAATACTGAATTATGCTTATGTATAGTAGATGCATTTATGATTGTTTTGGACAACATATCTACAACGTTATTGTGTATGCCCTTTTTATAACTGATGACAAGATGAAACTTTTGTAGAAAACCCATCCATCTATAGTGTCTTGATTGGTGCAACTTAGTTTGTGAGTGTAAATATTGAAGTGGCTGATGATCAGTATGTATACCTGTCTCTTTGCCCATTAGATAATGTTTCCACTTTTTCACACTCCGTACTAATGCATACAATTCTTTATCATATGAGGGATAATTAACTACTATGGAATTAAATGTCTCAAAATGATAACATATGGGTTTATCGTGCTACATCAACATTGCTCCCATCACATAGTCACTGCATCCATTTCAATCTCAAAGGGTCTTTGAAGATCGGGCAACGCTAGTACTAGTGTTCTACTAATCTTTTCTTTTAAGGTGTCGAAGGCTTTCTACTGTTTGCCTCCCCACTGAAACACCTTGCTCAATCCTATTAAAGCATGTAAGGGAGCTGCAATCAAAGAAAAGTTAGAAATAAACTTTCTCCAATACCGTGCTGCTCCAAAGAAGCTTCTAACTTCTGTAGCAGATTTCGGTTTAGGCCAGTTTACAGTGACTGCAACCTTAGAGGGATCTATCTTCAATTCACCACCCCCTACAATATGACCCAAATAATTCAAAGATGTTTTTCTAAATTGACATTTTGATAGCTTAACATAAATATTTTCTCTTTTCAAAACATCTAGAGTCTTCTTTAAATGCTTCAAATGTTCTTCCCATGTTTTATGAAATATAAGAATGTCATCTAAATATACAATGAAAAAATCATCAATAAAAGGCTTGAGTACATCATTCATTACTCTCATGAAAGTAGCAGGAGCATTAGTTAAGCCAAAAGGCATAACTAAACACTCATACAATCCTTGCTTTGTTTTGAAAGCAGTCTTCCATGCATCTTGCTCTGCAACTCTAACCTAATGGTAGCCACTATTCAAGTCCAACTTGGGAAAGTAAAAAACTTCTTTCAACTGATCTAATAGATCATCTATGTGAGGAACGGGATAATGATTTTTGATCGTTATCTTATTCAGTGCTCAGTAATCAATGCATATTCTCCATCAGCCATCTTTCTTTCTCACAAAGACAATTGGAGACCCACATGGTGATGTGCTAGGTATTATGAACCCTTTCTCAAGCAAATCCTGTACCTGCTTCTTGATTTTTGCATCCTCTAAAGTGGACAACCTGTACATTCCGATGTTAGGCAATGGAGCATCTTGTTGCAAATTAATATCATGTACTATTTCATTTTTGGGTGGCAGGCCTTTAGGTTCTTGAAATATCATATCATATTCTGAAACAACTTTTTCTAAATCAGCGTGTTGTTTAGTATTATAGCCTTCAAATACATTGGTTTTATAAGGTTTCTTTTCCTTTAAAACCATGAGTAAAAATTATTTGCATGAACTTACAATTATTTTAATCTGCCCTGAGTTTATGAGAGTATAATTGTTCTTGAGTTTATGAGCTCTTACAATATATTCAAATCCATCTTTAACGAGTTGATACTTGTTTTCAACTCTATAGAAAATGTCTTTTCTATTATACAAGTAAGGACTTCCTAAAACAATTCCACATATATCCAAGGGAACAATATCTAACTCAACCTCATCTACAAATGCTGACCAAAAAGAAAACCTAAGTTTACATTGTCTAGTTACTTGTAGCTTTGCTTTATCACATAACCAACCTAATGGATATGTCTTTTTGTGAGGTGTTGTTAGTAATCCCAGTTTCTTTACAATTGCTTCAGGAATTATGTTTACTTGTGAGCCACTGTCAAACAAAATATCAATCTTTTGATGCCTGGAAATAACTCTAATATGAAAAAGCTCATGTCCTTCCCTATCATTTTCTTCATTATCAGTAGATTGTGCAAAATTACTAGTAGATGCTTCATAATTTTTACCTTTTATACCTGTGGATGTGATTGTTGTTCTATCCCCTGTGTCTGACCCGAAATCCTTTTGAATAGTTGCAGTAGTCTTCTTCTTTTTGCCATCATACTTCTTGGTTTTTAGCTTCGGATGCAGAATCCAACAGTGTTCATGATGATGTCCATCCTTCTTGTAGTGAGTGCATGAAGGTTTGGTATTTTGTACATCATTTGCCTTCTTGTCTTTCCATTTTTGTTTTCTCTTTTCCTTGTTCTTGTTTTCAGTGAGTTTTGATGATCCCCCAACTTCTGGGTTTACATTCTTGCCTCTAGCCTCTAGATGTGTAGCCTGAACAGATACCTCATCTATGCTAGTGGGATTAAACATGAGAATGGTATGTCTCAAATAACTATGTAGACCACCTACATACTTCAACAAAGTTTTAGGTGAGTCTAAATAAATGCCTAGAATCAAATCCCTTTTACTAAAGTGTTAGGTGTAACTTTGTAAACATTGCCCTTTCAATTGGCAAAGAGTTTGCTAACTCGTCATAGCTTGCTGCATATAAGCTAGTGGATAGAATTGTTTTTTAATTGCCGAAATAAAATCATTCCAGGTAGAAAGAATTTTACCATGCTTCTTCAAATCAGCTTGTATCCTGCCTTCCCACCATACCAGGGCGGTGCCTCCAAGGCATAGGCTAGACAACTGAATCTTTCTCCTTTCTGAATCGATGTTTTGCACTCTGCAATATACATCAATTTGTCTAATCCAGTTATCTAGCTTTTCTGCATTTAATTCTCCATCATAAACTGGCAAATCAAACTTCACATCTAATTTAATCAAAGAAGGTTTCTTCTTTTCCTTTTCAGGGCTTTCTTTGTGTGAAGACGATGAGGATGAAGGTGATGATGGGGGAGATGGTGGAGAGAGCTTCTCTTCTTTTCGTTTGCCTTCTAGGTGGGAAACTAGAAGAGGTTCTTCTACTCCTTTATCTTGTTTGGTGGTTGATGACTCTTCACCTCTACTTTTCTTAAATTCTCTATATATTTCTTCTACCATGGCTCTCATGGTCATGAAACTGTCCATGAATTGGGAGTCTAGTTCCAAGGGAATTTCTTCTGACATTTTCCTCTTAGGATAGACTCTTCCAATTTCTGGGTTAGCTTCAAACAACTCTCCTTCTCCTAATTTAAGCTTTGATCTAGTTATCATTCAACAAAGAAAGAGTCCACCACAAGCTTGTCTAACCTTAGTAACCTAGAGCTTTAATACCACTTGATCTAGAATTGATCCAAGACAATTAATAAGGTATTACAGAATCATGTGCATGGATGTAACTATGTTATTTTATGTAATGGATCGATAAGATTACCGAATACATAGTCACTAAAGTAGTTAAAGAAAACATAACAGGCAAACATATAAACATAACAAGTTTAATAAGGAGTTCACTCAACACTCTAGGGCTACATCTCTTGGTCCATCCTTCAGTGGTGGCCTCTCTATTATGTTTTCAAAGCAGAGTTTTTACAATAGTGAGCTCAATTTGAGTATCACACAGTAGATAAAAATCAATAGCACTGTACTTGGAACCCCAAGTCTCTGGAGTACATAGACTCTCCTTACTGAAACTCGACCTCTATTGGTCACTGTAGTATGAGCCCAATCTGAGACTCATACAGGACAGACATTACAGAGGAGTGCACTTGAACCTCTAAAGCCTTCTCTAGAACACACAGACTCTTTGACTCTCTTTGTCTCTGTCTCGACTCTGGTTCGATGCTGCCTTTGCTTCTGTAGGTCAGCTCGGCTTCTCATCTCTACTTCTAACTTGCTAACTCTCTTCTAACTTACTGCTTGCTACTCTCTCTGTCAGTTTGTGGCTTTAAAGTCAATCTACTTCCCGACTGTTCGTTTTCGCTTCTTGGCTTTTCGGTTCCCCTGCCTCTATCTGTTTGAATCCCTCTGTTTTGTGTAATCATCACTGTATAATGCCTCACAGGGAGGTTGCCACCCATTACGTAATGAATTGAGTGTTAGTTCTCTTGGACATTTATGAAACGACTGTTTCTTCCATTAACTCCAAGAATGCCTGTGAAACACGAACTTCTACCAACGCATCGTCCATGTCAAACTTCAAATCCTATATAACTCTGCCTTTTAACCTCGTCAAATCTGGTCATCCATTAGATCACATCTCAACCGTTGATCTGGAGCCTCCAAATCCTATGGTCATCGTTCATATGAGGTGAACAAGTAACATGAAATTTACCCATCCGATGTGAGCGATTTTCTCTCTCTTCCGCAGAACGTGTGGCACCCATTATGTGGCATCGGGTGGGACTCGGTTGAAACCGCTTATTGCTCGAAGCCCTTCCGATATTCTGTTGGTTTTTGTGGGACCCCGCTTCTGATGGAATCAGAACAATATCCATTACATTTTATGATTTTTCGAGTCCGGGGCTTATGGCCCTTCCTTCTTTGAGGGGTTTTCCCTTGTCGCTAGTCGCATATCAGAAACTACCCTCGTTCCTTGAAATGGCCTTTGGTTTTGCTAATTCGTGACAACGCGCATTACCATGGGCCAACGGTCTGCGTGCTTGACTGATGGTCCTCGTTGCTTGGTGCTGATCACCAATTGCAACTGTTATGAGGATACCTCCAATAGCTTGATTTTTATAAGACCTGTAGCCTTTGGTATAATTTTGAAGAGTTCATGAAACCTAGAGAATGTTCTAGCATCCAATTTGAATCAAGTACCAATACCTTGGACCAAATACTTAGGGTCAATACCTCGGACCAATACCATGGATCAAAGTACTTTGGACCAAATATCTCAGACCAAAAAAATAGTTTTCCAACATGTACGCACTTTTCCTCTTGTGAAAGTGCGTGTATGCAGTATACGCTCCTTTTGTTCAGTGAACCTGCATGTATACACAGCTTGGTCAAGGTGAACCTGTGTATACCTCTCTTTCTTCATTCTTTATGGTCTGATTTGTAATTCTTTGCTGTTAACCTGCTGTACTGTGAACTGTCATCTGAGAGAGTTTCCATTGTACATTACTTCTAAACTGATTCCTTTCAGCTGCTCTGCATTTTGTCATATCTGTAAACACAACTGTCATGTATTCTGTCACATCTGATATCTCTTCTATAGATTCATCTAGTTACCATATACAAGTGAGTTGTTTTGTTACAAGTGGGTTGCCATCGATTACAACACATGCATCATAATGCCAATAGATTTTCCCTCTCTCCTTCTTCTACCTCTCATGAAGATTTGTCATTGAACCATATAAAAAGGACAGTGAAAACTAGAAGTCCCAAAATCTAGGAGGTCAGGTCAAATCTGAGGAAAGTGTAAATAGAAAAAAATATTGGAGGTGGACACATTATATGGATTCTTTCATTTAATGACCAAAAAGGATCGAAAGTGACAAAGAAAACCAATTAGGATTGGGAGTGTTACATGAAAAAAATCCTCAATATTAGAAAAATACCAAAAAAATCACTATAAAAACTAGTCTATGAAGCAAACACTCAGTTAAGAATCTAAATTTGAAAAAATAGGGAAGAATGAACTAGAGGATATAAACATTACCACTCAATGAAATTGCAAACCCACCCAAAACCCAACACTCTATCCATTGAGCTCGCATATACAAATTTCACCTTTAGACTTAATTTGAGAATGAAGCCTACAAGTAGGAACATGTCTTTCTGCTGACACACATCAAGCTCGCCACAAAGAATCCAACAACCTCCTAAGCTTAAACAGAAAGAAACTCTAAAAAAACTCCCTAAGTGAGGATATGCCTTAAGGAGGTGACATTAAACTAATGAACTCATTGTTAACATGTCATGTAGTTTCTCCAACTAGACAACTAACCAATTTAAACACCAAAAACCATGAATTCCTCTTCTATTTCTAGAAGTTATTCCTAAATCTCTCTATAAAATTGTCCATAGTTAAATTGGTAACTAATTTACAAGTGAACAATACATCAAGTTGTTGTTCTAGAAACTAAATTTTACGGATTACACAAATTAAATTTACTTTTCTAATAAAAATCTTTCCAAAATTTCAAATAAATTTATAAAAAAAAAAATATCCAAGTACATAAACGTCTAACCGTTAACCGTTAGAGTCCGCTATGTGGACGCCAACTTCAGTGACATGTAACAAATAGTGTACGAAACGATTCGTTCGGCATTTTGAAGTCAAGTTCTCCGTCATAAAAATTTAACGGTGTATAACATATAACGGTTGGCATTCAAGAAGATGACATAACCTTTAGTGAAAGGTGTGTACGCCACCTTTAGTGACATGTAATAAGTTATTAACCGGAGGATTCATCCACTTTCTGGAAGTTGAAACCTCTGCAATGACGTAATAAACAGTTGACGAAATCATTCATTGACCTTTCTGAAGTTGAAATCTCTCTAAAATACAGCAGTTTAACACATATAAAAAAAATTAGCAGTTTAACATATAGAATTGAAGTCTCTAGGAACATTTTCATCCGTTATAAACCAGTTGATTTGGGTAAGGTTTTATAACAAGTTGATTTGGGCAAGGTTTAGTTCTTATTAAATTATTGGTTCAAATTTTTTGAAGGAGAAGGGTGGAGGATAGAAGTCTCTAATTTGATTAAGGAGAAGGGTTGAGAATATAAGCATTTAAAAGAAAATGAATTCCCCAAAATCTGAGAAAAATAAGATTACTATGTTGACCCATATTATTCTCGCTCTATACACTATGTTGTGTGACATTTATGAAACTTGAAGAGATCACAGAATGTGAGATTCCTTTCGCTACTCACATAACTGAATGAACTACTACACCTGTCCAACCATCGAAGGTCTGTGCGAAGCCGTGTGCATTCAAGGATGAGCTACAGCTCACTCAAGGTAAGAAATCTCCTCCGAATGGTAGTGTAGAAACATGAGATCCAATGATATTTGAGAAACATGCCATTCATCGTGACATAAGTATATGTACATATAGGATTGATTAGCGACAAATTTGTGAGAGTTAGGATAAAAAATAATTAATTATTTTACAAATTCTCATGTTTATAGAAGAGTGATAGACCAATGATAATGCAAATAGAACCATTATAATGGAAAATTAGAAGATATTTATAATAAAATAAAATAAAGTAACAAACAAAGTCTCGCAAAAATAAAAATTTCAAATAATTTTGTAATATGAGTGTTTAAATTTAATTTTTTATGGTGGAAATGTATTCAGCAACATCAAAAACCCCTGGAGCATCCAAATTTTTGAATGGGCAACCAAAGTCTTGAAGTTTGACAGTTGCAACATGGATTTACAAAAATTCCTGCATGATTTTATCAAATAAATTAGTGTCCTATTTTATCAAAATCTTTCCATAATTTTCATAATTTTCTACTCAAATTTGAATGTTGTGTAGACAATGGAAAGTTATAATGGAAAATTTAGATGATATTAATAAAAGTCTTAGAGAAAATTCCTTAGTTTTCCTTTTAAATTTATACGAATATAGATTTTTCTTAACCTTGAATTTAACATAAGCTAGAGGGATCAATTTTCTTCACGTGTAAATGTAACACCCCAGATGCATAAAAATTTACTGTACCATTTATTAATTTAATTTTCTTACCCTATGTTGTTAAATAATAAATGACTGAGCTTCCCGAAGGGCAAGAAATATATATTTGGTTACCCAAATTATTGGTAATTATGAGTTCAGATACTTTAACAAAAATAGAAACTGTGTGCAATAATTAAAGGAAACAGTTACAAAAAACATTTACTCATCTGCCCTGAAGGGAGATTTAAATGGGGAAAAAGAATCCAGGAGATATCCTAGAGGTGGGTGGAATAAACTAGTGGCAGAATACTCAAGGACAATTTGTAAAAAGTATGGGACTGAAGGGAGATTTAAATGGGGAAAAAGAATCCAGGAGATATCCTAGAGGTGGGTGGAATAAACTAGTGGCAGAATACTCAAGGACAGTTTGTAAAAAGTATGGGACTTGAGACGGGAGAGTGAGTCCGGAGGCCCAAGGTACTTGACTGTGGTTGGAATTATCTCAACTCTGAACAAAAGAATGTGCTCAGGGGAGATTCTTGACGTAATTGCAAGGCTCGTAGCTAGGAGGAGAGACTTTCCATAAATGATTGAAGTTACACGTTTGTAAATATTGAATAGGTAAGTAACACAGAAATTTTCATTTATGAATTGATGCCGGACTGTGGAAAATTACTTCTCTAAGTGATAGAACAAACTAAGGAGTGAAATTCCTTGAAAATACAATAGAATAGAGAATAGAATTTACGAGATTCAAAATAAAAAAAGAGTAGAGAGTATGTTACAACAATACAAGAAAGATAGAAAGTAGTACAAGTAATGTACGAAGAGATATCTCAATATAGCAGATAAACACTCATGTGCTCTTCAAGTTGTAAGGGTAATTTTATGGTCAGCAGTAAAAATAATCTATGTAATATGGTACAAAGCGACTGTAGAAATAATCTGTGTAATATGCTACAAGATTAGTGTATAACTAATATGTGTTTATATAAATATGATTCAACTCAAACAATAACTTAAAGTAAGGTTCTCCATAATAGCACAGGCTCAACAACATGAATTCGTCAACATGAAAAAATCCAAAAAAACATTTTAGTGTATAACTTTAGCTATAAGAGATGCATAACACAAAAAATGTTTATGAAAACTCGCAGTCGATCAAGTGTCGATCGTTCAAAACCTTTCAAGTGTCATGCACAATGTTTAATCATTTTTACACATTTATTTAATTAAAAGAAAAACCTAACAAGTCTCAGCGTAAGGCCTCATCTTGGTAATCAGTTCCTTTAACCGAGCAGTTAAACATATAATAGATAAATATTCATGAACCAAAGTTCATTTTTCCCCAGCCTAGAAACAACCATGAAGGATGTAAGCTCTGAAACCCATAAAGGACGATGTCCGAGCCACGTAATTAACTGCCAAGATATAGTAGAATACCTACACACAAATGCTAACAACCATCGAGTTAGTATGGGAATAAACCTGCGTATTAAGTAAAATGCACGATGTCGAGAGGAGGGGCGTCCTCACTTCAGACTAGAGGGTTCCATCATTGAGCAGCCCACTTGCATCGCAACAAATATCATCATTAAACAATTCTGCAATTGAGAATCTATAAATTCTATAAACTTCATATCTTTAAGGTCTGTGGGCCTACCTACTAGAAATGGTTGTCGGAGCTGAGTATTCCCCATAGTAATGGAAGACCATCTAGCCACCCCTGGATAGTGGAGGTAATCAATTAAATTATGCACCAGGAAGAGGTTCCAAGCCGAAGATAAGCTCACAAAGTGAAGAGAATCGAAATAGCGTATGGACAACTAGTTAGTGTTACATGCCTTTGCATGACAGAACATAACACCCATGGAAAACAACGGAAGGATCATGTGCTAGCCTGAAACCCTCACTGAACAATTTCATTGCAAAGCAACAAGACCTCGAGGGCCAATGACAACAAATGACTCCACCATCTGTCGGACGTGAAAAATTGGTTAGGGGATTAAACCTTAAACCCTCCCCACTATCGGATTGCCTGAAAGAGATCAACGGACGTGAAATGATACATGTGTTGCAAGAGATCATCACTAGCTGGCAAAGGCATGCACTGAACCTGGTTACCAGTGTGTCGTGTGTTCCAGCGTACAAGAGCCAGTTAACTAAGGTGTGGTCATGGATGGCTACCCCGTTGGGGGCCATGTGCACATTAATTACTATCCACGACATATACATCACTAGTTGTGAAGTGTAATGAAACACACGAAAACCATATAAGTGTTGTCATGTGCTTCCGATCTTACTTTAATTGCACATTAATATTTCATGTAAACTCACTGTAGTTTTCATTTCTCAATGCCTGTTATAGATATGTGTTTAATTTTTTTTTATTATGTATGTTTCGTAGTTTAAGGTTCTAGTTGTTACAAATGGCATCAGAGCTCAGGTCATACACTCAGACTCTTTGGGAATTACATATATTTGAAATGAATGAGATTTATTTAAATTAACTAATTAAATATATGTGTGAACACAAAGACCCGCATCAATACAAAAAGGGCCAGAATGCAGAGGAGCCCAAGACCATCCAATCCACTAGAAACAACTTATGTGAACGCTAAACCTAATATTTGGATACAAGTGGCCGAGGAATCTCATCAAGCTAATGTGGTTTTACTCGAAACCATTCAACAGTTGCGTGCTGAGATGAAAAATTTAAGAACATACAATGAACGACTATGTTTAGAACTGGAAAAAAATCTTAGAAGTTTGTCCAAATGATAGAACCAATGACATCTAGAGCCCAGTGCTGAAGAAAGGGAGAAGACTCCAAAGGCTCAGCATGGAGAGGAAAATGCTAAGTCAGCTGAAAAACATGGGGAAGATGAAGAAGGATGCTGAAACAATGTTTCCGACCAATGCAAAACAAAGAGACAGAAATCTAGATTACAAGGAGAATTTAAAAAGATTAAACCGTCACTCTTTGAAGGGGAATCTGAAAAAGTAGCAGAAGCTTGGTTAGTTGATATGAGGAAATATTTTTAGATTTATGATTACACCGATGAATTGAAAGCATGATTGGCAGTTTATCAGTTAAGGGGTAATGATACCCTTTGGCAGGAAGAAATAAAAACGATGAGGAAAATTGACGAGGAACAGGTTACGTGGAACGAATTCCAAATTCATTTGAAAGATAAGTATCTAACTGAATGTTATTACAACAAAAAAGCAAAAGAGTTTCATGAGTTAAGATTGGGAACCTTAAACATGGATGAATATGTGACACAATTCACCTCCTTATTGCGTTATGTGCCTTATATGCAAGAGGAAAATGCCAAGATTCAACAATTCATTAGTAGCCTACCCAGTTTTATGAAGGAAAAACTTGAGTTTGACTACCCAAGAACAATGGATGATATAGTGGGGAAAGCCCACATCTGGTACCAGCAAATGAAACAGAAAAATGAGGGACCTAAAGGAGGGTCGAACAAGAAGTGAAGCCTGATTCCAAGAAGACACCCAAAATTTACTCATGGAAGAAATATACAGCAAAAACCTCTCAATAAATTCCCAGCAAGGAACTAGCCCAAACTTGTATATTCTGAAAATAAACAGTGAGAAGGAGTTAATAAATCTGTTACTGACCAGCAGTCAAAACCGTCACTGCAATGTTGGTGATGCGGAGAACCCCACTACTACAAAAATTGTCTGCATGAGGCAAGGACGAAACAACTATCAAATATGTAGGAAGAATCCACGGTTGGAGAAGTGGCAAGGAGCATGCCCATAATTAATGTTGCTCTAGATGATCATCAAGCAAAATATCAACCCACCATGATCGAATGTGAAGGTATGATTGCTAAGCAACATGTCTTTGTTTTATTTGATCTCGATGTTAGCTTAAGATATGTTAGTCCTAAGGTGGCAGAAAAGTGTCAACTGCAGAAAAGTAAGTTTCGAAAACCATTGCTATTTCAAATAGCCACCGGGACAAAAAGAAGGGTAATTGAAAAAACAAAACCTTGTCCCATAACAATTTCAGGGCAACCCATTTACGTTGACCTTAATATACTTCCTTTGGGTGCATACGACATTTGTTCATGATGGATTGGTTGGAAAAATGTTGGTCTCTGGTTGATTGCAAACATAAAACTGTCAGTTTTATCCTTGAATCATGCCGAACGAAGGAACTTCAAGGAATTAAAACCAATACGAAGTTGTTTCCTATCACTGTTAGTCAGTTAGGAAAATGTATTAGGAAGGGTTATCAAGTATATGTTGTTCAGGTGGGATTTACAAACACTGAAAAAAAATGACCTCCTTGGAAAACATTCATGTCATTCAGTAATTTGTTGATGTATTTCCTGAATTCATTTATGGATTACTATCCAAGCATGATATTGAGTTCACCATCGAACTAATTTAGAGTGCAGGCCCTATATCTAGGGGCCCTTATCACATGAGTATACCTGAGTCAACATAACTCAAAATGTAGATTTAGGAGCTTCTAAATAAAGAGTATATCTGCTCTAGTGTGTCCCCTTGGGGCCGTACTGTTTGTACGGAAGAAAGACGAGACCCTGAGATTATGCATTGATTATCGTCAATTAAATAAACTGACCATCAAAAATAAATATCCTTTACCACGTATCGATGAGCTATTTGATTAGGTACAATGAGCTAAAGTATTCTAAAAAATTGACTTAACATCCGGCTACCACCAAATAAGGATAAAGGAGGAGGACATTTACAAGACTGCATTGCAAACTCGTTATGGTCATTATGAGTTGGTGGTGTTTCCATCTAACCTCACAAGCACCCTCGCTACCTTTATGAGTTTGATGCACGATATTTTCCAACCCTATCTTGATAAATTTGTATTGATTTTCATTGACGACATTTGAATATATTGTAAGAATCATGAGGAGCATAAAGAGCATCTAAGGATAGTGTTGCAAACACTGCGGGAAAATCAATTATATGCTAAATCTAGCATGTGTGATTTGTTCGAAGATCAGATTCAATACTTGGGTCACGTTATACCAGCAGATGGAATAGCGATGGACCCGGAGAAGATCAAAATCATTATGGAATGGACCACTACAAAGAATGTTTTTGATATCAGGTCATTCCTGGGTTTGGTCGGGTAGTACTGTCGGTTCATCGAGGGATTTTCAAAAATCACTCCGACTAACCTCTTTTAGAAAGAAGGACACACTTTCCAATGGACAGCTGAATATCAGCAAAGATTTTAAAGACTAAAATACTTACTTACCACTGCACCTGTGTTAAAGGTAGCAGGTCGAGAAAAGTATTTTTTGGTTTGCACGGATGCGAGTAAAGAAGGTTTTGGCGGGGTGCTGACACTAGAAGGAAAAGTTATTGATTACGAATCACAAAAATTGAAGGAATATGAACAACAATATTCTGCTTATTACCTGAAATTAACAGCGATAGCGCATGCACTTAAAATGTGGCGACACTACCTATTGGGGAAGAAATTTCTGTTGTTAACAGATCATAACAGCCTTACAAATTTCTTCAACCAGTCTAACTTAAATGCTCAATAGGAAAAATGGATAGCTTTTTTAAGTGAGTTCGATTTCGAAATGAAACATCTTAAAGGGAAGGAAAATCAAGTGGCCGAAGCTTTCAGCGAGAAAGTACATTGTATTTATGAGGTCCAAATTAGCCAAGTACACTCAAACATCCCTAAAATCATAAAGGAAACATCTCTTAAAGATCCAGAGTACACTTTTCTTTGGCAGTAGTCAAAGGAAGCCTCGTTGAAAGGGGAAAATTTTTATTTTGAAATAAATTCTGACAACGTCCTTACCTTCAAGAACATAATTTATGTTCCTAACCAAAACTTTGTTAAACAATTGATATTGGACGAGTTTCACAGGAAACCATGAGTTGGCCACCAAGGTTACCAAAAACTATTTTCAGCCATCAAGAAAGGGTATTTTTGGCCCGGGTTAAGGAAAGATGTCACTGAGTACTTATCCAAATGTTTGGACTACCAGCTGGTGAAGGCAGAACATCAACATTCTGCTAGTTTTTTGTAACCATTTCCCATCACGGAATGGAAATGGGAGACCATATCACTAGACTTCATCATCGTCTTACCTTGCACTAGGAAGCAGCACGACTCAATTATGGTGGTGGTAGAAAAATTGAGCAAAAATTCTCACTTTATTCCTGTGAAATCCAATTACAAAATTATGGAAATCGGAAACATATTTATGAAGGAAATTTTTCGTCTGCACAAAATACCCAGGGTGGTAATTTCTCATAGGGATGTAAAATTTACATCCACATTCTGGAAAACTCTCTTTTCAGGATTGGGTAGCCAAATCCAATTTAGTACTGCCTACCATCCTCAAACAGGAAGACAAACCGAGCATGGTTGTTATTCAACAACCACATAAGTGCGAAGACTATCTCGACCTAGTGGAATTTGCATATAATAATGGACATCATGAATCACTGGGCTTGAACCCTTTGAGGTGTTGTATGGGAGAAGGTGAAGGGTACTCATAGATTGGAATAATCCAGTTAATAAGCTAGCATTAGGTCCCCACATGCTACCAGAAATGGAGGAGACTCTTAAGAAGGTTCGACAAAATTTAAGGGCTACCCAAGTTAGGAAGAAAATGTATGCAGATAAAAAGAGGACATACAAATAATTTCAGCCAAGAGATCGCATATATCTAAGAGTAAAGCATCCCAAAAGTTCCTTACAATGGAGGGGTTGTGCTAAGTTAGCACCCCAATACTTTGAACATTTTCAAGTCTTGGAATGGATTGGGCTGATAGCCTATAAGCTTGTGTTACCAAGCCACATTCAGGTCCACAATGTTTTCCACCTGTCCTTGCTAAAAGATTATGTGTACAATCCTCAACATATCATTAGTTGGGAAAATATTCAGGTAATTGGTTAAGAGGAATATATGACTTTTAGATAAATTATTTTGAAGAGGTTGTGACTGTGAATTGTTTATGTGCAGGTTGAATTGGAAGGAGAGTTCCTCACAGAACCTCTTTGTATTCTCAATCGGAGAGAAACCACCTTGTGGAAGCAAGCCATCACCGAGGTTAAAATGCAGTGGAAGCACTTTGGCTGGGATGAGGACACTCGGGAAGAGGAGGAATTTATGCAGAAGGCTTATTCAACATTATTTTCTTAAAGCAAAAAGAACACCAGGGACAATGTTCCTCATATGGAGGGGGAGATGTAACACCCTAAGATGCATAAAAATTATTGTGGTTACTAAGTTTGATCTTTACCATTTATTACCTTAATTGTTTTACCCTATGCTTTTAAATAACAAATGACTAAGGTTGGAAGGCCAAGAAATATATATTTGGTTACCTAAATTATTGGCAATTAGGAGTTCAGATATTTTAACAAAAATAGAAATTGTTTGCAGTAATTAAAAGAAACAGTTACAAAAAGATAGTTACCCATTTGCCCTGAAGGGAGATTTAGATGGGGGAAAAAGAATCCAAGAGATATCCTAGAGCTGGGTGGAATAAACCAGTGGGAGAATACTCAAGGATAGTCTATAAAAAGTACAGGACTTGAGGTGGGACAGTGAATCCGGAGGCGCACGATACTTGATTATGCCTGCAATTATCTTAACTGTGAACAGAAGAAAGTGCTCGGGGGGGAGTCTGGATATAATTTCCAGGCTCGCGGCTGGGAGGAGAGACTTTCCTGAAAGGATTGAAGTTACAAGTTTGTAAATATTGAACAAATAAGTAACATAGAAATTTTCATTTATGAATTTATGCTGGACTGTGGAAAATTACTTGTCTAAGTGATAGAACAAACTAAGTGAAATTCCCCGAAAATACATTACAATAGAGAATATAATTTACCATATTCACAACAAAAGAAGAGTAGATAGTATGTTATGGCAATACATGAAAGATAGCAAGTAATACAAGTAATATACGAAGAGATATCTCAATATAGTAGATAAACACTCATGTTCTCTTAAAGATATAAGGGTAATTTTATGATAAGCAGTAGAAATAATCTGTGTAATATGCTACAAGATCATTGTAGAGTTAATTTGTGTTATATGCTACAAAGCTACTATAGAAATAATCTATGTAATATGCTACAATATTATTATATAGTTAATCTGTATAATATGCTACAAAGCTATTGTAGAAATAATCTGTGTAATATGCTACAAGATTACTGTAGAATTAATATGTGTTTATATAAATATGATTCAACTGGAACAATAACTTAAAGTAAGGTTCTCCATAACAGTTTGAATTCTTCGACATGACAAAACCCACTGCACATTAATATTTCATGTAAACTCACTACAGGTTTCATTTCTCAATGGGTGTTATAGATATGTGTTTATTTTTTTTTATTATGTATGTTTCATAGTTTAAGGCACATTAATATTTCTTGTAAACTCAGTACAGGGTTCATTTCTCAATGTGTGTTATAGATATGTGTTTAAATTTTTTTTATTATGTATGTTCTGTAGTTTAAGGTTTTAGTTGTTACAGTAAACTTATTTTTAGAGTGCAAAAATAATGTGTAATTTTTTGTTGTTTAAATTGTATTTTTTAATTTTATAGAGATTACATAGTACGGGCATTGAGTTATTCCATCAATGCGCATTAAACTAGTATTTTTTGTTATTAATACATTTTTAAATATGCTTAAATATTAATTCATATTAAAATATTTTATTCATAACCCACAGATATTTTATTCTATACAACATTTAAAAAATGCCTTTTAACATTTTTTCTACATATAGATATGTATCAAGTGTTAAAATATTTTTGAAAAGTATAAGGTTTAAACATTCGACTCACATATTTTTTGTCATGTGAACAATTAATTAAATATGCATAGATTTTTTTTTTTATTATTATAAGTGACATTGTATTATATTTATAGAATATTTTACTTTTATTTTGATAAGGACATACATACTTACATATCACCTTCACACTGGAGTATAGAACCAACATAGATCTATGTAACATGAGCCGAGAGATATCAAATTTATTCACCTACAAAGATGTATTTTTGAATGCTACATAGATTATATATATCACCAATTAAACATTATAACGTTATTTTTATTTTAAAATGGAAAGATTGAAGTACAAAATTACACATCCATTCATACTAGGTTGTAGAATAAGCCTCTAAGCTCAATCAATATATACTATAATTTTAAATATGTATTTATTTTAAATACACATTTTTATGTTTTGATAAAAAAATGCAATACATAACTATGAAACACAATATTTAGTGATAAAAAGGAAAAGTGCACTCCAATTAGAGGAGAAAGCAATGGGAATGATGATATCAATAAGAGAGTGATGAAGTGAGAGCATGCACATGCTTGTATAAAGAGGGATTAGACCACTATTATATTGGAGGTTTAAATTTAATATTTAAATTGATATATGTTTTTTTAAACAAAATATTTTTTAATATTGAAAATTAATTAAAATTGAGGTGATTGTTGTTTTCATTTTATGGTTTTTTTAATTGTTTAAGGATTTTTAATTTTTTTAAAATATAGATATAAAAAAAATTCCTTTTTTGTTTGGATTTTGGATTTGCTAACTTCATCCATAAGAAAAATTTTCTATCAATAATAGAAATTTTATTATATTAAAATTTATAAATATTATTTACATTTTATATTAATAAAAATAAGTTTAAGCTAAATACTTTTATGAAATAAAAAATAATGTCAAATAATCATAACTTGAGAATTAGCACATTCCACTACTTAATTTATAGAGCAAATGTGATCAGCAAAAGCTCTAACCAAGATCTTAATAAATGAAATTATTATATGCATTAAAACTTGTTGGTGAAAAAAATTATTTGGTCACGAAATCGAAAGCCTTAATTAGAACATGAACACTTCAAAAGAGGAATTGGATGTCACCTCTCATTAAAATGGTGAGATTATTTTAAGTTTTAAATACTCTAATATTTGAATATTATTTATATTTATTTATTTATAATTAAAAAAAACTTATATTTAAAATTTATAATCATAGAATTTGTAATAGAGATGGTAAATATGATAAAATTAAAATTGATTTTATAGAATAAATGAATGGAACAGTAGGTTGATCCATAAGACCTACACTGCGATGGATGTGGATGAGAAAGATATATATGATGTATCTCTCACTAATAAGGCACAGAAAGTCATATACAAAGAGTCCAAGGAAAGTATTCTGTACTAAATTAAACATTATCTCTAAGAATGTTTTCATCGGTTATAAACCAGTTGGATTTGGCTAAGGTTATAGACTCAAATTTTATTAAAGAAAAGAGTTGAAGATAGAAGTCATTTGGAACACAATAAACTTCCCAAAAAATATCTGAGAGAAAAAAAAATTACAGATACATATTATTCTCTGTATGCATTATATTGTGTGAGATTTATGAAACTTGAAGAGATCACACACTGTGATATTCCTTTCGCTATTCACATACTTTAATGAACTAATGATACCTATCCAACAATCGGACGTTTGTTCTAAGCCGTGTGCATTTAAGGATGAGCTACACGTTGCTCAAGCAATGAAATCTCCTCCGAATGGTAGTGCCAAAACTGGGGTTTCAAAGATATTTGAGAAACATTTCATTCATGGTGACACATTGGGTTTTAAAGATTTTGTTATGGAGAAGTTTCATAAAAAGTTATGGGGAAAAGAGTTGGTAAAAAGAAGAAATATTACATTGAGGAATTCAACCGTAGGTGTGATTTACAAGAAAAAGAATTCATTGGAGCTAGCATTTCGTTGAGGGCAAAGGTTCTTATTCCTCAATTAAGGACCAACTCACATCAACTTGGGTGTGAAACAGGACGGAGTAAAAGACATAAATAAGCTTGGGAAGAAAGGGTGGCACATTTTTCACGTCAAGGGATGTGGAATTGGAAAAACATTTCATTTGGGCACATTTTGCACATGTGGGGCTGTGGAATTGGAAAAACATTTCATTTTGGAATGTGATGCATTCAAATACATCATAGAAAGTTATGAGAACATGTTAGCATCAATTTCTTGGCATTGTCTTTTTAGAAGGTTGGGTCAACTCATTATCAATTTGAATCGCAAAAGGATTGAATTGCCAAGAGCAAAAAACAGGGAACTAATGGTCTCATAAACTATTTTTAGTCTCGTGGACCTTAAAATATCATTTCATTTCATTTCATATACTATTTTTAGTCTTGTGGGCCTTAAAATATCATTTCATTTCATTTCATATATATGTACACACAGGCTTGTTTAAATTTGTGATAGTTAAGATAAAAAAATAATTACTTTGGATAAATTATAATGGAAAATTTAGATCATATTATTAATAAAATAAAACAAAGTGATATACAAAATTATAATGGAAATTTTAGATGATATTAATAAAAGAGTTAGAAAAGATTCTTTAAATTTGTATTAATATAGATTTATCTTAACTATTGATTTAACATAAATTAAAATTATCAAATTTTTTCATGTATAAATTTATTTTAGGATGCAAAATAGCATTAAACTATTTCACCACTGCAAATTAAATTAGTTTTGTTGTTATTAATGTATTTTTAAAGATAAGTTAATATTAATTTATATTAAAATTTATTATTCATAACCCAAATATTTAATTCTATAAAACATTAAAATATTTTCTTTTAATATTTTTTTCTATATATAAAGATATATATAAAGTTGATATCACCTGTTAATTTTTTTTTTGAAATACATAAAATTTAAACTTACTCACATATTTTTTTGTTTCTAATTAGTTTGCAATGAAATTATATTAGGCTATTTCGAAAATTAATTTTATATATATATAGTTTATATTTATTTTTTATTTAGAGAATATTTTTTTTAATTATAAAAGCTATGGATATACTTACACCTCACATATTTTATTTTTATTTTAAGAAAGACAAATATACTGAGACATCTCTTTCACAACAAATGATAGAATAAATTTCTTAGTTTAATAAATATATACTATAATTTTAAATATGTATTTCTTTCTAATAAGCTTTTGTGTATTGTAATAAAAAAATACACTACATGTAGAATTGAGAAGGTAGACTCTGACTAGGGTTTCGGTGGACGAGGGTTTCAGTGGATGAGGGTTTCAGTGGCGGAGAAGATCTGAAAAAACTGTTCTGTATGCAATCCTGAAGCAAAGAAGGCGAGCAGAGAGTGTAGTTCTAAGTGAGAAGGGCCAAATCAGGGATTTCCAGACCATAGCAAAGAGGGAACGAAAGGAAGAGTAAGCACTGAGGGGCCTAATGGAAAAAACGGGGGGAGGGGAGAGATCCCCTCCTACAAGAGCATGGCAATGGGGGAGGCAAGCAAGGAGCGTATGCGGAATGGAATGAAGCCAAATAACGGAGAAAACTCAGCTAGCGGAGCAAACTGGCAGACGGGCCTAAGAGGTAAATGTCTTCCCAGGGCATCGAAGAAACCCAGGTTCGTAATACCAAGCAACAAACTTGAAGAATATAGGAGTTACATGAAAGACTATGCATTAATATGTAAATTTGTAGGGTTCTGGCTGTTAGAGAAAGACTTATCTAAATGGATACAACAGAGATGAAAGGCTAAGGGGCATGTGGAACTATAATTAGGAGCGAAAGGTTTTTATACCGTGATATTCTCTGACATAGAAGACAAGGAAAGGATTTTCGAGGGAGGACCCTATTTCATGAATAATGCAGGCCTATTTATGTGGCACTGGGTAAACCGCTACAACCCAGACAAAGAGAAAATGCTAGCAGCCCTGGTTTGGATAAGATTCTTCAGGCTTCCAGTGGAGTTTTGGGACCCGGATATTTTAGAAGGTATAGTGAATACAATAGGGTCCTTTTTGAAAGTTGCAGAATCCACAAAAAGAGGAAGATATACATCATATGCCAGAATATGCGCATATATGAATATAACTGAACCTCTCCCAGACTTCATTGAGCTGGAATATCATGACGAGATCTGGAAACAACCAGTGGATTATGAGCACATACCTTTTCAATGCAGATGATGTCATGAATATGGTCATCTTTTCAGACAATGCCCATTAAACAGAACAGAGGATGCAAAGGATAAGAGAGAAGAAGAGAGAATAACAACAAAGGAACCTGGACGGGGGGAAGAGGGTTTTAAAGAAGTTCAGCATAAAAAGAAATCAGGGTTTAATAAACCCCAACGACAAATGCCAAAGGAAAATATTACCCTGGAAACGCAAAACAAATTCAAAGTCCTCCAGGAAGAAGAGATCGAGATGGGGGAAAAAGAAGACAGTGAGGAAGAGACAATGGAAAACTCAAAAGAATCAGGAAAACAAGTATCAGAACAAAAGGGTATAGAACATGGGGAGGCAGAGGAAAAAGGAGAACAGCCAAATGAACAAATACAAATGGAGATAGACCCACAAAAAGATAAAGGAGGGGAAGAGGAGTGCATAATGAGGAAGCTGTTGCAGGAATGGAGGCTGCTAGATGAAAGATTCATCACGGAGGAGCAAAAGAAAATATATAAAGAAGCCTTCCAAAAATATAAAGAAAAAGTAGGGGTAACAACAGCAAACAAATTGGAACCGATAGAATTACAAGGAAATCAGAACATAGGAATGAGCAGCTCTGGCAAAGGAGGAAGAAAGAGGGGTAGGCGATCAATGAGCGAGATAATTCAGGAGGTAGGAGAGATGTTGGTGAACTCTAGAAGGGTCATACCTTTATCAGAGGTATTCCAACTACCACCAAAATTGTTAAAATGATTATTACAAGTTGGAACATCAGAGGCCTTAATAGTAGAGGTAAACAAATATACCTGAAAGATAGATTAAAAAGAGATAAACCAAGTATAATGATAGTCCAAGAAACAAAGATTAGTACAGAAAGAATGAAAGAAATAATGAGCAGGGGAAATTCTAGATATGAAATAATGGGAAATGATGCAACAGGCAGCGCAGGAGGACTGGCAATCATATGGAACCCAGAGGAAATACAATTTGAAAATTGGATAAGCCTCCCACGAATCCTCTCAGGAACATTCAAGGTAATAGGATCATGAGAATGCGCAATCTTAACAGGAGTGTATGGACCACACACCCCAACAGAACGAAAAGGATTCCTTCAAAATCTAAAAGCAATGAGAATACTTATTCCATAGAAGCCATGGATTATAGGGGGCAATTTTAATATGATTAGGACCTTAGAAGAAAAGAGGGGAGGGATGAGAAGGATAGATTCATATATGGAAGCGTTCAGAGATATGATATCAGAACAAAGATTGGTGGATATCCAAACAATAAATGGCACCCATACATGGAATAATCGTAGAGGAGGGACAAATCAAATAGCCTCAAGATTGGATAGATTCCTTATCTCCGAACAAATCATGATGAAAGATGTGTTCATAGAAGCCATGATCCTACCAGTAGTAGGCTCAGACCACTGGCCAATAAAGTTGGAGATAGACCTCAAGCAGAGCCCCAAAAGAAGACCGTTTAGGTTTGAAGCCTTTTGGCTTAGAGACCAGAAGTTTCTACCTAAAATAGAAGAATGGTGGACTAAGAGCAGACAAAGTGGAAGAAGTAAGATGCAAACTTTTCAACTCAAATTGAAAGAGCTTAGAGGGAGAATAAAAAATGGAATAAAGAGGAATTCGAGGACATCCTCAAAGAGCAGCATCGCTTAGAATAGAAAATGAGTGAATTGCAATAGAAGGATATACTGGAGGGCAGAAATGAGGAGAGAAGTAGAGAAGAAGGCATTGTAATATGCCAATTAGAAGATCGAAGGAAAGAGGAAGAAATCCTATGGAAACAAAAGTCCAGAGTTCAGTGGCTCAGAGAAGGAGAGAGAAACACAAAGTTCTTTCACAAGGCTATGATTCAGCACAGACAGAGGAATAGGATCTTCTCAATTAAAAACAAGGAAGGCTAGTGCATAATTCAGCACGAGGAAATGGAACAGGACCTGGTAAATCACTTCAGAGGTTTACTCACCGAACCCCAGAGAAATAGAACAGAGGCCATAGGAAGGATTAGTAAGGAAATTCCCAAGCTTGTAACCAGAGACCAAAATTTAGCCTTGATGAGGGGAGCAACCCTAGAGGAAGTGGAGGAAATAGTGAAGGGCTTGAAAAGAAACAAAGCCCCAGGCCCTGATGGATATACAGCGGAATTTTACCAAGCTTGTTGGCATTTCATAGGAGAAGAAATCTTAGAAGTGGTGGAGGAAGCGCGCATACATCAAAAGGTATGGCCTGGATTAAACTCTACTTTATTAACTCTGATCCCCAAATCGGCCCATTCAGAATCAACAGAAGGCTTCCGGCCAATTGCCCTTTGTAACTTTTTATAAGATTATAGCCACCTTAATGGTCAAAAGACTCAAACCAATCCTGCCTAACATAATATCCCCAGAACATACATGGTTCATGGAGGGGAGGCAAATCTTAGATGGTCTCGTAGTATCTCAAGAGGTTATACACACCTTAAAACAAAAAAAGGAACTAGGCATGATGATCAAGTTGGACCTGTCAAAAGCATACGACAAAATAAACTAGAAGTATCTGGAATCCATTCTTCAAGCCTATGGGTTCTGCAACAGATGGGTGAAATGGATACTTAGCATGATATCCACGCCGAACTTCTCCATACTCCTAAACGGTACTCCAACTATAACCCTTAATGCTTCAACAGGCCTACACCAAGGAGACCCCCTGTCTCCTTTCCTGTTTATAATAGTAGCTGAAGGGCTGGAAAGGTACATTAAGAAAGAGCGAAGAGAAAGGAAAATTAAAGGGCTGTGCCTATGGGGAAACAACATCCCAGTTACTCACCAAAAGTTCGTAGATGATATCATGATATTCTGCAAGGTATCACTGCGAGAAGTCAAAAAGATAAAGGAGATCTTGGAGGTATTTATGGAAGCTTCTGGAACTGAAATAAATAAGGATAAATCGAGCGCCTTTATTTTCAACTCACCTAAAATAGTTAAGGCACACTTGACAAGAATCTTGGGGTTCAGAAAGGGAGAGCTGCCCACCAAATACCTAGGAACCATGCTCGATATAAGCTTGCTAAGGATAGCCAAACTCGCAACACATTATAGAGAAACTTAAGAGAAGATTAGAAAACTGGGCCTTTCGGACTCTGAATATAGCAGCTAGGTTGGTGCTTCTTAAATCAACATTGCATTCAATCCCTATCTATCCCCTATCAGTTATGGCAATCCTGAAAGGAGTTTGCACCAAAATGATTGAAATTTACAGGAAATTCCTATGGGGAGGACCAAAACAGCAGAAGAAATGGGCCCTAAGTTCATGGAACAGCTTAACAAAGACAAAGGAGGAAGGGGGGCTAGGGCTAAGAGATCCAACTATTTTAAATCAAGTCCTAGCAGTGAAACTTTGGTGGAGGTGGATGAAAGGAGGCAAAGATCTTATGGACATTAAAATATAACATGCCCACAGTAGCCGAAGAAATTATGAGAAAGGAAGAAATGCCAAAAGGATCTGTGATATGGGAACTGGCATGTCAGAATAGAGACATCATAAGTAGACATGCTTTTTGGGAAATAAGAAATGGAAGGACAACAAAATTCTGGGAGGAAGCCTGGCAACAGAGGGAAAGAATGATGGAAATCCAGGAGCTACAAAATATTTACAGGGAAGCCAAGGCTAAAGTCTAAATCCTAGTCAAAGACTACTCGAAGGAAGGAGGAGAAAATGAGATGTGGAGAGAATGGAAAGGACCTGATGAATGGGATAATAACATCGAGGAGGAACTAAAAGCCAGGATAATAAAGGAGATGGACTCAAGAAGGATTAAAAATAGAGATGGACTAGATATCCTCAGATGGGGTGGAAACACAAAAGGCACTTTCTCAATCAAAGAAGCATATACCATAAAATCCAAGCAAGCACAGGAAGCTCGAACACAAGATTGGAAACAATTATGGAAGAATAAGTGGTGGCCAAAGGTCACCATGTTTGCATGGCTAGTAGGCAGAAGACGCATACTTACATGGGATCATATATAGAAAAGAGGGTTCTTAGGACCACCAAGATGTAGCTTATGTAAACAAAATGAAGAAGATCAGGAATGCATCCTAAACAGTTGTTCGGTAGCTCAGCTTCAATGGGAAGAAACTAGATGCCTCTTTGGAAAGTCAAACCGAAACCCACTGGACATAATACAAACTCTATTCTAATGGGGGAAGGGACAATTTCAAAGCTCGTTGATCAAAAGAGCATGGAACCTAGTAATGGGGTTCAACATATGGGACATCTAGAAAGAGAGAAGTAGAAGGATTTTTCAAGGTAAGACATCTACACCTGAGGATTTATGGAAGAGAACTCAGAATCAAATAAGAGAAACAATTCTATTGGAAACGTGGGACCAGGAAGACTGGAGAACTTCAGAGGAAGAGCACCATATTCTAAGAAAGCTAAACATGGAACCCGGGATGGTTTTCCCTCATCATCAAAAAACACAGGTTATAAAAAACCAAAGCCCAGTTGTCTTCATTCGCCCGCAGGACAGTTTCATCAAACTTAACTTTGATAGAGCTTCAAAAGGAAATCCAGGACCGGGTGGATATGGCAAGATCTTTAGAGACAACCAAGGTCAAACCAGATGGATCTATGCAGACAGAGGAGGTATAATGAGTAACAGCGAAGCCGAATTCATGGCGGCATATCAAGGAATCAAGATCGCAATAAGAAATGGATACATGAAATTAGAAATAGAAGGGGACTCAAATTTGGTTATAGAGACAATCAAAAAACTAAATCATGGCAAGTCATGGGAATAGGTGGCTAAGAGCTGGAGGATGGTGGGTCTCATCCAGGACCTAGAAGAATCTATGAAACGTATTGAGTATAAGGTCATTCATCATGTAAGAAGAGAAGGTAATAGACCAGTAGATTACGTGGAAAATTGGGGGTGCAATGAACCGGAAGGAAAAGTAGATACCATATGGACACCCTAGCTGGCCATGAAAAGATGTGAAAACTTAAACCAAATCACCAAACAGGATAATAATGAAGCAATACAGCCATTATCATGATAAAACAAATACCCCGATCGGGGTGGAGAAATATGGTCAGCTCAAGGCAGTGATGGGATGTAGTACCGGCCAACACACGTCACACCTCAAGGCTTTCATTACTAGGTTATTTGCGACGACATGCAGAGGAGTTTGCATACCAAGACGACGAGCAGATTGAATTATGGAAATGGCAAGAGAGAGGATCGGTAGCGATCATTTGCCACAACAGGGGTCAGGTGGCGGTATGCATTTAAGAACTAGAGCGGGTAGAATGATAGATAATTTGAAATCTGGGAAGGTGGCGAAGAGCAGAGTAGTTTGGCAAAGAGACTCGGGACACAGACTTAAATGTCAACAAAACGATATGGCAGAAGGAGGAAGGAGGGAAAGGCAGGTGAAGGAGAGAGAAAGGAGGAATACCTGGGGAGAGCAGGAGCAAGTAGTGGAGGAAACTGAAAATTCTAGAGAAAGGGAAATGGAGATAGGGATGGAGAAATTTAGGGCGAGGATGACCTTCGAAGTAGGGCAAATTAGCAGAAGCAATAACAAGGGCAGACCGTCAAAAAGAGGAAAAGGAAGGAGGCGTAGGGGACGAGGAAGATCATGGTAAGCAGACCACTGCGAGATGGAGACTCCGGCCTTAAACCAACAGAATAGGGGTTGTTGATCCGTAGAGCAGGTCACGCAGGAAGCAGAGAGAGGTTATGTCAAAGGGACCAACAAAGATATCAGGAGGATAATAGATGCATTGGAAAACAGAGTTCTAGAAGAACCCTCTGACCCAGAAATGGAGGAGTGGAACACCCTGCTTCCGCATCCTGGGAATACGAGAGGGTGCCTAACATTATATAAACAGGCATTACACATGTATTGGGTGATGAAACATTTGTTAGCCAGAGCAATGGAGTAGGTCGCTGTTGAGATGACAAAGATAGCCCAAAGTTTGTCGGATATGAAAAAGGAGATGACCAAACTGCAGCTCATGATACGGAAGCAGGATAACAAAATAGAGGAAATCTGTGGCATGCTGAAGGAATCAACCAAGGCAAAGCGTGAGGAGGAAACCAAGCAAGAAATCATGGTAGACTGAATGTTTGCCCAGTTATTTTTTTGAATTTTGTGATAAGCTTTAGTGAAACAATCTGTATGGCAGGTTTTGTTATGTGTTTGAGCCTAGACATTAAAAGACAGAATGTAGATAGGGCACTGCCATGTTTTTTGATATGTTGTTTCTCAAAGTTGACAAGTGAACACTTTCAGACTATGTTTTTATGAGTGACCAACAGACCCGGTTTCCCTACGGGGCAGGTTGAGGTCACAGGCGATTGTATAGTTTTACTGTTGTTGTATATAATAGAAAAGGTAACACCGTAGCTTACAAAAAAAAAATTACACTACATAACTATAAAATGCATTTTTTAGTGATGAAAAATAATGTGCACCCCATTAGAGGAGGAGAAACTAATGCGCATGATGATACCAATTAAAAAGTGATGAAGTTAAAGCATTGCACATGATGTATGAAGGGTGATGAGACCACTATTATATTGGAGGTTTAAATTTAATGTTTAAATTGATGTATTTTTTTAAACAAAATATTTTTTTAATAAAGGTGTTTTTTTCTTTTTCGTATGTAATTTATGGTATTTTTAATTATTTAAAGTTTTTTATTTTTAAAAAACATATATCTAAAAGAAGGAAATCCTTTTTCCTCTCCATTTTGGATTTGGTAACTGTATGGATGAGGCAAAGTTTGTTATCAATAATTGAAATTTGTATTTATTAGTAATTGAAATTTTATTATGTTAAACATTTTAAATATCAATTGTATTTTTATTAATAAAAAATTTAAATGTATAGTTAAAATATCTTGATGAAATAAAAAATAACATCCAATAATCTTAACTTGGGCGTTGGCATATTTTACTACTTAATTTATATAGAGAATATATGGCTCCAACTAAAATCTTGATAAACGGAATTATTATATGCATTAAAACAAATCATGAAAAACTTATTTTAAAAGCATTCCAAAATTCCGAATCTGGGTGATTGGAGATGTTGCTTCATGAAATCTAAAATTATAAAATCATAATAATAATAAGTAAATAAATAATAGTTCAGCAAATAGAAAGTTTTAATTAGAGTATTGTACTTAAAAAGAGGAATTGGATGTCACTTTTTAGTAAAATAGTAAGAACATGGATTTTATCTTTATCTTTTTTGATTTTAACTATTTTAATATTTCAATGCTACTTATATTTATTTAATTATAATAATAAAGTGAAAAGAACCTATGTTTAGAATTCATAATTATAGAATTTGTAATAGAGTTGGTGAGTGTCATAAAATTGAAGTTGATCGGTTGGAATAAATTCACAAAACTATTTTTGAAAATAAATGGATCATTAGGATGATCCATGGGACCTACATAGCCATGGGCTACATATGCGAAGATCTATATGATGCATCTCTCACTAATAAGGCACCAAAATAATATATAAAGAGTCAAAGGAAAGTATTCTCTTTACTAATTAAACACTATCTCAAATATGTGTATGATACATATCATAAGGTATGCAAGTTGATTCTTTATATAATTTTTTGTTTATTTATGTGTAGTTGAAATATATAAAATTTAATATCCACTATTTAGTATATTAATTTGTTTTTTTCTTGTGGATTGTGAGGTGGTATTTTCTTACCACTAGTGAGAATTTTATCTCACACATAATGAGAATTATGTGTAATTATCAGGATATAGGAATTAAGCATCACAAAACTTATGCATGTCTTAATGGTCCTAGTATATATTATCAACAACATATATTAAAGTATGAATGCCTTGAATTTGGAATGAATGCATATCACATGAATTAGATAAAAAAATAAGGTGTCCTTTCAAGGTTCTTTGTCATGTCCCCCATAATTCCATCCTTTGAATTATTGTTCTAGCGCAAAAACATAACATAGTCTATGGATTATCATGCATGATATAGAAGTGAAGATAAAATTTTATGAATGCCTACGGACCCATCAACCAAATATAACCCATTCTTAAAGAAGAGCCTAGTAATGTTATACTATGAATGGTAGCTAACAGTGTTAATCTATTTGCACAACTTGGATCCATTTCCTACTATTGACCATTTTTAGCTACAAACAAAACATTATTTATTGAATGTAAAAAATGAGGTAGCATGTAATTTTGGCATTAATTTTTCTAGGTATTTAGTGTTTGAAATGTTGAAAATATACGAGTTCAATTTTTTTTTGTTACATTCTTATATTTACAATGAATTAATTATTTGTATTTCACAACAACCAGATAAGTAAAAAGTTAGACATACAAATGAATATCATGTTTCTTTCAGTAATGAAGTTTTAAATTCATAGGGTGACATCATTATGTATAGCATCTCCAAACCAGTCTCCAAACCAATAGGTCGAAAAGAATTCCACTTCCATGCAATAATTACATGGATAATGTATGATGCCCCAAGTTTAACACCATTTTGTATTTTCTATATCTATATCTATCTATCTATATATATATATATATATATATATATATATATATATATATATATATATAATTTCACTATTTATTTAAAGGTGTTTCCTCCTTACAAACTATAGGTATTAAACCATACAAATATGTCTTTTTAATGAGCCAGAAGAGGCTAAAAAATAATCATGAAGAATAATACCTCAATTATTGAAAATTATGTTTGATAACAATCATGTTAAGTAATTGATTTCAATTACTTCTATATTTATTATTTTTTTCGAAGTTATTAAGCCCAAGGAAAACCTCCAAGTACCAAATATGCATGTAATGTGTATGACAAGCCAATAGTATTATATTGTATAAAGAAATTCATTTAATGAGCTAGAAGAGACTAGAAAATACCCATGACGAATAATGTATTAATCATGAAAAACGGTTTTTGAGAAAAATCATGGTAAACAATTTATTTGAATTACATCTACAAGAATTACTATTTTTCCAAGTTAACAAGCACACAGAAAACCCTTAGGTACTTTCCTTCAATTCAAGGATTGTACCCAAGGTAAACCCCAATAGAATCTTTTGGGCACAAGGCTAGTCAACCACAAGTATCAAATCTATTATAATAATATATTCAATGTCGCCTTCATATGTCACTTATCGGAATTGAACTTGCATGGAGAGGATAAAAATCATTCCTCACATCAACTTGAGCTAAACCTAATTGAAATCCATATTTCTTATCTAATACATTTTTTATATACTTTTTCTATTTACCCTAATAATAAATCTCTCTCCATTTATCTTTCCCATAAATCTTGATGGTGAACTTCCACAAAGTAATAAAAAACACTATATCCAATTTACTTAGTTTCTCACCTAGGAACACATAAAAATGACTCATTTAGTTGATGCAATGTATACAGGAAGTCGTGTAACAAAAAGTTTATGGAAAATCTTACATGGGATGAATTAAAAAGACAAAATTTCTAAAGTTATTAGTGACATTAAAGAAGTAAGATAATTTTGGTGGGGAAATAATTCATGATTTGCATAACTTCTTAATTTTTGATATTTCATCATATTTATCATCTTTTGCAATATACATTATTTAATAATTATATATGTGTGTTTCCAATAAAAAATATATGATAATACTTCCCTCCTTGTTACAATATGTTCTATATATAGCTTTCCAAATCAACTTTAAGCATAATCTAAAGCAAGTTATATATGACCTTAGAAATTACATGAGGTAAGTAAAAGTTATAATTGAAATGTTATTATAAAATTTGTTTACATTTGAAGTACTTCTATTCTATGATTTAATTTTGAAGAGTGGAATTTCTTTCTTTTATTAGGTGGTTTTCATTTAAACAAATCCATAAAGAATATATCAATATTGGAATATAGAAATTTCCTATATAATGTGTAAAATGCCAAATTATCCTCATACAGTTAATTGTGGAGATTTAAATATGTGGACCTATACACACAAGTTCAAAGAGGTTCATGGAGAGGCATTTGAAGGCATTGAAGGTTTTTGTTAGATAAATATCACATCCAAAGTGATAAATGGTTGAAGGCTATATGGTATGTCAATATAATATGTATTATAGGGAATATTTACCTCAAGTAGTGGGTGTTATTAATGTGCAAAGAATATATCAAGTATTGGAAGAGATAAACTCATTATCTAATCTGTGAAATACAAAAGTATCGACCTCCAATATTTTCAATGAATAAAATCATTACCTCATACACCTAGTTGAGGAGATTGAAATATGTGGACCCATACACATAAGTTCAATTTGGTTTCTGGACTAGAACTTGAAAGCATTGAAGGATTTGTTTTGGATAAACATCACATCCAAAGTGATCAACGATGAAGACTATATGGTATGTCAATCTACTATTAATTATAGTAAATATTTACCCCAAGTAATGGGTGATATTAATGTTCCTCATAGTTTTAAGATGTCAACTCTAACAACAAACTTGAAAGGGAGGTGTTGTTGGGGAAGATATATGGACAAAATAATGCCAAAACAACTTGATAAAATTACACGATATGGAAATTTGGTAATCTCATCTTCTATCATCTATCTAAAACTAATTTCACATTAGGTCATTCCTTCTTATCTCATTGACTTGGTTAACATTTTTTTCTTGGACTTGACAATCTAGTCATACTTATACTTATTTTCCTATCTTACCACAAAAGTAAAATAATAATCGTGAACCTTAATAAATAAATGTTTTTTTGTAAGGTTATGCACTTTATATTAACTTGATGTCCAAAAGGAACTGGCCTTCCACATGAGAAACTAGACCCATAGTAGTCTCTGAAATTTTACATTACATATTTCCAAAGCTATAAACATGTTTTAAAGTAAAGGTATAACTAAACAAAATGGATTTAAACATATTAAAAACTAGAAGTCAACTAGTCCCATTGTACAAAACTATAACATAAATGTGGGCTCACCTAATCATATCATCCTAAGTAAGATTCCACCTAGATTGCTTGTTGTGACACTGTGTTATGCAACAAACCCACAAATATATAGATCAACGACTTAAAAATTATCCTCTTTGAGGGGGAAACCTCCTTTCCATTACATAAGTGAACAATTCTTGGATGATACAAATGACAATACCTCCTTTGTATATATAGGAGTCTAATGAGTCACAATACAATCAGAGCCTATATAACAATAATAATGTAAGGGCACAACAATAACAATAGTGGGCTTCCATGGGGCACAACAATATCAATATGGGGGCTACATGAGCACAACAATAACAATAAGGTGGATACACAAGTATTATAGGGACCTAACATGCCCCTCTATTTCTAAAAAGTATTGTCCTCAATGCTTGAGTAGTTATAGATGTTTTTGTATAAAATCCTCATCCTCCCATGTGGAATCTTCAACGGGTAAGTTCTTCCACTTAACAAGATACTCTAAAATTGATCAATTATGTAGTTGCAGGGTTCTTGTGTCTGTGACTCCTTCAAGCTCAAATATGATTTTTCCTTCTTCGTTAAGTTTTGGAACACTATTTGAACTAGAATCTTGTCACCTATAACCCTATTTAAGCATGAAACATGGAAAATTGGGTGTACTTGGGAAGATGCATGCAGCTGCAATTTTTATTCCCTAGTACTAATCTTTTACAACACCTTGTAAGGACCGTAGTACTAGGGTGATAATTTATTGTCCTTCTTAGCTTGCTTGAGAGACATTTTTTGTATGGTTATAGCCATAAAAATACCCAGTCACCTACAATAAAACTTCTTTCTTTTTTTTGCTGACTAGCAGAATCAGCAATGGCAGTGGTATTGTACTTACGTTATATAGGGTCAAAGCCCACTGGCTGCCACTATAACCACTAGGAGGAACCGCCCAGCCCACAAGGATGGCCCTCGGTTAAGACGAGACTCAAACTCGCGACTTGCACAACGGCACAGATGACTTAGCAGATTTTCCGCTAGCCACAAGACCAAACCTCTGCGGGCACAACAAAACTTCTTTCACTACAATGCTTATCTGCCTATTGTTTCATTCGATTCCACGCCAAAGTGATGTTATCCTTTAAGAGTTGGAGAACTTTTTTCTGATGCTCGATGTGATCTTCCACAACTTGAACCTTAGAATTTTCTAGTTAAGGTATGGAAGGAAGTGTTATACCACCATTCAACTAGAGGTAACTACTTGACCCATTGTGCTTGTTTCTTAGATATAAAGAAACAAATATATCCTTCCAAACATTTTTTTACTATCTCATTTTTCCCATCAGATTGAGGATGATAAGATGATCCATGAGGTAATTGAGTACCAAGACAAGAAAATAATTTCATCCAAAAATTTTCTGTGAAAATGAGATCTCTATCACTTACTATAATCTTTAGATTTCCATGAAGCTTTTGAATTGTTTCCATAAATGCAGTAGCAACTGTGTTGGCCTTCAAAGGATGAGATAATGCACAAAAGTGTGCATACTTGGTAATTTTATCAACTACCACCATGATGATAGTCTTTCCTTCATACTTGGGTAAACCTGTGATAAAATCCATTGATACCTCATCCTAATGCTGACTTGGAATGCCTAAAGGTTGTACCAGACCCAAGGTCTTAACCATCTCATCTTTATTTTGTTGGCAAACCAAACATTTTGCCAAAAATTTCTGAATATTAGATTTAAGGTCATCTTAAAAAAATTCCTTCTTGACCATATGGTAAGTTTTTTAAAATATTGAGTGCCCTCCTAAGGGAGAGATGTGCAATTCCAAAATAATATTTTGTTTGAGTTGGGAATTATTACAAAGATATAAGCAATCTTTGTACCATAATGAATCATTTTTCCAACTAAATGTATTAGATGTATTCGGATCTTGCTACAACATTTGAATGAGTGACCACACCTCTTCATCATTCTTACGTTCATCCCTTGTTTTGGTTATCCACTAAGGTTGGATAATAGAAATCGTACAAAGAAATGCTTCTACATCCTCATCCTTCCTTGAGAGTGCATTTGTAATAACATTTTTCTTCCCTTTTTGTAGATTATTTCAAAGTCATAACCCAACATCTTTGTCACCCATTTTTGTTTATCTTTTCAAGATAACATTTGTTCCAAAAAGTATTTAATACTATCATGATATTTGTTTACCTTGAAGTGCCTTCCCACTTGGTAAGGTCACCATTACTTTAGTGCATGTAGTATTGCCAACATTTCCTTATCATAAATAGGTCTATGTAAATAATTTCCTTTCATTGGACGACTTTCAAAAGCAATGGGCCTTCCTTCTTGCATTAAAACAACACTAATTCCATTTCTTGAAGCATCACATTCCACAGTAAAAAAAATTATGAAGTCTGGCATAGCTAAGACCGTTGCTTGGCACATTTCCTCTTTAAGATGTTCAAAGGCCTTCATTACTTCCGGAGTCTAAGAAAATGCATCTTTTATCAGTAATGATGTTAGAGGTGCCACCATTATCCCATAATTCTTAACAAACTTGTGATAATACCCTGTAATCGGGAGAAATCCTCAAAGATGCTTTATGGTTGTTAGGATTTACCATTCCTTAATAGTTGTAATTTTTTTAGGGTCTACCCTAACACCATTATGAGATACAATATGACCCAAAGTTTCCACCTCCTATACTCCAAAAGAACATTTGGAGGTTTTTGATATAATTGTTTCTCCGCCAATAGTTTGAGAACCCTCTCAATATGTTGAATAGATCCTTCTAAGACTTGTTGTAGATTAGTATATCATCAAAAAATACTAACACAAATTTTCTAAGGAAGGGTTTGAAAATGAAATTCATAAAACCTTGAAATGTGGAAAGTGCATTATTAAGGCCAAAAAGCATGACCAAAAATTCATAATGACTGTCATGAGTTATGAATGATGTTTTTGGAATGCCTTCTATCTTTATTCTAATTTGATGATATCCTTAATGAAGATCCATCTTGGTGAAGTAAATTTCTCCATGTAATTCATCCAACAATTCATCAATGACAGGAATGTGAATTTTATCTCTAATAGTGAGCTTGTTGAGCTCCCTATAACCTAGACACATACACCATGATCGATCCTTCTTCTGCACCAATACTACTAGAGCATACAAATAACTTTGACTAGGCTGAATTATACTAGCATCCAGCATTTATGCAACCATACATTCAATTTCACTCTTTTGGGCATAAGGATATCTGTAGGCTCTGATGTTTGGAGGAATACTTCCTAGAATCAAGTGAATGACATGATCATGATCATTGATAGTTTGGAGGCCTTTGGGAGTCTCAAACAATTTGGAATGATTTTCCAAGACATTTTGGTGATCTGGAGAAATAGATGATTTTGATGATTGAACCCCTAGTGAGCATAATTTTGAAATTATGCCTTGTTGTTGTTTCTTCAGAAGATGTTTGATGCCATTAGAGCTTATTATCTTTCCTACTTTCTCTATGATACGCCTTAATTCAAATTCTTTTCCTTCCCCAAAAAAATTCAAGAAATTTTTTTGAAAATTGAAAGTTATCATCCATAAACATTGTAACCATTGGACTTGTAGTAAAACATCAGCACCATCCATTGGAATGGAAAGAATTGGACTACTCAATACATATTCCCCCATGGCTAGCTTGATATTATGGAACTTTCCAGAGTAGTTTATAGTTCCTCCATTTGCAACCATCACTTGAGACTCTGATGTTGGGTATAGGATGCAATTCAATTCCTTGGCTATCTTACAGTGAATAAAATTATGAGTACTCTTTGAATCAATTGAAACTATTACCTTTTTCTTCTTAATATATCCTTGTATCTTGAGAGTTTGAGGAGTGTTAATTCCTACCAATGTATTACAAGATATGGTCAGATTCATTTCTTCTTTCTCTAGGGTTGGTTCTTGGTGTATATGCTCTTGTTTTGATGTTTCTTGTTCCTTTTCTTCCTCCTCTTCACAATCTATGTATAATAATTTATTCTCAGCACACTTATGACCTTTAGTGTGTTTTCTATGATAACTGTAATAAAGCCATTTTTCTCTTTTTTCCTCCAATTTTTATGGTGTCGACCTTGTAGGTTGTGGAAGACTAGAAGCATCGACACTTCCATCTTTATAGTTATGAGTGGTAGACTTCTTTGTTGCCATAAGTTTTCTTTCAACTTTTCTTCCCACCCTGAATTCCTTCTCCAATGAATCAAGTTCCCAAAGCTAAACCTCATGTTAGATGTTATCTTTTAAAGTCCCTATAAAGATAGCAATACTATGCTCCTCTGGAATATTGGTTACCCTACTATTAAATTTTTAGAAGTCTTCAATGTGCTTCACCATTTAACCCTTTTGTTTGAGGTTTATCAATTGGCTAAAGAAGGTGTTTGTCTTTGTATATTCATGATATACTATCATTTCCTCTATAAAAATTGACCACATGAAAAGTGGTTTACAATAAAAAATCCATATATACCATAGAAACTAATTGGGTTTTAAATATAAAGATGCAATACATACCTTTTGTGAGGGTTTTACATTGTGTAGATCAAAATATTGCTCCATCGTTAGTGCCCAAGTTACCGTATCCTTGCCATAAAACTTTCTCATATCTATGTTTGGAATGCAGTGGTTCTTAAAACCCACGTTGTAGTCTCTAAAATCATAATTCATATTCCCTTTGTCTTCATAATTATTTTCATGGATTTCCTTGTCACCACTGGGAAACATCTCTTCAAGCATTCCAAACCTTCCTTCAACCCCTCTATCTTGACATTCATTATTGCTTCGATGTATGCTTTTAAAACATCAATAAAAAATTCCACATCCCTTTTTATACCATATATCTTAACATTCATTATGGATTCAATTTAACTTTTTTTACTTTTTGTGAGAGTGACATTTGTTGCACTTCGTCTCGTAAATTTAATATACCATGTTGTATTTCTTCCTCTTGTTCATGGTTCATAGAAGAGCTCTTGGGTTGCTTACTAGGTGTGTCCATTTTTTGTTTCAAGGCACTTTGGAATCAAACATTGATATCTATGCTTCAATATGCCCCTTGAATCACTTCATACTGATTTTTCAAAAAAAACATTATGCAAAAAAAATTAAAAGATACACACATTTTTCTTGCTTTTTAGGAGCTCAATATTACAGTTATTGTATCTATGCAATTGTGAATCTAAAAGATATGAAATTCCATCCTACAGTAGCCCTCTGTGTATTTATTCCAACCCAACAATTCAAACCAATATTGGATTCTTCAAGAAAGTGTTATGCCCAAAATCCCACGATGCCTTGATTATAGACGGGTTCAATAGAGAGAACTTACACGAAGTTCCATGTGTCACTATTTTGATCTTTGGCCCTGACAAATAATATAAAAAAATTACATACCATCCTCTTTCCGTCACTTTATTTTAAATTCAGATTTGATGTTCAGAGAGAAAGTTATGACGATTTCCGTAGGTCACCTTTTTGATATGGAATTATGGAGCCTGCAAAATCCTAACTTCTTAGATCATATCTCTGACAATATAGAAAGACAAGATGTAACATACATGCACAAACTTCATCAATATTTCGGTTCCATGTGGTTGAAATGTCAGTTTCTATATCTTCATAGAAAAACATTATCGCAAAAATTCCACGATGACCTGTTTGAAGGAGCGAAACCTTAGAATCCAAAGCTCCAATACCAAATGTTTTGCAACCAGCTCATAAATAGATAGATCAACGGCTTAAAAATTATCCTCTTCGAGGGGGAAAACTCCTTTGTATATATAAGATTCTAAGTGGTCACAATATAATCGAAGCCTACATAAAAATAATAATGTAAGGGCACACAAATAACAATAGTGGGCTTCTATGGGGCACGACAATAAAAATATGCGGGCTACATTGGCACAAAAATAAAAATAAGGGGGATACACTAGTATTATCGGGACCTAATTGTCTGCACTATCTTCATCGAATGAAATAAAGGTGACGCCTCCCATTTTCATAGTCAAAACCTAGACTTATATAACTTCTCTAGTTTATTCAAAATCCCTATAATGTAAACCAATGTCTCCTATTGATTATCATATTTGTAATTGTTAAATCTTCCCATAATCATTTTTATATGTCAATAGAGACTGACTGCCTACATGTATTAAGTATTCAAAATCGATTATAAGTGCCACTCTTAGGTATCCAACTACTTGTTTCCATTTGCGTAGTGGGTCCTGACCTAGGTTTAAAGTTAGTTTTGCCAAACAAATCCCTACAATATTGGCCCTTTCAGCATCAACCCCGCAGAGTGTGGACTGAAGCCTCACCCGAAGTAGTATGTGGGGATGCTGGAACCAAGGTTATGCATCAAGAGATTAGTGTAATATCATTTTATGCCCTAAACCTATTTTTGCATAGAGTGATGAGCCTTTAGTGCTTATCGATATATCTTCCTTTAATCAGATTTTATTCCTACGTAAACGTTCACGATTGTCTTTCATGGACCCTAAATAAGTGAATAAACCACTTACATGCCTCTGTGATTACTCCTAATTCTGTATTTACCCATATCGGCTCAAATGTTTGATAACATTAACATGCAACAAGATATTCTTCGCGTAAACAGTTATTATTACTTGCCTGCACACATCAATATAAATCATGTAAAATCACGCACCAATACAGTATTAATTCATACACCCATCACTCATCATAACATAATAGTGCATTCATTCATAACAGAAGGAAATAGATAAACACAAGAATTTCTAGAATAATCTCTTTATTAATACTTCAATTCTTCTTAAAAACTCAAGACTTCCCTACGCACTCAGCTGCAGGGGTTTGTGCCCTCAGCTGTGTGTTGGGTGTGGAGCCTGAATATCTTCTTTATTTGGAGGTATCACCACATTGGACCACAATTTGAAAGTAATATTTGTGTTGCAAGGGGGGTCTAGGGGGGTCGCGGCCGTTCATCAGGCGGAGATATGACGGTAGAAGTTATGTTTAAATTAGGGTTTTTTGCCCTAGAATGCACCGCCTCGCTATATATGAGGGAATTGTATTGCGTCTATGTAGATCTGTATTCTGAGTGAGAAAGAGAGAGACTGTGTGAGAGTGAAGAGGGAATTATAGTGGTTTTGTTGTAGGTTGTATCTCTTCAGCTTGTTGGATAATATAAAAGGAAGGACTAGTTGTTTCTCCGTGGACGTAGCCCAAATTGGGTGAACCGTGTATATCTGTGTCTCTCTTGTTTTATGTGTTTTCTATGTTTATATTTCTGCAATATATTTTATGTGTTCCATTGCTCTGTAATATATAATTTTATAACATTGTGGACTCTACTTTAGGCCTTTGCGCACACAACTAGAGAGCCTCTTGTCTACTCTAAGACTTCCTCGCTTTTTCTTCTACCGACCCATTACATGTGTCTTCATTGATATCTACTTAGACTCTCCAAGACTCTCCTTTTTATAGAGTACCATGGTCCACGGACCATGGGTAGGTCTATACAAGCTGACATAACTTACATAAAAGAAGAGTAAAACCCTTTATGACACACTACTATATACACACTCCGCGAGCACAACTTGTGGAGAGTTTACATTCTTTACAACAAAACATGGGCTTTTTTCCCCAAAATTGACCCTAGGGGACCCTATCCCAATAGGCCCCCAACACAATTATCATGACTCGACCTTAAGTCACTCTACTGGTGCAAAGATATTACTGAAGAGACCTCCCAACTCTATTTGTGTCACTGCTACCTCAGTCGGGCTCTGTATGTCATCCTGTTTGATCTGCTCCACCAGATCCTCTGTTGCTAGTCTTGAGCTATCTTCCTTTATCTCCTGCTACATTCTCTGCAGGCTTGCCAACTTTTCCTCAATGGTGGAAAAGATAACATAGGCCTCATCTAGCCAAGGCCCCAATCTCTCCTTGAAGACCACCTCTTTCCTTTGCCCTGCCTCCACCTATTCGAGCAACTATTTTGCCTCATGCAGCTTGGCCAATCGTTCTACTATAGTGATGGTGCATGCTGTCGCTCTTGTTTCATCATACCACTACTACAATTCATGAGCTTTTGTGTTTAACCTCTGCAAGTTAGAATCTTCCTACAGCACCGTGATGACCTCCATGGATTTCTCGAAAAGCACGGTGCAATCCACCACTACGACATCCACTGCTACATCTCCACCCTTCACAATGGCTTGGTGTTGTTCTTTAACCTCTGGCAGAGTTGAAGGTTGTAACTTCATCTCTAACTCTATAATCTTCAGGCTCAGTTCGAACTAAACCTTGGATGCTTTCATCTCCATGTCGCCCACACCTGTAGCCAATTTCCTAATCTTCACATCCACCGTTGCTTCCTCCAGATAGGGTAAGTCGAACCATTTATGCCTGGGGTCTTTGCGCACTTGGATGTAAACATGATGGAAGTCTGCTTTGAACTTCGTGTACCCCAAGAGTTGCTCAAACATGATTGGTGGCGACTGTGGCTTCAGGTTGATGGCCATGGGAATGCTCACCTCCATCAATACCCAGAAGACTTTGCTATTTGTGACCCACACAACATCTTTGGTGGCATAGAGAGATGAAAACTTCATTTCTTCTTGTAAATCCTTCTCCACAGGAGGAAACTGGCTATCCTTCAGCAAATCCTACATGACCAGCACAAATGAGAGAAACAACCATGACTAGTGAAAGGTATTACTATCATTCTGTGCCTCTCTGCAGTTCACGAGGAGCTCACTACAAAGGTAGCGTGCTCAGATGAACTGTATGCCCTCCATGCACTAAGACGTCAATGAAACCACTAGTTCCGACACCTCGTCTGCATGGTACTTTTGCATAACTTCGCAAGCCAAAATCTGCATTGCAATCTTGACCGCGAGGTCAGTAATGCTGGTAATCGTATACCCATGTGGATTTTTGACAAGTTTAAACATATCCTTCATCTTCTCAGCGAGGTCACGCTTGCTCATATTTCCACCAAACACCTTGGCCGGATTCAGTCTAGAGTGTGGTAATAAAGTGATTCGATGGTTTAGCATATCTGTGATAGGGATTGGCTCATTTAACCATAAGCACTCGTCATGCACCAAGCAGAGTAGTTGATTAATGAAAATTAGGTTGATATTTGGCCGATGATAGTGGGACACCCATAACAGGTTCAACAACCCTGACTTGTTGACTCTGCGAATCCATTCCACCAGCTCCAACGCAGTGACACCAAACTCCGTGTAGAAAACCCTATGCATGAAGGTGTCAGTAGCAAGGTGGGGGAACTACTCATTGTTTGCCAACTCCCAGTCTTCAAGCTTCAAGTGTGGGACCTGTGCCAAGCGCGGACCTTCAAAGGTGATGTTCTCATACACTAGGGGTGTGCTGAGGGGGAACTATCTGGCATCTGGGTCCTTCAGGATCCTCACCTTGCCCTTACATGGAGGGACATACTCTGATAGCTTAGAAATAGGGTCTACCCCCTCATTATCGATATCTTTTGTGCCCTCCTCTGGCTCTAGATCAGCCACCTTCCCCTTCTCCCTCACACTTGGGTTTTCTTTTCTCTAAGCCTACATAGCTGCATGCTTCCTTGGTTACTCGCGCACTAGCACTGACTTCTTTTATTTATCCTTCTTTTGCTTGGGGACCTCTCTCGTCAGCATAGGATTTGGCCTAGGCAACCTCAGCACCATAGGCACTGCTGCTAGAACCTCCATACTCATCACTTCTAGAGCAGCTCCCTCAGAGGCGATCACTCATCCAATACTTGTAGTTTCTATGGGACCTGGTCCTAACATGATATCGTGAATAAGCTTTCAGTCTAACTAGGGATACCGAGAAAACACGGGCCTTGCGAGCAAATCCTCGAAGAACTCACAGTTCACGCACAACGGACAACACAACAAAGAAATTCTCAGAATGAAAAGTGTTTTTCATTGGGCAGCCATTCATATTTTATAGGTGGATTTGAATTGAAATTCTACCATGCCCCCCAAAATCCATCCATAAATGCTAGATTGGCGGCATATTTCCAAAGAATTCACTCTTAATTTCAAGCCTTAAATTCCTTAAATGTTGCCCGCCTAATCCTCTTAACCCTCTTCTGGTAGTCAAATCATGAATAATGACAGTAACGGTCACTTTTTGGCTATACTATATTGTCTCTCCTTCTATAGCGCATCTCCCTTCGTGTTGTTTCTAGTATTGTGACGCCCTCCTATTTCGCGCAGACCCCTTGTCACATAGATCTACAGACCAGGTAGTGTAGCTTATAGTCCTGCGCATTCTTGCATCTACTTGAAGCGCTAAAACTCTACTACCACCATGTAGTCATTGGCCTGAATCCCTCATTTATGGCTTTAATCGGCTTCAATTTACCTTTTCTACAAATGGATATCCATTTAATTTCACCAGCTGAACCACTCCACCATCGGTAATCTCTATAATAACATATGGCCCGAGCCAATGCATCTGAAATTTTCCTTGAAACTTATCAAACTTACTGTCATATAAAAAAAATAAATCGTTTACATTGATGGTGCGCAAATTTATGTGCCGATCGTGCCAAGATTTTTTGCATTCCGTCCAAACCTGCTGATGGAATCCAACCAAAAATATATCTTCCTCGAGCTCTGTCAGTTGCGCGAGCCACTCTTCTAAGGTGATACGGTCCGTCATCCATGTGAACAGCGTTATGCATAGAGTAGGCATGATATACTCCATAGGCATCACAACCTCTACGCAATATACCAACCTAAATGGTGTTTGACTAGTCGCTTCTTGAAAGTAGTTCTGCAAGCCCACAATACCATTGGTACTCGTATGTCCCAATCATTTCTCTGCACATTGCAAACCTTTGTCAGTGCATTCTCCAATATCTTAGTAAATGATTCAACTTTCCCTTTGGCTTGAGGATGATATGGCATACTCTTCTGGCGATAAACTTGGAATTCCTCTATCAATGCACTGATTGTTTCATTGAGAAAGTGTGTACCGCAATTGAACATTAAAATCTTCCGGAAACCAAACCTAGTCACCACATACTCAAACAAAAATTTCGTTGTTGTTTCCCCTATACAGTCCTTCACGGGTTGTGCCTCCACCGATTTGGTAAAATATCCGGTCGCAGTGATGATATACCACGCACTCGTCTTCCTTCCCGGAGGCTGAATCGATCCTAAAAATCAATTGATGATTTACCAAATGGCTGCAATGATACCTGTGGATTCAAAGGAAGCTCATCCTTCCGCGATGGTTGACTGATTCTCTGACATGCATCACATGCCCTACAATACACTTTTGAATCCTTATCCAATGTTGGCCACCACAACCCATTGCATAAAATCTTCTGCGTTGTTAATTTTCCTGCATAAGGGCCTCCCGTAGCTCCTCCATGAGCTACAGCTAGCATACTATTTTGTTTAAAATAGGCACATAATGTCACAATATCTCGTCTGATCCCATCTTATACAAGTAATTTGCAATAACAGAAAAATATACTGCGCGCAACACCAATTCCTTCTTCTATTGACTTGTGTATCCTTCTGGGCTGTTCCTATAGTCAGGAAGTGGATAATGTCTGCAAAATGATTGTCTGCTATGCACATCGCAAAGAGATATGTGTCACATAACCCCTCCTCTAAATTGGTAGGCTCCTCTCCTATTTCAATGCATGACAGATGATCTGGCCGTGCATTTAATCACCCTGGTTTCACAAACACTTCCACATCATACTCTTGAAACAACAACAACCATTTGCATATTCCCCCCTCAACATAGGCTTGTTGACTAGGTACTTTATTGTAGAATGGTCTGTATACATCTTAAAGTGTTCACATAGAAGGTAATGTCTGAATTTTTGGAGCATGTACACCATAGCCAACCCTTCGTGCTCTGTCATCGAGTAATTTTTTTCAGCTTTAGATTGCTTCCTACTCGTAAATGCTATCGGGTGATCCAATTCTCCTTCAATGGCCTATGTCATCACTACTCCTATGTCATCACTACTCCTAGTGCAATGTATGACACATCCACATGCACATGAAATTCCTTCTTCCAATCGGGAAGACTAAGATTGGCATAGTGACCATCTTCTCCTTTAATACGTCTAGACTCTGCTGACATTCTTCATCCCAACAGAATGTAGCATCCCTTTTAAATAGTTTTTCCATCAGCGCGGTAATATGGGCATAATTCTTGATGAACTTTCGATAGTATCTAGTATTACCCAGCATTGCACACAATTGTTTAACACTCCTTGGACCTCCAAGTTAATGATAAATGTGATATTAGTAGGGTCCACCATTAAGCCTTTTCTACACACTACATGACTGAGCAAGATTCCAAAAGGGACGTAAAATAAACACTTCTTTAAGTTGAGCACGATATGATACCTCCGGCATGTATCCAACATCAAGTGCAAACTAGCTACATGCCACTTGACGAGTCCAAACATTGTCCAATCATCAAAATATACCTCCAAAAACTTGTGAATGAACTCTTTGAACACCGCAATGACTACGTGAGAAGATTGCGGGCACATTCTTAAGTTTGAAAGGCATTACCATATACTGAAATCATCCCTAGTTAGTCGTGAAGGTAGTCTTACTCCTATCTTTAGGTGTGATCTTTATTTGATGGTATCCAAAGGACCCATCAGTGAATGAATAGGCCTCCTGGCTGCCAACATTATCCAGCACTTCATCTGCGAATGGAGTTGGAAAAGGATCACGAATGCAAGCATCATTCAGCTTCCTCAGATCTACGCAAATCCTTATCTCATCCTTCTGCTTCTTTTCCTAAACTACCATTGGATTCACCCAATCGGATTCCTCCACTAGTTCAATAATGCCTACTGCCAACATCTTGTCCAACTCCAAGTGGAATTTTTCCTTGTACTTGTGATTAAGGAAATATGGCCTCTGCTTAATAGGCTTTGCGTCTGGTTTCAAGGTTAATTTCATCACTCCAAAATCGCCTATGATGCCCTTTAAGTCTGAAAACTTTGTGGGAAACAAATCTTGGTATTCGCGAAGCAACTCAATGATCTTATCCATTACAGCATCATCCTAGTAGTCCCCTATCTTCGTAAACTTTGGCTCCACCTCTATGTCAATGTTCACCTGTCTGGTTTTCAATGGTGCGGTGATATCAGGATTTTCTATCTACGATCCCTCAACTTCGCAGTGACCTTCTACCTCTGGGATATTAGTGTTCCTTGGATCCCTATCTTCTTCTTCAACAGTCACATTATAGCACTCCAGTGCATGCTGCAGCTAGGTGGTCCAATCTGGTTGAGTCAAATCCAACGGATCTTGTAGTATTCTAAAGATCGCTCCCTTCACCTCCTGCAACACTTCGTTAATAAATTTGAACCGATCTTCAAAGTTGAATGTCATTAAAAATCCCTGTCTCAAAATATTCCACTCGTCAGTGTCGTGGCAGACGTCTGTTTCCAGGTACCAATTCATTGGTATTACATCGAAAGTGCGACAGAACAAATGCACCCACTCTGTTTGTGACTCTTCTCCATAAGCGTCAGTACATTTTGCTAAGTGATCGCTTGGATCACTACTCCCATCATATTTCTCTCTCATTCGCACTTTTCGACGACCAAACCGTAACCTCATCATCTTTCTATATTCATGCCATCTATCAAAACTATCTTTGTGTGTACCCCACCATCTTGCAAGCATGGCGTGCAGCACTAAATCCAAGGCTTGGAAGTGATGCTTCTCTGGTACCTCCCTTTCAAATGCATCAAACAATTTATCTACGTCAGTTAGACCATCATAATAAGGAAAACTCCTTACCTCGGATGATACCCAATGCAACCATTTAGTCATCATGTTACAACGCAACATAGATACTTCATGCAACCTATTCTACTAGTGTTCCAACTCCTCATCTGAATCTGATGTACAAGAACTTTCGCGGTCCCATAGTCACATAGTCCTGCGCATTCTTGCAGCTACTTGAAGCGCTAAAACTCTACTACCACCATGTAGTCATTGGCCCGAATCCCTCATCTATGGCTTTAATCGGCTTCAATTTACCTTTTCTACAAATGGATATCCATTTAATTTCACCAGCTGAACTACTCCACCATCGGTAATCTCTATGATAACATATGGCTCGAGCCAATGCATCTAAAATTTTCCTTGAAACTTATCAAACTTACTGTCATATAAAAAAACTAAATCATTTACCTTGATGGTGCGCAAATTTATGTGCCGATCGTGCCAAGATTTTTTTCATTCTGTCCAAACCTGCTGATGGAATCCAACCAAAAATATATCTTCCTCGAGCTCTGTCAGTTGCGCGAGCCACTCTTCTAAGGTGATACTGTCCGTCATCCATGTGAACAGCGTTATGCATAGAGTAGGCATGATATACTCCATAGGCATCAGAACCTCTACGTAATATACCAACCTAAACGGTGTTTGACTAGTCGCTTCTTGAAAGTAGTTCTGCAAGCCCACAATACCATTGGTACTCGTATGTCCCAATCATTTCTCTACACATTGTAAACCTTTGTCAGTGCATTCTCCAATATCTTAGTAAATGCTTCAACTTTCCCTTTGGCTTGAGGATGATATGGCATACTCTTTTGGTGATAAACTTGGAATTCCTCTATCAATGCACTGATTGTTTCATTGAGAAAGTGTGTACCGCAATTGAACATTAAAATCTTCCGGAAACCAAACCTAGTCACCACATACTCAAACAAAAATTTCATTGTTGTTTCCCCTATACAGTCCTTCACGGGTTGTGCCTCCACCGATTTGGTAAAATATCCGGTCGCAGTGATGATATACCACGCACTCGTCTTCCTTCCCCGAGGCTGAATCGATCCTAAAAATCAATTGATGATTTACCAAATGGCTGCAATGATACCTGTGGATTCAAAGGAAGCTCATCCTTCCGCGATGGTCGACTGATTCTCTGACATGCATCACATGCCCTACAATACACTTTTGAATCCTTATCCAATGTTGGCCACCACAACCCAGTGCATAAAATCTTCTGCGTTGTTAATTTTCCTGCATAAGGGCCTCCCGTAGCTCCTCCATGAGCTACAGCTAGCATACTATTTTGTTTAAAACAGGCACATAATGTCACAATATCTCGTCTGATCCCATCTTATATAAGTGATTTGCAATAACAGAAAAATATACTGCGCGCAACACCAATTCCTTCTTCTATTGACTTGTGTATCCTTCTACGCTGTTCCTATAGTCAGGAAGTGGATAATGTCTGCAAAATGATTGTCTGCTATGCACATCGCAAAGAGATATGTGTCACATAGCCCCTCCTCTAAATTGGTAGGCTCCTCTCCTATTTCAATGCATGACAGATGATCTGGCCGTGCATTTAATCACCCTGGTTTCACAAACACTTCGACATCATACTCTTGAAACAACAACAACCATTTGCATATTCCCCCCTCAACATACGCTTGTTGACTAGGTACTTTATTGTAGAATGGTTTGTATACATCTTAAAGTGTTCACATAGAAGGTAATGTCTGAATTTTTGGATCATGTACACCATAGCCAACCATTCATGCTCTGTCATCGAGTAATTTTTCTCAGCTTTAGATTGCTTCCTACTCGTAAATGCTATCGGGTGATCCAATTCTCCTTCAATGGCCTATGTCATCACTACTCCTAGTGCAATGCATGACACATCCACATGCACATGAAATTCCTTCTTCCAATCGGGAAGACTAAGATTGGCATAGTGACCATCTTCTCCTTTAATACGTCTAGACTCTGCTGACATTCTTCATCCCAACAGAATGTAGCAGCCCTTTTAAATAGTTTTTCCATCAGCGCGGTAATATGGGCATAATTCTTGATGAACTTTCGATAGTATCTAGTATTACCCAAGATTGCACACAATTGTTTAACACTCCTTGGACCTCCAAGTTAATGATAAATGTGATATTAGTAGGGTCCACCATTAAGCCTTTTCTACACACTACATGACCGAGCAAGATTCCAAAAGGGACGTAAAATAAACACTTCTTTAAGTTGAGCACGATATGATACCTCCGGCATGTATCCAACATCAAGTGAAAACTAGCTACATGCCACTTTACGAGTCCAAACATTGTCCAATCATCAAAATATACCTCCAAAAACTTGTGAATGAACTCTTTGAACACCGCAATGACTACGTGAGAAGATTGCGGGCACATTCTTAAGTTCGAAAGGCATTACCATATACTGAAATCATCCCTAGTTAGTCGTGAAGGTAGTCTTACTCCTATCTTTAGGTGTGATCTTTATTTGATGGTATCCAAAGAACCCATCAGTGAATGAATAGGCCTCCTGGCTGCCAACATTATCCAGCACTTCATCTACGAACGGAGTTGGAAAAGGATCACGAATGCAAGCATCATTCAGCTTCCTCAGATCTACGCAAATCCTTATCTCATCCTTCTGCTTCTTTTCCTAAACTACCATTGGAATCACCCAATCAGATTCCTCCACTAGTTCAATAATGCCTACTGCCAACATCTTGTCCAACTCCAAGTGGACTTTTTCCTTGTACTTGTGATTAAGGAAATATGGCCTCTGCTTAATAGGCTTTGCGTCTGGTTTCAAGGTTAATTTCATCACTCCAAAATCGCCTATGATGCCCTTTAAGTCTGAAAACTTTGTGGGAAACAAATCTTGGTATTCACGAAGCAACTCAGTGATGTTATCCATTACAGCATCATCCTAGTAGTCCCCTATCTTCGTAAACTTTGGCTCCACCTCTATGTCAATGTTCACCTGTCTGGTTTTCAATGGTGCGGTGATATCAGGATTTTCTATCTACGATCCCTCAACTTCGCAGTGACCTTCTACCTCTGGGATATTAGTGTTCCTTGGATCCCTATCTTCTTCTTCAACAGTCACATTATAGCACTCCAGTGCATGCTGCAGCTAGGTGGTCCAATCTGGTTGAGTCAAATCCAAGGGATCCTGTAGTATTCTAAAGATCGCTCCCTTCACCTCCTGCAACACTTCGTTAATAAATTTGAACCGATCTTCAAAGTTGAATGTCATTAAAAATCCCTGTCTCAAAATATTCCACTCGTCAGTGTCATGGCAGACGTCTGTTTCCAGGTACCAATTCATTGGTATTACATCGAAAGTGCGACAGAACAAATGCACCCACTCTGTTTGTGACTCTTCTCCATAAGCGTAAGTACATTTTGCTAAGTGATCGCTTGGATCACTACTCCCATCATATTTCTCTCTCATTCGCACTTTTCGACGACCAAACCGTAACCTCATCATCTTTCTATATTCATGCCATCTATCAAAACTATCTTTGTGTGTACCCCACCATCTTGCAGGCATGGCGTGCAACACTAAATCCAAGGCTTGGAAGTGATGCTTCTCTGGTACCTCCCTTTCAAATGCATCAAACAATTTATCTACGTCAGTTAGACCATCATAATAAGGAAAACTCCTTACCTCGGATGATACCCAATGCAACCATTTAGTCATCATGTTACAACGCAACATAGATACTTCATGCAACCTATTCTACTAGTGTTCCAACTCCTCATCTGAATCTGATGTACAAGAACTTTCGCGGTCCCATGCAATGCATCCATATGCTGTCAGATTCACCCAATCTTGGTCTCGTGCTATTATTTTGTAGATCTGGTCCAGATCATTGTCTCTTTCCTCATAATCACGGACTAGCTCAGTATAATGCGGTCCTTCTGTAGGGTCAAAAGGTACTACTACATGGAGCGATTTCCCCTTAAATGACATTGTTCGCTTCTTCAAATTGGTTAAGTCATTCATGTCAATATCCCAATTGATCTCAAGGAGCATGGGGTATGGATTGTTGTCATCGAAAATCTCTATCACTTCGAAATCAGTTAATGTGCTCGTGCCTTCAATATCTACTATCACTCCCAGCAATCTTCTACTGATTTTCCATCCTTAGTTCAATTGGAGACTACTACAGTGTAGGTCTCCCCATTCTCTTCCATGTTTTTTTAGGCAAAACATTCGCATCCGACCCAAGATCCAGAATAACTTGGTCCATTTAATATTCGCTTATTTGCGTAGTGAGCCTCATCTCATGCCCTATTCTTGCCTTATGCTTACCAATTTTCTGACTACGTGAGGTCCTTCAAGACCATTTTCTTTATTGGCACATTTATTTATATACTCCTGTAATCCTTTCACGACCTTGCTATTGCGAAGCAGCTTCATACATGTCTCCAAGAAAGTGGTAAGCATGGAGGGGTCCATTTCTTCAGATAACTTATCCTAAGTTCCTAAGGTAGAGGCCTCAGTGAAGCTTTTCTTTGCTTCCATGAATATTTCTTTCACGCACTCTAAATCCAATCGAACCTCATTTTTTGGAGCTTTGCAGATGCACTCACTTTCTTCAGGTTAATTTCATTTATCCTTTCCAGTTGTCATTCTACTCCACAACATCATATTAACATTAGGATATTCTTCATGGGGTTCCACCCTCATCATTTTGAAGTTTTGGGTAGGCTATTGAGGTCACGCCCTTTTCACCTGTAGTTTAGCTATCAATGCAGGGTAGTCTTCTGTCGCGTGGTCAAACTAATTACAATATTGGCACGATAGGTGTGTTGGGTTCGTACACTCTCATGTGTAGTGTCCTGGCACTGCAGAATGGTAGAAAATAACTTGTCCCCGACCTCTAGCTGGTCCTCCTCCACCTCGCCCTCGTCTGTGCTCCTGATATCCTCCACGCATTCCCCCAGCGCCTTGATTCAGAGGCCAAGTTTCTGTCTGCATTCGATACGTGGGAGTTCTTTCCATCATCAACTCATAGCTACAGAAGTTACACTCATCATGGCCCACTAATTTGCATAATTTTTAGAAGAGATGTTGCAGGGTCTACACAAATTTCTACAGCAAATGGCAATTGTTTGTTACATGTTTTCCAACTACTAGACAGATAGTGCACCATAGTGCGGGCCCTGTACTTGACCCTACTTGGGCTTCTGGCTTAAGAGGCATCATCCCTCCTCCTACCAAATAATTCACAAAGACAGGGCAATGATCATTATCATGCCCCTAACTGTTACATTTCTGACACCAAACTTCTTCACACACCTCTAGCCGAGCTGCTCTATCTTTCTTTAGACTCTGGAACTCTAGGAAAAGATTCTGCAACTCCGCGTGAATCTTCTGAACTCCCAAGGAAGCATATTCAATTGGTGTCTCATGTAATCTCATCGTAATCTCCAGGGCTTCTACCTATGTCCCAATATTTTGTTCTGATAAAACAATACTTAGGTGAGGCAAGAGCAAAACTACAAACCATTCGTGGTGTTGTCTATCCGTAATATTCATGATAGCTTCACGGATCAGGCATTTCAATCTCTGATCCATCTCCCAAGGTGTTTTTCTAGGCCTCATCATGATTTCCTTGAATCCAATGACTCATTGCAATTCAGGCTTAAGCCTACTGAATTTTGTATTCAGCGGATTATGAATGTCTACAAAGGGATTCATCAGGTTATCGATACAGTACTTAATGTACAATGTTAGTGTGTGATCCTGTAGAGCAGTAACCAATGTTTCTTTCTTCATCTGATCACCTGTGATATTCTAGGTTGTCCACACGACTTTCGCAATGAACTAAAACACGTCCACGTCCTCATTTCCCAAGCCCTTGAAATTTAGAAACTTCACTGTATTCGTCATATTGAATGGTGGCGGAGGTGGTGGTGGTGTTGGCGAAGGTGTATGCTATGGAGGTGAAGATGGGGGTGGTGTGGGTGGATGGGGTATTCGTGGGAACCCTTTTCTAATTAACTGGATAGCGCTCTACGGTGAAGCACGTGCTGCTCCTTCGTCATTACTCAGAGGAGGCTCAGTCAATGGGCTATATTTAGGGCCTATTCTCCCTCTATCCCTAAATAAATTTCCACTTTGCATAACTCCAAACATCAAGGTGATCACATAACCCTCTTTTCACACAAGAGAATTTTAATTCAAGTATTTAAAGATCTCAAATACTTACCTTATGGTCCCTTGAAAAAGTACCGCTCCGCTTCACTGTAGCTAACTGAGGAATCGACTGCGAATTCTATCATAAATCCTCCAATGACACGATCAAGCCAGTGATCAACAATGTGCGCGATCTTAACTTCATAGGATTCCAATCTCCACACTAACTCTGGGGCCCACACTATTGGACCATCAAGGCTCCACCTTCCCTGACTGTCTGCCAATTTAGTGATAAACTCGTATAGCTCAATCAAGAATGAAGAGAATAAAATTTCATGTATATCTATGTACAGATACCTATCCAACTGCTATTCTTTTGTCAGGCATGGATTTCTATTTTCTTGCACCGCAAATTCATGGATCTTCCTATCGTACCACTCCTCAATTACTTTCTTTGTTGGATTCCAGTGATGCGACATTACACATCTCTTTATGCAGATCTCGATCCCAACAACGGAACCATTTGTTGGCTTAGTGGGTCCTGACCCAGGTTCAGAGTTAATTTTTACAAACAAATCCCTACACTATTGACCCTGTCAACATCAACCCGTGGAGCACAGACTGAAGTCTCACCCGAATCATTATGGGGCGATGTTGGAACCAAGTTTCTGCACCCAAGGATTAGTGTAATGTCGTTTGATGCCCTAAACTTGCCTTCACATAGATCCATAAGCCTTTAGGGCTTATCGATATATCTTCCCTTAATAAGATTCTATACATCTGTGAACGTTCATGATTGTCTTTTGTAGATGCTAAGCTGGTGAATCAACCACTTATGCACCTTTGTGATTACTCCTAATTCTATATTTACCCAGATCGGCTCAAGTGTTTGATAACTTTAACATGAAACAAGATATTCTTTGCATAAAAAATTATTATTACTTGCATCCACATATCAATATAAATCATGTAAAATTGTGCATCAATACAATATTAATGCAATGTAGACCCATCATTCATCATAACATAATAGTGCATTCATTCATAACAGAAGGAAATAGATAAACACGGGAATTTTTGGAATAATCTCTTTATTAATACTTTAGAGCTTCTTACAAACTCAAGACTTCCCTGTGCACTCAACTGCAGGGGTCTGTACACTCAGCTGTGGACTCTACCCTAGGCCTCTGCACACAAAACTACAAACCCTCTCTTCGACTCTAAGACTTCTTCGCTTTTTCTTTTACTGACCCATTACATTCATCTTCATTGATGTCTGCTTAGACTCTCTAAGACTCTCCTTTTTGTATAATCCCATTGTCTGCGCACCATGGGTAGGTCTATACAAGCCGACACAACTTACATAAAGTAAGGGTAAAACCCTTTATGACACTTTATTATCTATGCACTCTGTGACCACAACTTGCAGAAACATTACATTCTTCACAAAAAAACTTGGGCTTTTTCCCCAAAACATGGGCTCTTGCCCCAAAATTCACCCTAGGGGACCCTGTCCCAATAGATTCCATGAAAATATGTTTATTAGGAACAAATATACATTCATATCGAACTTCCTCTTCCACTTCTAATATGGTATGTCAAAACATTTCAAAAATCATATCCATATAACATTCCCTTAAGTGATGAGATATAGTGTAGATGTGACAAGAAGAGGATGATGGATGTAGATTATATATTCTTGAAAATGAAGTAGATTTTCCCTCTCTCCCTCTTCTACCTCTCACAAAGCTTTTTCATTGAACCATAGGGAAGGGATAGTGAAAATTAGAATTCCAAAAATCTAGGGGCAAGCTCAAATCCAAGGAAAGTGTAAACAGAAAAAAAATATTGGAGGTGGACTCATTACAAGAATTCCTTCATTTAATGACCACAAGGATGGAAAGTGACAAAGAAAACCAATAGAAAAGTGAGCACCGAGAGTGTTACATGAAAAAAATCCTCAATATTATAAAAATACCAAATAATTCACTATAAAACATATGGCCAATGAAGCAAACACTCAATCAAGAATTAAAATTTGAAAAACTAGGGAAGAATGAACTAGAGGATATAAAAATTACCACCAAGACAAATTTCAAACCCACCCAAAGCCCAATACTATATCCATTAAGCTCCCATCCAACAACCTCCTAAGCTTAAAAAGAAAGAAACTCTAACAAAATTCCCTAAAATAGGTGAGGATATGATTTAAGGAGGTGATAATAAACTAATCAATTCGTTGCTAACATGTCATGTAGTTTCTGTAACTACACATACAACCAATTTAAACATGCATCCCTAGACCTTGAATTCCCCCTTTATTTCTAGAATTTATTCCTAAGCTTCTCCATCAAATTGTCGATAAATAAATTGGTAACTAATTTACAAGTGACCAATAGATCAAGTTTTCCTTCTAGAGACTCTTTCTCAGTAATATCCATGCTTAAACATAACTCCCATATCTTCACTTTTGTATTCACCGTACAAATTCAATCAAAATTGCATGAAATACACCATCCTAGGGGCATACAACATCACACACTAACATTTTTCATATGCATACTAACTCGAGGACACATATCCCACCCCTAGGTACCCACTGTGGGGGAAATAATATTTGTCTATAATTTCTTACATATGAATCTTAAATATCATAAAATGTCTTTAGTTTAGCTCCAATCCAAGGTACCAACTTCAAATTCGAGTACTCTGTTAGCCAATTTTTCTACAAGCTTGTTTCCACTTCTCCTGACATGATAGAGAATGGAAACAATAATTCCTTCCAAAAGTGTCACTACTCTTACTAATTTGATTTAGATTCTCCAGTTGTTTGATATTTTAGAATGACAAGATCCATATTTAAGTTTTTAATCACCTAAATTATTGTCTTTTAAGCCCCATTTATTACCAATTTTTGAAAAATTCTTCTTTGAGAAATAAGTAATCCCTACTTTAAATAAAATAATTAGACACCATTCAACTATCTATCCCAATAGCTCTTGAGCATGTATGAATCATGTGACCTTGACTCATTCTAGAAACACCCCCAAAACTATTTGGTCCTAGATTACCTTTTGAGGCCCTCTCAAACTTTAGCTTTAAGAAGCAACTTAGGGGAGAGGACTAATAATTGGGTTTTATGGAGATGGGAGGAGATAAAGAACCTTATGGAACATTTATGGATTGATGTAGATTTAATAGAGAGGAAATGTTCTTTTTCTTCATGATGGCAATCCCAATCTTGGGAGGTCCATGGGTTTCACAAAGCATTTTCGTGATCTTATTAAGGATGGAATGTTAGATTAAATCCAAGGAAGATATTGTATTTCTAAAGACTTGCTATTTTTTAATTTATATATTTCCCATCAAATAAATCTTGTAAGAATTTTCCAAAACCTATTTATTATAATATTGGAGAAATGGGTGGATCTCCAGTCCTCTACAGTTGGTAACAAGCTACTTCTATTTTTTTCCTACAGTTGAGAGAGAATAGCCATGTGATCCCGTAGTTTAGAAGAAAATTCATAGTCCTTTAATAGTTGCCCAATGACCTCTAGGATGGCATAACAAACATGGCATATAGAGGGCCTTTGAAATATTTTTTCCTAAAGCTCATCCCAATTTAATGTTTTGTGTATAGTTAACAACCAAAGAAATAAATTTACCTTGGGCCAGAGCTTAAGATTCCAAAGCTTCTTCCATTTTCTTTAGGAATCCTCTTTTATCATCATTGCAAGGATTTTATAAGCCACCTTGAGGTTGAAATTTCTTGAAGTACCATACCCCTAGCTTAAAATATCTAGTCTTTTTTGGGTCTTTATTTTCATTTTTCCAATCCTTTGGTTATTTCAGCTTAAGTTTCTTGGATTATGTGTGTTGGCTAGTGAGAGAAATGTTCCCATTGTCATGATTATCTCTAATCATGGGAGTGAGATACAATGACTTTACCTTGAGATAGTAATTGGTTTTTATACTTTTCATTCCCCCTACTTGGCCTAGCATGGCGTTAGAAACTAGGACAATATTGAGAAGGGGGGTTCAATCAATATTGTAGGAATTTTACAACTTTCTTTTACTTGAAAAAGATATTAGGAAACAAATGAATACTTTAACATTTAATTCAGATGATCATGGTAATAATTAACATAACTAACACAAAGAGAAAATACAAGTTCCTCAAGCTTTCTTCAAATTAATTCACAAGGAAAGCTACTACTTGTTGTTAAAAAGATCTCTTTCTACAACTAGAAGGAGGAAACTACTCTCTAATTTTCTAGCTACCACTAAAAGGAACTCCCAAGCCTAATTTTTACCCACAAATACTCGAAGGAGCTACAACCCCTTCCTTGCAAGCTACTACTTTATCACCTCAATGATTCATCTTTCATACTCAAATCATGAAGCACACTTCCTTATAGAAACAAATAAATTTTCTCTTCACTCACTCACCATACATACCATAAAAATACCATCAGCAATCTCTAATAATTGAAAAAATCACCAAATCAATAGGTTCTATCCATGAATTTCACTAACATACTTCAACACACCAATTCGATTCTTCTCTTAAAGAATTTGCAATGTTATTTTTAGTCTTTCAACTTTAGTTAACATGTACTTTAATGTTGGCATGCATATTTTTTTTCATTTTCTTTCTTATGTCAAGTCTATTGAATCTAGTCTTCAAGTCTCCTAACACTCCTCACCTATTTATGCAAGAAAAGTTAAGCTTAACTACTCAATTTTCTATTATGGAATTTTTCAGAATTTGCAGTGCTCCTTCTAAATTTGGCACATCTCCAAACTTAAATTTTTGGCCAAATTTTTTGCCAGATATGTCCATGTCGCCATTGGATCTGCTAACTCATTTATGCCTCTTTTATAGTAATTTTAATGTTTCATTGTTTATATGGCATAAACACCAAAATTAGTTTTCGATCCACTTTCATGCTAAACCTTTCAAATCTAAGCCAAAAAACCTTTTATTAAACTTCTAGTTCCTAACTCGTTCAAACAAACTCCTTAAACGTACCCTAGGGAACTTAACACTACCACATTAAGCTATGTCACGCCCCTTTGACTATAGCCTCGAGTGGTTATTCTATACTAAAAACCTCCACGCCTTTGGTCACAACTCTGCAATAAAACATGTCCTAGTGTCTGCCTTAGATTTAGCCCCCTAACTTTACTTACATGTATGATTATGTGTCTTGTGGGTCTGTCACTCTTCACTTCCACTCATACCATTTGTTCTCCATCATCATGTTGTTTGTTGTCATGTCCTAGAGTTAATTCAACCTGTAACACCCTTTGCTTCTCAAACTTTGAAACCTCTAGGGTCTCGGGTATGGGATGATGTGTCCATGTGTGACCATATCCTACATATTTTAACTAATCACTGATTAGTTAGGGTGAGTTTTTATGCCATGTATGTCTGGTGCCTATTCATCCTAGAGTATTTACATGTTCGCTACATTAAAAGATTTCAAGTAAGCCCTTTCGAGGTGACATCATGCTCATGTCACCAATGTCACGTGGTATCATTTGAATGGTGATATGTGTAACTCATATTTAGCCCAATAGGCCACCGGAAAATGTTGAAAATGTATGTCACATGTCCTAAGGTCTGACATCATGATTATGTCATCTCAAAGCAATAAAATACTCCCACGTGTCTTACAATATAAAGAGAGAAAGGGTCTCAAGCCTTTGATTTTATGTTTATTTTCTTTATTATAATTTAAAGCGTTGTAGCCTTTTAATCGATGCAACACATCTCCTCTTTCAACATTCCCTTACCCTACATCATCCTGGGCCTTCACTTCTGCACTGCACCTTGCTCTTCCAGGGAGGGTCTCCTTGGGTGAGTTGTCTCGTGGGGACCTCTATTGGCCAATGATATATGATTTTGTTGGCTTTGTTTCCAGCCATGTTCACCCAAATATATGCCATCTCAAGTGATTTTTTTATGTGTAACTTCTAACCATCTCGAAAAACTCCCACTAGGATTGCACCAAAGTGAGATGCTCTACCTACCAATAAGAATTACTTTTGTCACTGCACTATAATCCACATCTACCCAGAACCTTGGTTTAGCATCTCTTCCAACAATCACAGTCACATTTGGAAAAGCCGACAAACTTGCACCAATTTTCACCCTTCTTTCAACTTCACCGGAAACTTTGTCTTTGGGATACTTGACTTTGACTAGAAAGAACTTGTGATGCAGGAGACATTTTTTGAACTTCTATATACCAATAAAAATCTCTTTCAAATATTTATCCATTTAAGTGGGTTCTAACTACATTTGATGTGATATATAATACTAGAAATTGCTCCAAAATTTCTACACGTTCTCCATGTTTTCCTTTAACATGCTTTGAGTTGATTTTCATTCTTATTGTAACTATCTCTACTTTTGTCTTCATCTTCTATACCTTTTCCATCAATGACAACAAATTTCTAACATTCTCCCCTTTGGCATTGATGGCAACACCATAATCAAATAAAAAAAAACACTATAAAAACAAAAGAAATGTGTACTTCCTATCTATCATTTTTCTTCTTCTTTTTCGGATGATGCTCCTCCTTTGGATGATTCTCCCCCTATGATTCACTTCTCCTTTATGTACTACTACTCTGGTGTACTTGTACAAGTGTACTTCTCCTTTTGAGGTGTTTCCTCTAACCCATGTAGTTTGTTTAAGGTACTTTCCTTTTTGTTTGAGGTTCTTAGCTTATCCTTTTATTTGATCACCAATACTTCTAATCCTTTGACATCAATGGAAAAGAAACTATTGTACTCCCATGCAACCTTTCTCCCCCTTTCAATAATCTCCTACTATTTTTCTGATCCTATGGACCTAGCAGTTGCATCTTGATATGTTGAATTCTTTTTGGTTTACTTTATTCCTCTTAAGGAGCTATCTAGTGGAGAGAGTCAAGAGGAACTACTTTGAATCACCACCTTAAATACTCAAATTGATGTCTTGGGAGATATGTGGTGAGTGTATTAGCTACCTAAACTTTTGTAGATACATATTCCAACTTGACAATCTGATGTGCAACTTTCTCTCTAAAGAAATAGTACTTGATGGGAATATGCTTTGTCTTTGAGTGAAAAACAAGGTTCTTTGACATGTTCATGGCACTTGTATTAGCATATATGATAGCAATAGGTTAATCATAAAACACTAGTACATCTAGTAAAGCTTGCCTTAGCCATAAGAGTTGACTGCAACAAGAAGTTGCTACTATATATTCTACTTCAATAGTAGAGAGAGATATTGAAGCTTTCTTCTTTCTCAACCATGAAACAAGACATTCTTCAAGAAATAAAGTTCCAACACTAGTGCTCTTTCAATCATCTACATCACCTACCCAATCAACATCAGTGAAGACTTTTAGTGAAAAATATTTACCTAATGTGGGGTACCAAAGTTGACTGTCCATTACGGCTCTAAGGTATCTAAGAATCCTCTTGGTTCTCAGAAGATGGCTTTGTCTAAGATCAGCTTGAAATTTTCCAACAATACCAAGTGCCTACATGATGTCTGGTGTTGAGGTTTTCAAATATAAGAGGATACCACTAATATATATGTATAAAGTTTGATCAACTTCTGGTGATTCATCAGTCTTGGTAAGCTTACATCGAGCAACCACTAGTGTTCTCACCAAAGAAAATTCCTCCATACCAAATTTCTTTAAAACATCCTTGAGATACTTGTTTTGTGAGATAAAAACTCCTTTTGAATTTTACGTAGTCTTGCAAACCAATGAAACAAGATATTTCTCCAAGGATAGACATCTCAAATTCAACCTTCATATCAGTGGAAAACTAACATGTTAGTTGATGTAAATCACTGGAAAACATAATATCATGAACATAGAAAATCACTACTAACAGTTTTCCATCATTAGCTTTCACATATAAATTACTATCAACTACATATCTTTTGGAACCACACTTGAGAAATTAATTGTCCAACTTTTAATATCAAGCCCTTAGAGCTTGGTTGAGACCATGGAAGGCCATCTTCATATTTCAAAAATAATCAAGTTGACCTGATAGTTGAAAACCATCTAGCTTATAAATGTAAACTTCTTCTTGTAACTCTCCATTTAGAATAAAGATTTGGCATTCATCTGATGTATGTTGAATTTATTAAAACAAGAAAATGTCCAAAAAATTATAATAGCCTCCAATCGAGAAACCAGAGAAAACATTTAAACAAAATCCATTCATTCAAATTTTTCATATCCTTTTCATACTAATCTTTCCTTGTTTCTAACCACTTCACCATTCTCATTAAGTTTTTCTTGAAGACCAATTTCATGACCATGAAATTCTTGTTTGTTGATCTAGGAAAAAACTCATGAGTCTAATTTTTATTGATCTGGATCAAGCTCTTCATGCATATATTTTAACCAATTATTATCCCGGTTACCCTAAGAAACATCCTTTAGTTCCCTCATTGATCACAAGGCTACATGTGCTTGAGTATGGGAATTTAGTAATCTTCTTCTTGTCTACACACTTGTGTTTAAATGACCAACAATTTGGTTAGTTGAGGTGTTTTTTCAGATAACTTGTAGGATCTTTGGCTTGAGAACTGATGGGTTCTTCAGCGTCTTCATCTTAAAGTGGCTGATCAAAACTTTCATCATTTTTTACTGGACCATTAGAGTTGTTATTTATTTAGTGTTTTCCGTTAGATTTGATGTGCTCATCCATTTTTACATCAATGTAGTTAACTATCCTATTTGTATTTTTTTTGTAGCATCTATGGCCTTTTCTATTATGAGAGTATCTAAGAAACATTCCTTCATCATCCCTTGCATCAAACTTACCAACATTTTTATCGTTTCTTTTAATATAACACTTACTTCCAAACACTCTGAAATTCTTGATTGTTGTAGGTCTGCCATACCAAATCTCATATGGATTTTTGTCACTGTTTGGACTAAAGTGAACTTTTTTTAGAATCACCACTGCTATGTGATTGGCTTTAACCAAAAATATCTACTGAAACTTTTTTTCTTCCATCATAGCTTTGGCTAACTACTGAACTAGTCTATTGGCCCTCTCTGCTACACCATTATTCTATGGAGTTTCCGCTATGGTAAACTACCTTTTCGTGCCATGTTGTTTGCAAAATTTATCTAATTATTTTGAAGTAAACTCAACTCCATTATTAGACCTTACACTCTTGATTTTAGAGTCAGTCTCATTTTTAGCCACGGATTTGAAGTCCTTAAATCAAAGGCTTCATATTTTTCTCTTAGGAATGCAACCCACATCATCCTACTGAAATCTTCAATAATGAGCATGACATATGATTTACTTGTGTGTGTTTTAGTTCTTGAAGGACCACGTATGTCCATATGAACTAGTTGTAATGGCTTTGATGATGAGCTCTCCTTGGAATTTAAATCTACTTGAAGTTGCTTTCCCAACTAACAAGACTTGCGTATAGTATTTTCATGCTTTGAAATCTTTGGGATAGCTTTGACAACATTCCTATTTCCCAATCTGACTATCTGATCAAAATTTAGATGTCCAAGTCTTTTATGCCACAACCAACTTTCATCAATATTTAACAAGAAGTACCTCTCTTTCTTATCTTTCAGTACATATACATTGTTGTTTGTTCTTATAGATTCAATAAGAACTTCTATAGTGTCTGTAGACTTGATTTGATAATTTTTAACTTCGAGAGACACATCATGGCCTTGGTCACACATTTGATACACACTAAGTTATGCTTCAACCCAGCAACATATAACACATTATTGGCTTTATCTCTTCCATTAGCTAGGTTTCCAACTCCTTTACTAGCAATATTACTACGTCCATTATTTCCAAAGGTGACATTACCTTTCTCAATTGGATGCCATGATAAGAACTTACTTTTCTCTCCTAACATTTGCTTGGAATATTACAATGCTGAGCATATAAAACAATGTAAAACAATATTACAATGCTCTGGATTTTTTTTTTCTTTCCAGACCTTGAGCTCTTGGCATATTGCTCAATAAATGGATCAAGCCTTTTATTCTTAAGTCTATGCCAAGAATTATAATAGTTATAGCATTGAATCATATTATTCAAAGAAGAAAATGAATTTTTGTATCTGGGTCTCCACATCTTCTATCTAATTCGATGATTTTTTGGCTGATAATTTCTTCTCCTTAGTTTGTGTTTCTTGTATGTTAAATTCACTATAAAATTTACTTCATTATACCCATAATTGGTGCATGTAAAACAATATCCTAGAAAAAATCCTTCATTCCTAGAAGAAAATCGATTTCTAGAGATTTTCTAGGATATCCTTTGTGTATTTTTATTTTCCTCTCTAGCATTGTTTGTTTTTTGCTTGTTGAAATTCCGCCTATTTCATTGTTGTTTTTTTTGAATCATGTTTTATATTGGAATGCACAATTCTTCTATCTCTTTGTGGCTACGTTGACCCATCTTTTTCTTATGTGTTGTCACCATTTTTGGTTTCTTATACAAAAGTAATCAACTTCTTTCCCTTCACATCAATTACTAAGGTAGACGCATCCTCAAATCCAAGACCAATTCTATTACTTGAGACCTTTAGAGAATCAAGGATTTCATTCAAAGTTTCAGTTGACTTTCCAAATTTTTATTACAACTTCGCTGGGTCTTTTCCTTATCTAACTCTTTCCTTAGTGAGACAATTTCTCCCTAAAATATTTCACAAGCTTTATTCTTCTCAGTAAGTTGTTGAGTTAAAGTCTCTTGAATATTATTACCTTCTTCAATTGGCAGAAGTAGAGGTTCAATAGATTCATCTTTGTCCTTGATAAGCAATTCTTTCTTCGATTTATTTTTCCTCCTAAGCCTTTCAATATCTTCAATAAAATTGACCAACACTCCTTCTAAGTCAACCTCAACATATTCACCATCAGAATTAATAGCTTCTATTTCCATATTGTCTATGACCATGAGTGTAGATTCCTTTGGACCTTCATCATCTTTGTCCTCATTTGAACCTTGGCTTCCTTCACTTTCATAAGAGATGGCATCTTGGGGGTAGAATCTCTTTATGTTAGACTTATTTCTTTCATTTTTAACTTTTCTAAACCTCTCTCTAGGATCATATTCCTTCTCCATGTTTTCAAGACAGATGGAAGAATAGTGATCAACTTAGCTAAAATTAAGGAATCTAAAAGATAGCTTACCTTTGTACTCGTCTAAGCCTCTCTTGAGTTTCCTCGTGAACTTGGCTTATTATTCATCTGATTCACAACATGAATCATCATGTTGTTCCTTGGGATTCTTATTTGCTAAAGGTTAACTCCTTTGTTGTATGTTTTCCATTAGAAATTTTAATCTCATAAGAAGTGAGAGTACCAAGTAGTTGATCCAAGGTAAGTAATTTCAATGCTTTCATATCATCAATGGCTGACATCTTGGGGTTAAATCTATCATGGAGAGATCTCAACACCCTTTGAACTATAACAAGCTCTTATAATTTCTCCTTAATACCTCTTATAGTATTTACAACCTCATCAACTCTTAAAAAGTACTGTGTAATATCTTAATCATCATCAATCTTCAAAGAAATAAATTACATTGTAAAACCTTGAATTTTATCTTTCTTTAACTTGTTGTCTCCTTCATAGTAGTTTCTCATCTTATCACAAATATATTTTGATGTTGAGCAGTCCATACCCTTAACTAGTTCTTATTGAAGTAAGCTAGCTAGTAGCGCATTCACAGCGTTAACATTGTATGTAAAATCCATATTATTCTATTTAGTCACCATTGTTGGAGGCTTTTGATGTTCTTCTTCCACTGCATCACATAAATCAACTTCGAGTGATTAATATAAGTCTTCATCCTTACTTTCCAAAACACGTTTTGTTCCATTGAACATAGGTGTCCTATCGGAGAATCTTCCTTCCTGGTTTTCCATGCTCCTTGATTGTTCTCCTAGTTGTTAAATTGATCTTAAGTATCCTGGATTACTTTGATACCAATTGTTATAAATTAGGACAATACTGAGAGGGGGTTGAATCAGTGTTGTAGGAATTTTACAACTTTCTTTTACTTGCAAAATATATTAGGACACCAATGAATACTTTAACAATTAATTCATATGAACATGGTAAGAATAAAAATAAGTAACATAAAGAGAACATATAATTTCTTCAAACTTTCATCAAATTACTTCACAAGGAAAGCTACTACTTATTGTTACAAAGATATTTGGTTAGAACCACAAGCAAAAAACTACTTCTTAATTTATCAACCACAACTGAAAGGAGATGCAACCCCTAATTTTATTAGCTACAAATGAAAGGATATCTAACCCTTAACATTTACCAACAACTATTTGAAGGAGCTACAACACCTTCTTTGCAAGCTACTACTTTTTGACCTTAATGAGTCATCTTTCATACCATTTTCATACTCAAATCATGAAGCCAACTTCCTTACATAAGCAAATAAATTTGTCTCTTCAATCACTCACCATACACACCATCAAAACACCTTTAAAAATATCTTATCACTAAACAAATCACCAAACACATCAGCACCTTCTATCCACGAGTCTCACCAACATACATCAACACACAAATTCAATTCCTCTTTTAAAGAACTTGGCCTAATACTTTTAGTCATTCAACTTTAATTAAGATGTACATAATGCTCACATTTGGAATATGCTTTGTTATTTTCCAGATGGAGAGACTTCGATGTCTAATTGGTTTTGTTAATTCTTAGGTGTATCCATTAACTCTTGAGTTATCTCCTTATGATATTCAAGCTTTTGATTTTTAGAGTTTCTATTACTCACAATGCTATTGTGTTGCCTATGATGAATCATGAATCTGTGAAAGAATTTGGTATTATTCTCACCTTATTTAAGCCATTGTATTATTTACTTTTGTTTTACATAAAATATTTTCCTACCTAATATTCTTTTCCAATTCTAATTGAGTAATATATTCTTGATGGTTTAATTCTTCCATGCTCCCTTAATGATAACTTGTTGTAGTGATTCCATCTATTTTTTAAGCTCTTATTTCCATCATGAATGTTGTTGAATTATTTGATAATCCACTCCTTTATATTCATTTTGAGATACCTTAGTATGTTTTAGAAGAATTACATAACGTTTACATTAAATATTTTCAATTATTTCCACCAAGACTCATTGTTGCTCAGGAAAGAGGGATGCCTTAACTAGAAGGATTCAAATCTGAATGGTTTGTGTTTCGAACTACCTTTCCGATCTAGTAAAAATCTAATCATCCATTGGCCTAACCAATTACATTGTAGAAGAAATTATTCAGAGTTGATTCCTATCAAGAAAATAGATTTAGAGTTAAGGAATTAGGTCCATAAATATTAGTGATAAACAAAACTCTCACAAAATCTCATAAGTGAAATCTAGCCATAATAGTTTTGGGTGAGGTGAAAAATTTAGGAAGATAAATTTAAGAAGGATTCTAGAAGATCATTATGCCCCCTGAGGCCCCTTAAGTATCATTTTCTAGTGACTAACTATTTTTTCATTCTACTTTGGACATTATTTCCATTGATTCTACAAAACACTTAGTTTCTTGTAGAATCAAGATATCTAGAGTTTCTTGCACGATTTTGTTTTTGAGGAGTATTTTTTTCTCTTACCATTGAGACCGCCTATATTCCAACAAATCAATTTCATTGGTAACTATGACGAAAGAGTTAATAGGTCTCCATAATCAACATTACCCTGCTTATATTAGTTAGCATCTCATGTGTTTTCTATATGAATTGTTTATTAATTTTTCTAGCCTTATTCCTGTCTTCCTTTTGTAGGCTTTGTTTCCTCTTGTTTATACTGGTTTTGAGCTGAATGGAAGAAGAAAAAGGAGGAGAAGAAAAGTTACCTTGTGCTTGTTGATCAGCATTACCCTGCTTGTATTAACTAGATATTGTCCCATTTCTTGTATGAGTTGTTAATTAATTTTTCTGCCCTTTTTGTTGTCTTCCTTTGCAAGCTTGGGTTTCTCTTGTTTATATTACTTTTTAGCCAAAGAGAGGAAGGACGTGGAGAACAAATATTACCTTGTTATTATTTTTTAACAAATTTTTGAGATTTCATATAAGATTTCATAATGATTTGGAATTCCTCTTCAGGGATATCTGCTATATCTTTAGTCTTCCATTCTAATGGCAGTGTTTGTAAATACAGATATTGTAAATATGTTTCCTCAATATCCTCTAATTCTAAGTAGTTTTTCTTATTCTCGACTATTTCCATATATTAAATGTGGTTTTCATAATCCATTTTTTCTAAATTGTTTTCGAAACAACTAGATTTCTCTTTTTATGGAAATGGGTTCACATTTGTCCTTGCTTTTTTTTCCCTCCCTTATGCATGATCTTAATATAGGTTTTGAAGAATGGTATACCTATTATCTTCTTTATTTCCCTCTATCAATAAGTCGCTTGTACATATTTTTGAAATAATCGTTCTATTTGTAATTCTAACAAAACATTCTTGATATGTTTCTTGTGTTTCTTGCATGGGTTGTTTAGTCAAATTAGATGGACATGTTATAAAGACACAGGCATATTCATGGAATTTCCTCTAGAAAAAGAGGATCTATTTATAATCTACGGGTCTTTCCCAGATGTTGTCATGATAGATTATTTTGAATACTTCCCATGATTTGCTTCAATAGATCCATGTATACACAAATGTGAGGTATAGTGGACCTCCCTTGTGGATTTTATAAGTAAAATAAATGAACCTATTGCATTTCATATACCCTATAGAATATTCTAATCCTAGAATCCCCATGGAAAAAATTAGATCTGAATTGAAAAAGATTCTATGTTAAAACTTTATTATCTAGATTTAATCGGTCTACCTAGGATTTCATATAGATTCTAGCTCAGTTTAGGACGTATGACCCTCCTTGAAATATTCTAACTCTATCTTCCACATTATTAGAAATGACTATAAAATATCACTTGAAACCTATATTCAACAATATTTTACCTTCAAAAGGCCAACTTTTTTCGATCCAGCTAATAATGATTCTTTCTAAGTGCTAGATTCCCAAAAGATTGAAGATCAGTGCATCGTCTTTCATGTATTGAAATTTCTCCCCTATTTTTTCCAAATGATTTCAAACTAAGGGATTTTTGTTGTTTGTGGAAAGAAATATCTCAATTTATTTACTACATTAAGAAGCATTCCATTTGCAACATTCAAAGTTTTTAATATTTTACAAGTAGTAGTAGAACTTGTTGACGGTGCTAGACCTGCCAACTTTCAAGGGATCTCCCCAGTATGAAGTCCCAACTAGACCTCACACTGTTTGGTGTAGGAGTCCCATCTAGTATGATGGCCCAATTGCCATTATCTTAAAGATATGCCTTAGCTCATGTTTTTCAGCACGTGAGAGTGGTATACATAGTCTTAAAATGGAGAGGCTGGTGTGCCTGGTGAGTGCTTAGTGTAACTTCAGTCTAAGCTTTTTGCTGTAGAGGGAGAGGGTGAGAGTGAGTCTCAAGTCGAAAGGGAATAGTCCCCACTCCATTAGAGATGCATAACATAGTAGGACATGTGTAGCTTCCAGTGGAGTAGTCCAAACAAATGCGGTAGTCACAAACACAAAGTGAACAGATGTCACGTACAACACCCAGTGGAATAGTCCACACGATTGCAACGATTGTTATAACAAGTTTATAAGAATGAATCTATCGAGTGTCCAGCGGAATAGTCCACATAGGCAAGATAGGAATAACAGTTGATACAACACATTTCCAACAACATATGCACCAAAACAATTGAAATAGTTAAACGATCTTATTACAGGTTAAAGAAACATGCATTACAAGCGTCTGAAGAATAGTCTTACAAACAAATACAATACATGTGGAAACATGTTGGCCCGTTAACAGGCCTTTGAATTAAGTGAAATTTCCAAGACACATCTATTCACCATACATCACTAACTTGGATACCGGGTCATTGGATCCACTGCTCGCTCCTCAAAGAAAAGACTACAGACTCTCAAGGCTATATGGGAGGAGCCAAGGAAAAAATTCCTTTGCATGTACAAATGAGGGGTATATATAGCCAAGGGTGAAACTGATCCTTCTGACTATTCAACTTCCCTCATGACTATTCGACTTACATGACTCATTGACTTCATTCGTGGATCTCTTGGACTTCCCCATTACATTACATTGATTACACATTTATGACCCAAAGTAGTGATGTGGCTGAGGTGACTCATGACAAAACTCGACATGACACTTCTCGTTTGCACATGTTGGTTGCGTTGTTCATGTTGAGCTGCTATGTTGTTGAGTGAGTGTGCCCATGATGTACCATAGCTTCACCTCTACCTGGAAAAGTGCATAGTGTCTTCAATGGTCTTGGTGTTCTCTTGATGGTCCATTCATGTGCGCGTGTATCCTTCGCTTGCTACTTGGTATGCTTCGTGTGTTCTTCCAATCATGAGAAAATATTCTAGCATGTGCTCCTTGCTCATATTGTCCGTCAATGTGCCATGTATCATCCATGTACCTGTTTTTGTAAACACTCATGATGAGGTGACATCAGATCTATAAATCCCCTAGTCTACCATGATGCATTGTCTTTCATTTTCGTGTTCAAGTGATCAGGACAGAGGACAAGGCTCTGAAACAGCGTAGAGCACATGTTAGGCTGGGATGCTAGGCTTCAGGACATTGTCAAGAAAAACTGGATAGAGGTCATTGAGAGGCTGAGTTGAGTAATCTGACACAATAGTGACATCTGCGGGATCTTTCTCACCTAGGAGGCTGAACTGTGCAATTTCTTAGGGGACGGCAGTGCATGAAGCAGGAGGCACTGGCAGTGAAAACTACATAAAGTTTCAAAGGAGGCTGAGAGCAGGCCACGGGTACTTGCTGGCTAAAAATACACAGAGTTGGGAGGCAGCCATGAAGGACATGTATGTGTCAGGAAGATGGTGGTCTACCTAATAAAACTGTGAAATTTTCAGGACGAGTGTCAAGTCGACTGACACGGGGACTGACTAACAAAATTGTGTAATTTTTAGAGACAATGCAATGACAGGCAGCGGGTGCCTGTCCCTCTTTTCTATTCAATTTATTCAGTCAGTGTAGGTAGGCAATGTGAAAACTTCTAAGCAATTTTTAGGAGCACTGAAGTCCAATGTCACTTCTCGGTCAAATTCTTCGGTTAACCAGCGGGAGACTTGACAGATAGGCTTGCGGGAAGCACATACTAATACAGCTTCTTGGGCAACTTCTGCTTTATTTTGGGTGACAGTCAGCCAGACTGACTCTAGAATTGTGCCATACATACTACTTAGAAGGAAGCCTCAAGCTCTGCATAGTTCTGGGCAATAATTTTTGGTCACTAAGGGCTGAGACTATGTAATGCAACTCAGTGGAGGTCTAGTTGATGGAGGGTAGTCCGGTCAACAAAATTTCAGAAAAATGGTTGTGTGTGAGTGAGTCAACTTGTGTATACATGATCTTGTGAACACACACTCAACATGAGTCGACGATGAGATACCTCAAACCACAAGACAACATATGCTCAGTGTGACTGACTACAAGACTATTTAATGGTGAAAGTGACAAGTAAGACACTTTGGATAGACCTTCAGATGACCATGACGACACTTGCACACTAGTGCTTACAACATGTGTATGAGTGTGATAGGTGCTTACATAGTCGAAACAACTCATGCACAGGAAGAAAAACCTTCGTTATCACCAAAACAGAGTTGCAAGCATGACATGGTAATCAACATGTCGAAGATGACAATTGGCCAAACAAGTGAAAGGGAAGCAAGACATGTAGAGGAAACACATGAAATGACTTTTTTTCATTTTCACACATGCATGTTATTTAAGGAAGGATGATGTCACAATGACAAGCAGTCCTACAAACTCAACTAATAGGTGTACTTCCAAAAGTGTTCTTTATTTCCATACTTACCCTCGAGATGATCATGCATCCAATAGAGTTTGCATGTGCTCTTGATATTTTTCCATCACTTAGTCTCTTGGTCCTTCTCCTCAACTCCTTGGGAGTGATCTCAGCATGTCACATTTTCTTTTTGTCACTGAGAGGGACATCATCATTGCTTCAGCGGGTAGTGACTGTTGCTAGGATGATGCCCTGGGAGGCCCATCTACATAGTTTCTGCATGCAAGACTGACAAGATAACTTGGACAACACTATGGAGTTTTGAGGCACAGGAAACTAATGCAGGATGGGGGTCCTGGGAGCACACCTCTGTGAAGTTGTTGATGGTGTTGGATGCACCAACATGTAAGGGGATCTCCCCTGTAAGAAGTCTCAATTAGACCTTAGACTGTTTGGTGTAGAAGTCCTAATAGTGGGTCGTATGGTAATGCCTTGACCGTGATTTCGCATAGAGGCAAGTAAGATAGCTTTGCTCGTAGCAAGGGTGTGACAACTGTAGTGAGTCAAGGAAGGTTCATGAGAGGTTCTAACACATTGAGGGTGAGGTCAGTGTGCCCCTTGGAAACTTGTAATAGTATGCGTCTTAGAATGGAACACATGAGCGAAGATGCATCAAAAGACATAAATCAATTTAGCAAGAAATCCAAAGTGATGGTTAAACCAAAAACACATTTCAAAAAGATTCATACATAATTATACAGAATAGTCCATACATGCATGCGTAAGCAAACCAATACATATATCATTTACAGTAAACCAGATAGCATAGAATACAATACAACATATGCATGAAACATGCTGGCTCTTGTTATATTAAGAAGTGTAAGTTCCATTCATACAATACATCCATGTCCAACCACTAGCTTCAATAGTGGAACATTATAGCCACAACCGCCTTCTCCTCCAAAGAGATGTACTAGCTCTGTGCAGTGCAGAAGCCAAGGCTCATTACAATACTTTCCAAGCTTTCTCTAAGATACTCCTATCGACGCTTGCTGACCATAAGCCTTTACAATGAGTTGTGAGGTTCTATTTATAGAAAAGGGTGGGGTGACCCTTGAAATTCCCCTTTGTGACAGTTCATCTACCCTCATGACCCTTCATCTACTCTATGATTGTTACATCCAACTATTGACACTTGAGCTTCCACTTGACACGACGTTACATTACAATGCACATGTCCTCATGTGAGACAAAATGGCTTGAGCAAGCCATGCAAGACATCACTGACACTTAGTCCATTGTGGTGAGACCAACTCTTTGACATGCTTGTGATGGTGAAAATGGTAAGCTGATGCCAACCTTGGTCGTCCATGATGGTGTGGATGCATCCCATGGTGATATCTTGTTGAAGCAGACTCTTACCTCCATTGCATCTGGGTGCATTGGTGTGGCTCCTTCATCCAACTCATCTGCCAGCATGTGCATGGTATTCTTGGTGCAAAAGAACCAGAAACAAACTGATGCATAGTGTCTGTGCTGATCTTCCAGTGTGTAATGTTGGTCGTGTGCAACAACTATCAACTACATGCTTAGCTCCAGTCCAACTTTCTTCTTGTATTTTCCTTGGTGAGCGTGCTAAATGGGTTGGATCGCATGCGTGCACACAATGACATGCATGCTGTTAAATCCTTTGCATGCGATGAACAACAATGATGACCATGTATGCTCAGTGCCAGCTGCTAGGATGGATCTATAACTTGTATGGGCGCAATTTCATCAGTGAGTGCATGTTGCGTCTCTTTTTGTTCCTGTTCCTACTTCAACTTATCGCTTGTCTGTGCAAATCATGCTCTCCCTTGAGTTGTTGCTTCAGCACATGCAAATCCTTCTTTGTTCCATTCTCTATCTTCATGCTATCACACTGTCACCTCATAGCCTAAGTCTTCCAAGTTGCTTTCATCATCAGTGGATCTACTTGAGCTTGCAACTTTATTCCGACTTTGTGTTGTCAACAACCTTCCTCTTACATTTGTTGCATCTGGTATGCTGCCTTCAGCTGTTGTTTGTGATGCTACTCGACGTGATGCTGCTACCGTCATACCTTGATGTCCTTGTCTACAAACAACCTGATGTCTTTGTGAGTAGAAAAGCTCATAGACACTTGATCAACTACATCCCCAAGTGTGCTCTGTGTGATGTCCTCGATTCTACTCTCCCGAAAACCATTATACTTGTACTGTTGAGAGCCAGATCAACACCTTCTATACCTACGGATATGGCAACACTCATGGCAAGAAATCTGTCAGCCGAAAACCAAAATGAACTTTATAACTTACTTAAAACATACCTATGTGATTGATCATGAAGGTTATGCAATTTCTAGTGGGAGGTCAGGAGACTGACTACCAAGACTACACAAGGCATAGCGTGGGCTACTGGGAGACTGACTAACTACTCAAACTATGAAATGCACAATCCATTTTGGCTATTGACTGCTAGAATTGCACAATGTGCAATCTCAACAGGCAATGGTTGCAGGCTCATTGACTGCATTGTGCAATTTTCTGGGCCAGTAGTCACTTTCCCTCAGAATTGCACAATGCAAGACTGGAGGACAATCACGGGGAAGTGTTACACTAAAAAATGTCACCATGGCTATTTACAGTTAGTATGGCTCTATCAACAGTCATGCTATCCTCTTAGGCAAGTCTTATGCCTCTGCTCTCCATGTCAAACTCCAAAAAGAGAGAAAGTCATTATAAATGTATTTATCTCTGGGTACGCAGGTTCTCTCAACCTTACCTGCGGGTACGCACCCAATGTTCACAAAAGCTGCGTACTTGTACGCTCTGTATGTAAAGGGGCGGGTGTGTCCCCCTGTAAAGGTCAAAATGCGCAAGTTTCATCTTTAAAAAGTTACTTGTGGTCATTTCTAGAGCATTCTAGAAGGTTGTTCGACGTGTATTGAGCGCCTCCAGATGGTTCATGTACCCCTACCAAAGAGGAACTTATCCCATCAATAAGGGAGCTATCCCATCCAAAGATGGGATTATCCCATTGATGGTGGACCTAATTAACTTCCTCTTGAGCACTATAAATACAGGCATTGGGCCAGAAGGAGGGGAGGTTGAAAGCTAAACATTTCTAAGGGTAGATGCTGTAGGAATTAGGACTCCCATTTAGAAGCTTGTGAAGAGAGATTGTCATCTTTGCTTGTTCTATTTTGGAAGTGGGTGAGCTTTGTCAAAGTAAAGGAGAACTCTTGATGGACCCTGGGAGGGACTTGCACAACACCAAGGCTCAGGTTGTAATTGTTCCTTTTGTTTCCTATTAATGCAAATGAGTCCATTCTTCTCAATAACTTGTTATTTATGAGTTGTTTCATGTACTCCTTGGTCTATGTGTTAAATATGTTTTATTTTATGAGATTATCAAGTGCTATTTAATCGTTTGATTGTTAGTGAATGCAGGTTTCAAAGTGAAGGAGGAGCTCATCCGGATCAGCGAGGCTGGACTGCTACAACAGCGTTGGACTACAGGTAGGATCTAAACACTTGATTTCTTATATAGTAAATGCATGTTTAGAGAAGGATTTCTCTTATTTGTCTTGTTTGTCACTAGAGAGTCTTAGGCTCCTAGGGAGGTTGATTTGTGTTCGCACTATCGACTCTTTCCGCCTGACAAAATGGCGACTCCACTGGGGAATCCATTGATGTGAGAGTCTTTTCCTTTGTATGCAACTTTGATCTGAGAAAAGTCATTTATTTTCTGGTTTTTGGCTCTGTGACTTTGTATTTGGGTGCGTTAGCTTAGGGTTAGATTGAATTTAGTTTTTCTTGGTTTTTTCAATAGGACGCACCCTCTGAGTATTGCACAGTGCGTACTTGTACGCACTGTTGCTGTGTGCACAGAGCGGGCCCGCACCTGGCTTAACCGGTTGCCTGCGTCCCCTGCTAAAAATTAAGAAATTTCCATCTTTTGCATTTTTTCTCTTAGATTTTGCTTTTTATTAGTTTTTACTGCCCAGATCCATTAGTCTCTTGTCAAAGATCTTCACCTTAACTTGTTTCGATAGCATTGAGTGTTTTAGTGGATTTCATAGAAGTTTAAGCCCTAGGGTTTGATTTTTGAGTAGGTCTTGTAGTGACTTTGGCGGTAGAAGTTGTCAAGCCTTAGATCTCTCTGGTTTTGTCAGCCTTCTTAGAAGTCGGACCTGTCATAAAGTCTACCTGTGAGAGCAACTTACCTTTGAGTTGTCTCTTTGGCAAATTTCGAAGTGCTTGTTGATTGAGTATTGAATTCCATTTTATAAAAAGAACAAAAAGATTTGAGTTTTGTTTTGACTGGTCTTTTGATTCTGCATTAGCTGGTCCTTGACTTGATTGTGGTCAAGTAAAACAACCTAGAATCATCCTTGTAGGCTTTTGCCTCGTTAGGTTTGCTTAGAGTAAATTTCTTTTTGATTTGCTTGTGAGTCAAGTTTTCATAGATTTTATAGATTTTGAGATCGATTTTCGTTACAATAGATTTACATGCTTTACTAAATAAGAGAAAATACAAAAATATCTCCTTTGAAAGTTTTGTTTCAAGTAGCTTTGAGTGATTTTGAGAGAAAAAGAATTTTTTCGTGCACGTAAGGAGTGGTCATGTTTGTATGCTTGGAAAGATAAAGAGAATTATTTCTTTGATTGTCTTTAATAAGAAAGTTGTTTTCTATAAAATTTGCATTTCTCAACTCTCTTAGTTAGGAATTTCATTGAAAGAGAAAAGTAGCGTAAATCATCCTAGGTGCATTTTTGTAGTGGTTTGAGTCGAGTCTACACACCATTGGTTTCACTTCCGCTACCTTTTGTCTTTAAGAAAAACCATAAAATTAACACTTAAAGTAAAATCAACGTAGTAACTTTTATTTACTAGGGCTCTGAAACACCAATTTAGATCAGGCTAGTGTCTTGGAGTAGGAGAGTAATTAACTCTCCAAGACAACAAAACCAAACAAGTAGCTTATCTTGTGATAGAATAAATCCAATTGTCTCATTTGTACTCTGGGAAAGCTCCTCTTAAAGGAGAAGCACGAGCTCGTGTCCGAACCAGTGAGGGGATCAATCCTCCCTCGTTGGGAACGACGCCAGACACGCACGTATTACAAACGGTAAACCACGGATTAACCATTGTCGAGGAGCCAGGGGTCACTTGTCGGTAAACCTTGGATTATTGTCAAGGAACCGGCAAGGGGATTGAGCTTGATACTCTGCCCTTGCGTGCTGTCGGAGTGTAGACTATTCCCCCAGGTGCATTTGTTGCGGTTGGTAACCTTAGTGACCATTATCTTTAGGATTCTACCGAGGTGATGGTGGAGGGAAGATCCCACTGTACCTGGAGCAGACGTCGGCTAGACTCACTTGGATTTTCCGGGGGGTTCACTTCACTCGAGACGGTTAAAGTGGAGGAACTTGTGCTGGTCTATTCATTAAGCAGGTTGTCGGGGTAACTGTTCCACCCGCCACTTCTGTACTGAATCCGGCGATGTTGGGTTTCATCTCCAACTAGCGTTTTTGGTCTGGAAGGCTACTGTTTGTGCTTGGTTTGACGCCCTAGATTCTTTAGGCGTGTGATTCAAATTTTTTTGGTTCTTTAGCGACTTTAGGTGGTTTGATTTGAGATTTTACTTTGTTTTCGTGTGTAGTAGTTAAAAGTTTTTAGCTGTGGCGGAATTACCGAGACAGTCCCGTAGACTTCGGGGCAAGTCACCTGAGATTGTTACTGGAACTAATTTGTTGAGGAAACTCCGTAGATCACGGGGTGGATCTCCTGAAGATGTCCCGGGTCAGTACGAAGGATTGAAGGTCCTTGTAACTCCTCCTAGTGACAGTAAAGTAGGATCACCTGAAGAAGGAGAATCTTCCATGGTAGTCCATCCAGATTACCAAAGTCTAGAGACAGGTTATAATCCCGAAGCTGTTACAGTTTCTGAGCTTGCTGGTAGTTTTTCATCTACTAGTGATATAGGCGAAGAACCTGAAATATCTGAGCCTGTTACTCCGACTTCTAGTGTTCCAGATTCACCAAGAATAGAACGAGTTATCACCGAAAATCTTCCTACTAGTTTGATTGCTATTGAAGAACTTGCTCCAAAGGAAGAAATAGGCGTCTCTAACCTTGAAGATCAACTTACTATTGATCGAAGGGAGCGTGAATCTATCTTTTACAGTCCTCCTAGAAGTACTACTTGGTACCTTTCGTTAACTAATTATTTGGACAACTCAGGGATAGGTTTTTCTCCACCTCGTACTCCTTTTCCACCAGGAGGTATTTATACTCCTGTAAATATGTCTGGTCAGTCGTCTGTGTTTACTCAAACTCCTGAATCTTTCTTACACAGCGGTCCTTCTGTTCCCACTGGGTATTAGTCGCTTTCTGGTACCTTTGCGGGGGCATCTCCTCAACCTGTCGATCATGGGTTATTAGCTGGAAACAATGGTAATAGACCATTGGGTGTAGGGGACATTTACATGATGTCAGGATCAGTTCCCGTTTCTCAACCTCAAGGTGGCCAATTACCGCCTGGGGGGCAGCCTTAATTAACGCCTGGATGGCAACCTCAAGGTACACAAATTGTGTCTGGGGGGCAACCTCAAGGCCAGTATGTACCTATGGTACAATACATGCCTCAAGGTCAACCCCAGCCTCAATATGTACCCCAGGGTCAACCTCATTATCAATATCAACCTCAAGGGTATCAACCTCAAGGTCAAGGTCAACCCCAGTATCAGTATTTACCCCAAGGTTATCAACCTCAAGGTCAATACTCGAGTCAAGGTTATCAACCACCTCAGGGTCAATCTTATGTTCAAGGTCCGGGAAATGTACCTTTCAATTATCAACCCTACCCTCAACCTGGTTACGGATCTCAGTATCCTCAACCTGTTACGGGTCAATACCCCGGAATGATAGTGTGGGATCCATCCCAAGGTCAACAGGTGTTGCAGCCAAGTATACAGTTGTTACCTCAAGCTGGACAACCCGTAGTTTCTGGTTCACCCCAGCAACAGCAACCTGTCCAGTCAAATGTTCAAACTTCTATAACTTCGGTAGTTACTCAGCCGCCAATTGCACCTAGTACTCCATCTCAAACGGCTGCTGCAACTACCGCTACATCTGCCGCACTTACTTCTGGAGTATCGACAGCTCCGGTTTCTACTGTCTCTGCAACTACTCCTCAGGTATCTTTACCGTTGTCTGGATCTACGATTCAAACCACGGTCCAGATGCCTATAGGTCAGCCTGGTATAAGTACGGTTGTCACTACTCAACCTCAATTTGTTCAACAACCGTACCAGGGACAGTACCAACAAGGGCAAGCTGTCCAACAGCCGGTTTACCAGTATCAACTGTATCCTGGGTACACTTATCAACAACCTCAACAACCCCAGTACGGTCCGGTTAATCCTGGTTTTCCAGGAGGATATAATACCCCTAATGCGATTCATGTTCCTAGTTATCCCAAATATCCTCCTCCTGGGACTGGTCTTGTGACCCAGAGTTTTAGAGATCCTAACCGGCAATTACCGTTTATCGCAACTTTGGATTTACCAGATTTGACGCACCTAACGAATGATCCAATTCAATATCTTCAGTTCTGGCCGCCAATGCCAAATAAGTTGCCCAGCGATATACCCAAGTTCGAAGGTAAGCCTGGAGAGGACCCATCGAATCATGTGATGACTTACCACCTCTGGTGTGCTTCAAATTCTATCTCGGATGATTCGATCCGCTTACGTCTTTTCCAGCGTACACTCATTGGTCTCGTGGCCAAGTGGTACATTGAGTTACCATGGGCCTCTTTTTACAATTTTAGCCAGTTAGCCACCTCGTTCTTAACTCAATTTCAGTTGCCGGTCAGATACGATAACGGCATGGAGTTATTAACTTCACTAAAACAATCAACGTCCACGTATATTTCTGATCACATTCATGAGTGGAGATGTCGAAGGAGGTTAGTGAAAGTTTTTATTCCGGACCAAATCTTAGCTGAATGGTTTGTTAAATCATTATTACCGAAGATTACTGAAGATGTAGCTAAGGCCGGAGTAGTTACTGAGGAGCAAGTCATTGCTCAGGCGCAGTACCTTGACTTAGTTTATACTCAGTCGGGTACGTTGCACGAGAAGATCCCAGATCTTCCAAAATCGAATCAAATCGCTGCTGCTCCTTCGGGATCTCATGCCACTGATCGTATGATTGGTACGGTGAACACAAAGAGTAAGAAGAAGTCTTCCAAGAGTTCTACTACTCCTATAATCACCTTGCCTGATTCCCCGACAGGAGAGTCTTCTCCTGAACTTTCCGCCGATATTCACGCTGTAGAGTCATCTACGGCCAAATCAAAAAACGGTGGAAAGAAGAAAGGGAAGAAGAAGGCTAAAGCAGACAAGGCTCCGAAGGAGAAAACAGAAAAGTCGGAAACCAATGACGAAAAGCGCAAACCTCGATATCCTTGTCTTATTTGTGAAGAAGATCATTTTACAAGAGATTGCCCTCATCGGGCCGAGGTTGTGAAAATAGTCAAAGGTTCTCCCACTCCTGCTGTGTTGAAAGATCCATTTCCAAAGCAGGAGAGTAAGATGATAGGTTCTTCCTCGACTGCCAGTGAAGAACCCATTTTGATGATGTCTCATGTGAGGATTGCGACTCGGTCGCAAGGTTATGGTAGTAAGAATCCTGTTGATGGTAAGGAAGCAGAATCTTCTCATTCTAATCCATCAACCTTAGCTCCTGGTTCCGATCCACTACAGATCGAAAAACCTAACCCGGACTTAGTAATCAAACCGCCTGCTAAGGGTGTACTTCGACGGTCTGCTTTCAATCCACATGCGAGAGCGGCCCAGAATTACAACATTGTTGAGGACTTAGTTGTTTCACCCTCAGCAATGTCGGCTTTAGAAGTGCTGCAATCATGCCCAGCACAATGGAAATTACTTTTGTCGGCTATCGGAGCTGTTGATGTTCAGGACTCGAATCTGATAATCTTCGATCTAGAAAATAGTACACCGCATCTACCCCATCAAATGGCTTTCCAAATTCCAGTGATAGTCAAAAACAGGCCTATTCATCGGACTGTGATTGATAAGGGAGCTTCTACATGTATTATGTCTATTCAATGTTGGAGATCGCTTGGTTCTCCTTCGCTGAACCAATCCCCGACCATCCTTAAGGCCTTTGATGGCCGTGGGTTCCGTCCATTTGGTATTCTACAGGAATTGCCTATAGGGGTAGAAGGTAAAACCGTTAGTCTGGATGTGGAGGTGGTTGATGCCCCTCTAGACTACAACCTTCTTTTGGGTCGAAGTTGGTCATATGCTATGACAGCGGTTGTTTCATCGGTCTTCAGAATAATAAAGTTTCCACATAATAGTAAGATCGTGACAATTGATTAGCTGACATACTTTTCATCCGACCCAGCCTCTTTAGAGAGTATCCAGCATGTCGGTAAGACGACAATCCCTTATAGGGACGGTGGCGTAGGTTTAGTTAAAGATTCCGGTTTACTGGGAACTTTTCCTTTCCCTCCAATCAACGCAGACCCTTCATTTGCATCAATTCATATGATTACATCAGGCACCATTATTTACGATGATCCTTGGATTGTCCCATCTGAATCTGAGATAGACTCATTCGGTGATGCTATGCCTTTGAGTCCATATGAAATTGCTTATGAAGCCGTCATGTCTTTTACCGACTCGCGTTCAACCCAAATCGACCAAATGAATGTGGTCAGTGAAGAGTCACTTTTCACATCAACCTTAGAATGGATAGCATTTCCCGAAGTCGTGTCATCTGACGAGCAACTTCGCGAAATCCTAAGTGTAGACGATCTACCATGGGAAGATCTTTATCATAGATCTTCGTTTTTACCTAAGGATGATGCTTTTGAAAACGATTTTTCATCTATCTTTACCACCGAATATGTCAAAGACGCTCAGAATCCAACGAAACATCCTGATTCAGAGTTAAATTTAGGGAATATTTCTCGCACTATTCCCATTCACATTTCAGTGAAGCCCGGAATTGAGGAAAACATTCATATAGGCGCCTCATGTACAGAAGATGAAATTCAAACTTACAAGGCCCTATTCCAAGAATTCCACGATGTGTTTGCCTGGTCTTACGAGGAAATGCCAGGAATCGACCCTGCCATTGTTGTTCATGAAATAAAGACCTACCCGGATGCTAAACCCGTCCGGCAACGGTTGCGTCAGATTCACCCTCGGAAAGCGACTACGATTAAAGCAGAAGTCGAGAAGCTGTTGAAAGCAGGTTTCATTTATCCGATCCCGTTAACGGGTTGGGTATCGAATATTGTTCCGGTTAACAAGAAACAAGGAACAATAAGAATCTGTATCGATTATAGGAATATAAATCGAGCTTGTCCAAAAGACAACTATCCAACACCTTATATCGATCAAATAATTGATGATTGTGCCGGAAGTGAAATGTTTTCCTCTATGGATGGTTTTTCGGGCTATAATCAAATCAATATTCTACCTGCCGATCAACCAAAAATGGCATTCATTTGTCCATGGGTGACATTTGCTTACTGCAAATTACCTTTTGGGCTTAAGAATGCCGGAGCCACTTTTCAACGGGCGATGTCTTATGCATTTCATGACATCAAGCACATTGTGCAACTGTACCTCGATGATTTGCCTGCTCATTCTTTACATCGAGCTGATCACCTTGTCCACTTACGAGCAATCTTTATGAGGTGTAGGCATTATCGAATTCGGTTGAATCCACACAAGTGTGTTTTCTGTATAGAAGCGGGTCGATTGCTGGGATTTGTTGTTTCAAAAGCCGACATTTGCGTCGATCCCTCGAAGGTCGAAGCCATCATCAAATTGCCTCCTCCTTCGAGTTTGTGCCAACTCCAAAGTTTGCAAGGGAAGGCAAACTTTTTACACCAATTCATTCCAAACTACGCCGAGGTCACTAAGGGTTTTACACGGTTGTTGAAACAGAACGCTCAATTCTTTTGGGACAAGATTGCCCAACAATCTTTTGATACACTTAAACATGCATTGACCCATGCACCGTTGTTGCATCCTCCCAACTACAACCAGGACTACTTCTTATACCTCGCAGCTTCGCATTCCACTATTGGAATGGTGTTAGTCCAAGAAGATGAATTCGGAACGGAACATGTGATATATTATCTTAGTAGGACGTTAAACCCCACTGAGCTAAAATATTCGCATGTGGAGAAATTGGCCCTGGCAGCCGTTCAAGCTGTCCAGTGTTTTCGTCACTACATTCTTCTTCGTAAAACTACAGTTATTTCGGATTACAACCCTATGATTTATATTTTGACAAAACAACTGCTAGGGGGCAAGTACTCTAAATGGATCGTTATCCTGCAAGAGTTCGACTTGGAGTTTGAGAAGTCCAAGTCTAAGAAATCCTTAGTTTTTGCGGAATTGATGTGTGATTTCCCGCGCGCTGACACAGAGACTGTGGCAGAGGAGTCCATTGTGGACGAATCTTTGTTTCTTATCAGTACTTTAGATCCATGGTACGGGGATATAATCATCTATCTCCAAACCCAAACCTTTCGGCCTGAAGCTTCAAAGTCAGAACGTCGAAAAATTCGGTTTCAATCCCAGCAATACAAGATTATTGGAGATACACTTTACCGCCGGGGGGCAGACTTAGTTTTTCGACATTGTTTAACTCACGAAGAGGCTGAGAGGGTTTTGAATGATTGTCACTCTGGAGCATGTGGCGGTCATATGTCTGGGTATGCCACAGCTCAGAAGGTGTTGCGCACTGGCTATTTCTAGCCGTCCATGTTTAAGGATTGTATCATTGCGGTCCCGAAGTGCCACAACTGTCAAGTGTTTGATCACAAGATGCACGCACCACCTGCTCCTCTCCACCCTATAATTGCCATTGGTCCTTTCGCCAAATGGGGTATCGATTTTATTACTTGTAACCCTCACTCGGCCGGGGGGCATGCGTATATCATCCTCGCGGTTGATTATTTTACTAAATGGGCCGAGGCGATGCCTACATTCGACGCAAGCGGAAAAACAACTGCAGTTTTCATATTCAATCATATTATAACTAGGTTTGGTGTCCCACAAGCAATCATCACTGACCATGGGAGCCATTTTCGAAACATCATGATGACTGAGCTTACAAGCCAGCTTGGTTTGCGCCACGATAGCTCTACTCCTTATTATCCGCAAGCCAACGGTTTGGTTGAGTCTATCAACAAAGTTCTGGTTATCATGATCCAACGAACCATTGGTATTCATCGGTCAAATTGGCACAACATGTTATTTTCAGCGCTATGGGCATACCGAACTTCAGTGAAAACTTCAACAGGGTTCACTCCTTTCCAGCTAGTTTATGGCTTGGAAGCGGTGTTACCCATTGAATGTGAAATCCCATCACTTCAAATGGCTGTCGAATTACTCCCAGCTACTTCCGAAGAGGAGAAACGTTTATTATACTTAGCTCAGTTAGATGAGACTCGACGTAACGCTGCATTGGCAATCGCGACTCACGCAAAGCGAATGAAAGCTCAGTATGATAGAAATGTGACCCCTCAAAGTTTTTCGGAGGGAGACCTAGTGCTATTATATGATCAAGCTAATGATAAGCTAGGTGTTGGAAAATTCGTTCCTATGTGGCATGGACCCTACATTGTAAAGCGAAAGCTAGCAAAAGGGGCCTATGAGCTGGTAGATTTTGATGGGGACTCTTTGGGTAAACCCAGAAATGGACATTACCTTAAGAGGTATTATGCTTAAATGGTGGGTATGGAGAATTGTTAGTTAGGTTAGGTTTTCTTTCTAGCTAGTATGTTTGTTAGTTTAGATAGTGTGCCTAGTTTAGAGAGTGTGTTTTTAGTCGTTATTCTAGCTTATCTTGGTTTTACTCTTGATATTGCAGTTGTCGATGCCTCTCCAAACATACATTGGATTTGTTGATGGTGCTTGTCGTAGTACACGGAATATCTCTTCCGCAGCTTGGGTTATCTATTCGCCCTCTGACGAGTTAGTTCCTATGCATGGGGTAAGCCTCGGTCAAACGACGAACAACATTGCAGAATACAGTGCAGTCGTTGAATTATTGTCTGAATCTATTACATTTGGAATTCGACGTTTGATAGTGAGGTTAGATTCTGAACTCGTTGTATTACAGCTTAATAGAGTATATGCCATTAGAAATCCTGTGTTATTAAGGTTGTTTTTGAGAGTGCGTCTCTTGGAACGTGAATTTGATTACATTGAATATCAGCATATTCCAAGGTCTTTAAATACATTAGCAGATGCAATTGCTTCTCGAATGTTGGACAGACATTTGCGATAATCATACAAGTAAATTTAAAAACATTTCATCACATATGTTAAACAAGATAAGCCGGTAATAATGATATATATATATAAGTAGGAGTGTGTCAAAAAATATACATCGTCTTCGATCATAGGTTGAAAAACACCTTATGATCGGCAAAATGATAAGTACAAAAAACCAAAAATGACATATGTGTCTACAAAGTGACTAGCCAATCACTGGTGGTGCTCTCTATGCGAGACCACTACCAGCGCTACCCTACACAGGAACCCTCTGATAGGTCCTGGGACTGCAACCACATAGCGCTGAAGTCGAATAGGAATGTCATCTATGGTGGTCTCTGGTATATCTGCCGTTAGACGCTCTAGATCCCGTTCCAGCTCGACTAAGGCCTCTGCGGCCGTATCCTGTGGGGAGGGCGCTGGTACAGCTGGTACTCTCCTCTCAAAAGCCCAGAGGTTGGCTGGACGCCGTGGACCTACATCTGCATTTTGAAAATTTGTGCTGTCAGTTTTGAGACGATATAAAAAACAAAAAAAATAGATAACTTAAAACTTGTGAAAAATAAAGTACCTCTGTCATCCCATTGTTCTCCCGGTGGAAGAACCATGTCCGGATCACCTCGAAAATCTACTCCGGCATACGGAAAGTCCTGGATCGCAAAAACCTGGTCCTCTAACCAGTGAAAATAACCAGCAGGGAATCGAACAACTGCCGCGCCCTCGTCAGGATGCCGGGCCATCACCGTAACCCATCGTATCAGCTTTGGCTCCCGAGGTCCCAAGATATCAACAGTGAGATGCTGAGGGATCAGCGTCGGAACTCTCTCTAAGGCAAAGCTCACAACTAGAGGCCCATATCCAAAGGTCTTCAGTTGTCTGTTCTTTTCCCTAGTCAGTTGGGCCTTCATATTGGCCGACACAACATCGCACCAGTTGAAGATGGTGCCTCGGAAACAGTCAATCGCCATCCGCATTTGGGACCCAGTGGCAATATGTAAAGCGGCTGCACCGCAAATTTTGGTAACCGTGAAAGCTATAACCTTGAGTTCATGCCGAGAGATGTATTTGATTTCTACGCCTTTCGCATGGTTTTGATTGGGTATGCACCAATCTGCCCGGAGACTAGCAAGGGATTGGCCACCCGGCCTGGTCCCGGCTAGATTGAGTTGCTCGCCCCAATTTGGCAAGCCAGTGAGAAAGTATATGTCAGAGGGCTCTATCTTGAGCTGGTGCCCTCCGATGTAAAAGCATTGCTCATGAATGTTCCATCTCTCAACCAGCCACTCCAAGAATCTCACCTGAGCCCTCATGCCAGGTATGGCCCAGTATTTATATAGTCCGCATGCTTTTAGGGCATCAATGGAAGGTTGATGATTGATTGCGGCTAAATCAACGTCCTCGTGCTCTCTTTCTCTCCAATCCAACATGGTGAGTGCCCTACACACCAAGAAATGAAGGTTAGAATTAATTTGGGAAAATTCAAATGGTTATTTTTGGGGTTTGGGGTTTCAAATTCCGCCCTTCGCGGGGGATGCACCCCGCGTTTAGGACACAGAGCGCCGGGACACAGCTGGCCTAAAGGTGGGCTGCGTACCCCGACCTTTTTCCTGTGTAGGAAAAGGTCGGGGGACGCAGGTCACCCTTAGGGCACCTGCGTACCCCGCAGAGCGGTTTTTAAAACCTAAAACCCCCCAAAAACCAAAACTAAACCTAAAAAAAAAATTTAATCGGATGAAACTGAAGAGGAGGATGTTGTAAAATACCTGGAAGAGACGGCGTTCAATTCTGACGGTCGGATTCTCCGCAATGACCACAGGAAGTTTCTTGCCAAAAGCCCTTTTCTCAACCTCAACAGTAAAATGGTAAAAATGACATGGTAAAAAGTCTTTTTATAGGTTTTTTGGATGAATGAATGCTAGGTTTGTTTATTTTTCACCATGAAAGGATATTTTTCAATGTATTTTTGCCTATCTTAAACAGGTATGAGTAATGTGTCGTTTTTGTGCAGGACAAAGGGATTTAGGGGGAAAATTGTCATTTTTCACGAACCAAAATATCAGAGTCATCTTTTAAGCCCTTTTCTGACTCCTAAAAAATGAAAAGATTGCCGAGCGTTTCTTTTACACTCATTAAAACGGAATTAAAAGACGGTCCCCTTATAGCCCTTTTCTGACCGTAAAAACAAGAAAAGATTGCCGGGTTTTTGTCGTTTCAAACTCGATACTGGAAATAAAACGACGTGTCCTTGATTGCTTTTTACTTTTCAGGTCAGTGGCACTAATTATGAAAGTACTCCTTGGTCGCAAGATCAAGTGGTTCTCCCAGGTATTATTTTATACTTTTTCGGGCTTGGGGGACACAAATTTACGAAAAAGTTCAACCTGGAGTCTTCTTAAGTTTTTCAGACTCTCTAAAATTGAAAAACGCCGAGTTTCTCCTATACTGGGCTCGTTAAAATTTCACAATAAAGGACCTGTTCAATTACAAACAGGAACGAACCACTCCTTCCTAGGGTTCGAATCAAAACTAGGTTGGACTCATCCGAAGGATGAGCTTATAATCAAGCATATGTTATCCTCCTCAAGCTTGTTAAAAATAAAGAGGTACTTGCCAGAAATGGTGGGGGAAAAGAGAGAGGAATGAGCCTATTTGTTATCCTTTGTCTCAGAAGAAAACTTATTACCACTCTTGAACACGACACTTTTCATTCACCTGGGTTGGGAAATTCTTTACCTCACAGTTGATCAAACCACATTGAAAGTCTTCAGCCGGGTTCCGGGGATTAACTTTGAGTCGTTTATCACCAAGCCATCTGTTGTGTCGTTATGTGTTCAAGAGGTCTGCAAGCAAAACTTTCATCTGCAAAATACTTGTCATCCATTTGACCATCCCTGAGTCAGTCCTTACAACAACATTTCTTCAACTTGAACAATGATTTCGTGTTGTGGGCTTGCCTGCAACGGGTCGTTTTCTATCGACATCAGCACATTATCTAGAGAGATGACTTAGAAATCGTCAGTACCTTGAAGTCTGCATGCATCAATGGCAGGTTTCTCGCCTTTGACGTTAGTTTACATCATTGACTTTCGATCGAAGGATTCCGTGAAATGTTTGACATCAACTCATTCATTCACATCTCATGGATTGTACTGGGTACTTTGAGAACCATTGACATTACTGGTGGCCTCTGTCGCACTTGTTAGTAGTTTACATCATCGACTGGTAATCAAGTGGTTTCTACCATGTTCGACATCAACTCATTTATTCGCATGGCTAGAATCGTACCAATTCGGGAAGTAGAAATGAAGACCCTGGATCTAGTTTCCACCATCCAGGCTGCGAGGAGTTTTGTATTCATTATCTAAGTAGACTAATCATAAATAGATGGCTGCGCCCATACTGTGTCTACAAAAGTCTATGATTATGATGTATTGCAAGATCATTCCTGTATCAGAGTAGTTAGTCTGTTAATTAAAGTTTTGATCTGAGTATGGGAATGCCTACCTCAGTGATGATATAATCTTATACATGTATTTTGTGTTGAAAATTGCAGGTTCTGACCAGGCTCTCCACGAGATAATCCTTGAAATGATAAAGTGCTTCACCCTTCCTAGATAAAACAAAACCCTAATCTACTATAGGCTTCGCACTTTAGGGGGCAATCTGTTACACTAAAAAATGTCACCATGGCTATTTACAGTTAGTATGGCTCTATCAACAGTCATGCTATCCTCTTAGGCAAGTCTTATGCCTCTGCTCTCCATGTCAAACTCCAAAAAGAGAGAAAGTCTTTATAAATGTATTTATCTCTGGGTACGCAGGTTCTCTCAACCTTACCTGCGGGTACGCACCCAATGTTCACAAAAGCTGCGTACTTGTACGCTCGTTATGTAAAGGGGCAGGTGCGTTCCCCTGTAAAGGTCAAAATGCGCAAGTTTCATCTTTAAAAAGTTACTTGTGGTCATTTCTAGAGCATTCTAGAAGGTTGTTCGACGTGTATTGAGCGCCTCCAGATGGTTCATGTACCCCTACCAAAGAGGAACTTATCCCATCAATAAGGGAGCTATCCCATCCAAAGAGGGGATTATCCCATTGATGGTGGACCTAATTAACTTCCTCTTGAGCACTATAAATACAGGCATTGGGCCAGAAGGAGGGGAGGTTGAAAGCTAAACATTTCTAAGGGTAGATGCTGCAGGAATTAGGACTCCCATTTAGAAGCTTGTGAGGAGAGATTGTCATCTTTGCTTGTTCTATTTTGGAAGTGGGTGAGCTTTGTCAAAGTAAAGGAGAACTCTTGATGGACCCTCGGAGGGATTTGCACAACACCAAGGCTCAGGTTGTAATTGTTCCTTTTGTTTCCTATTAATGCAAATGAGTCCATTCTTCTCAATACCTTGTTATTTATGAGTTGTTTCATGTACTCCTTGGTCTATGTGTTAAATATGTTTTATTTTATGAGATTATCAAGTGCTATTTAATCGTTTGATTGTTAGTGAATGCAGGTTTCAAAGTGAAGGAGGAGCTCATCCGGATCAGCGAGGCTGGACTGCTACAACAGCGTTGGACTACAGGTAGGATCTAAACACTTGATTTCTTATATAGTAAATGCATGTTTAGAGAAGGATTGCTCTTATTTGTCTTGTTTGTCACTAGAGAGTCTTAGGCTCCTAGGGAGGTTGATTTGTGTCCGCACTATCGACTCTTTCCGCCTGACAGGAAGAAATGTGCATTTGGTTAGAGGAGGGCAGACCCTTCCCTCTCAAGATTATGAAATGTTGTCTTGGTGAGGCAGAGTTCGGGCCAAGGTTGCCCAGACTCACCGACGGGGAACTGAAAGAAAATGTGAATGAAAATGCATGGCGATATTGAGTGTAAGCATAAGTGAATGATCATGCATGAAAATGGTGAATGAAAGATTCATAAAGTGGAACAACATGCATGTGAGTGAGGCAAGTCACCAAATCAACAACCATTCATGAAAAAAAGCTTCATGCATATGACAACACTTAGATGTTAATGAAAACTGAAACAGTGCTACTACAAGTTAGTATGTACCGAAATGACAGTAAGCACTCACTAAAGTCAATTAGAAAGCTTTCATACAAAGCGAAACACAAAAAGCCCCAGAAATTCAATATAAGATATGGAAAGTGGGCTTACCCCAAAACAACTAACTGGAATGTGCCTACAGCTCCTAGATGCGATATGGGATGTCAAAGCTACAAGGTTGATGTGAGGAATGATCTCTGTAGTGTCTGGTTGATTAGTTTTGATAAAATTGAAGTTGTGACATGCATGCCATAAATCTAGGGAAAGCGACACTTGGTGTGAGGTTTCTGAAATGATCCTTTCATGTAACCTCTAATTCCCAAAAATAGATCCCTAAAACAAGGGATGCCTTTGCATTGTACCTTGGGAGAAGTAGCTCATGTATGCAAGTCTATTTTTCTTGGTCCCGGTGGGAATCAGTCAACTCAGTTGCACATGCAAGAGGCTGCTCGACTGCTTGGAGAAAATGTGAATTTATGGCTAGGAGGTGGGCTGGCTACTCAGAAGATTTGTGGAATTTTTGGTTAGTGCAGCTGAATGTTGCCTATATTTATGCAAATTCTGGTTTGAGTGGCCCAACTGAGAAGGATTATGTAATTTTCTAGGTGAAACTTTCTCAACAAAATTGTGCAATTATGGGGCCCAGCAGGGTTCCAGTCAGGATTGCGCAATTTCTGGAGGCAAGGTTGGTTGCCCTCTAAATTTGTGAAAATTCTTGAAGGAGCTACTTAGTCCACTACTAGACCAAGTCTGGATGAATGGCCTGTGAGGGTAATGCATCAAGGTTTGATAGACAGGCTCTCTTTCTGCAAGAAAATCATTGGAGCTTATGTATTTGATGAAAAAAGACATGTTACTATGAAGTTTTGTAGGGAGGCTCCAAAACGAAGCTAAGGAAAAATTTTGGAGGGTGGTTGTAGCCGCTACAATGATAGTTTATGAATGCAGGGCAATTGCAATGCTGTATGCATTTTTGGAGAGTAGTGTTGGATGCTTGACTAATTTGTGCATTTCTCGGGAGTAGTGTTAGCTGCGGTCTTTGCACACTGTGGGGTTTTAGCACACAAGGGAGGAATCTTGATGGTTGTAGAAGAAAAGTGCAAGTTCTGGGAGGCTGGATGAGGCTGTGCTTCTTGGGAAATTGGCTAAGTGTGTCATCAATGAAACATATGTAAACATTGATAAGACTTGACTATGATCACACACCAACACTTAGTGATATAATCGTAGCCCATCCACAATGTATAAACATACTTTGCTTTATGCAGCAACCTTCATGAAAAGAGTGTGCGGAGTGAGTGTGAAACATATCTATGTGATGATAACAACTCATGCATGCATGCTTTCCCTTGAAGAAAAGCAACATCCTCTTTGCATGACAAAAAAAACTCCTATGCCCAAAGAAGACACATGCTGCATAAAGATGAGAACATGGACAACTCTTAAGATCAACAAGGGGAGCTTGAAATGATTAGCTTATCAACAAGCGACCAAGGATCATCAATCACAAGTCCAAGGTAGGCTCTAAAATTTGCATGCTAGAAATTTTTGTTTGGGTGGTTATCTACAACATTGGAGATGTGCTATTAGAACTCCAACTATTTATATGGACCTTGTTTCACGAAAAGCGAGTCTAACCCTTCCAAAATTATTGTTTGATTCTTTGATCGTGATGGCTTGTGTGCTAGCTTGTGTGAAGGATGTATTCCCTACCATTCTCTTGATCGTTCAGCACACATTCCAAGCTAATTCAACCTAGTTGTTTCGATTGGCGATGAGGGGTATATTGATGCACAAGTAATATGACTATCAAGGTTTAATTTTCATCCTTTGTGTTGCTCCGCTACCAACAGGGATGGACAGTACCCCGGTGGAGTCACACAGGAACACAAGCATTGCTCCAATGCGAGCGAGCCTAGTCAGTATCCTAGTAGAGTTACTTACATCACCTCTCTATGTAGGAAGCCTTTCTCTTCTTTCACCTTATTTATTTTTTCAAAATTTTCACATTTTGATGAACTGCACATAGGCACTTATTTATTTCAGAGGTGGAAGAGGTATCCCGACTTATTGATAGAAAAAGTGGTTGTTACTTCAAAGAAGTAAGTTATATATGCCTCTAACATAATTGTTAAGGTTTCCGCCCTCACCTTACTCTACTTGACTAAGATGACAAGGGTTAACCCAAAAGAACCAATTAGAGTAGGAAGTACTAGTTAACATTGCAAGCATTGTGTTTTCACCAAGTCTTGCTCTGAATAGAAAATATTTTCCATCAATGCTTCATTGATTGGAGACAGAAAAATATTCTAAAGAGAGAGAACAACAGATAGCCATATGTTGATATTTGTACAAGTACTCTTAAATTTTCCTGTCTTATCTCGAGAGCCAAACACAGTTTCATGTAAGGCTAACCTACAAACACGAGAAAGTGAAGAAAGAAAAAGCCAAGGAGCATAATTAAAGCAAAAGTGCACAAGTAAGAAAAGTAAGCAAACAAGAAAACCAAACCAGGTAAGTAAGAAAACAAGCATGCGAACCAGGAGGTAAAGAAGGGCAAGAAAGAAAACACTACTCCTACTCCTAAGCTGAACAGTGCATGGGCCTACTCATGTGAAGTGATATTTCCAATGCACCCATCAGCACATTCGATAGCCCTTTCTACTGAAGGCATGCAGAATATGCATGTAAAATTTTGAAAAAGAAATATTAATCAATGAAGACCAACATGCTCTGAGTTTTAAAACATCTACAGAAAAGAAAAGAGTGAATGCACAAGACAAATATTTTGCAGACTTAACATGGTGTTGTGACACACTGCATGAGATGGTAAGCATGCACACTCTCTTTATTGTGATGGAAAAGTAAACATGAGAAGGAGAGACAACTTATGCCTTGCAAGTGTGCTTTTTGTGTATGATTCGTCTAAATCATGAGTGATGGGACCATGTGATTTAGGTGGAGGAACAAAAATTTGTGTATTGGATTGATCTTCAATGAATAAATATGAGTGATGAGGAGCCTTGGGTGTTTCGAAAATTTTCTGATCAGAAGTGGAACTAACCTCAGGATAGCGAGGGCCTGACATAACCATCATCTTAGGCTAAAGTGCCTCGATAGCCTGCGGGGTTTCCACTTCATCAATAGATAGATTTTCGAAGACCAGTGGCTTAGGAAGATTAATAGTGAGTGAATCAACATACGATCCAATGAAGAAGTATATATATCATGACAACTATGATCTAAAAATTTGGGATGTTCATCGGAATCCTCATGATCTAATGAATCAAGCAGATGGGTTGATGAGAAACAATGAAGTTCACCCTCTTTTTTTTTAAAAATGACACATGACAGATGAGATAGATTTTCAGAGGAATATGTGTCCTCTCCATGATATAATGATAGGCTAACATCTGGTGTTTCCTGTGAATGATCGGTGGTAGAAACATTCACAGATGAGTTTTCATAGGGAAAATTAAAAGTGACAGAATCACAAGAGATGTCAAGATAGATTCAATGATGCACGGATGGAAGGGAGTCATCCTTCACCATGGGTTCTTCTTCATATTCCCACACACACTCATCATGAATGATAGCGCAGGTTGGTTTCACAACACAAACTCCATCGAAAACTTGATCCTAATTCAAAACAAGTGTGGAGTTTGTAACAAAAGAACACAAGACAATACAATCTAGAGGATTAGGAAAATACAGGGATGGAGATTGAGGTAACAAGTTCATATGACAACCAGCAAGTTTTTAAGCCAAGTCTGCACAAACATTGAGAGCAGTTGGGGTGGGAGGATGTGATAGTTCAGCAAATGTGTGCACACCTTCTCCCACCTCGCACTGTGGAGCTAGAGTTGTTTGATGAGAAGAGGATGGACAGTCACTTGCGACAACGACCTCATCCTTATTAGGCTTGGTAGCTATAACACCGAGGTATGCTAGGAGGGGTTCTAATGATTCCAAGAATTATGGATTTTCAGAGATGTAAAGAATATAGTTACATCTTCCATCGAGGAATTTCCAATCAATTTCATCTTGAGGAAATCGATACGCAAGATTACAAAAGCGTGTGTGAAATTTCTCAATGGATTCATCACGTGCTTTCTGTAATTCGATAATTTATTTATTGAGTGCTTTACAATCAAAATTATGGAAAGAACAGTCTACCTCTACAATCAACTGAGTGAGAGAGTGAGTAGAGTTATCGGGTAGCATGGCACACCATAGCCACGTTTGCCCTGAAAGCGTGTATATGAACAACAAGCATGCCATGTAATCTTTGTGGATTTTATACTTGTGACATTTAACTATTAAAGCGATTATGTGTTCAAGCCAGGCTGTTCCACCTTGACCTTCATATGTGTGTTGTGACAAGGAATTCCAGAGCTCCTGTGATATTTCAAAGTTGTTTCCATAATGCATACACTTTGGAGGAAGAATTTTGTGGTTATTCATGATAATTATGTGAAGATTCAACACAGATGTGAGGGATTAGCTTGTCATCTAGCCCTCCTACTAGTGCTAGAAATATTGATGGTGTTGGACCTGCCAACATTCAGGGGATCTCCATGGTATGAAGCCTCGACTAGATATCACACCGTTTTGTGTAGGAGTCCCATCCAGTATGACGACCCGATTTTCATTATCTTAAAGATATGCCTTAGCTCTTGTTTGTCAGCACATGAGAGTGTCATACTTAGTCTTCAAAGGATGAGGTTCATGTGCATGGTGAGTGCTTAGTGTAACTTGTGTCTAAGTTCTTTCACTGCAGAGGGATAGCGTGAGAGTGATTCTCAAGTCGAATCGAAATAGTCCCAACTCTGTTAGAGACACATAACACAACAGGACATGCACATCTTCCGAACGAGTAGTCCACGTGGATGTTGTAATCACCAACACAAAGTGAACAAACGGCACATACAACACCCGACAGAATAGTCCACACAACTATAACGGTAATTATAACAAGTTTACAAGAATAAATTTGTTGAGTATCCGGTAGAATAGTCCACACAGGTGAGACAACATTAACAACTGATACAACACATTTGCAACAGCATATGCACTAAAACAACCGAAATAGTTGAACTATCTTAATACAGGTTAAAGAAACATAAATTACAAGCATCCAAATAATATTCTTAAAAATGAATACAATACATGTCTGAAAACGTGTTGGCCTATTAACAAGCTTTTGAATTAAGTGAAAGTTCCAAGACACATCCGTACACCCTACATCACTAACCTTGATAGTGGGGAATTGGAGCCACTACTCGCTCCTCAAAGAAAAGACTACAGACTCTTAAGGCTATGTGGGAGGAGAAAAGTTGAAAAGTCCTTTGCATGTACAAATGAGGGGTATATATAGCCAAGGGTGAGACCGATCCTTGTGACTATTCCACTTCTGTCATGATTGTTCAACATACATGACTCTTCGACTTACATGACTCTTTGACTTCATTCGCGGGCCTATTGGGTTTCCATGTCACATTACATTGACTACAAAGTTATGAACCAAAGTAGTGATGTGGCCTAGGTGACTCATGACACAACTCGACATGACACTATTTGTATTCACGTGCTTGCTATGTTGTTCATGTCGAGTTGTTGTGCTACTGAGTGATGAGTGTGTCTGTGATGTACCATAGCTTCACCTTCGCATGTAAAAGTGTGTGGAGTCTTCAATGGTCTTGTTTTTTGCTTGATTGTTCAGGCATGTGCACTTATCTCCTTCACTTGTTACTTGGAATGTTTCATGCGTTCGTCCAACCATGAGAAAATATTCTAGCATGTGCTCCTTGTTCATCCCGTTTGTCATCACGCCATGTCTCATCCATGTACCTGTTTCTGGAATCACTCATGAAGAAATGACATCAAACATGAAAATCCCCTAGTCTACCATGATTCATTGTCTTTCATTTCCAAGTGCAAGTGATCCGAAGAGAGCACCAAGCTCTGAAACAACACAGATGACATGTTAGGCCAGGTTGTGAGGCTCCTAGACACTATCAGGAAAAAGTACATAGAGTTCACTAAGAGGCTGGGTTGAGCAGTCTAGGATAGTAGCGACATCTGCAGGATCTGGCTCAGCTAGGAGGTAGAACTACACAATTTTTTTGGGGAAGGAAGTGTAGCAACAACAGGCACTAATAGTGAAAACTTTGTAGATTTTCAAAGGAGGCCGGGAGCGGGCTGTGGGAGTTTGCTGGCCAAAATTGCCTAGAGCTGGGAGGAAATCATGTATCACATGTCTATGCATTTTTTGGGTTGAGCACATTGTCAGGCAGCTGGTGGACTAGCCAGGAAAGATGTGTAATTTTTAGGAGGAGTGGTAGGTCTGCTAGTAGGGGGACTAACCGATAAAATTGCACAATTTCTAGAGACAGTGTAGTGACAGGCAGTGGGTGTATGTCCCTCTTGTGTGCACAATTTATTTAGTCGGTGTATGTAGGTAGGCTCACAATTTTTTTGTAATTTTTGCGAGGATTGAAGCCCGGGGTCAGTGCCCAGTCGAATTCTCTGGTTGACTAGTAGGAGGCTTGATGGATAGTCTTGTGGGAAGTGCAGACTAAGATAGCTTCTTGGGAAACTTTTGCAATTTTTTGGGTGAAATTCAGCTACGTTGATTCCATAATTGTGTAGCATAGACTGCCTAGAGGGCAGCCTCAAGCTCTGTTCAGTTCTGATCAATAATGCTTGGTCACTAAGGGATGAGACTCCATAGTGCAGCTCAGTGGAGGTCTCACCGATGGAGGGTGGTCGGGTCGACAAAATTTTGGAAAAATGGCTAAGTGTGTGAGCGAGTAAACTCATGTATACATGACCTTTCAGACAAACACTCAACATGAATCGACAACAAGACACCTCAAAGCATAAGACAACTTATGCTCGGTGTGACTGACAATGGGACTACCTAATGGTGAAAGCAATGAGTACGACACTTCAGATAGACCTTCAAACGACCATGACGACACTTCTATTATAATTCTTACAACATGTTTATGAGTGTGACGGATTCTTACATAGTCAAAACAACTCATGAACACGAAGAAAATCTTCAATATCACCAGAACAAAGTCACAAGCATGACATGGCAATCAACATGCCAAAGATGAAAGTTGGTCAAACAAGAGAATAGGAAGCAAGACATGGAGAGGAAACACATGAAATGACTTTTTTTTGTTTACATACATCCATGTTATTGAAGCCAGGATGATATGACAATGACAAGCAATCCTACAATCTCAAGTAAGAGGTGTACCTCGAAAGGTGTTCTTTACTTACCATACTTACCCTTGAGATGATCATGCATCCGATGGAGTTTGCATACGGTCCTGATCTTTTGCCATCACTTAGTGTCTTGGTCCTTCTCCTCAACTCCTTAGGAGTTATCTCAACATGTCACCTTTTCCTGTAGTCACTGAGAGGTAGATTAGAATTGTTTAAGATTCCAGTGAGTGTTGTCGGGATGAGGCCCAGGGACGCCCATTTTCATAGTTTTTACATGTAATACTAACAAGACAACTTGCACAACACTGCGTAGTTTTGAGGTACACTGCTGCAGAATGGAGGCCCTAGGAGGAAACCTCTACATAGTTTCTTAATGCATGACAACCAAACTACCCTGCACGTTTCTGGAGAGCAGTGCTGGTTGCCTGACTGCTCTATGCATTTATGGAGAGCAGTGCTAGCTAAGGTATCTATGCACTGTGAGGTTTCAATAGGAAAGGGAGGAATCTTGATGGTTGCAGAAGAAAAGTGAACAATTCCAAAAGGTTGGATGAGGCTAATCTTGTTGGGAAATTGGCTAAGTGTGAGACCAATGAAACATATGTAAACATTGATAATACTTGATTGTGATCGCACACCAACACTTAGTGATATAATAGTAGACCATCTAGATTGTATAAACATACTCTGCTTGATGCAACAACCTTCATGACAAGAGTGAGTGAAGTGAGTGTGAAACATGTCTATTTGATGATAACAACTGATGGACACATGCTTTTCATTAAAGAAAAACAACATCCCCTTTGCATGAAAAACAACAACCCATATTCCTAAAGATAACACATGTTGCATAAATATTTGAACACGGAAAACTCTTAAGATCATGGAGGGGAGCTTGAAATCATCATCTTACCAACAAGTGACCAAGGATGATCAATCGTAGGATCCAAGGTAGGCTCTAAAATTTTCATGCGAGCTAAAATTTTGGAGGGTGGTTGTAGCTGCTACAACAGAACATAAGAAATAAGAATAGATTCTCTTATTTCAATTGATATTGTTGGGTCTATGTGAAGCTTGGTTATTGAAATTGTATCCACCCCTCCCACATTTATCTAGTTTCATCGTCCTGCTAGAGTAAAAATAAGAGGGAGAGCTACTATGACATGACGTAACCTCCTAGATCCAATTAAGCAAGTGGTGCCTATGACTGACCATTGACTGAAAACTCACAACATTCCACAAGGCTACAGGCACACCCACAGGCCAAAGAACCACCCCAAGTGACCAAACCCTCAGTTGGGGTTGCATTTCACACACTTTAACCCCTGACCACATGCATGACAAGGCCTTCATGCGGTCATAGCAATCCAGTTGCATGAACAATCCTACCTGTGTGTAGTTGTGACAGAAAATGTCCAGTTCAGAGGGTGTGGTCCCAAATTCTAAGCCTAGATTCTAGGTCATCCTCTAGACTACTAGCTAGAACTTCCTTAAACTTGTTAGAATCAATAATCACATGGAAAAAATGCTAATCATATAAATTTAAAGGCATAACTAGAGCTAGAATTCCTATAACATAACAAAAATTCTGTCAAACACATGGCAAACATTTAAGTTACAAGTCATGAATGCATATCTGATCATTAAAGTATGAGATTCATATGATAAGAACTAAGAAATACTTACGCCATCTCCGCATAGCTACAACAAAACTTATTAGTCCATAGATTCATCAACCAATTAATATATAAACCATTCATGACATGTTCTGTACCAGATACAAATCATATGAACAACATATAACCAAAAAAACACATCATATAAACCATGGTAGCTCAGCCATAATATCACCAACATAATTGTAACAAACATACATGAATGAAAGTAGAGAAATAACTCTTATTAATATATTAAAATGACAACCAAGCTAGGGACTTCCATGTACCACCCGACCATAGATAGGGCTAAACAAAATCTCTCTTTTAGTCAGTCACCCTCGCACCATATTCTAAGCTTGAATGTGGGATCTCATGGAATAAAACAAATAAAACAAAACTAGGGCTTCCAAAGGAAAGGCGACCTCAAACCTCAACTAGTGATTCCACCTCATGGTTGGACATCACTAACACCAACCATATCAATACCTACCCAGTTTTTCCATGGCTCCAGGAACTAGTAACTCAACCAACAGCCTTCTAGGGCTCCAGAGCATTTTTCCAACTCAAGTCTAGGACTAGTAATTCAACCTACCAAGGGATCCAAAGTGTTTTTCCAACCTATGCACTAGTACTAGTAACTCAAGACAATTTTTTCTAGGGCTTCCAGAGCATTTGTTCAAACCCACATCCATAAGGAATTATGAGCACCAACTAGAAAACAATCGAATGAAAAAATCCATAGCACCACAGCTATCCAGGAAATGGCAAGGCTAGGCTAAAACCATTTTCAACCCAGGAAATCCTCCATGCGAATGAGATAACATAACCCAATAATCACATGCACATACCATCCATCCATAAATTAGAAAGGCGATCATATATGAAACCTATTACCTACAAGGAAAACCAACTGTAACAGATGATCCCGTTGTCCCCTTGCACTTTCCCAATTCCCCTTTCCTTCTTTCTCTAAATCCAATACAATTATAGTGCTCCAAGCATGCTTGAACAATGCTCCAATATTTCTCTAAGTGTGCAAGAGTGTGATAGAGTGAGAGAAGAAAAGATACCTACAAGATAAAATTGACAAAAATGTTGTGGACTCATCCTCAAAACCCTTTTTATAAATGAGGCCTCTATTGTCTTCATTTTCCTCTATTTTTTCTTCAATTTCCCTCTCACGAAAATTTGTGATCTTTCATCTCCCTTTTCTCCTATTTTCCTTTATTTCATAAATAAAATGCAATTATTCCCACCTTTCCTTTGTCGATTTTGCATAGTCATTAATTAATCATAAGTGATCCAAACATTCAGCTTGGAATACATGACATTGGTTATCATTATTTTTATTTAGATAGGAAATGAACCAGGGGCTATTACAGTCCCTCCCCCTTGGGGGAACATTGTACTTGGTGTTCAATGACACCTATAAACTATCAAAACACATGTTTCTCGTGGAGCTTTACAACACAACATGATACAACATTTACATCATATCATACTATTGAAGACATAACCAACATATCATGAACTCCATGCCGCTTATTGGAGCTTTATAACAAAGTTGTATGCGATATTTACATACATATAAATATATAGACATAATGGAAACAAAACATCAAAACATATATCATAGCACATTCCCTAAACAAATGAATAGACAAGGATACATAGCCCTCATATAATCATCCATATCCCATGTAGCTTCATTGGACCCAGAGTGCGTACACAACACTTTAACTTGCTCGATTGCTTAGTTTTGGAGCATGATCATATTTTGATGCAAAGTGCACTGAGGTTTCGACTGGAGTTCTCCCTCGAGTACCACTTGCAATATAGACTAGTAAATCAAACACTTGATAAACATCTTTCACATACTTCTTAAGAAATGACATATGGAAAGTATAACGAACCTTCACTGTCAAAGGCAGTGTAAGTCAGTAGGCCATTGATCCAATCCTCTCAGGAATATCAAAAGGTCTTCAATAGCAAGGTGCCAACTTGGCACATGATCCAATCCTCAAGGAGCTCTTTTTGGGCTTTATGCACAAGTACACATGTTCCCCAACCTGAAACTCTTGAAATACCCTATAATGATCTGCATAACTATTTTTCTTGTCCTATGTTACCTTTAGATTCATGTTGATAACCTCCATTTCCTGTTCCATCTCTACCAACATATCTAGTGCAATCAATATCATTTTCACTGGATCACTCCATCTTATAGGAGTATTACAACTCTACCCATAAATTGCCTCAAATGGACTTATCTTCAAATATTCTTGATACCCATTATTGTATGAAAACTCTACTAGTGGAGGATACTCTTCCCACTTCCATTGTTGAGTCATGGCATACATTATCAAAATGTGCTCAAGAATTTTGTTGACCCTCTTTGTCTATTGATCTGTCTATGGATGATAATTTCTACTAAATGCTAAGTTTGTCCCCAAACCTACAAGAAACTCTTTCCAAAACCTTGAAGTGAACTTGGCATCTTCTTCTGACACAAACTTCCTAGGAATACCATGCAACCTCACTATCTCCCTCATGAATAATTGAGCTACCTCATAAGATGAATTTGTAGACTTCAATGGAATGAAGTGAGCTACCTTACTCAACCTGTCAACCCAAACCATAATAGAATCTTGTTGTATAAAATTCCTTGGAAAACCTGTAATGAATGCCATGGAAATGACCTCCCATTTTCACTCAAGAATTGGAATCATCTATAATAAACCACCTAGATGCTTACACTCTAATTTTTACCTACTGAAAAGCATCTCCCAACATTCTTATCCACCTCATTCTTCAATTTTGGCCAATGGTATAACTTCTTAACCATTATCAATGTCTTCTGATGTCTTAGATGACCTGAATACGATTTAACATGAAATTCATGTAAGATAAGATTCTTGAGATCATTGTTGGCTGACACATAGATCATGTCCCTAAATTTAAACAAACCATATGCCATGAGATGATAATCCACATCATGTTCACCTGTACCCTGCTACTATAACCTGTGCTTAAGGTGTTGGTACCTATCATTAGGTTGTCCTGTCTGTAAGATCTGATCCTGTAAATTTGTCCCATATGAACTTATAGAAACAATGTGATTTACTTGCATTGTTCTGCTAAGATCATCTGCAACCATGTTCTCTTTACCCTTAACATACCTGATCTCGAAGTCAAATTTATTGAGCACAACCAACCACCTATCTTCCCTAGCATTAAGATTAGGTTGGTCAAACAAGTACCTCAACCGACTGTGATCACTAATCAATATGAACCTCCTTCCAAGAATATAGTGTATCCACATCTTCAATGCATGAATGATAGTCACCAACTCAATATCATGCATTGCATAGTTGTTCTCATGCCCATTCATTTTCTTTGACTAATAACATACTACAGGTCCTTCCTATATCACAACTCCACCAAGTCCTCTCTTGCAAGCATCTTTATATACCACAAAATCTTTTTCTAGATCTATAATACTTAGAATTGGAGAATTTGTAAGCAACTACAACTACTCAAAACTAGCTACACATTCCTCTGTCCATTCAAATTGATGGGAAATCTATGAGAAGTTCGCAGTGAACCTCTTGTAGTAACCTGCTAATCCCATAAATTATCTGACCTCATCCACATTCCTATGAGTTGTCAACTCCATGATAGATTTGATCTTTTATGCGACCACTATTATACCTTCCTTGGAAACCACATGCCTCAAGTAATGAACATTTGTTTGAAAGAAACTACACTTACTAAGCTTGGCTTACAACTGATTCTCTCTTATCAATTTAAACACTATTTCTAGATGTTCTACATGCTCTCCCTCATTCTTAGTATATATCAATATGCCATCAATTAATACAATCACAAACTTTTCCATATAAGGATGCAACACACTATTCATCAAACACATGAAAGTAGTTGGACCATTAGTCAAACCAAAAGGAACTACAACAAACACATGATGACTAGACCTAGTATGGGAAGCAGTCTTGTAGATGTCTTCTTCTTTGGTGCATACATTATGATATACTAATCTCAAGTTGGTCTTCAAGAACACTACTGCTCCCTTCAACTGATCAAACAATTCATCAATCTGTGAAAAAATGTACATGTTATTAATCGTAACCCTTTTCAATTTCTCGTAATCAATACATAGCTTGAGAGTACCATTCTTCTTCTTCACAGATGACATTAGCGCACCCCAAGGTGACACACTTGGCCTAATGTCTCCCTTGTCAAGAATTTCTTTCAACTGCAACTTCAGTTCCACTAAATGTAGAGTGCTCATCCTGTATAGTGCCTTTGATGTTGGTGTTGCTCCCAATATCAAATCAATAGAAAATTCCACTTCCCTGTGAGGTGGTAACTCTAAGATCTCTGCTGGAAATACATCCTAAAACTAATACAAAACTAGATGCCTGTTCAATAATTTAGCATCCTCAACAACCTTACTTTTATCACTAGAAATATGAACTGCAAACAATACACATTCTTTCTTGCTACTACACTCAACCTACATAGTTATAACCATTCTCACTCATGTGGGCTTCTTCTTACCCTGCAACATTTTCTTCTCCCTATCATCATCTAAGCACCCACTAGAATTCTCATATAAATCCACCTTAGTCCTATGATTCTATAACTAATCCATACCTAACAACATACTATATGATCTCAACAAAATAATATTTAGATTCGATGATGTAGACATATCGTTCAACTCAAATGCACAAGACCTTACCCAATGATGAATGCTTTTCTTAGTACCTATATCCAACTGCACTAACCAAGACTCTGCATGCACTTATTTATTTAAACCACACTTATCCACTAGGCCAGGACTAATATAACTATAGTTAGATCTGGGGTCAATCAAAATAGAAACAACTTGATCACAAAGCTTACCTTCCATGTTGATAATATATGCTTGATGATCCTCTTTCCTACTATCCAATGTTGCATAAATATGAGGAATACTATATCGAACATCCCCACATATTTTTTCCTCCTGACCAGTGTATATTTGTGGTCTTCCACCCTCATGTTGTGGACAATCTCTCCTGCGATGATTCGTACCACAAGTCTAACAATGGAAAGGCTTTGTACCATCACCCTTGTTAAGCTCCATAGAGTGAAATCAACGTCCTCTGTAAAGTCCATTGAATTTATTGTACAATGTTGCATTCTCCTTGTCATCTTTGATCTTCTTCTTCCTATAAGCATACCCTCTCAGATAAACCAAATATAAGCATAATCAACCTACCTTAGTGCAGTTCAGGGGAGGATATCTCATCTACAAAATCAATATATATTAGCACCACATATATCTATATCTATCTATCTATATATATATATATATATATATATATATATATATATATATATATATATATATATATATATATATATATATATATATAATGAAATCAACATATCAATCATCTCAACATCAACATCATCAACTTCTACATGATGACGCTACTGCAACAATGAACATCACAATGCATGCATAACAAACACATATACAATTGACATGCATACTTAACAAACACATTTTTCCCATCTAGTCCAAGTGCTTGAACCTGAAAGATTTGATACCAATTTGTAACCAACTATCCCACATTTACCTAGTTTCACCATCTTTCCAGGATAAAAATGAGAAAGAGAGCTACTATGACATGACCCAACCTCATAGATCCAATTAAGGAAGTGGGGCCTACGGCTGACCACCGACTGACGACTCGTAACATTGCATAGGGCTACACAGACATGCAAGGGCTGAAGAACCACTCCATGTGACCAAAATCTGAGACGGGGCTATATTTCACACACTTTAACCCCCAACCGCATGCCTGACAAGGCCTCCATGTTGTTATAGGCCTCCAATCACATGGACAAGTCTATCTGGATGTAGTTGTGACTCTAATGTCTAGTTCAGAGGGAATGGTCTCGATATCTAAGCCTAGATTCCAGGTCAGCCTCCATACTACTGCCAAAAACTTCTAGAAACTTCTCAGAATCAATAATGACATGGCGACAATGCTAAACATACAATTTTGAAGGTGAAAAATAACCTACACTACCTAAAACATAACATACATTTCGTTAAACACATGGTAAACATGTAAGATATATGTCATGAATGCATATCTGATCATAAAAGCCTAAGATTCATCTGAGAATCACCGAGAAGTCCCGATGCCCTCTCCACATAGTTGCAACAACACTTATTATTCCATACATTCATCAACTTATCAATAGCTAAACCATTCATGACATGAGTCATAGATGATACACATCATATGAACATATAACCATTATATGACCAACATATAAACCATGGTAGCTCAACCATAATATGACCAACATAATTGCTACAAATATACATGAATGGAAGTAGATAAATAGCTCTTGTTAATATATGAAAATGTCAACCAAGTTAGTGATTACCATGTAACACCCGACCATAGATTGGGATGAATCAAATCTATTTTTCAGCCAATCAACCCTACGCAATATTCCAAGCATGATTGTGGGATCTCATAGAATAAACCAAACAAGACCGAATCAGAGCTTGTAGAGGCCAAATCACCTCAACCCTCAACTAGTGATTCCACCTCATGGCCAGACCTCTCTAACACCATCCAAATCGATCTCTATCCAAGTTGTCTAGGGATCTAAGAACTAGTGACTCAAGCCACAACCTTCAAAGGCTCCAGATCATTTGTCCAACGTAGCTCTAGGACTGGTACCTCAACCCACCAAGGGCTCTATAGAATTTTTCCTACCTAGGATCCAAGACTAATAACTCAATGCAAGTTGTTCTAGGGCTTCCAAAGCCTTTTTAAAACCCCCAACCATAAGGAATTATGAGCACTAATGAGAAATAAATAAATAAATAAATAATAAAATAAATAAATAAAATAAATTAATAAATTAATTAAAAAAAATAATTAAAAAAATTAAAAATTAAAAAATTAAAAATAAAAATAAAAAATCAAGAATCAAGTTGAGAAACCCACAACACCATGGCTATCCAGGAAATGGAAAGGAAAGGATAAAACCATTATCAATCCAGGCAATGCTCCATGCCAATGACAAAACATAACTAGATAGCCACATTCATATACTATGTATACGTAAATCAGCAAGGAGATCATATGTGCAACATGTTACCTACAAGGAATGTTGACTATAGTTTTTTGATCCCATTGTCCCCTTTTCCTTTCCTACTTTCCCTCGAATTCTTTCTCCAAAAATAATGAAACTAGAGTTCTCCAAGCATGCTCCAAAAATGCTCCAATATTTCTCTAAGTGTGCAAGAGTATGAGAGAGTGAGAGAATAGAAGAGAGCTCCAAGATAAAATTGACAGAAAACTTGTGAACTGATCCTTGTAAGCCTTTTAAACATTCAGGTCTTTATTTTCTTCATTTTCCTTTATTTTTCCTTTAATTTCCATCTCATACAAATTTGTGACCTTTCATCTTCCTTTGCTCCTATTTCATAAATAAAATACCAACTATTTCCACTTTTCTTTTGCCAATTTCTATAGCCATTAATTAATTACAAGTGATCACTATCGCTATATTTGTCCCAACATTTAGCATGGGATACATTTCAAATGAACTTTGTTATTATACTCTTTTATTTACATAAGAAATAAATCAAGAGATCTTACACAAATTTCCTACTACAATGTTATTGAAAGAGGGGCCCCACCTCCCCTACCATTGGGGAATGATTGTGTAATAATTTTTTTTACAAATTTCATAACACTAGAGAGTTTAGATTTCCTTTCTCTATAGTACGCACCATTTGAATTTTGAATGATAACAATTTTTTTAGATAAAAATGTTAATAATCACTACACCACGTGATTTTCATAGCATAATTTATTAAAATATATAAATTTTAACTTTATCTAGATACATCATAATCTTGGTTATATTTTCATAACATTATTTATAGTAAAATATTATTTTAATCTCATGGTTTTAATTAGTTTTCAACATCTTACCTTCCCAAAAGCCTAAGCGAAAATATATCATTTAAAATACTTATTCCCCTAAATACTAAGCCAAATTCATGACTTTATCACATCATGAACTTCTTTAAGACTTATTATAAAGTAATTAAAGTAAGAAATTAAAAAAAATTCCATGCATGGGGAGATTAGAGGTGGTTTAATTAATTTGTTTTGGATTCTTATAATTAACGTGTTTCTAGCATGTGCTTTGGAGTGGTTTTCAATAGTCGATGCATGAGAGAAAATTAAAGAATTTCCACCTTTTCTCTCCCATAGTCATTAACAACCATCAAATAGGATGACCTGTGGATGGTTGGATATAGTGCATGGAAACCAAGCTCAAGGATTGAGTTACAAGAAAACATGGTAGGATTGCGTAGCCTTCATAATAGGAAACAATAAGAGGCTAAATGAAGTTGGAAAAATTATCAACAAGACTATACCTTTGTAATCCATCAAGTTGGACTTGCTTAAACTATAGCGAGGACTTGAAGATATTTCAAAGGAAAAGGATCATTTTTTATCATGATAGAGATATGGATTAAGTTCTCGTCGAAGATACATGCCTCTATTTCAATGCACTGAAAATATTCCAGGTCCTTACATATAGTGGTTTGTAGATAAGATTGGCATAAAATTTTAACAATTTTTGTGTGGAAACTATGACTATCCACAATGACTATTATCGTCATGTGTACAAGTAATTTGATTTCAAACTATTTTATTCTTGTTGAAAGATGGGTGGAAAATTTTCTTCTAACTTCAATTACAATCCTAACTGTCTCTTTAGATTACTCTTCAAAATGATTCTACATATTTTGAGGCACTCTTTTTTAGCATACTAAACACTCATTAGAGGAAATTTCAGCCTAAGAGTGTCCACGAAAATTTCATGTAATTTACATGTCATAAGATGTAAAACAATCAAAGTCCTCCAAATTTAAAAAGAGGTACATGTAAATATTTTGGAGGGAAAATAAGAAAACCTAATTTTTTTAATTGTACTTTTGGCTTATCTTCTTATAGGTTTACTCAAATTTCAGGTATAGACACTCGTTGGATGCCGAATTAAATTCACATTCAACGAGTACCCATTATGCATACTTTTGAGAAGACACACATTGATCAAAATTGAATATACGTTTAGAAAACCAACATATTTTTTTTTAACATATCTTGATTTTTTATCAATGTGTGTCTTCTCAAAAGTATGCATAGTGGGTGCTCGTTCAATATGGAATTTAATTTCGCGTCCAACAAGTACAAACACGTGAAATTTGAGTAAACCTTTATGGAGATAAGCTAAAAGTACAATTAAAGAAATTAGTTTCTTCTTTTCCCTCCAAAACTCTTAACTTTTGTTTTATTATAAAATAGCTATTATTTTTTTATTTCTTTAGGATGCCACTTTTAGGCTGAAATTTCCTCCAATATTTCTTTGTTAGATTCATAATATAAAATATCTTTGGAAGTCATAAACTTAAGTATCATCCTTATCTACTTCATTGTAAAAGTTATATTCTAACTATCACTAGAAGTTTCCATTGCAGTAATAAATGAGATTGTTGTATACCATTTTATTCAAGTAATGAAGTGACTTTTCCTTCATTCTTTAATTTTCTTCTCCCTTCATAGAAGGTCTTCTAGGTTTTGTTTTCTGGTACTTAGGTGTTTTTTCTCACTTACATGGTACCAAAGCTTTGATTACAAGACCCTTCATGTTTGTTTTTCATAGATCAGTTGTAAATAGGGATTGGATTATTTTCTATTTGGGTAGGAGGCTACATTTTTTTATAGATCTAGTTTTTTTATGAGGATTCTTTATAATGTTATGTGTTGTATCTCAAATTGTTCCTAGTGACAATAAACAACAATAAAGGCATCCAACGAGGATCTAATTATCCTCCCACTTTAGGTTGGATACTATCCCTTTCCAATGGTAGGGAGTATTCTCTGTATTCAATATTATTTGTATAGATTTTATATAATAGCAAATAAATATACCCAGTTATATAGAGAAGAGTATTCTAAAAATAAGTGGTTAAGATTTAAAGCAAATGAAGCTTATGTAAAACATATGATCCGCAAATCTGATGTAAACTAAAGGGTTGCAATTAAGATAAATAATATTCCAAATAAAATAACAAGAAGAAAGAATAACATAACATAAATAAAACAAAAATAAAAGATAATAATAAAGTTATAATAACATATATATCATTGATAATAAATTATACTTACCATAATAAGTGTAATGAATTAAATCAAGGATAGTTTTCATTGATATGGAATCACGGACTGGAATCGAATTCGACAGAGAAGGAAAAAAGGCAGGAGTAAGCTGCGATGGTTCAGAGAATAGCAAAGACAGTTGCTGATGGAGGGCAACAAGGGAGGGAGCTCGACTCCCTCCTACAAGGACACAGTTTCCAACAAAGGAAAAACAATGGAAGGTAACAACAAAGGTGTGGCTGGGGAAAAAAGCAGAGATAATGCTAAGGGGACAGAGGGGACTAAGACGAAGGCAAATATCAGCATAAAGGATAATGAGGAAGAAGACAAAAATCTTGGTTCACGAGAACACGGGTAAAAGGGACCTTGCAAGCCTAAAGCAACAATCACTCCTAGAGTAATATTAAATGACCCTGCTCTGCAAGCACACAGAGAACACATGGGGAACTATGCCATTATTTGTAAATTCATGGGAATATGGCCCACTGAAAAAGCTTTGCAAATGTGGATCACGTATCACTGGAAGCCTAAAGGAAGCATTGACCTACATCTTGGGTCAAAGGGATTCTTCATAGTGGTGTTCTCAAACATTGAAGACAATGACAAAATATTTGAAGGAGGACCCTACTTCTATGCAGTGGCTAGTCTCTATATGAGGCCTTGGATGATGAACTTCATCCCAGAGTGGGAGACCTTCACCTCGGTTCTAGTATGGGTAGGGATATATTCTCTACCTCTTGATTACTGGCAAATGGAATCGCTAGTAGCCATCAGTAATAAACTAGGACATTTTGTCAAAGTTTCTAAAGCCATAAAAAGAACGAAATATATTTCCTTTGCAAGAATATATGTGGAAATGGATCTATCAAAAGCTCTTCTGGATGAAGTTATTCTGGAAGTTTATGATGAGGAATGGGTGCAAATCGTGGACTACAAGCATATCCCATTCAGATGTCGTAGATGCCATGAACATGGAAATCTATTCAGAGATTGCCCTTTTGGTAAAGCAGGTAACAGAGAATACCTCAATACCTCGAAGGACACAAAAAGCTTTCAGAAAGTGGCAGGAAGAAGTAAACGGGGGAAAGGGGAATGAAGCAATAATAGAACAAAAGATAGAAGGTCAGTCAGAATAGGTTTCAAGTGCTGGATGAGAATGAGGATAACACAAAGGATGATCAATCTCAAGAGAAAGATCTCAATGAAAAAGAAACGGAAGAAGACAGAAAACAATCTCAAGATATGGTTCTTCAAAATGAGATTGTTATGAGTGAGACAAAAATGGAGATGGACCATGAAATGACCCAAAGCGATCTAGATCTGGAAGATCATGAATTACAGGAAATTTTAGACAAGGAAAACTTGGATCTGGAAGGATTCTTAAGGTAGGGATCTAAGGAAGGAATAGAATCAATACCTCCAGAAGAATGCTCTAGAATACAATAGTTATTTTTATGGAAAACCCAGGAAAGACGATTGGATAAAGTTAGAAGTATTCACAAGTAGGAACACAGAGGGGTGAAAACTATGAAATCAACTCCAGGATTAGCAACTAGAAATCCAGGAAAGAAGACGGGGAGGAAAAAGAAAAATGAAATCTTGATGGAGTGTGGAAAGCTAATGATAGATTCGGGTAAGATGAAAGACCTAACCAGTTACTCTTTCACCAATCTTTAATTATGAAGATCATTTCTTGGAATATTAGAGGTATAGGCAGTAAAAGAAAACAAAGAATGTTAAGTCACAAAATGAAACTAGCAACACCAGATATCATCTTTATTCAGGGAACAAAATGTTCCATTCAAAAGTTAAAGCAGATCCATAGCAAATGGATGAACAGTTTTGAGTTTCTTGAAGTGAAAGCAGAAAACACAGCAAGAGGCATCCTCACTCTATGGAACCCCCAAAGAGTTAGTATTTTGGATGCGGAGGCATAAAGAAATTATCTATCTGCAATTATTCAACCAGTGGGAGTTGTGGAAACTTTCCTCACCACAAATGTCTATGGGCCACAAAGAATAGGTGAAAAACTAAAACTATTAAACTCCTTGGCACAGCTCAAGAGTAGACATGAAGGAATACCTTGGGTCTTGAGAGGAGATTTTAATATGATTAAATCACTTTTGGAAAAAAAAATGAGGCACCAGATTGCTAAATGAGGACTCAAAACTATTCCAAACCTTTACTGATGACATGAATCTGGTTGACTCGGCAACACATAATGGCCCTTATACTTGGAACAATAAGAGAGGAGGTGAGGCTCAGGTCACCTCCAAGTTAGATAGATTTTTGATCTCAGAGGAACTTATGCTAGCAAATAGAGAGATAACAGCTAAGGTTCTTCCCTTTGGAGGTTCTGATCACTGGCCAATACAAATAGAACTCAAGGGGTTTGATTCTCCCAAGAACATGCCCTTCAAGTTTGAGAATATCTGGCTCTCCCACCTAGATTTCATTAACAACATTGAAAATTTGTGGGCAAAATACCTACAGATCCAGGGCACGAATATGTTCATCCTACACAAAAGACTTCAGCACATTAAATTCAAACTCAAAGAATGGAACAAGGAAGTTTTTGACAACATTTTTGTGGAGAAAAAGGCAGTGGAAGCCAAACTACAGGAAAAAAATCAAGCATTGATCACAATGGGTTTTGATAAAGACACAAGTTAGCAAGCTGATAAACACCATCAAGAATGGGAAAAATTATGCAAACAAGAGGAAATCTTTTGGAGACGAAAGTCTCATATTCAATGGCTCAAAGAAGGGGATCGTAATACAAAATTTCTTCATAGATCCACCATAGCCAATAGGGCTCACAACATAATTTCTACGATTTTAAATGACAAAGGGAAGCTCCATACCTTTCACAAGAATATCGAAGAAGTGTTGGTTCAACATTTTAGAAGTATCACCAAGGAAAATAATCTAGACAAGGAGCAATGCATTAGAGAAATTGCAAAGAACATCCCTAAGCTGGGGACTAGAGAGGACAATTTCAACCTGAACAAACCAGTCACTGAAGAGGAAATTAGTGAGGTTATCAAGGAAATGCACAATGGCAAAGCTCCAGGTCTAGATGGTTTCAATGTGGATTTTTCTAAGGCTTGCTGGAACATTGTCAAGCAAGACATCCTGAATGTTGTGGAGGATTCCAGAAGAAATAGGACTATTCTGAAAGCCCTCAACACCTCCTTCATCTCTCTGATCCCCAAATAGGATTCAGCCCTGACTGCTGATAATTTTAGACCCATTGCCTTATGTAATGTGGTTTACAAGATTATATCCAAGGTATTGGCTAGCAAACTCAAACCTCTTCTTCCTTCTTTAATCTCAGGTGAACAATTTGGTTATGTGGAATGCAGACAAATTCTTAAAAATATCATTCTAGCACATGAGATAGTCCACACGCTAACCAGTAAAAAGCAGGCCGGTATGATCATCCAATTAGACATTGCCAGAGCTTATGACAAAGTCAGCTGAAGCTATATCAAGAGGATCCGTGCTACTTTTGGGTTTGATCATAACTGTACTAGATGGGTTATGGCTCTCGTAACTTCTTCCAACTTTTCTATTTTGGTGAATGGATCTCCCTCATCTATCTTCACTCCTTCTAGAGGTCTAAGGCAGGGCGACCCACTCTCTCCCTTCCTTTTTATCCTCATGATGGGAGGATTGGGAAGAGCAATAAAGCTGGCTAAAAACTTGGGAAAAAATTAAAGGACTTCAATTAACCGAGAATGGCCAGAAATGACTCATTAACAATTTGTGAATGACACAATGCTGCATGGAATTCCTAGTGTCAAAGAAGCTTCAGAGTACAAACAAATTCTGAATAATTTTTCCTTGGCCACAGATATGGAAGGAAATCTCTCTAAATCAATTTTTTTACTTAAATACTAACATTGCAATTTAGAGAAATATCTCAAGAATTCTAGGATTCTAAAGGGATTCCCTTCCTTCAAAGTATTTGGGAATTCCCCTTATAGACAAACCCCTGCACAAGAGCATTTGGGAACCGATACTCAATAAAATGCAAGAGAAAGTTAAAAAATGGACCATCAGATCTTTGAACTTTGTTGGCAAGTTGATTCTAACAAAGGCTGTCCTACAGTCAATCTCGGTGTTCTTTTTATCAGCTCTCCCAGTCCCCAAAGGGGTCTTACAGCAATTCAAGAATATCCAGAGAGACTTCCTCTGGGGCAAGGAAGAGACAAGGAAGAAATGGGCACTTATTTTGTGGGACAAAATCTGCAAACTGAAGAGTCACGAGGGACTAGGTTTAGATGATCAGGAAATCTTAAGTAATGTACTAAGAGCCAAACTCTTGTGGAGATGGGTCAAAGAACCAGAAGCTCAATGGGCTAAAACTTGGAAAGAAAAATATGCAAGCTCTTAGCAAACTAATGATCTTATTAGAATGTATGGAAACATAGAGGGCTCTTACATCTGGAATAAAGATTGGGAAAACAGATGCCTAGTACAAGACCACAGTTTCTGGGAAATCAGAGCAGGGGATCTTGCTCTCTTTTGGGAGGACAAATGGAAACAAGAACCAATGCTGTTAAAAGATGACTATAAAGACCTCAAGCAGGAAAAAGATTCCCAAGGACTAACCAGAGTTAAAGATTTCTGGAATCCTCCTTATAGCTCGGAAAAATGGAGAAATTGGAGAAGCATATACTATAGTGATGACAGTCCCCTAAAAATAAAAGCCGAGGAAATTATGAGCACACTAAAACAAAGGAAAATCTTGGTAACAGAGGGGCAAGATCATTTAAGATGGGGCCTCAATAAAGAAGGCTCCTTTAATCTTAAGGAAGCTAAGAAGATTCTCTTGAACCTGGATTCCAACACTGCAACGAATTCTTGGAAACAACTTTGGAGCCAACAAGGGTGGATGAAGATCAAGCTATTCATGCAGTTAGTGCACCATAAAAAAATCTTAACTTGGGACAACATTAGGAAAAAAGGGATTATTGAGCCCTCTAGATGTCAACTATGTGAAGCTCAAGTGGAAACAATGGAGCATATTCTTAACAGTTGCACCTTTACCACCTGGGTGTGGGACTCCTTTGCAACCATTTTTCAACAGACAGATCGAGATAAAGAAAGCATCACAAATACCCTGATCAAGTGGAGAAGGAACTTTTCGGAAAATGAGATTCTCAATCTGGCATGGGCCTTTACACCTAGCTTCATCATCTGGAATGTTTGGAAAGAAAGGAATAAAAGAATCTTCAACAATGAAAAATCCAGTCCTCTTCGCCTATTGGATCTAATCTTGAAGTAGATTAGAGAGACAGTTGGTACAACTATTCACAATTTTCCCAAAAACTCGCCCACTATAAATGAGATGAGAACCCTCAGGCAACTGGGATTGCAAGAGACCATTATCAATGGACTCAGAAGAAAAGAAGGAATTTTGGGAAAGGAAAAGGATTTCTAGGAGCCTCTGTCAAAAGGCTACCTGAAATGCAATATATATGGGGCTTCAAAAGGAAACCCTGGAATGGCTGGTTATGGTGGAGTGTTAAGAGATGAAGAAGGAATCATAAGCTTCATTTTCCACTGCCACTTAGGTAAAGCCACAAATAACATGGCTAAATTAATGGCCTTGGAACAATGCCTGGAACTACTGAATCAAAATCATAACTCAAATGTCATCATAGAGGCAGACTCGGAAATATCTATAAAAGATGTGAGAAGAATCAGTTGTGGAGCAGCACCAGAGAAGGTCTCAAAACATTGGAGACTAATACAAGTGTATCAAAGAATACAAAAACATCTCCTGAGTCTAAGAACTGTTAGTTTCAGACATGTTAGATGAGAAGCCAACAAACTAGCAGATACTCTTGCCAATCAAGGAGTGTTTAATACAGAAAACAGATTTGAGATGAAATGGAAGGAAATGTCTCTGGGAAGAGTAAAAGCTCTTTGTGAGAAACAAGCAGTTGAGGATAGAGAACTTTTCAAACATTCAGCCCGAAGGAAAGCAAAGGTCTGATGAGGTCTAATCAAGTTCGATCTCAGTTCTCGGGGAGGCTATGGGTAGACGGACAGGTTCGAAGTTATATTTTTTCTCCCGGGTGGAAAGGGACCAGGCCCCTTCCTCTTTAGATTTCTCAACAGGTTCTATCCACAGTCAACGGAGGTCTCTCTGGCTTGTTCTATTTCCTGGCGATGACGATTCCCCTTCATTCCTCTTCCCGGTTAGAAAACCAGGATAAAGTGGATTATGGGTGATCGCGCTGATTTGGGATGGTTAGTGGTTTAGTTTGTTTGGGAGTGATACCATTAGACTACCGCCACATGGCAAAAGCGGTGTGAAGATACCACCCTCCATCGCGAGTTAAGTTTCGCACATGTTAGGTGGTGCAATATTTTGGGGTGTCGTCCGATTTCATGGGGTTGTATCAACCGTCATATCTGTTGGTGCTTTTTGGTGGGGCCACGAGGCTTGACGGGCTTATCGCATGAGTGACGTGGTTGTTTGTTTGCCGTAGATCAGGCTTTTGTTTTATATGGTTCATCCTAAAGTTTGGAATGAAAAATTTAGCTGTCTGTTGTAGTGGGGTGATGCTTTACGTTGGAATCATGCCCTTGGTTTCCCTGTCACCTCTTGGAGTTCAGGGTTTATGTATATTCTATAAAAAATTTCTCGAGTTAATGAAATAGAAGGAACCACTCTTGCTTAAGCAAAAGAAAAAAGTAATGAATTAAATCAATATCATATATTGATATACTTTGACCTACAACAAATTAGTAAATTTCTTGAATTAAAATCCTTAGATAATACATATCTGAAGGGAAATAATTCAAGTAATTGATGCAATTGAATGACAATGATCACGTCAACTATCAATGTGTTGACATGCACCAAGGCATAATAATAAACTCATAAAATAGAGAAATAAACAAATATCACTGGAATGTAATTATGTAATTATATTCCCATGAAAATTGTAATTGAATCATCAAAATCACACATTAATAAATTCAACATGTAATCTATCAGTTAAATATCATGACTCGGATGCTTCAGATGGTATATATTTAGAAGGAAGAACAAATCAAGTAATGTTAGAATGATTTGTCATTTGATCATGTCAACTTATTTCAATCATTCCATGTACTATTAAATAACAATATAAAACTAACAAAATAATTACTAAAAGAGAATATTATATATCAAAATTGCATGAATAAGTTACACAGTTATATAATCTCATTCATACAGCGTGTGTGCTGAACTGTTTCAATGTTAGTTTCTTTCCTCTTCCAAAGATTTCCTTGGTGTTGATATTTTACAAACTTCTTATCTCTATGAGAATTAGTTTTTCGTTTTGTTTCTATAACCTCCCACAACAAAAACCATAATATTAATTACATTAGTGGCTTTTCCTTAGATAAATTTACAAAATAAGTCATTTTTTTATAATTTATTTGACCAAATCCTTCCACACAACATGGTTTAAACCTTCTCTTATTATTTCTCGTGCATCATAAAAGGAAAACTAGAGTTAGTTTTTACATAAATCGGAAAACTAGAGTTAGTTTTTACATAAATCACATAATGAATTATTAGCTGATCATAAAGGGAAAACTAGAGTTAGTTTTTACATAAATCACATAATGAATTATTAAAAAAGCTACAGAGTATTTTTTTTTGGGTACCTTGTCAATATCTCCCAAAAATAATCATTTGTGTACCTTATATTTCATTTGCAAAGTAATTTTATATTTTGTATTTTACTATTGTAGTAAAAATTGGTAAATCTTAAAATTTAAAACATATCTCATGTGACTAAATTTTATTCTTATGTTTCAAATTTAGAGAATAATGAAAAGAAATAGAGTTTTAAATGTTATTCAATATATTTATTATTGAATAAATAAGAAATTATATTTTTAAACACGTGGGATTTATTCATATGGACCGGAGAAGCAAATAAGCTAGCTAATCAAGGTATTGGAATAGATATCACATTGGAGACAATATAGAGTTAACCTTTCGCCCTAATTCAATGGGTTTTATTTTGATCACATGAATCGAGTAAAAATATTGAATATAGGTTTTCTATAGTGGTTTTAAAACATTACTGAATGCACATTTTTTAATAAAATATTATGCCATCGGGGAGTGAGAGGAGAGCAATATTTGTTTTGAAGATGGGATCTGATGGGATCCAACGGTTAATGTTAAGCTTCATTTACAGTTGGAATTTATATCATATGGGAGACAATTCTATGAATTATCCCTTCATCTTAATCCAAGTGGGCCCTCATTTGAATAATGTTAATAAGGTTTAATTAATATTTCGATGGCATCCGGAAAACCAGATAGCCGAAGGATAGGATCCTATAAAATATTTTAATCTCAACAAAATAAATTAGCATTGGTTGATAAATTATTAATTCATTTTCACTCCTTGTCCACAGTGTTATTTATTTATTGGTTTAATAAATAAATAACATTATTGGGTATTGGTGTTATTTATTTATGGGTTATTTACAATCTATTCGTAAATTTTCATTTTTTTAAGTGTCGGCTTTTTAAGGCATTTTTAAGAAAATTATTTTCAAAATTTATTTATACAACAAAGTTATTCATATCAGGATATTTAGAGTGAGGGTTTAAATTTTGGAAAATTCTCTCTGATAAAATACGAAGGCTAAAACTTATTTATTTAGATCCAGGGTGAAAAATTGCTTGAACTTTAACTTTTTTTTTCAACATGATATAATTTAAATCTATACACACGTCTTATATTATGATTTAATCTATATTGACATTTCTAAAATTATGTTTTATAAATATAATATCTGCTTCAAAGAATATATATATATATATATAAAAGAGACACATGCAGTAAATGCATTTTATTTAATATATACTACATCTTATAGTTTCTTGTTTTTATGGACATCTTTCCCCTTTGTGTGTGTATCATTAGTTATTGGCATGTATTATGATGATATTTAGTTTGTAGTGTTAATAATGTGAAATGACATAAGCATTGCTTAGGTGAATGGTAAACGTATATGCATATATATTAACATATGGTTTAAAAGTTTTTTCTCGTTAATAACACCCATTATTCTCTCAATGATATTGAACGAGTAACCTTTAAATCATTAAAATGTGATTATCATGGTTAGGCTCCAATGATTTAGGTGAAGGGTGACTTTGATTAAACTTCGAAATATTAAGGTAGGGATAAAATGTAATGGGTAGGTTATGCTAGCAAAAATGAATTTTGAGGGACACAACAAGGCTAGAAGTAACAAAATAAGGGTTCATGTGGAGTAGAATTCATGGAGGTAAACTAGTTCTTAAAGAGGATTAGATTAGGATAAAACATTATGGTTACATATGGATATACAAATTGGCCCTAATTTATCTAAATATCTTATGGAATTCAAAGCTTTGACGAAATCCATGTATTTTGTTGTGAAGTAGGTTCTATATTTGAGGGGAGATCCTATGTTCAATTATGTTGATATTGATGGTCTTTTATTGGTAAATGTTGGTCTCCATCAATGGATTCTACTATAATATTTTGGCATTACGGGGTTTGATACTCAGTTGTCTCAGGAATAAAGATAAAATCAAGTCATTTCTTTGTAATTAACTAGGGTGAAATTATCATTTTTAAAATGTTTCCACATAATTATTATTTTTTCCTTAAAGTTTAATGGTGATCCAGGTGGATCATCAGATACAGTGACATGGAAAATCTCAAAATTCAAAGTGGCAGAAAAGAAAGTATCCTGACATCATATCGAAGTGCTCGTCACCCTGATTCCAATAGTGCAAAAGGCACTCCAATCCGAGTCTGGATGATGACGATGTCGCAGAAAGAGTTTACCTTAGTTCCTTTGAAAATTAGGCATTTTCTCTTAAAAATGGACTTAAAGCCTTTAGAAGGAAAATCACAATCGGAGCAGGTAAGAGGCGGGCTTAAGGAAGGTGCAATGGAACCGCCGATCAGTGATCTCTGATTAATCAAATTCGGGGGCAAGCGATGGCCGATATTGGGATGCAAGACCCGCGATCAGTGATTGCGACTAAAAATTAGAGAACCGATTGGATTGGTGGGATTGACATCGATGATCAAAGGAGCGATCGGATCGACAAGATCAGCATCAGTGATTAGACGAACCAAAGACTAGAGCCCCAGGTTGTTGAATGAGTGATATGCTAATGCGATCAGCCGATGCCGATATCGGTGATCGGCGATCGGCGGTCAGCAAATCCCCTACTAACAGGATTGTTGAACCAGCGATGTGCCGATTGCGATATGGGGACTAGACCCGATGGGTCTATAAGCTCGATTTAATGAAATTTGAAGTTTGGGACTTCGATTTTCTTAGTGTTTTTTGTGTATTATCTGCTTAAATGGAAAAGGGCCATTTTTAAGGGGTTTGTTGCATAAAAAGCTCGGACAATCGGCCCATCGATCTTTTCAGGAAAACGACTTCCATTATAATCAAACAACGCCTGATTTTTAAGCAACATTGTATTATAAAGCCTGATACACGTGGCAAAATAAAAGGAGAGGAATTTTGGGCACGCAATTTGAGACAGAGATTACGAAAAGGGCGAGAGGTAATTTTGTCTAAATTGGGCAAATTTTATATGGTTTATGCCCCTCTCAACACCACGGACGCAGTGGTGTTGTCCATTTCTCCATCTAAGGTCTCCATTTCATAGCCATTTTCCAGAATGGAAGTATAAGCCTCTTTTTATGTAACTGGTGATTGTAATTCTCTTCTTATGATGCCATTTAATGAAGAAAGGCCTCCCCATTGATTGGACAGGGCCCGGAGACGTAGTCCGAGTTGGAAGAACTCCATTATCAAGTCTTGGTGTCTTCTTTTTATTCTTTTATGGGTTTTTCTTCTTCTTTTCTTGTGTGCACATTAAATTTCTATGTTAAGCTGCAATTTTCAGATGTGATTCTTTTCATACATCTATAAGAAAAATATTCCTGGATCAAGTGCTATCAGAGTGGGTCTTTTAAGATGTGAATTGCATGTTTGTATGCTAACAAGAAATGGGCTCCAAAGAGGCAAAGGGGAACTAGAGCCTTTCGATCCCGAAGTAGGGTGTGCACATCGAAGGAGAAACATGGCAGAAGACAAAGCTCATCTTCAAGAGGAGTGCAATTTCCGCAACACCTTCTATTCCATGGCAAAGAATATGAGTCAGTGTTGGCATTATGACACAGGTGTTGTCCTCGATGGAAACTCACTCAGATGATAGATCACAGTTCAAGCTCTCAGAATGAAGGAAAAAGAGATATACGCAGGTTCTAGTTAACCAAGGCATGTGTACACGCAGGATCGCTGACCCAAAGGCGCGTATGTGTATGCACACACTTTCACGCAAGGAAAAACACGTACATGTGGGAAAACTTAGTTTTGGTCCATGGTATTTGGTCCCTGGTATTTTGACCCGTGGTATTGATTCAAGGTATCTTGACTGAAGTGTTGACCCTAGGTATTTGGTCCAAGGTATTGCTTCTAAGTGGTTTTGGACCATGGTATTGAGTAAGGCCTAAGACTATAGAAGGAGGAGGAGATCATTAGGCAAAGGCACTAAAGTATTGAATATCTTATGAAGAAGAAGATCTAGAACACTGGTCATTGGATTATGGTGCATTGTTTGATCTAAATCAAGGAGGAACCTGAGTGCTTGAAGAAGGATAAGTTCTATTGATGGGTTAAGATCTTAAAGCTTGAAGAGGAATATCTTTATGTGGTTTTGATCTTTTATTTGAATAATTGGCACATGTCGTAATCTGTAAATTTGATGATCTAGGTATAACTAATATATAGATAGTTGTAAATGTTAAATCATCTTTTACATATCTGTATGTAGGTTCAATATAGCAAAAGCGCATATACACACTAGTTCGGCAATTCAAAACAGCATATATGCAGGTTTTTCTTCATATAACAGCATATGCACACAGGTTAGAAACATTGAAGTAGCGTACATCTCATATAATATGTTTTAGCTAATTTTGTCTGCTGTTGCAGTGTTCTAGGTTCTGGTTGGGCTCTGGTACTATTACTGTATTCTGGTTACAACATTCAGAGAAGTGATTGTTTGATTCAGTTTTGGTTAAGTGCAAGGGGGATTGATTGATGCAGATATATTTTGATGCTATTGATGGATCCAGTCTAAAAATTTATGAAACGTGGTCCTTGGAAGAAAAGAGAAGGTTGTAGCCTTTCGTAGGTCAGCACCTACGTACTAGCACATCAGCTGGTACAAGAGCTAAGGGGGTTGTAACTTGTTAGGTCCCTATAATACTAGTGATTACCCCATTACTATTGTAGTTGTATCCCTTATTAATATTGTCGTGCCCCTATTGTCCCCATATTATTATTACTGTGCCCCATAGAATCCCTCTATTATTATTTTTGTTCCATTATATTATTATTGTTAGGTTAGTTGAATTATATTGTGACTCCTTAGACTCCTATATATAGAAAGGAGGTTTTGTCATTTGAATCATCAAGGAATCATTCATTTGTGTAATGTAAAGGAGGTTGCCACCTTGAAGAGGATTAATTCTAAGGAATTGATCTATCTTTTCTATCTTTTTGTGAGCTGGTTTCATAACATTTGGTATCAGAGGTTTTGGATTCTAGGGTTTCATTGCTCCAAATAGGTCTTCGTGGTATTTTTGCTATACCTTTTCTTTCTACAGCGTTTCGGAAGCGAAAAAAACCCATTTGAGACAAAATCACACTGAACCTTGGGTCCAAATTTCAGAGCTTTTCACGCTATATTTGCGGAGGCATGATTTGAGGAAGTTGGTATTTTTATGGACTCCTGAATTACATTCCAAATAGGTGACCAGAGGAAATCGTCATAACTTTCTCTCTGAGCATCAAATTGAAATTTTGTAAGAAGGTGAAGGAAGAGGACGGACTGTAGTTTCTTATGTATAGTTTTCAGAGCCAAAGGTTGAAACAAGGACACGTGGCACATCGTACAAATTCGCTCTACTGAACTAGTCTATAATCATGTCACTATGGGAGATTTGGCATAACTCTTCCTTGGAGAATCCAATTTGCATCAAACTAGTGGAATTGGAAAGAGGACACAGAGGGCCACTACAAATCGCAATTTCAAAACTGGATGATCCAAAATTATAAAGATACATTAGAGGCAATATCGAGCTCCTACAAAGTGAAAAAAGGTGTGTAGATTTTTTTTAAATTCTTTATTAAGATTGGTTTGAAAAATTATTTTGAAGGATTTAAAAGGGCATAGTAGAGCATTATTATCGATAATGGATGCCCCAAGGAAAGAAAATGCAAACACCTAGTAAGCAACCTGGAAGCTCTAGCATAACTCATGAAGAAGAGGAAGAAATGCTACATAATAAATCAAAATTACAAGAGCAAGTGCAACAAATGTCACTCTCACAAAAGCTAACAAAAGCTAAGATAAATGGCGTGGAAGCTAAGATGAATGGCATGGAAGCTAAGATGGACAATTTGAAGATAGATTTGAACACAAATTTGAAGACAGGCATGGAAGATTTGAAGACAGATTTGACAAATTTTCTACAAGAAATACTTAATAATGGTGAAAGGGTAGTAAAGGAAACTCATGATGCGAACAAAAGAAATGTTAATCATGATTTCATAGACTCTAATGTTGGATTGAAGACCCACCATATTCCAAAAGTCAATATGAGGAAGTTTAATGGTAAGGACCCCTCAACATGGATATTACAGATGGAGCAATTTTTCGATCTCAATAATGTGAAAAACACACCAAAGGTATGTATTGCAACTTTATATTTGGAACCAAATCAGTTTGTACGGTATCAATGTCTTTGCTCTCGTAAACAAACTATCACTTGGGCAATTTTTACAGAATAATTGACAGCAGATTATGAGGATACAAAATGAAACACTTTTTTTAGCCAATTGATAAGTCTCAAGTAAAAGGGTTCAATAATGGAGCACATTGAGGAGTTCCAAAAATTGAACATAAGGGTAAAAAATATTCCAGTGGAGCATAGGATTGATGTGTTCATAGGGTCTTTACAGGATAATATCCAACATGATGTTCGCCTTTGGGAACCTGATTCATTAGAGAAGGCATTCAGGTTAGCAAGAAAAATGGAAAGCAAAATTATGGCAACCAGGAAGCATAGCAATCACAACTATAAAGATGGAAGTGTTGTTTCCCCTAGTCTTCAACAACCTATAAGGTTGACACCACAACAATTAGAAGAAAAAAGAGAAAAAGGGCTTTGTTACAGTTGTGACAGAAAATACACTAAAGGTCATAAGTGCGCTGAGAAGAAATTATTCTACATAGATTGTGAAGAGGAAGAAGAAAAGGAGCAAGAAAGGTCAAAAGAAGAGGATATACTCTAGGAAAAAAGCCTAGATAAAGAAGAAATGAATCTAACCATATCTTGTAATGCATTGGCTAGAATTACCACTCCTCAAACCATCAAGATAGAAGGAAAAATCAAGAAGAAAAAGGTAATAGTGTTGATTGATTCAGGAAGTACACACAATTTTATTCATTGTAAGGTAGCAAAAGAATTGAATTGCTTCCTATATCCAGCACCAGAGTGTCAAGTGATGGTTGCAAATGGAGGAACAATAAATTGCTCTGGAAAGTGTCATAATATCAAGCTATCCATGGGAGAATATGTATTGACGAGCCCAATGCTTTCCATTCCAATGGGAGGTTTCGATGTTGTACTAGGAGTCCAATGGCTACAATCCTTGGGTATAATAGCTTTTAATTTTCAAGAACTTTTCATGAAATTTTTTGTGGAAGGAAAGGAAGTTGAATTAAGTGGTATTGCAGCGGAACTAGGAAAGATAATCATCTCTAACGGTATGACAAAGGTAATTGCACAATTATGTTCGCTAGACGTTTCCACATTGAAATCATCTATTTCTCCAGATCTCCAAAAAGTCTTTGACAATCATTCCAAGGTATTTGAGACTCCAAAAGGTCTCCCACATATTCGTGATCGTGATCATGCTGTTCATCTGATTCTAGGAAGTGTTCCTCCAAACATCAGGCCGTATAGATATCCCTATGCCCAAAAGAGTGAAATTGAACGTATGGTTGCAGAAATGCTATAGGCTGGTATAATTCAACCTAGTCAAAGTTCGTTCTCTGCTCCAGTAGTATTGGTGCACAAGAAGGATGGATCATGGCACATGTGTCTGGATTATAGGGAGCTCAACAAGATCACTATTAAAGATAAGTTTCCCATTCCTGTCATTGATGAATTACTGGATCAATTGCATGGATCAATTTACTTCACCAAGTTGGATCTTTGTTCAGGATATCATCAAATAAGAATGAAGACTAAAGACATTCAGAAAATAGCATTTAGAACTCATGAGGGTCATTTTTTTGGTCATGCCTTTTGGACTTACCAATGCACCTTCTACATTTCAAGGTTTGGTGAATTCCATTTTCAAACCCTTCCTTAGAAAATTTTTGTTAGTATTTTTTGATGATATACTAATCTACAGCAAGTCTTGGAAGGATCATGTTGAACATATTGACAGGGTGCTACAACTATTGGAGGAGAAATAATTATATGCAAAAAGATCCAAATGTTTCTTTGGAGTACAACAGGTGGAATATCTGGGTCATATTGTATCTCATGAAGGAGTTAAGGTAGGCCCTAGCAAAATTAAAGACATTAAGGAATGGAAAATCCCCACATCCGTAAAGCATCTGCAAGGATTTCTCAAGTTGACAGGGTATTATCGCAAGTTTATAATAATTATGGGAGAATAGCAGCACCTCTAACAACATTATTGAAGAAAGATGCATTTTCATGGACTCCAGAAGCAACAAACGCCTTCAAACATCTTAAAGAGGCAATGTGCCAAGCACCGGTCTTAGCTACACCAGACTTCACAAAAACCTTTATTGTGGAATGTGATGCTTTAGGAAATGGAATTGGTGTTGTTTTAATGCAAGATGAAAGACCCATTGCTTTTGAAAGTTATCCAATCAAGGGAAAGTTTTTACACAAAGCTATTTATGAGAAGGAAATGTTGGAAATACTACATTCACTTAAGAAATGGGAAGACACTTCAAGGTAAAAACGGATCATGATAGCCTTAGATACTTTTTAGAACAAATATTATCCTCTGAAGAGCAACAAAAGTGGGTCACAAAGATGTTGGGTTATGACTTTGAAATCATCTAGAAAAAAGGGAAGCAAAATGTCGTGGTAGATGCACTCTCAAATAATGGATGAGGATGTGGAAGCATTGCTGTGCGCCATTTCTATTATCCAACCAGATTGGATAAACAAAGCAAGGGAGGAATGGAAGAATGATGAAGAAGTGTGGGAACTTATTCGAAAGTTACAACAACATTCTAGTACATCTGATACATTTAGCTGGAAAAATGATTCGTTATGGTACAAATATCACTTATACCTCTGTAAGAATTCCCAACTCAAGCAAAAGATTCTTATGGAATTCCACACTTCTCCCTTAGGAGGGCACTCAGGACTTTTAAAAACTTACCACAGGGTTAAGAAGGAATTTTTTTGGCATGGACTTAAATCGGATATTCAAAAGTTTGTGAAGGAATTTTTGGTTTGCCAACAAAATAAAGTTGAAACAACTAAGACCCCGGGTCTATTACAACCTTTATCCATTCCAAGCCAACGTTGGGAGGAGGTTTCCATGGATTTTATCACAGGTTTACCCAAGTCTGAGGGAAAGAGTGTCATCATGGTGGTAGTTGACAGACTCACCAAGTATGCACACTTTTGTGCATTATCACATCCATTTAAAGCCAGTACAGTTTCTATTACATTTATGAAAATAATTCAAAAGCTACATGGAAACCCAAAGAATATCGTAACTGACAGAGATCCCATTTTCACAGGAAATTTTTGGACAGAATTGTTTTCTTGTCTTGGTACTGAGTTAGCTCATAGCTCATCTTATCATCCTCAATCTGATGGGAAAATTGAGATAGTAAACAAATGTTTGGAAGGATATCTTCATTGCTTTGTATCTGATAAACAGACACAATGGGTCAAATGGTTGCCTCTAGCTGAATGGTGGTATAACACGTCCTTCCATACAACAACAAAAATGACCCCATTTATGGCACTTTATGGATATTAGGCACCATCCATCACATCATATTTAAAAGAAAATTCTAAGGTTCAAGTAGTGGAACATCACATCGAGCATCAACAACAAGTCCTCCAACTATTAAAGGATAACCTCGTGTTGGTGCAGAATAGAATGAAACAACAAGCAGATCAACATCGCAGCGAAAGAAGTTTTGATGTAGGTGATTGGGTATTCCTACAGCTACAACCATATAAGAAAATGTCCCTCAAGCAAGCTAAGAAGGATAATAAATTATCACCAAAGTATAATGGTCCGTACAAGGTGTTGCAAAAGATTGGTACTACGGCATACAAATTGGAGCTTCCTGCAGCTCCTCGAGTGCACCTAGTTTTCCATGTTTCATGTTTAAAGAAGGTTATAGGCGACAAGCTCCCAGTTCAAACAATATTTCCAAAACTTGACGAGGAAGGAAAAATTATATTGGAAGCGGAAGCAGTCACAAAAACAAGAACTTGACAGCTACGAAATCAATCAATTTCTGAGTATCTCATCAAGTGGAAGAACCTATCCTCTGAAGATTCCACATGGGAGGATGAGAATTTTATACAGAAGCATCCAGAACTACTCGAGCGTTGAGGAAAACACTTTTTTCAAGGAGAGGGGCATGTTAGGTCCCTATAATACTAGTGATTACCCCATTACTATTGTAGTTGTATCCCTTATTAATATTGTTGTGCCCCTATTGTCCCCATATTGTTATTATTGTGCCCCATATAATCCCTCTATTGTTATTTTTGTGCCTTTATATTATTATTGTTAGGTCGGCTGGGTTATATTGTGACTCCTTAGACTCCTATATATAGATAAGAGGTTTTGTCATTTGAGTCATCAAGGAATCATTCATTTGCGTAATGTAAAGTAGGTTGCCCCCTCGAAGAGGCTGAATTGTAAGGCGTTGATCTATCTTTTCTATCTTTTTGTGAGGTAGTTTCATACATAGCTCCCTTCCAGAAGAAGCTGGAGAATGAGAGAAGGTTGTAGCCTTTTTTAGGTAGAAGCCTACGTACTGGTATAAGACTACACCACTACAAAATACTGTAAAAAGAAGTTTCTTATTTAAAGAAGATAGAGACAAATTGCAGCAGGTGGTTTTCACCCACATTGGGTTTCCACCTTATATCTTATGCTCTCGTGTGTGATTGTCTGCTCTATTTTTACTGTACCTATTACTGCTTATATGGTTCTGATACTTAGATTAAGGATCAACTGACTAAATAATAAGTTTACAAGGTATACGCTGGTTTCTCTAAACACAGTTGCGTATATACGCAAGTTTCATTAACAAAAGTAGCGTATATAAATCTGTTTATGGGAATGAAATATTGTCAAGTTGCTAATACTAATTCACCCTCCCTCTTAGTATTATTTCCAACAATTGGTATCAGAGCAGGTCCTTCAAAAGAAGCTTGATCGCTTGAAGGAAGATCTATCATCATGAGCAACTACGAAAGAGAGGCATCCATCAGGCCACCAATCTTTGATGGGAGCAACTTTGTCTATTGGAAGGTAAGAACCACAACCTATCTTCAATCTCTTGGAACAAAAGTTTTGGGATATCGTAGAAGGAGTATACACATTTCCATCAGCAACTCCTACAGATACGGTAGGTAAAAAGCAGTATGAAACAAATTCAAAGGTTGTCAATACTCTATTGGGGAGTCTATCACAATCAGAATTTTTCAAGCTTATGTAGCTCAAAACCGCCAAAGAAATATGGGACAAGATCATTCTAAGCTATGAAGGAGACAATCAAGTAAAACGTACAAAACTACAATCTCTCAGAATTCAATATGAAACTGTCAGAATGCACAATGATGAAAGTGTAGCTAATTATTTCTTACGTATAGATGAGATTGTTAATCACATGAAAAATTTGGGTGAAGAGATAAAATAAGTTACTTTAGGTGAAAAGGTTCTAAGATCCTTGTCTTCTAAGTTTGAATCAAAATTTTCTGCCATAGAAGTGAAGCAGGATCTTTAGAGTATTAGTATGTCACAGCTCCACAGAATCCTAACTTCTTATGAAATGAGAAAATGGGGTCCATCAGATATGAGAGAAGCCTCATTCAAAGCTTCAGGAAGAGGAGAACTCAACGAGTTAGGACATACGTCAGAAGGAGAGGAAGAATCAAACTTTGTCAAGAACCTTCAATGGGGTTCTGGAAGATTCAGAGGTAAACTACCTTTCAAATGTTTTGCTTGTGGAAGAGTAGGTCATTATGCTGCCAAATGTCCTCACAAAGATAAGCTTGATATAGGTAAGGAATCAGCAAAATGGAATAGAAAAAAAGTGTAAATAAGAAGAGCTACTATACACATGAAGATAGTGATGGTTTATCAAATAGTGATGAAGATGAAAATAGTAATGATTATAGACTTCTGATGGCTTTTGAAGATGATGATTTTTTGGATTCTTTAGATGAAGATAGTCTCTATGAAGAAATTTCTAAACTTAAAATATGTTTAGAAGAAGAGAGTATGATTATAAATACTCTGACATTCCAACTTGCTGAAAGGGAAAAACACAATGAAAAGTTAGAATGTGAAATTGTGGGTCTAAGAAAAGAAATTGAGAAAACAAAAGCTCTCAATCTTAGGTTTGCTAAAGGATCTGAAACTTTGGATGAAATCATCAAAGTGCAGCGTTCTCCTCTGATAAAGACAGGTCTTGGATATACTGAAGAACCATCTCAAGCACAGAAGCCATCAACCTCCAAAAGCTATCTTGATGCAGTAAGGAGAAATGAACAGATTGACAATCGTCAACAAAGCCTTAAAGTAGATCACCAAGTAAATTGAGTTCAATCTACTTCGAGGATGAACAAAAGCTATAACCAACCACAGGTAAATCATTCTCAATTTTCTTCAAAAATTAATGTTAATGGAAACTACAATCATCAGGTCAGTAGATTCGATAATCGCAGGAATTTCTTTAATGGCCAATGTTTTTCTTGTCATAACTTTGGACACAAAGTTGCTCAATGTGTTGCTTACAATACCATCATGACTAGAGAAGCACGAAATCAAAGGAATGTGACTGGGATCATGAAAAGGGCCTACAATAACTTCTCTGCTCTTGAAAATGAAATAGAATGCACTATTTTTAACAACTTCTGTCATGAAGACTCTGAATGCAGGAGTAAATTGCGGCAAACATCTCAAAAGGAGCAAGCTTCATTGGGTCCCAAAACATGGAAAAAGAAAGAACCACAAATCAAAAGATGTGGTCTAGCCTTATATGAAGAAGGACTAGAAACTCAATGGTACATCGACAGTGGATGCTCGAAACAATTAATAGGTGATAAAGAAAATCTTCAATCATACAGTGCCTTAGAAAAGGAAAGGAAGGTCTCATTTGGAAATGATACCCTTGTAGTCATAAAAGATAAAGGCTCTGTTCTCTTAAAAGAAAAGGTTAAAGTTGGGAATGTTATGTATGTTGATGGTTTAAAGCATAATCTATTGAGTGTTAGTCAAATGTGTGATCAAGGAAATGAGGTAGTATTTCGATCAAATGGATGTGTTGTTCATGAGCTTGATACAGGAGAAACAGTGATCAAAGGCATAAGAACTCCAAATAATTTATACATACTCAAGGGAGGAAAACAACAGTGCTATCTCAGCAAAAATGATGAACACTGGCTATGGCACAAAAGATTGGGGCATCTAAGCTTCCCTCAGATAAGGAAATCATGCAAATTCCAGGCCGTTCACGATCTTCCTGACATCAGAATTCTAGAAAATACAATATGCAAATCATGTCAATTTCGTAAGCAAACCAAAGCACATTTTCCTTAGAAGGAAGGATCAGCTAGTAAACCTCTTGAACTTGTCCACACTGATTTATGTGTTCCATCAAGGAAGAAGTCACCTCGTGGAGAAGAATACTTTATATTGTTCATTGACGACTTTTCTAGAATGTGCTAGATAGGACTTCTAAAGCATAAAGATGAAGCATTTGAAAAGTTCAAAGTCTTCAAAGCTTTGGTTGAAAATGAATCAGATTGCAAAATCAAATGCCTCAGGTTTGATCGAGGAGGGGAATTTACGATGTATGAATTCTTCAACTTCTGTAAAGAACATGGAATAAGAAGGTAATTCTCTACCGCAAGGACTCCTCAGCAAAATGGAGTGGTAGAAAGGATGAACATAATTGTTCAACAAATGGCTCATGATATGCTAGATGAGTCTGGAACTCCTGTAACCTTCTGGGGAGAAGTTGCATTTTCTGCCGTCACTATTCTCAACAAAACAAATGTCTGAGTAAACAACACTCAAACTCCTCATGAACTTTGGTATGGTAAGACTCCTATTCTAAAATACTTCAAAGTTTTTGGAAGTAAATGTTACATCAAAAGGACTAATGAAAAACTTGGAAAGTTTGAACCTAGAGCGAATGAAGGCATTATCCTTGATTACTCTTCTCGAAGTAAAGGATACAAGTGTTATAATAAAAGACTAAGGAAAATTGTTGAAAGTATTGATGTTGTGGTTGATGAAGCAGGCAAAAATTCAAAGCAGGTAAAAACTGAAGAGTAGGAAGAAGATGAGGATATCCTTCCACATCAACTCAGACTAATGTTGAAGAAGAAGAAACCAATGAAGCACTAGAAGAGCAGATAACGGTAGAAGAAATGACTCCATCTAGATATGTTTAGAAAAATCATCTAGAGACTCAAATTTTGGGACAAAAAGAGGCAAGTTTACAGACAAAACGAACTATCACAGAACCTTCAAGCTATCTAGCATTGCTTTCCTCCATTGAACCAAAAATTGTACAAGAATCTTGCAAAGATGAATGTTGGGTCAAGGCCATGAATGAAGAGCTTGAGCAAATTGAAAAGAATAATACTTGGGAATTAGTTCCTAGACCTCATGATAATAATGTCATAGGAACCAAATGGATATTCAAAAACAAGCTGAATGAAAAGGAGAAGTTATTAGAAACAAGGTCAGACTTGTTTGTAAAGGGTATGCTCAACAACAAGGTATAGACTTTGAAGAAACTTTTTCACCTGTTGCTAGACTAGAATCCATAACAATGTTCCTTGCTCTTTCTAGTTTCAGAAGTTCAAAGTATATCAAATGGATGTGAAATCTACCTTTCTTAATGGAGATCTAGAAGACGAAGTCTATATTGAGCAACCAGACGAATTATCCTTGGAAATGATCCAAAACTTGTATGCAGACTCAGAAAATCTCTCTATGGTCTAAAACAAGCTCCAAGGGCCTGGTATTATCGTCTTGACAAATACCTTCATCAATAAGGTTTTTCAAAAGGATCAGCTGATAGCAATCTATATATAAAAATTGACAGTGATAAATTGCTAATACTTGTTGTGCATGTTGATGATATCATTTTTGGGAGTAATGAAGAAGCCATGAGTCAAAACTTTGCTTTGGTAATGCAAAAAGAATTTGAAATGTCCCTTCTTGGTGAGCTCACATATTTTCTTGGTTCACAAGTTCAACAAAATAAATATGGTATTTTTCTATCACAAACCAAGTACCTCAAGCAGATTTTGAAGAAATATGGCATGGTAGAATCTAAACCAGTATGTACTCCTATGGTAACAGGATGCAGCCTCAGCGCAAATGATGAATTAGTAGTTGTACATCAACCAACCTACAGATCCATGATTGGCAGTCTGCTTTATCTAACAGGAAGATTCCAAGAAAATCCAAATGAAGCACACCCTCAAGCAGTCAAAAGGATCATCAAATATCTTCAAGGAACTCAAAATTTTGGTTTATGGTATCCTAGGGATACATATCTTACACTTCATGCATATATAGATGCAGATTGGGCAGGAAGCATGGATGACAGAAAAAGAACTAGTGGTGGTGCATTTTATATGGGTTCCAGATTAGTATCTTGGTTCAGCAAGAAACAAAATTCAATTGCATTATCTACAGCTAAAGAAGAATATGTGGCTACTGCATCTTGCTACACACAAGTCCTTTGGATGATGCAAACACTGCAAGACATTCAGATCACATGCACTCCACCTATCTCCATTCTATGTGATATTACAAGTGTAATCAGTATTTCAAAGAATCCAGTCATGCATTCAAAGACCAAGTACATACCTATCAAATATCATTTTCTCTAGGAACAAGTGCTTGAACAAAAGGTCAAATTGGAGTATGTTCCCTCCAAGGAACAGGTTGTTGATATATTCACCAAACCACTGCCCAAGGAGACATTTGAATACCTCAGGTAGAAGCTGGGAGTAGTTGATGCATCATCTTGCTATTAACACTTATCTGTTTCAGAGAAAAGTGGTTGTACACGAGTTTCATGAAGAGAATCTGCATACATACGCTGGTTTCTATGGATACAGTCATGTATATGTTGGTTCGAAGAAAAAAATAATGGGCCAAACTCAGGATGAAAAGAGTCTGATATAGGTCTAACAGAGACCATCTAGCATAGGTTCAGGGGGAGCATATACTTCTAATAATGCATTATTGGCAGTAACTTAGAAGATCTTGGTACAATTTCATAGCTATATTTTTCAGGTGGAACAGGTGCACAGGGAGATCATTGTTGCTGGTCTAGATGATGATTGACAAATGCTGCTGATGATAGTTGTTGATTTCTATCATAGTCTTGTTTTAGATATTTTGTCTCTATGTCATGTATATATTTTATTATCGAGGTCATGTAACGACCTATTTTGTTTCCCCACTATGGCTGGGATGGATGATGTAATGTTCTTGTTTTATGATGTATAAACTTTTGGTATATCCCCACTTGGTTGGGAGATGGATGTATGTATGAATCCTTGGTAATAGGAAGGTCATTTATGATGCATAGAGTCATGTTCTTCTTGTAGAACATCTTTTTCCAGACCTTGCTTACAGTCAGGGGGAGCATGGACAACACTCTTCAGTAGATCAGAGATTTCAGCTTTTACTCAGAGGGAGCATAACCCTTTGCCCTTGATGACAAAGGGGGAGAGTGACTTGGGGTTGCCATCAAGTCCAAAGGGGGAGATTGTTGGCATTATCACACAGGTTTGGCACTATGACACAGGTGTTGTCCTTGATGGAGACTCACTCAGATGATAGATCACAGTTCAGGCTCTCAGAATGAAGGAAGAAGAGATATACATAGGTTCCACTTAACCAAGACGCGTGTAGACATGGGATCACCGACCCAAAGGTGTGTGTGCATATGCACACACTTTCACACAAGGAAAAACGCGTACATGTGGGAAAACATAGTTTTGGTCCATGGTATTGGTCCCTGGTATTTTGACCCATGGTATTGATTCAAGGCATCTTGACCGAAGTGTCGACCCCAGATATTTGGTCAAAGGTATTGCTTCTAAGTGGTTTTGGACCATGGTATTGAGTAAGGCCTAAGACTATAGAAGGAGGCGAAGATCATTAGGCAAAGGCACTCAAGTATTGAATATCTCATGAGGAAGAAGATCTAGAACACTGGTCATTGGGTTATGGTGCATTGTTGGATCTGAATCAAGGAGGAACTTGAGTGCTTGAAGAAGGATAAGTTCTATTGATGGGTCAAGATCTTAAAGCTTGAAGAGGAATACCTTTATGTGGTTTTGATCTTTTATCTAAATAATTAGCGCATGTCATAATATGTAAATCTGATGATCTAGGTATAACTAATGTCTGAATAGTTGTAAAGGTTAAATCATCTTTTACAGATTTGTACACAGGTTCAATATAGAAAAAGCACATATACCACCTAGTTCAGCAATTCAAAACAGCGTATACACAAGTTTCCCTTCATATAACAGCGTATGCATGCAGGTTAGGCACATTGAAGTAGAGTACGTCTCATATAATATGTTTTAGCTACCTCTATTTACTGTTGCAGTGTTCTGGGTTCTGGTTGGGTTTTGGTATTGTTACTATATTCTTCTTACAACATTCACAGAAGTGATTGTTTGATTCAATTTTGGTTAAGTGCAACGGAGCTTGATTGATGTAGACATATTTTGATGCTATTGATGGATCCAGTCTGAAAATTTATGAAACAAGGTCCCTTGAAGAAAAGAGAAGGTTGTAGCCTTCCATAGGTTAGCACCTATGTACTAGTACATCAGCTAGTACAAGAGCTAAGGGGGTTGTAGCTCCCTTCCAAGAGAAGTTGGAGAATAAGAGAAGGTTGTAGCCTTCTGCAGGTAGAAGCCTGTGTACTGGTATAAAACTGCACCAGTACAAAAATACTGTAAAAAGAAGTTTCTTATTTAAAGAAGATAGAGACAAATTGTAGCAGGTAGTTTTCACCCACATTAGGTTTCCAGCTTATATCTTGCGTTCTTGTGTGTGGCTATCTGCTCTGTTTTATTGTAACTTTTACTGCTTATATGGTTCTGATACACATATTAAGGATCAACTGACTAAATAATAAGTTTACAAGGTATACGATGGTTTCTCTAAACATAGTTGCATATATATGCAAGTTGCATTAACTAAATTAGCATATATAAATCTGTTTATGGAAATGAAATATTGTTAAGTTGCTAATACTGATTCACCCCCCCTCTCAGTATTATTTCCAATAGTCAATTGGTTTTAAGGTTGGAGAAAGCATGAGAGAGAAACCAAGAAGAACAAGGTTCAGCAAATGGAAATGGTGGAGAAGAACCTCGTCCTTCTCCTTCCATGAGTAAAGGTTCTCCTTCCTATCACCACCATAATCATTGAAATTCAAAGGATTCATCTAAGAAACATTTCTTTAAATTAGATTTTAAATTTTATCTTCCCATGTTTAATGGTGAAATTAACGCAGAGAAGCTTAATAATTGGATTAGGCAGATTGAGGTACACTACAGGATTCAACAGATCATGGAGGATGAGGCAAAGATTTAGTTGGCCTCTCTACGGCTGAGCAACATTGCTCTCATTTGGTGGGAGAGCAAATTGCAATGCAGTAAGAATGTGGGTAACCTATTTTCCTCATGGCCTAAAGTTATTTCTGCATTAAAGGAACAATTTTATCCTTTGGGATACAAGCAAAAAGATTTAATGAATTGGCAGTATTTAAGACAAGGCAAAGGTCAGGATGTTCAGAGTTTTACAAAGTAGTTTAGAAAGCAAGCACTGAATTTGGGTATTGCACTTGATACACCTAAAGTTGTAACTAAGTATATTGGCTCATTGCATAGCTACATTAGGCATTCATTGTTTTTGTTTGAACCAACCACTATTGACTCAGCGAGCATAAAGGCAATTCATATTGAGAACAAGGGCAAAAATGGAAGAGATGATCATTCCAAAAAACCTCCATTCAAACCTCCCAATGGAAAATCTAGAGCGAAATGGAAAGGAAAGGAGAAGAAGACAGCAACAGCCAAAGAAGGAGAAAGGCCGAATTGCAATCACTGCAAAAAGGAAGGCCATGATGACGATCACTGTTGGAAACACCACCTAGAAAAGAGTCCAAAGAAGTATGGAGGAAAGGGGAAGTAGAATACAGTGGCAACTGCGCAGAAAGACCTAGGATCAGATTCCATAGATGAAGCATTAATCATAGCTATAGGAACAAAAGGTACTCTTACACCTCATGTTAATTATGAATCACATGAAGGCACTAGTTATGTAAATGAGTCCCTTCCTAACGATCGAAAAATAATTGAACTGTTTCATATCAGAGTTGTCATAAATCATACTAAATTAGAAACTTTGTTTGATACTAGATCCCAAGAAAACTTAATTGCAGAATCCTTGGTAAAGAAACTCAGCTTATAAACAAAACCATATCCGAAACCTTACCTGCTTGGATGGATACATGATAAAGCAAAACTAAATGTAACCAAGCAGTGTAAAGTCAAATTTGTAATCTCTTCTAAGCTAGTGGATGAAGTAGAACTGGATGTAATACGATTTGATATCTATGGCATGGTGTTAGGGAGCCCATATCTGTATGATAGAAAGGCAGTCTTCTTTCATCACGAAAGCAAATACCAAATCACAAAAGATGGGGTAGAACATATAGTAAGGGCTCATCAAAATAAAATCAATGCCAGCCTTGTAAGTTCTGGACGAATGAAAAGGCTGGTGAGTTCCAGTAAGGGTTGCATGCTTAAGGTTGTAAGGGAAAAGGAGGCAAATTTAGGTGATGCTTTCCAGGGGTGTGATCAGGAACATAAACAGGAATTATCTGAATTAATTTCTAATTATGATGAGTTTTTTCAAGAACGAAGGGGATTACCTTCGAGGAGGGAAATCCAACATGAAATCCATTTGTAGCATGATGCTCCTTTACTGAATATTAGCATGTACAGGATGTCAACCATTGAGATGGAGGAAATCAAGAAACGGGTGCAGGAATCACTGGACCAAGGGGTCATCAGGCCGAGCAATTCTCCGTGTGGCTCACTGATTGTCTTAGTCCGAAAGAAAGACAACACATGGAGGATGTCTATGGATTACTGCACACTAAACAAGATCATGGTCAAAAATCGCTACCCTCTTCCACGCATAGATGATTTATTAGATCAGTTAAAGAATGTTGTTTATTTTACCAAATTGGATTTGCGCAGTGGTTATCACCAGGTCTGAATTGGAGAGTAGGATGTGTGGAAAACCGCCTTCAAGACCAAACAGGCACTGTTTGAATGGATGGTGATGCCATTCGGACTTTGCAATGCTCCATCCACTTTTATGAGGGTCATGAATGATCTCTCTCGGCCTTTCATTGATGAATTTGTTCTTGTATATTTATATGACATACTTGACTTTAGTAAAAGTTGGGTTGAACATGTCTGTCATGTAAAGAAATTGTTTGATGTATTGAAAAAGGAAAAACTCCTTGTAAAATTATCAAAGTTTGAGTTCGAGAGAACCTCTTTGGGATACCTAGGTCATATTATTGGTCATGGTTAGTTAAAGATTGATCCTTCTAAAGTTGAAGCAATTGTAAATTGGCCTAAGCCTACTAGTGTAACCGAGGTCTGTAGCTTTTTAGGTGCAGTACATTATCAAAGGAGATTTATTGCTAATTTCTCTATTATTGTAGCACCTCTGCACAAATTGACAAGTGTGAAACAGGGCTTCCAATGGGGAGGAAGACAACAGAAGTCCTTCAAAACATTGAAGGAAAATATCAGCACCGTGCTAGTATTAGCCTTACCCAATCTCCAATAGCCATTCGAGATCGAAACTGACGCCAGCGGTTATGCCATGGGAGTTGTACTGATGCAACAAAAGAAGCTAATTTGTTACCATTCTAAGAAGTTTTCTCAAGCTATGATAAACTATCCCACTTATGACAAGGAGCTTTATGCCTTGGTGCAGAGTGTGAAAAAGTGGAAACATTAACTGATCAACAAGGAGACCATCACCCATACAGATCATCAACCCTTGCAGTACCTTCAATCACAAACCAAGTTGCATCAATCTCGTCATTTCAGGTGGATGGCTTTTCTTCAACTGTTTCATTTGGTAATAAAGTATAAGAAGGGCACTAGCAATAAAGTGGTCGATATGTTATCTCGCCCTTCTATTTCCGCTTCTGCTATTTTTCATAATGCTTCATTGTCTTTTGAGAGTTATGCTGAACAATATGCTAATGGTGATGAATTTAAAGAGATTTATGAAAAACTAACCCATGGTTCACAGGTGGATGACTATCACCTGCAGAGGAAACTGTTGTATCACCTTGGTAAATTGTGTATTCCCATAGGGGAAATAGTACGTGTAATTTGAGAGGCCAACACCTCTCTTGTGTCTAGACACTTTGGTGTCAAAAAGACTTTATGTCATGTACAAAGATTTTGTTTTTGGCCTCATATGAAAAACATTGTGACTCGCTATGTAAAGGGTTGTGTGATGTGTTCTGTTTCAAAGCCCTCTAATAGAAAACTTGGGCTCTACACACCACTCCCTATTCTGAGTCGTCCATGGGAAAGTGTGTCAATGGAATTTGTAGGAGGTTTTCCTTTGTCTAAAAAGAGTCATGACTATTTGTATGTCGTATTTGACCATTTTAGCAAGATGTGTATTCTTATGCCTTGTAAAAGGCAGATCACTGCAGAGTAGACTTCTTCTCTTTTCTTTTAGCATGTTTGGGTCCATTTTGGATTACCCACTTCAATTGTGTCATATCAGGACTATCACTTTCTCGGAGAGTTTTGGACCAGCTTGTGGAGGATGATGGACACCAAATTGAAAAGAAGCACGACATTTCACCCATAGACTGACGGACAGATAGAGGTTTTCAACTGTACCGTGGTACACTTGCTATGAGGTTATTGTGGGAAACATCCCAACTTGTGGGATGAACATCTCCCATATGTACAACATTCCTACAATTGAGCAATGCATTCATCTACGCAGCATTCACCATTTGAGACATGTTTTGGTTACTTGCCAAAGGACCGTTTTGATATGGTCTTTGGAAGGGAAGATAGCTCCAGTGGATGTAATGATAGGGACAAAGCTCAGTAGTTCATTCACCGAATCCAATTGATTCACCAAGTAGTACAAGAATAGTTGGAGAAACGTCAAGCTCGTTACAAGGTTCAACATGACAAACATTGAGTCGACCACCAATTCCAAGTGGGTGACAAAGTGTGGTTCCACATAAGCAAGGAGAGGATGAAGGGAGAAGGGAAGAAGTTGTGACCCATCCGGTATGGTCCATTCAGCATATTAGAGAAGATTGAAAACAATGTCTTTCACCTTGATTTGCCAATATATATGTAGATGTACTTCGTAGTGAATATGGAGAATTTAAAGCTTAATGAACCACCATTGATCATGGACACTGATGAGGTGGGTACAGTTCCTACAGTTGACGATTTTGCACCAGAATATCTTGATGACTTACCTGAAGACATCATCCTTTACAAAAGAACCAGGACTTCATGGCGAGGAGAGGTGGAATACCTTTGAGTTCGTTTCAAGGGAATGCACCCCAGCAAGGACAAATGGCTAGAGAAGGAAAGGGTGAGGGAAATATTCCCTCACTTGCCAATTGACTAATGAAAGCTTTTGGTTGTCCAAAAGCTCCTCACTGGGGAGGACTGATCCAGGTGGATCTTTAGATACAGTGGCATGGAAAAAATCAAAATTCAAAGTGGTAGAAAAGAAAGTATCCTGACATCAAATCGAAGTGCTCATCGCCCTGATTCCAACAGTTTGAAAGGCACTCCAATTTGAGTTCGGATGATGAAGTTGTGGCGGAAAGAGTTTTCCTTAGTTCCTTTGAAAATGAGGCATTTTATATTAAAAATGGACTTAAAGCCTTCAAGAGGAAAATCACAATCGGAGAAGGTAATAGGCAGGCTTAAGGTAGGTGCAGCAGAACCCCCGATCAGCGATCTCCGATTAATCGGAGTCAGGGGCAAGCAATTGCCGATATCGGGACACAAGACCTGTGATCAACAATTGTAATTGACGATCAGAGAACCGATCGGATCGGCAGGATCGACATCGACGATCAGAGGAGCAATTAGATCGGTGGGATCGACATAGGCGATAGGAGGAACCAAAGACCAGAGCCTCAGGCCATTGCATGAGTGATATGCTAATGCAATCGGCCAATGCCGATATCGACAGTCGGTGATCGGCGGTTGGAAAATCCCCTGCTAACAAGACTGTTGAACTAGCGATGTGCCGATTGCGATATGGGGACCAGACCCGACGGGTCTATAAGCCAAATTTAAGGAAATTTGAAGTCTGGAACTTTAGTTTTCTTAGTGTTTTCTATGTATTATCTGCTTAAATGGAAAGGGCCATTTTTAAAGGGTTTGTTGCATAGAAAGGTCGGACGGTCGAGTCGCCGATCCATTCAAGAAGAAGGCTTCCATTATAATCAAACAACCCTTGATTTTTAAGAGGCCTTGTATTATAAAGCCCGATACACACATCAAAACACAGGGAGAGAAATTTTGGGCATGCAATTCAAGGCACAGCTTACAGAAAGGGCGAGAGGTTATTTTGTCTGAATTGGGCAAATTTTATATGGTTTCTACCCCTCTCAATGCCACGGACACAGTGGTGTTATCCATTTCTCCATCTAAGGTCTCATTTCATAGCCATTTTCCAGAATGGAGGTGTAAGCCTCTTTTTATGTAATTGGTGATTGTAATTCTCTTCTTTTCATGCCATTTAATGAAGAAAGCCCTCTCAATTGATTGAGTTGGGCCCGGAGATGCAGTTCGAGTTGGACGAACTCTATTATCAAGTCTTGGTGTCTTATTTTTGTGCTTTTATGTGTTTTTCTTCTTCTTTTCTTGTGTGCAGATTAAATTTCTTTGTTAAGCTGCAATTTTCACATGTGATTCTTTTCATACATCTATAAGCAAAAGATTCCTACATCAAGTGGAAAGGGCTATTTTTAAATATCTGGGATAAAGTTTAATTGCAAAGGATTTTTTGGGAGGAACATTTCAAATTCATTTAAAATTAATAAATAAAACTCTTGGAAATAACATTTCATTGGGGTAAAAGATTTTTTTTTTGTTCAGAGAAAAATATTTGAACAAGATTTGTTTTTGTTGTATAGAGGTCATTTAGCATTTTTTGAAGTTATTGGGAATTTTTTTTGGCTAATATATAGTTGTTACAACTAAGTTTGTTAAAACTTTGAGTAAAATACTATAGGCTCTAGAGCTTGTTATTCCCTATAAGTATCATACTTGGAAAATTAAAATGTGATGAATTTTGCAAGCAAGAGGACTATAGTAAATGTTAAGTGATAATCATCCAATTTTTATAAATGAATTTAAAACTTTGCTTAGCAGAATAAGAAAAATGAAGTAATGGGTTCGATATGGTTGCATGTCTCATATAATCTATTGTTTAATTTGGAATAATATACTACTCTGAAAGAAATCTCAAATAAGTTGGTCTCTCTATTTGGAAGAATCAACAAATTTCATGCTTTAGATTTGGAAGCAACATTATCAACTTTGGTACATTATGAGCATGTATCTATTCAAGATTACCTTGTAATATTATGAATTTTTGTTGCAAAATTAATGACATGTGGTAAGAAGAAAATAGAACCAGAATGTATTTATTTGATAATATCAAAGCTAAAGGTTCATTTCAAGTTTTTTCATATACATTTAATTCAACAATGGATTCCCTTATAGATGCATTCAAAAATGACTAGTTTTGAGACATCATGTGGTTGTATCACATTAGAACAATCTAAGCTTAGGCAACCAGATGTTCTCTCTAACTCTGTAAATCGAGCTCTTGTGGCTCATATTTCAAAATTTTAGCAAAAATCCTGGTTTCAACAGAGGAAAAATGATTCTCAAACCCATAAGACTCCCTCCAAGCCTTGCAAAAAAACATAATCTCCACCTCTATCTTCCAATACATATATATCTTGCTCCAAGAGAAAAAAAAGGAAGAAAAAAGAAAATAAAGAATATCAATGAATCATGTTCATTTTGTGGTAAATTTAGGAATACTAAAGAAAAATGTTGAGAAAGGTTTCAAGTATTAGATGATTCCACGTATAAGAACAATGTTTTAACAAGTAAATAACATGATTTATCGGCCCAGTCTCTAGGCATATCTACAAATCACTAGATAGATGATTCAAGAGCATCACATCCTATTACTCCTTATCAATATTCTCTTCCTTCAAAACCCTATAGCAACATTTTAAAAATTGCAATTAGAGACTTTGCTCAGAATGATTCCTTGGGATCAGGTACTATGGAGTTGACCAATGAGTGCATTAGCTATCTACTCTATTTCCCCGAGATCTCAACAAATTTTTTATCCATCTATCAATTTTTTCATTCTAGTGATGGAAAAATGATTGAATTGTCTCCCAAATAGGTACTTATTTGAGAACTACATGATTTAGTAGTTTTTCTTAGTATTTGTCAGCTTGATCATGTCTCTATATTATATAATTTTGTTGGCCTTTAACCTTCTTTAGCTTCATCTTTTTTTACTCATTTTGATTATTTGAACAGGTTTCGGCACGAAATATTTAGCCATCTAAATGGTAGATATTTATAGCAAAATTTCACACAAAATTTGGTTTCTAGTCTTCCAAAACTTTCTTGTAGATGTGTGGGGTGTACATGTTGCACTATTGGAAAACAACACCAAGAACCATTTCCTAAAGGTAAATATTTTAGGGAAACTACACCTCCTAAGTTGGTGCATAATGATTTATAGATCTTTCCAATTCTTTCTTTTTCATGGGATAATTATGCACTAACATTTATTGATGATTTCTCAGAACACTCTTGGATGTACTTCCTCAAGCAAAAGAGTGAAGTATTTTCAACATCCAAGAAAATCAAATATTTTTTTGAGAAAAAATCATCAATATCCATCAAGAAGTCTTAATGCAGTGTAATTTTCAATAAGGAATTTCAAGATTTCTATGGAGAAAAAGCCATTATTTGTTAGCACTTTGTTCGCTACACCCTTCAAAAAAATGGTGTGGGTTCATTACAAGAACATGGCACCTTCCTTCTCGTATGAAGTGGTTAATTGTGCCAACTATATTCTAAACAAGATGCCTTAGAAGGTAGTTTAGAATAATTTGGATGTCTCTTCTTTCAATGTATTTCGTAGTCCCATTTGAGCATCAATTCTAGATGAAAAGTGGAAAGTTCTGGAAAATAAGATTCCACAGTTGTTATTTATTTCCTATGATGTCTTATATCCTTTAGATGTTCATGGTTGTGTAGCAACAATTCCAAGGATCCTCGAACCAAATTTTGACCTCAAGTTGGCCCTTGGGTGAAAAACGGTTCCCTCAAATATTAATATGAAACTAGCTTCCTATTTTCACTAAAAAAATAACTTTGACCATTTAAGAACACTGGCCATATGTTAAATGATAAGGAATATGAGAAGTGGGGATGAGGATAGATGAGGAAGAGGACTAGGAGGAAGGTTGAAAAATATAGATCAAAAACCTATCCATTGGGCATTGGAGTCTCAATATGTAGAACACAATACCCAATAATGGAAGGGGGAATAAAAAGAGAGAAATGTTGGATCTTAGACTCAATGGTGGGTAAGGAATCCACTACCAAGTTGAAATGGAAGAATTTTTTTGGGCCCAAAATGACGAATCTAGCAAAATAAATTGAAAGTAATCTTTAGAAATATATACCTTAAGGTATATGGAAAATGGTTGAAAATAACCTTATATCCTTTCCCTATATTATTCCTAATACATAAAAATTTTACCCAAGATTGGATTGAATAAAGGAAATATGTAAGAGAAAAATTATTTTGCTAATGTTTAAATATGTAAGGCTTTTTCTTGCAAGTATTACAGTGGTAATCAGAAATAAAATAGGTGATAAATGAGAAATTCAAACACATAAAATAGAGAGAAACAAGGCTCTGTATAGGAGTAATGAATCTCTAGAAGTTTTACTAATCTTTAAAATTACTAAACAACCTCTCAAACTTTACTACAACATAGCCTCTCACTGTCAAAATAATCTAAATCCTCCTCCCTTTTATGAAACTTGAACTTTGTTATTTATCGTTATGAAACATCAATTTGGTGCCTTGAACTCTCGAACTGAATATTAAAAATAAATTGATGATAATACTAGAGATTTGTTTTTTCCTTGAGAAAGAGATTGTTTTTTATGTAACCAAACATGTGTTTATTATCCCTTAACAATTTTCTAGATCACTATCCTCCTTTACTGGCATATTAGATCCAAAATTATTTTACATGGACAGGAAATTTCATGAGTAATTGTATTTATTTGTTTCTATTTATTTATTTAAAACCGATATGTTCTCTATAAAATTAATATTTTATTTTTACATATTTAATATTATTTACATTATTTTTATTACCCTTTCTTATTATTTTAAACCAACCAGCAAAAGATATTAACACAATAATTAAACTTCTGCATGTTAAAAATTTAGAAAAATGCTCGCATTTTTCAACATCCATGAGTAATTTCAGCTGGGAGCAAAGTAAATAGAGTTTAACATAAGTGGTGGTTATAAAAGGTAAATCCCTTGGTTTTACTTTTGACATGTATCACACAATAAAGCATATCAAGGGCCCCAAATCAAAGATTAAAAACTACTTCATGACCCCCTGAAATGGTTTATTGTTTGGGAAAAAAGTTTAAGAAAAAACTTATTTTATTCTTCATGGAGTATGTTGTGACACGCCCATGCTAATTATCCCTAATTGTAAATATTTAATACACTTTGATTTTAATTACAAGTCCTAAGAATTGGGACATGGATTCCTGAGTTTGGGGAAGGATATTTCTTAGGATTTGAGGGAAGCTTCACTTGGTTTATAACCATGAATAGATGGAAGTAGGCTTTTAATTAGGATGACCAAATATGTTAATAGAGTTGGCAAAGACGATAGACAACCATATTTCCTTGGATAATTTGACAAGGCAGAAGGGACATAGATATATATGCAACATGGGATGCATATGTAGGAATTATATCCTGAAGTCAACAAACATGAAGTCAAAGGGGGAGCTGGCACAAAAATATCCCCATGACCACATAAAGATAGAACCACAGTGGTCAAATTCAAGGATATGCGACAAGGCGTTTTCCCATGCAACTGAAATGGTTGCAGCACATTGGTGGACGGAGAAGGAACTAATGGGGTGGTATTATGGAAAATAGACACTAGTGTGAAGGAGAATTCTAGACACATCGAGCCTTTCCTTTAACTGTAGTCTCATGCACAATGAGAAGACTAATTGGACACAAAGAAAAAAATGGAGAATGCAAGACAGAATTGTAGAAGGAGAACAAAAGGAAAACTCTTAGAAAGATGAGGAGGAGAATTAACTGCACTAGAGAGAGAAAGCCATAGTACAAGTGAAAGAGAGTAGATATTTTTGTGTTGATATCGGAATGTGGGAAGTAATAATAACTTGCATGATCATTGGAATGGTGTGGTTCTATATGATTATTGAGGAATGGTTTAGTTCGTGGTCTATTGTTTATATTCTAAGCTTAAGACTTAGCAGAGTGATTGGGTATAGAAGGTAGTCAAACTTTATCATCTGAGTTAATCATGTGTGCATAGATTGTATAGTATTAGTGGGCTTGTTCTATGTGCTTACTATGTGTTTATTAAGTATTATTAGATTTGTTATCCATATAGATATCATGTTTCCCTTTAATATGTTGTTACTATGTTAAGAAGAATTGTTAAGGGATGTTGTTTTCTACATAATGAAGTCTATTATTGTCTTGTGTAAAGGTTTCAAGGAATGGTTCCTTTCTTTTGTTTAATTCCTAGGCTTGAACTTAAATCAAACCACCTAAATGTAGCAAATATATGTATATTTTTGTGTGGATGGGTTTGAATCTGACTAAATGGCTTATGTGTGAGTATAGGTGAATCCATGTTACTACTTAAGTTCTTGCATTAAAAAGAGAGTTTTTATAATAGGCCTGTGTTTCTAAATTTAATATTGAAGAAGATAGCCCAGAAATCCTCCAATTATTGATGGAATTTCCTTGTAAGTTTATGAAGGATAGTGTTCCTCATATATTTATATATACATATTGTAAGTATGTTCTAGGTCAAACTGGGTTGAACATTAAAAATCTTAGGAGAGATTTCACTCTGTGTGTGTGAGTGCGTGCGTGTGTTTGTATGTTCTTGTGCCTATTTGTAGGAGGGGTCAAAGCCTCTGCAAGATCAGGAGAAATATCGTTAATAACTATGAAACAATTACAAATGTTTTCATATATACATATATGCACAGGGGTAGAACCTTAGTACCCTAGAGAGAAAATGTCGTGAGCCCCTTGAAACCATGCAAACCAAGGTTGTGACCAATTACATAAGCGAGGATGATTTGAGTAATAAATAATAAATCATTTATCCATCGTTAGATGACCCTTTGACTTTTTGCAGGAGTTTACAAAACAAGACAACAAAGGGAAATCCCAAAGATAAAATCCACAAGATGATGTGTCCAAGTGGCCTCAAATTCCATGGATGCACCATAAATCATGATTTTTTATAAGGGGTCGTAATCCAATGAAGGTGTTTTGTGCATATTATAATATGGAGTGGATGGGGATATTATAACTCATTGATCAACTTAGATCACATCTATTGTTGGATCATCCCAATAGTCTTGAACCCTAGTGGTTTTTGAAGAAGTGCATGTTGCAATCTCCCCGATATTTTATCCCTAGGGTCATGTGGCATAGTGGGTTTCGGAGCTAGTTCTTTCAGTGTAAACAATGAAGAGGACCTGAGTTAAATTATCATGTGGAAACATTTTTTACCATGCTACTATGGACTGGTAGGACCCACTGTCAATGTGGCAATTATTGTGGTCTCGATGCTACATGGAAAAACTTGATATGTTAGGGAAAGATCGATGCCAGTGCAACATGGTGGCCTAGTATAGGATGTGTCACCTTGGTATTAAGGTTGGGTGATGTATTCGTCCTCACATTTATTCCTCGGTGATTTCTATTGACGTTGGGTGAAAATCTGGTCGGTATTATAATCCCAAGGTGAGGTGGCATAAGGAGGACTTGCGTGATGCATATGTGTGCATGCATGTGTGTGTGTGTGTGAGAGAGAGAGCCATGGTCATGGGAGATTGTAACAAAAATCATAGTTACTGATCAAATCAGAACTATTTTCTCAAAATGGGTATTCTAGCCCAAAGACCCAAAAGAACATGAAAAAAAACCCAAAAATAAAAAATTGTGTATGCTAGAACGATGTTTTTTAGGGTAAATGTTCAACAATTTTCTTAAATGGAAGTTAAAGCCATTTGTTTTTTGCAAATTGAATGAGAGAAACACCCTCAAAAAAATAAGTGTTGATTATGGAATAACAAAAAAATATCGCGTTACAATTTTGATATTTTTTAGCAATGGAATTAAAGATAAAATATCTAGACTTTGAAAAAATGTAAAATACCAACAATTCTCAGACATGATGTTAAAGATAAAATATCATGTCTCAAATCCTGATAATTGCAAAAATGTCAATCCATGCTATTAAAGATAAAATATCTTGACTCGAAAAAACCCTGAAATTGTAATTGTTTTCATCCATAGCACTAAAGATAAAATATTATGACTTAGAAAAGCATTAAAATCTGGACAAATTTTCAACCATTCAATTAAAACCAAAGATTATGACTACAAAAAAGTCTTAAGTTTTCAATATATTTCAAACATGACATTTTGGAGTTTTTTATATGTTGTTTGCGAAAATCGCTCTGCAACCCTAATGGCATTGTGGCAACCATGAGCTAAACTTAACTCTGACCTAAACTCTGATGACACTTGCAAAGATATAAACCAAGAGGCCATTAATAAGGTTAGAATGACAGAGGAGGATAGGGGGGAGAGATCCCCTCCTATGGAGATGCGATGACAGGGGATTCCCGCCAGAACACAAAAAACCATAAGCTAACAGGAGATACAAACAAAATGTTAGGACCAATCCTTGGGGCGCGATGGTAGGTAGGTAGTAGAGGAAAATGTCTTCCATGTGTGACAGAGAAGCTGAGATTCATCATCCTGATGAACAAACTGGAGTGATACAAAAGTTAGATGAAAGACCATGCGCTAATATGTAAGTTCATCATAGTCTGGCTGATAGAGGAGGACCTCACCAAATGGATACAACAAAAATGGCAACCCAAAGGCCATCTCGAGCTCAAGTTGGGAGCTATAGGCTTCTTCACAGTAATATTCTTGAACGTTCAAGATAAAGAAAAAGTATTTGGAAATGGTCCTTACTTCCATTATAATGTTGGTTTGTTTATGAGGTATTGGGAAGAATGCTACGACCTAGACAAGGAAACATTTCTGGCAGCTCCATTTTGGGTAAGATTATTCGGTCTCCCAATGGAATTCTGGAACCCATAAATATTGGAGGGTATTGGAAATATGATATGCATATTTGTCAAAATAGCAGAAACAACAAAAATAGGCAGGTACACTTCATATGTGAGAATATGTGTACACGTGAACATAATTGAACCTATAGCTTACTCAATGGAACTAGAATATCATGAAGAGGTATGGCAACAAACCCTAGACTACAAAGACGTCTTGTTCAGATGTCCTAGATGTCATGAGTATGGCCACCTATTTAAGGATTGTCTACTGAACCTAGAGGAAGGGGAGAACATGCACAAGCAATAGAGGAAATCTTAAGAAGATAAGGAAAAGTTTCAAAAAGTGAAAAGAAAGAGGAGACAAGCAAAAGAAACTCACAACGCAGGGAAAAAGAAATATCAATCTCAGCCGAGCAGAACAAAAAACTTTGAAGTGTTGCAGGGAGAAGAGGAAGAAGAAAATGAGGTCCAAATTATGGATTATCAGGATAAAGGAAAGGAGAGTAGTTCGAGTTGAGGAAAACCGAACCCTAAGAGGAAAGCTTAAAGAGAGCCGATAGATAAAGAGGAAAAGGAGGATAGGGAAAGGATGGAAACCACTATAATGGAAATTGACCCAAGAAAAGTGGAGGAACTTAGCATGGAAGAGGAAGTGTTGAAGAAACTGCTGAATGAATGGAGACATTTACATGAAAGATTTATACGAGAAAACCAAAAAAGACTATACAGAGAGACATTCCAATAATATCAAGCTAAGAAAGGATAGTCATAGGTGGATATGGAAGAAAAACTGGGGATGTATCACGAAAACCCCCATGAATACTCAAATAAAATGAAAGGAGCAAAGAAAAGAGGCTGGAGAAACCTACAGGAATCCATATAGACTATGGGAGAAATGTTGGTGAATACCGGTAGGGTGGTACCGCTATCAGCAGTATACCAACAAATAAACAAAGTGTCCCAATGATAATTACATCCTGGAACATAAGAGGACTCAACAATAGTGGTAAATAGAGATACTTAACTGACAGACTAAGAAAAGAAAAACTTGAATTCATGCTGCTACAAGAAACAAGGATTACAAGAGGGAAAATGGAAGAAATACTATGTAAAATAAAACCAAGGTATGAATGCATGATTATAGATGCAAGAGGTAGTGCAGGGGGGATTGCAATACTGTGGAACCCAATAGAGATCACAGTGGATTACTGGATAGGCATGGAGAAAATCCTCACAGGGCGGTTTCGCCTGATAGGAAATAAAGAATGGTTCTTAGTCTTTGCAGTATACGACCCTCACATACCAGTGGAGAAGGAAAATTTCCTCGAGCAAATAAAGACGTTATGCCAACTACATCAGGAAAATATTTGGTTACTAGTAGTCGACTTCAACTAGATAAAAACATTGGAGGAGAACAAAGGGGTACTGCAAAGGGAAGAGCCAGAAATGGAAAAATTCATAGATATACAAGAAGAACTACAACTGGTGAATATACCAACAATAAATCGAAAATATACATGGAATAATATAAGGGGAGGGAGAAGACAAATAGCTTCTCATCTGGACAAATTCTTAGCAACAAAAAACTTCATTAGTAAATATGTGTACTATGAGGCTACAATTCTACCATGTCTAGGGTCAGACCACTGGCCTATTAAACTAGAAGTAGAAATGAAATAAGGAAATTGAAACAAACCATTTAGGTTCAAAGCCTTTTGGCTAGGAGAACTGACCTTCATATGAAAAATGAAGGAGTGGTGGAATGAGAGTGAGAAAGAAGGGAGCAATCTGATGCATACCTTTCAACTTAGACTTAAGGAACTAAAAGTGGAAGTAAAGAAATGGAACAAGGATGAATTCGACAACATACATTAGGAATAGGATTTGATCCAAGCCAAGATGAGGAAGGTACAACAACAAATTATCAATGAAGGCAGAAGTGAATTGCTAGTGGAGGAGGAAGGGAAACTGATTAATAAAATTGAGGAAAGGATACAACAAGAAGAAATTTTGTGGAAACAAAAATCCCAAATCCAATGGTTAAATGAAGGCGAAAGAAATACAAGGTTCTTTCACGAAGCTATGATCAATCATAGGCAACAAAATAGGATATTTTTCCCTAGAATATCAACAAGGCAATCAACTTACCCAAAATGAAGACATGGAGAATCTATTAGTGAAACACTTTAAGAGGCTACTAATAGAAACTAACATAAGTGGGGGGGATAATATAAACAAAATCATATAGTACCTTCCCAATCTAGTGAGAAGAGACCAGAACATGGCCCTGCTAAGAGAAATATGTAAAATAGAGGTAGAAGAAGTCATCAGAAATATGGTGAGAAACAAAGCACTAGGTCGAGACGGATACACAACAGAATTCTTCCATGCGACATGGTCATTCATGGGAGAAGATATAGTGAAATTAGTTGAGGAGTCTAGATGCACAAAAAGAATGCATCTAGCCCTGAACTCCACATTTCTGGCCCTGATTCTGAAAATGGATCATTCAGAAGAACCGCAGGGGTTCAAACGAATACCACTTTGTAATTTCATATACAAAAATATGGCAACAATTATGGTCAATCAGTTAAAACCTGTATTACCTTGATTAATACCTCAGGAACAGATAGGGTTCGTTAAAGGAAGACAAATAATAGATGGTATAGTGGTGGCACAAGATGCAATTCATTCATTAAAGACAAAAAAACCAAAGGAATGTTGGTTAAATTAGACTTATCAAAAGCCTACGATCGACTGAACTAGAAATATCTACAGGGAATATTGAAGGCATTTGACTTTGATGCAAGATGGATAAGTTGGATAATCTCAATGATATCAACTCCAGTCCCGTCAATTCTACTCAACAGAAAACCCATAGAGGCATTCAACGCAAACTGAGGGCTCAGGGAAGGTGACCTGCTATCCCAACTTTTGTTCATACTGGAAATGGAAGGCCTCAGACGATATATAAAGGAGAAAGCTTAAAGAGAATAGTACACTGATATCAAACTATGGGGGAATGATCTACCATTAACGCACCAACAATTCGTAGATGACATAATGATGTATGGGAAGGAATCTCTCAAGGAAGCCAGAAGGATAATGGAGATTCTTACAAACTTCACTAGTGCTTCAGGGACAAAGATAAACAAAGAAAAGTCTGATATATTTTTCTTTAACATAAAAACACCTTCACAATCTTTCTTAGCAAGAGTAATGGGATTCTAAATATGAAATTTTCCCTTGAAATACCTAGGAGTCCAACTAAATGATCAACAAAACATAGTGGAAAATTGGAAACCCCTGTTGGGAAAAATCCAAGGAAAAATGCAGAACTGGACATTCAGATCATTGAATATGCCAAGTCACATAATATTACTGAGATCAGTGCTACAATCTATCCTGATTTACCAATTAACCAGTCAAGCGATGCCAAAAACAATATGCCAAAAGATGATTGACATCTTCAAAAAGTTCTTGTGGCAAGGTCCTAGAACAGAAGAAAATAGGCTCTTCTATCATGGAACTAGCTCATAAAATCCCTAAACGAAGGGGGACTAGGACTCCAAAACCCATATATTCTCAATTAGGTCATGGGGGCAAAGCTATGGTGGAGATGGATCCAGGGAGGAGTAGACCTATGGAAACAATTATGGGGGATAAATTATGGCATGCCAAGATCAACAGAAGGAAAGTTGAGACTCCAAGACAATGAAAAAGGAACAACAATGTGGAACTTAGCCTCAGTCAATAGAAATTTGATCAGAAACCATAGTTTTTTGGAAATTAGAGGAGGCGACAAAGCCAAATTCTAGGAAGAACCATGGCAATAGAATGAAAAACTAATCAGTAAGCCTAAGCTGGAAGGAGTCTACTAATATACCAATATCCATGGAGAACAAATAGTTAAAAACTTTTGGAGGATAGAACCTGGAGAATACTGGAGAAAGTGGAAACAAAAATAGGACTATCAAGAAGCTCCAAAAACACCCTAGTGGAAGTTATATGAGAAAGAGATGGAAACCCAGAAAATTGCAAAAGTAGTGCAACCAAACATTCTAAGATGGGGATATAGGATTAAAAGAATGTTCACAGTTAAAGAGGGCTATCAACTACAACCAGAACATCCTAGGAAACAAGAGACACATATATGGGAGAGTATATGGCAAGAAAAGACATGGTCGAAAGTCGCCTTCTTCATGTGGATCCTTTGCCATGGACACACACTTACATGGGATCAGTTGCAAAAAAAAGGGTTGCAAGGACCTTCGATATGCAACTTATGTAAACAAAAAGCAGAAAAATGGAGCAGATGACCAATGCTTGTAGATATAGTGATAACCTGTGGAGAAACCATAATCAACTCTTTGGATTAAGTGATAGGAATCTAAACAACAAAAAACAACAATGGATAATTGGTGGAAAAAGCCTTACCAAAACACAATCCTGAATCGAGCCTGGAGATTATCGTTGGGGTTCGTCCTGTGGGCAATATGGAAGGAAAGAAATAATATGATCTTCAAAGAAGAAAGAAGAACTGAAGAAGAAATATGGAAACAAATAATCCAGAACATAAGAGAGATGATACTGGTAGAGAAATGGTATGAGGAGGATTGGAAAATCAATCCACAGGAAGAAATAATAATGAAAGGTCTGAACTTGAAGCCTAGTATGCTAAACACCTCCTCATGGAAGCATCATTGCCCCAATGGCGAGTCTACAAATTGTTATAAATGGCCTCAGAAAGCATTTATCAAACTTAATTTTGATGGAGCTGCAAAAGGGAACCCTTGGGAAACAGGGACAGAAGGAATATTCAGAGACGATAAAGGGAAAATGATCAGATTATTCGCTATGGATTGTGGCAATGCGAGCAACAATGAAGCAGAGCTTCATGCTCTGAAGAGGGGACTAGAAATTACGGTAAGAGAGAAATTTCGAAGACTACAGGTGGAAGGAGACTCAAAAATGGTGATTGATATGGTGAAGAAGCTCCAGCAAGGAATGCACTGGGAAAAAATCAACCAAAGCTAGAGGACTGCAAGGCTGGTCCAAGAGATAAGCAAGCTAATTTGACAGATAGGATACATCATCCCAACACATGTCTGAAGGATGGGCAACATGGCAGCGAACAATCTTGCAAACTAGGGATGTGGCCAGGTAGGTAGAAACCAAGATATAAGAGGAGAAGAGTTGTTACACATGGAGGGAATGAGGAAACTAGTGGAGATCCTAGAAAAAGACAAGGAGCAAGAGGAGAAACCCGGATCGAGGTGTGAAGGAGAAGAGGAGGTTGAGATGTCAGGGATCATTCACTCAGGTGAAAGGACAGAGAGCACATCAGGATGTGGCGGAAGAGGACAGCAGGAAGGGTAGGTAGAAGGATAGGGCAGGGAGGAAGAAAGTTCATAAATAAGACAGGTGTGGTTGAGAAGGGAAGGAAGAGAGGAAGGACTGGGGGCCAGCGAGCGAGTGCGAAGATCAAAGCCAGCAAGTGGCAGGAGTACAGAGAAGAACCCACAGTAGGAGCATCTAAAGGCACCTAGAAGTTAATGAGGGACAGCGCTGGAAGCACCAAAGGGTCATCATTCCACGAAGTAGGAATGAGGGAAATGGCGGCAATAGAATTAGGAGGACAGGTGGGAGGTGTGATGAAAGATAGCGGGGATAGCAGGTTAATACAAAAGGTAAGTGAGAAAGAGGATGGTTGCATATAGAAAGAGAGAGAGAGGGAAAGAGCAAAGAAAGGTGGTGGACACAAGACGAGGACGCAGTCCAGTGGATGCAGCCGCATCAACTCAAGTCGACGGTATGTATTCCTCAATATCATTAACAATAGAATTATAGTAATGCCAATTTCAGAGGTACTAGGGAAAGAGACTTGGGAAAGTTAGGACTCAAAAAGAGTCAAAACCAGGGTTTCCTCGAACAGTAACTAGTTCAAGAACAAAGATGAAGGGGAGAGACTAGTAAAAGATAAAGAAACACTTTGAAAAAAGTGCAAAGAGGGAAGGAGGGAGGCCGGGGAGAGAAGAGAGAACCTGGTAAGGGAGAAGGAAGAAAGAATATAGCTCCAGTCAAGTGGCTCCTAAGGCACGGAGGGGATAATTTAGGTTGCTAGAATAGAGGGGAAGGTATCTTGGAGGCCATAGTAGCTAATATAAGGGATATCTGGGCTACTAAGAAACCTAACTAGAATATACAGAATAAAACTGAGAGGATAATCAGGGGCTCAATTCGAGTGAAGACAATAGAGAAGAGTGAGAATGGAAAGAAGAAACCTTGTGCAAAATAGAACAGGGACAAGGTATCCCTTTGTAGACTCCCTGGTAGGTCTTCTAATGTAAACCATTTGAGTGAGGGTATCTAGGGAGATATGAAACTAAGAGAAGAAGATTCGAGAGGTAGCAGAATGCTAACCGAAGAACTGTCAGGGGGGAATTTGAGGGAGAAGGGAGGCAAACTCAAGTTGCTAGGACTTGAGCCAGAGACCAAACTTGGAATACTGAAATATAAGACATAACGAGAAGTATACTTTCATATTACTGATACTTCTTATGGTATTGTTTTAGGTATAGTTATAATTTGTGTACAACATAGTTTGGAGGAAAGCAAGCATACAGAGGAGAGTGAATTGGGTGAAGAAAACTACAACCGAGACAAAGAAAGAATGGCGAGAGAAGGAAAAGAGGTGGCTAAAAATAGCAACAGAGGAGCAGGCAAAGTGGGGAAATGGACCACCATAGGGGTGGGAACCTCTAGCAGGGACCAACGCAAGTGACATAGGAAGACAGGACAGGAGCATATGAAGACCTTTATCAACGCGTACATGGTTGGTAATCCACCTGAGGTAAGAGCGAAAATAGCGAGATGGAAGAGGGAGCTAAACCACAACATCACCAACTAGGATATTCCCACAGAAGAATGGGAAGACATGGTACAAGACCAGGGGAACACCCGCGGCCGCCATAATATATTCAGATAAACAATCCAACAATACTGGGTTATGAAGAATGTAGTTGCCTGAGCTATGACACTCAACAAAGAACTGGCAGTAAACAAAGGATAGGAGGCACAAGAGGAAACCAAAACGAAGGAACCCAGTAGAGTGGATCTCCTTAGAGGGATAGCATCAATTCAAATTCAAACCTACCGAAACAACTTGGCACTGAGTAGGATTGAGCAAAATCTGCAGGACATGAGGAGAAGCGAGATGCCGGGATCCAGCACTAAAGCCCCAACCCCAGTGGAGTCCTCAGACGATGAGTAAAACAGAGTTCTAGATAAAATTTTGCTTTTATGCCATGTAGATTTTACTTTCCAAAGTTGCAGTTAAGTATAGATAGAATAGCTAATGTTGCAAGGATGACAGAAAAAGACATTCGAATTTTGGACAACTTTTAACAATGACAGGTGGCCAACCTCGTTTCCCACGGGTAAGTTGAGGCCACCTGATACTATTGGAGAAACTTGATTATGGTTAGTTAATATTAATAGAGAAAGTACTAGCAAGCTTACAGAAGAAAAAAAGCATGACATTATCGAAAAAAATTATGACAAAAAAATTAAAAATGAACACCTCAATGAAAAAGTTATTATACCAAGAGTAATTTATTCTTTAAACGCCAAATATAGAGCAATTTTTAAATCTTACCCTAACACAACTTGATACATTGCAACACAAATTTAAAAATCAACCATCAAATAGACACGCGGTGTAGGTGAACTCGACCCGTTGTAATGAAAACTTAAAGACCAACCATGAAATTGACACATTGTGGGGCAGACTCAATCCATTATAACGAAAATTTTAAAATCAACTATCAAATTGCACACAATGGGATCGGGTTGCTAGATAGTCATCGACACAGACCCCGCAGAATAATAATAATAATAATAATAATAATAATAGTCATAATAATAATAATAAATAAATATATAAAAGCCAAAATAAAAATAAATACATAAAGAAATAAAAATGAAAAATACAAAAGAAAACAAAAATTCAAATATTGTAAGAAATAAAAAACAGTAAAAAAAAAACACAATAATTAATACAAAAGACAACCAAAATTCAAATATAGAAAACAAATAAAAAAATATAAAAAAACACAAAAAAAATTAAAAAATAATAACAACAAATAAAAGATAATATAAAAAAAATTAAACATGAAAAAAAAAACTATAAAAATGTAAACAAAAATTAAAATTAACTTATAAATATAAAGAATTACAAAGAAATAAAAATTAAGAACTAGAAAAAGTGATAATTAAAAAATAATAATAATAATTCAACAAACAAATAAATAAATAAATAAATAAAAACAACTTCTTTTTTTTTTAAATTAAAAAAATAAAATAAATTATAAAAGAAGTAAAAGTTAAAAAAATCAAGAAAAAAATATGAAGAAAAATAACAACTAAAAATTAAAATAAAAATAAAAATTCCAAACAAAAGAATAAAAATAAAAATAAAAAATAATTTAAAAAACTTAAAAATAAAAATTAATTTAAAAAAAATCGAAACAAAACCTTTTAAGAAAATAATTAAAAAAAAATATTTAAATTAAAAAAAAATCGCCACCACCGCTGGTTGTGGTTGGCTGCAGCCGCAGGTGCTGAGGTAGGTTGCACACAGCCTGCCTGCCCACCCACACTTGCGACCAACTCCACCCAGTGCTTGCAGGGTCAATTGCGGGAATCGACCCTGCAGCCCCTAAGTGGGGTTGGCCGCGTTGGCCGCCCAGGGGTTTGTAGGGCCGATTTCGGGAACTGGCTCTTCCAACCCCTAGGTGAGGTTGGTCGAGGGAGTTGGCGAGGGGGCACGCTGCTAGCCCCTTGGCGGGGTTGTTGCCAGCGCTATTAGGGAGGCCTCATCGATGCTCGCGACCAACCCCGCTTAGGGGCTAACATGGCCGATTCCCAGAATTAGCCCTGCCAATGCCTGGGCGGGCTTGACCATGGGCGTGGGTGGGGAGGTGGGCTGCAAAGACTGTCTCCCCGCGTGCGCCCGAGGCCAACCCCGCGTAGGTGCTATAAGGCCAATTCTGGGAATCCACGCTACAACCCCTGGGTGGGGTTGGCTGTGGGCATGGATGCGGAGGCAGGCTATGAATCCCGCCTCCCCGCCCACGCTCGCGATCAGCCCCACCCAGGGGCTAGTACGATCGATTCCAAGAATTGGCCTTTCCAGCCCCTGGGCGAGGTTGCCCGTGGGCATGGGTAGGGAGGAGGATTTCATAGCCTGCATCCCCGCCCATGCTCATGACTAGCCTTGCCTAGGAGTTGGCCATGGGGACATGCACGGAGGTGGTTGTATGCAGCTCGCATCCCCACTCGTGTCCTCAACCAACCGTGCCTAGGGGTCGTGGGGATTTTTTTAATTTATTTATTTTTTAATTATTTTGTTTTGATTTTTTTGATTTCTTTTTGGTAATTTTAATTCTTAATATTTTTTTCCTCTTTTTTTAATCTTAATTTTATAATATTTATGATATTTTTTCATTTTTTCATGTTATCTTTTTTAATTTAAATATTTAAATATTTTTTCAAATTTTTTTTTTTTATTGTGTGTTTTTATTTTATTTTCTTTAGCTTAAAAAAAGTTGTTATAGATGTGTTTCTTTTTGGGTTAATTTTGATTTTTTTTTTATTTTAAATTATATCTTTTTTGAAATGTTTTCTTTTACTTTAATTTATTTTTTGATATTTTTATTTATTTTTTATTTTTTATTTTCAAGTTTTTGTTTAATTTTTTTATTTTTACAATTTAAATTTATTTTTCTTACATTGTTATGGGTGTTTTTTTGGTTTTGTTTTGTTTTTATATATATTTTTTTATTATTTTGGTTTTTTTGGTCATGTTTTTTAATGTTAATTTTTATGTTTTATTACGAAGATGGAAATCACAAACATTTAAAAAAAATGTCCACACTTAATACATTAGAAAATTTAAAGTGTAAAAAATAAGCCCTCTAAACAAAATGGGTTGATGTTGCATCAAGACTTTTCAAATTCAAGATGAAAGTCGCTAACATTTAAAAAAAATGTTCATACTTGATACATAAATAAAATTAAAGTGTCAAAGTTAAACTCTTTAAAAAAATGTGTTGATATTCCATCAACACTTTTTAAAATCAGCATGAAAATCACTAACATTTTTACAAAAATGTTCATACTTGATACATAACAAAATTTAAAGTGCCGGCCCACAAGGCTTTGGATTGATGGTGAATGGGTGTATTGTTAAAGCACTCCTTGTGATAGGTCACTTGCTCAAATCCCCCGTGGGTGCTTAGGTAGTATGATATAGAAAAAAAAAACAAAATTTAAAGTGCCAAAAAGATGCTCCAAAAAATAAAGGTCTAATCTGAATCACTAATTTTCGAAATAGGGTGATATTTTGTGACCTCAAAAAATGGGTACTAGTTAATTTTCCTGTTTAATTAGTAACTATGTTACAACATTAGCGGCTCAACGGTTGTGTTAAACGACCACGTGGTAATGGTTCAATGATGACTTAGATGGCCACATGGAGACCACTTACATGCCATGTGGCAAGCCAAGATGACATGGTATTATCTTATAAGTCAATATTTGAATGGTTGTAACTTTTGATATGGAACCCAATTGAGGAAAGTTATATATTGTTGGAAAGGTATCAAAGAGACGAATGGAACAATGTCACCCATTTTAAGTTTCGAGTAAGTTGAAAAAGGTCAAACAATTTAGACCCCATTTCCATTATTGGACCCTGGAGGTTGGGTCATCAAAGTAATTTCTCCTTCTACCCTTAGTAGGGGATAGGGATAGTAAGGGGTATGTTTCTTATGCCTCCCATGAAAAATGGTGTACACGAATCTCAAGGTTTAGCATTTTAAACGGTAAAAAGGGGATTAAATTTTTATTGTTATTTTCAATAGGTAATATCAATTTGTTTAATAACCTATTTTTAAAATATCTAATTATTGATATCTATTTATTTCATTAACGATTAATATTTATGGACATTTTATTATTACTATTATTATTACTATTATTTTATTATTATCAATGTATATGGTGCACATGTGGATGGAAATTTTTTTTGGTCCTCCATTGCTCGGCTTTAAGTTTTCAGTTTGGACAGTGTTGTTCTTGGTGGTGATCTAAACTTTACCCTAGGGAATTTAGAATTATAGGGTTCCTCAGCTAGACCAGACCCTCTGTCAGACTTCCTAGTCTCCCTTATTGATAAATTGAATCTCTATCATATCCTTTCAATAAAAAATTCAGCCAACATGGTCTAGAAATAGGCCAGGCTCAACCAAAATTGCAAAACAATTAGATCATTTTCTCATCTTAGAGCGTTTCCTTGAAACTAGTCTCAAAATAAAACAATGATCATTAGTTGGAGGAAGCTCTGATCACATTCCTATTTTAATTGATTTGGAACCCTTCCATACAAAACCTCCTAACTCCTTCAAACTAAAGTCTTTTTGGTTGGATGACCCTTCCATGCTTTTACTCATCAAAACCAGTTTGTCTCAGTTCTCCCCTACCTCTTTGGAATCCCCTTCCCTTCAATTCCAATGTAATCCAAAAACATCCAAGGAGTTTATATCTAAATTGGTTAAGAGAAGATAGAGGAATCCTAAAAATATCCTATTTGAAAGTAAAACCCAAATTCAAAATCTATGGAATCGTCTTCCCTTTGAGGATATCCCCAAATACCTACAAGAAAAAAAAGTGTTCTTGAGGGAACCACAAAGGGGATCCTCCTTCAACAGGAAAAATAATGGTGCTTTAAGAGTTGTTCCCTCTGGGTCTTAATCAAGGATGAAATCATTAAATACTTCCTTGGGGAATCACGGATCCATTTACAGGTTACGCCACTTTTTTCTCAAAAATTGTGAGAGAAGGATTCTCATATTTTAAAGGCATTTTCAAACAGGAACAAAGGGTCATGATAGAAAAAATTCTCTCGATCACTAGACTCTTCCCAAATTTGTTGAAGAGGAGGATAATGAAATGCTTATGGAGGATATCATTATGAAAGAATTAGAAAATGTTCTCCGCAATTTCCAAAAAGACAAAATCCCAAGGCTTGATGGGCTTGCTATTGAATTTTAATAAAATTCACAAACATTGTTGGGGATGATCTTCCTTTGGTTATTGAATACCCCCACTCATCTGGTAAAAGGATGGCCCCTTTTAACTCTACCTTTGTTTCTCTCATTCCAAAATAATGTTGCAGATAGTGTCGCCATTAATAAAAACAACTGTCATAGATGTCAAAGGGGATGTCTTAGTCAATAGTAATATCATTCATCAATCAAAGGAAGCAGTATGATAGTTGGATATCTTGCATATCCTCGTCAGATGAATTCCAAGGAATATTGAGTTTGATTGAGTTTTTGACAAGGTTATGATACCCTAATGTTCATATAAATAGCATGGTTGTGTATGCGTCATTTATGCCTTTCCAATGGTATATTTGTTGGATGTGTGTTATATTATTTCCATGACTAGCCCCACATGCAAAGTTGGGGAGGTGAGAGAGGCAGTGGCCAGCATTGAATTCATTACACATGATGCAATGGGGGGGTCACAGGGGGATAGTGGCTATCGGGGTGTTTACAGGGGGGAAGTAGCCCCCATGTATTGGGTGCGACAGTGCCCCAAGAAAAAAAAATGGACCCTATATTAGATGGGCAGTCCTACCTATAGTTTTGTGCATGGATTTTGCACATGGTTTTGGGAATGATGGTTTTGTACCCATGCTATTCTACAGATCTGGTCAAGGGAACTATTGTTATGTTCTAATCCAAGGTCAATGGATTGGGGTTTATGGATTCTTTAGCATTTATATATATGTATTGTAAGGTTGAAAGGAATATAATGAAAAAAAAATTGGTAGTCCTGGTTTTGGTATCGAGGGTAAAATCTTGGTGTATATATATTTTATGTTTTATGCTCTCACCATTGTTTATTTTCTTTCTTAGGAATTCTTTTGGAGGTAATTTCGATACATGGTTAAAACCTACATTTGGTATCAGAGTTGTTTCGACTTCAAGGTGATGCCTTTGCGGCTGAGGGAATTTTCTTGGGCTTGTGGTAGACCTTGTTCAATGGGAGATCTTTGGTATCAATTCTTATAGTGAAAGAAGATGGCGAGCAGTGGAAAGATAAATATTGAGTAATTTAATGGTTAGAGTTTTGAGTTGTGGAAACTCAAGATGGAGGATTTGCTGGTGGATAAAGATCAAAGGATTGCGGTAGATCCGGGGAATAAACAAACGACAATGTCTGATGAGGAATGGAAGAAGTTGGATTGGAAAGAAAAAAGAACAATACGGTTGTGTATCTTAGATTCAATATTTTTGAATGGATGAGGGGAAGATTCAGTGAATTCTTTGTAGGACAAGTTAGGGACTTTGTACCAATCTAAGTCTCTAGTGAATAATTGTTAATACAGAAAAAGTTTTATAACGTAAGGATGAAGAATGGAGATTCATTGACAAAGCATATGAATGCCTTTAATACTATGGTAAGCCAATTTTTATCTGTTTATATTAAAATTTCATATGAAGATAAGTGCATCAGTTTGTTGTGTTCTCTACCAGATTCGTGGGATAGTCTGGTTGTTGCAATAGGTAGCAATACAACTACCTTACAACTTGATCAAATAGTCTCATTCTTGCTATTAGAAGAGATGAGATGAAAAAATATGGAGGTCCAGAATGGTGATGTATTGTCTATACGAGGATGGTCCCAGAATAGAAATAAAAATAAGTCTTCGAGTGTGAGATCTAAATCTCAAGGAAAACCTATCAAGCTATGCTAGGAATGCAAAAAGGAAGGGCACTTCAAAAAGGACTGTAGATCTAAAGCTCCTAAGAAAGGAAAGGGATATGACGATGCTCCTTCTGCAGAAGAAAAAACCACCTCAGATGAAGGTGGGGATGCATACTTGGCTTGTTCTTCAAGTACACTTAAGTGCATCCTTTCACTTCACTCCCCAAAGGGAGTGGTTCTGCGAGTATGAGAAATATGATGGTGAGGATGTCTTCTTAGTGGATGACAGGAAGGAAAAAATTGTTGGATGCGAAAAATCCATGCTGAAGTTGCAAGGTGGAAGGATTATAAGACTTCCTGGTGTTCTACATATTCCTTCATTGGCTAGAAATCTGATTTTTGTAAGCAAGATGGATGATGCAGGTGTAAAAATAGTGTTCGAGCAATCTACCTGCAAGATGGTTCAGGGAGCACTGGTATTCATTATGGGAGTTCGTATTGGAGCTTTTTGTAGGCTTCTATGTAGCACTATTATGGATGGGTGCAACAATTCTGTGGTTCTTGAAAGTGGAGTGGAAAACCTTATCGTCTCTAGAGAAAAGACCATGCTATGGCATCAAAGGCTTTGACATATTGGAGAGAAGGGCCTTCAAATGTTTCATGGTAATGGTATGGTAGAAGGTATGTCTAATTTATCTCTGGATTTAAATTTCTATGAACATTGTGGATATTGGAAGCAAAATCGGGTGAGTTTCCCCTATGGTGCTAAGAGGGTGAAAGGGATATTAGATCTTATGCACAATGATGTATTTTAACCTGTGTTGGTTCCATTAGTGTGTAATTCTTAGTAATATGTATCTTTTATAGATGATTTATCAAGGAATACATGGATATATTTCCTTACGAAGAAATTCGAAGTGTTTGATAGGTTTAAAGAATTTAAGGCTTTAGTGTAAAATAAAACATAGAATAAGATAAATTCGTCAAAGACAGATAGTGGTGGAGAGTTCTGGAAGAAGGAATTTGAAGAGTTCCGTAAGAAGTGTGGTATAGAACAACAAAATACTACTCCATACACACCTCAATAAAATGGAGTTGCATAAATAATTAGCATGACGTTGATGGAAAAGGAAAGAAGCATGCTCAGTGGTGTCGGGTTAGGACAAGAATTTTGGGCAGAGGTGGTGGAGACTGCATGCTACCTGGTTAATAGATCACTTTGTTAGTGTTGGAGGATAAGTATCCACATGAGGTATTCAATATTAAGAAACCATCCTTTTCACATCTTAGGGTATTTGGTTGTGATGAGTATGTACATGTTCTCAATGAGAAAAGAACCAAGTTGGATAGTAAATATGAAAGGTACATCTTTATTGGACATATGGATGGTTTAAAAGGTTATAATATTTGAAGCCCAAAAACAGAGAAGGTTGTGTACATATGAGATGTGGTGTTTAGAGAGGTGAAATATGTTATTAAACATGAATTCCTACCAAAGGAACGTGAGAAGATAGAGTTTTACCTAAATGAGGAAGAATTATACTCTACATTAGAAGAGGAATCAGAAGATAAAGAGCCACAAACTGTAGTTGTGAGAAGATCAGTTCGAGAAAGAAGGTAACCCGAAAGGTATAGTCCATCTACTTTTTGTTCAAATTTTTCTTTATCTAATACTGATGATGATCCTAGAAATGTCAGGGAGGCAACATATTGAGAGGATGGAAAGCTTTGGAAAGAGGCCATGGTTGATGAAATGGCATCTTTGGACAAAAATGAGGCTTGGGATCTGGTGGATTTATCAGATGGAAGGAAACCCATCGGAAGAAAATGGGTGTTTAAGAAGAAGATAAATGCAGAAGACAAGGTGGGGAAGTAGAAAGCTTTATTAGTAGCAAAAGGTTATTCCCAGGTGCTAGGAATTCATTTTGGTGATATTTTTTCTCCTGTTGCCAAGGTAGCTTCTATTATATTACTTTTATTTGTTTTTGTTTCTTTTGATTTTGAGGTAGAATAAATGGATGTGAAGACAACATTTATTCATGGGGATGTGGAAGAATAGATCTACATGAAGAAACTTGAAGGCCTTATGGTGAATGGTAAGAAATAAATGGTATGCAGGTTAAAAGATTATTTATATGGGTTAAAATAGTCATCAAAGATGTGGTATCAAAAAATTGATACATTTATATGGGGACTTGGCTTCACTAGAAGAAAAGAAGCTCACTGTGTGTATTTTAAATTAATTGGTGACCGTGTTATTTATTTATTCTTGTATGTGGATGATATGTTGTTGATTGGAAATAACAAAGAAATTATCAAAGATTTGAAGACCCGATTAACCTCCAAATTCAACATGAAAGATCTTGGTGATGCAAACTATAGTTTGGGCATGGAAATTAAACGAGATTAGGCAAAGAGGAAGCTCTGGTTAAACTAGAGGAAATATGTTGAGACAATATAGCAGAGGTTTAATATTCGAGATAGTAAACCGATAAAGGTTCCTATTCCAGTAGGTGTAAAGTTATCTGCTAAACAGCGTCCCAAGACACAGGAAGAGGAAGAGGATTCTTTTGCAAGTAATTTCTATACACAGTTAAAAACTACAATCTTCCACTCTAAAAGACTCCTCCCATATGAGAATTTATGGAAATTTAAAAATCATCATTATTGGAGACCCAAAACTATAGGGAAAAAACCCCCATTCTCAATATGTTAAATATTTTGCAACTTTCAAATAGATCCATGGTTCAAAAATCAAATCAATGTTAGATGGAAGTCATACATGTGTGATATTTAACTAGTTAAACATCGAACAATTCTTCTTAAATCTGATGGATCATATGAGAGGGTGACATATTAAATGGCATATGCTAAAAAAACATGCAAAATAGTTAACCGAAGGTGGTAGTCAGTCAAGTATTCCCACATGGCACAATATGATTTTCCAAATGGGATGAGATAGATGACACATGCCTACCTGCATAGTTATCCCCCACCATGGTGCCACACTTACGCATTAACACATGGCACGTTGTGATAAGCAATGAATGATGACATATATGCAAAGCCAAAGAGGATGCAATGTGGAAACATATGATTGTGTGATAGTCAGTAGATGGTGTCATCAAATGAAGTTAGCACAATTACATGGTGCCATGAGGAATTTTCATGTGTGTGGGTGAATATGTTGTTGTGTGATTTGCCCAATGTTTGAAAATGGGTGATATGTGGCACCCCTCACAGGATGCCACATAGAATGATGATGTCATACTAACATTGTCATGTGATTGACCAGTGGTCCCCTAACACATGGTCACCTGAGACAATCACATGGTCAAATTGGGTTGAGTTCATGAGGTTCAAGCATGAGTCTGATTGTTAGTCATATGGATTGGTTGAGTAGGTATTACGGTTAAAGTTTTCGACCTCATTTGGTCATGACACCAATTTTTACGGGAACATTATCTACTCCTATGGTCAAACCGTAGGACTCGAAAGTGAATACTGAGTTCTAAGCATGGTTGAGGAGCTTCATTTTATGTGGTTACAAGTGTGGTTTGGTTGGTATTGTTGATATGTAATTGAAGAATTAACAATTGATAGCCATTGTTGGCATGCCTCCAAACATGACATCACTGGCAAGATGGATTTGAAAATGACATTGATTTAGTTTGAAGTATTTTGCTACGTTAACTATGGTGGAATCTAGTTTTGGATCGAGATCAATTTCACAAAAGAAAAATCTAGTTCTGGCAGAAAGGTGGTAATTTTTCCAACCATTGACACACTATGCTTTTTCCAATTATCCTTACTGAATCATTATCTCAGAGGGTCTTGCTATCTCCTTTAACTTCCTTTAGGGAGAGAAAATTGATTCTATAGCTTTTCATTTGACTTGAAAATCCATTGTCTATACACCAATGACTTTCCTAGTTTTGAACATATAAAGATAAACCAAATTCTATCTGCTCCTCTTGCTTATTTCTTCAGACCTTCGTTTTTTTGTTTCCATTCTAACATAATAATATTTTCTACTTTGATTTGGAGGCATCAATGTACTTATTTTACAATCATGAGATTTCTACCCAAAATTATTGCACTTTAAGTATCCAACATGATCTAATAATGGGGAAAATGAATTGTGATTCTTAACATCATTCTTATAAAAATTGTAATATTGTCACTCACACAATCAATCGTAGAGATCTTATGTGACCCCATGCTCATATTCCTCATATAATCATTTATTACATAGGTTCTACAATTTACATCCTTATGAAAAAAATAATTAGATGAAAATAAATACCCATAAAATAGATTTTGATATCTTCTTGGTGGATAAACTCTTCTAAATCTATTCGTATGTCTTCGCTTATCTTCACTTCCTTTCTTGGTCCTGCTTGTATTACTTATGGGGTCATGTCTTTGTTGATCCTTGTTTTCATTTCAAACTCTACTTGCATTGATGTTGGATCCTTTGATAACATTAGAATAGCTTCTAAGTTATTATTTGCATTTCATTTTGATGTCATTGAGCTTGATTCTCCCTTGGAAGATTCATGATAACTAGGACATGTTTTAATAAGAGGATATCTTTGGAAAGTGAGAATGTCATCTAGGATTTCATAAATCTTTCCAAACTCCAAACTTTTATCTAGTTAATAATTGGACTTTTCTAAATCCTTTCTCAAGGAAACAATCTTAGCTTCTAGTTTATCATCATGTCCTTCCTTTTCCTCGAGTTGGCTTATCAATATTTCTTCTCTTTTATTTTCCTCTTCTAGTTGTAAATTTATGAGAGAGTTTTTATTCATCAAGATCATGACTCTATTTTGTCTCATATTTCTAAAACAACTACATTTTCTTTTTATTCAACTTTTATATTTCTTCTAATGCACAGATAAATTCTTCATTAATATCATCAGCATATTCTTCATTTGAATCTGATTTGATTTGACCAAAGTATTGAGCCACCATGATCATATGAGTACGAATTATGTTTCTTAATTATCCAATGTATATCCATTACTTTCTTCCGATGAACCACATATTTCCTTTTCATACTCCTAATATTTTCTCTATTTTCATGTTTTTCTTTATCATTACTATCCTCCAAAATTACATGTGGAAACATAGAAGAAGGAGGACCTCTTCTTCTACAATTGTGATAGAATAGTAGAATACCTTTTTCTTCTCTAGTTCTTCTTGAGATAGATTGTAGTTCTTCTGCATATAATACATTTCTAGAACAATCCAAAGGCTTCGATATTTTTCACTTCTTCCTCTAAATCTAATATCTCCTAATGAATGTATTGAGCCTTATGATCTTGAATAATAATTATTCTTGATATTCATGGGATGCATATTCATCAATGTCTTCCAATTTTGCATGTGGAAATTTAGAAGTATAATGGCCTATTCTACCACTTTTAAAAAAATTGAATGGTTATTTACCTTTATATTTTCCATATCCTCCTTTAATATTCCTTACAAATTAAGCTTCTTATTCATCTAATTCAAAGCTAAAGTGATCATGTTCCTTTTTTCCTTTTGTTTCTTGTGATGATTTCAGGGTTTCTTCCTTTAATCCTAAATTCTCCTTTTCTATTTTCATATCATATGCATTGAGCATTCTATTTAATTCATAAATATTCATATATTTTAGATATTTCATTTGTTCATTGGGCGATAACTTTGCAATAAATATCAATGGAAGAGATATAAACACTTTCTAAATAATTAATTCTTCATTAATTATTTCACCAAGTCATCTAACAGTATTTACAGCCTCATCTACATGAAGGAAAACACATCTAAGTTCTTCTTCTATATTCATCTTTAAACATTCAAATTACATTCTATGTGTTTGCATCTTAGCCCCATTTACCTTTTGATATCCTTCATAGTTTTCTTGAAGGTTGTTCCAAATTTCTTTAGCACAGTAACATTGCATTACCTTGACAAGATCTAAGTTTTCAAGACCACTTGTTGGCTTAGTGGGTCCTGACCCATGTTCAGAGTTAAGTTTTCCAAACAAATACCTCCATTATTGGCCCTTTCAGCATCGACCCATGGAGCGCAGACTGAAGTCTCACCCGAAGCAGTATGGGGGTATGCTGGAACCAAGTTTCCTCACCTAGATATGAGTGTGATGTTGTTTTATGCCCTAAACCTGCCTTCGCATAGATCGATAAGCCCTTAGGGCTTATCAATATAACTTCCATTAATCAGATTCTACACCTCCGTGAACATTCATGATTGTCTTTCATAGACCCTAAATAGGTCAATCATCCACTTACATGCCTATGTGATTACTCCTAATTATGTATTTCCCTAGATCGGCTTAAGTGTTTGATAACTTTAACATGAAACAAGATATTCTTCATGTGAACAATTATTATTTCTTGCATTCATATGATACTATAAATTAGGTAAAATCACACATCAATACAGTAATAATTCATAAACCTGTCATTCATCATAACATAATAGAACATTCATTCATAAAGGCAATAAATAGCTGAAACACAGGAACTACTTGAATAATCTCTTTATTAATACTTCAGTTCTTCTTACAGACTCAAGACTTCCCTACGCACACAACTGTAGGGGTCTGCGCACTCAGTTGCAGACTCTACTTTAGGCCTCTACGCACACAGTTGCAGAGCCTCTCTTCTACTCTAAGACTTCTTCGTTCTCACCTCTACTGACCCATTACATTCATCTTCATTGATATATATTATGTCTTAGACTCTCTAAGACTCTCCTTTTTATACAACCCCATGGTCCGCAGACCATGGGTAGGTCTATACAAGCGGACACAACTTACATAAAAGAAGGGTAAAAACCATTTATGAAACTTTACTATCTACACACTTCGTGACCACAACTCGTGGAGACTTTATATCCTTTACAAGAAAAATTGGGCCTTTTTGCCCCGAAACTTGGGCTTTTTCCCCAAAATTGACCTTAGAGGACCCTATCCCAAAAGGCCCCGAACACAAATATCATGACTCACCCCTGAGACACTTTGTTGGTGCAAAAGATATTATTGTAGAGGCCTCCCAACTCAACTTGTGTTACTACTACCTTAGTCGTACTCTGTGTGGCTACCTCTTTGATTTGCTCCACCAACTACTATATTATTGATCCTGCACTATCTTCCTTGATCTTCTGTTGTGTTCTCTGTAAGCACGCTAGCTTATCCCCAATGGTGGTGGAGATAACATAGGCCTCATCCAGCCAAGGCCCCAGTCTCGCATTAAGGACAACCTCTTTCGTTTGCGTTGCCTTGCCTGTTCAAGAAACTATTTTGTCTCATGCAGCTTGGCCAATCGCTGTGATATAGTAATGGTGCACACCGTTGCTCTTGCTTCATCATACCGTTGTTGAAATTCACAGGATTCTATGTTCAACGTTGTAGGTTACGATCTTCCTGGAGTGTCATGACTACAACCATGGACTTCTCAAAGAGTACGGTGTAATCTGCCACCACGACATCTAGTACTATGACTCCATCCTTTACAACTTCTTCACATTGTTCCCTGACCTCTGGAGGAGTTGAAGGTTATGACTTCAACTCAAGCTCTGTTATCTTCATGTTCAATTCAAACTGAACCTTGGCCACTTCCATCTTCGTGTCACGCACACCTGCAGCCAACTTCCTGATCTTTGCATCCATCGATGCTTCCTTTGAAATATGCAGTTCAGGGACTCTTCTGCATGCCTTAGCCACCACGGCTACATTTTATTCATTTTGCACCTGAAATTTCTTCCATGATTCTAGTGCTACTATTTTCTACACGATCATCTCTTCGTTGTTGACCTTGTACTCAGTGCATGCTGCTCTCGGGCCTTAATTTCTGCTATCACACATGCTTGTAATGTGTGAAGGAACTCACTAGGGAGCATGGCCATGTTGAGACCCACATTCTTCAAAGTGCTAACTATAGCCTTGTCAGTAGCTACCTTTGTGCTCAAAGCTCCATCAGGCAACGCAAATGCTGGGAGATCCATTGATTGAAGCATCTCCACTGCTTGAGTGGTTCTCAGTGCCAAACTGGTTGATGCAACACTGCTCTACCCTACACCTACCTGGAGTCTAGTTGTTTAGATCTATAGATCATAAAGACTTGTATGTATGGCACTTAGTTCCCTCTTCTACTGTTGTAGCAGTTCTGTGATTTTATCCTGCACCTTATCACCAATATCATCCGAGTCGCCCTCCCTCAAGGTAATTGGGTCTAGCAACGACTTAGTAGATTTTTTCTTTTTGCACGGTCCTTCCTTTCCCTACTCCCTATACCACTTTACTCGAAAAGGATTTCTCTCCTGCTGATCTCTGCCACCATGCTTTGATTCCTCTTCCTGCTCCGTTTGGGTTGAAGGAGAATACTGACACCTTTTGGAGCCGTTCTTTTCGTGCTCTGCCTATTCCTCTCTGGCGCGCTCCGCTTCTACATAGGCCTTCTCCTCAGCCTCTTTCTTCCTCTTTTTAGCCATCAACTAAACCTTCTATTTGGCCGATTCATTCTTCTTTTTATCCATAGGTTTGCTATTCCCAACAACCAAGTCGAATGCTGAATGCCAGTCTGCTGGCCAATGCTTGAGGACCTCTGCAATAGCATCATCTGTAGCCAAGTAGGGTAAGTTGAGCCACTTCTGATCTGGATCCTTCCACACTCGGATATAAACATGATGGAAGTCTTCTTTGAACTCTACATACCTAGATAGCTGCTCAAACACGGTTGGGGACAACAATAGCCTTCGGTTGATGGTTGCGCCAATGCTTGCCTCCATTAGTACCCAAAAGACATTGCTTTATCTAACCCATGCAACGTCCTTTGTGGCCCATAGAGATGCAAACTTTTCTGCTTCTGGTAAATATGTCTCGATCGGAGGAAATTGGCTGTCCTCTGACAACTCCCACATGACCCAAACAATTGAGAGCAACATCAAAGAATAGTGAAAGGTCTTACTTTGGTCATGTGCCTCTCTATAGTTCACAAGTAACTCACTACACAGGTAGTGCACCCAATTTAACTGTACGCCCTCCGTGCACTAAGCTGGTAAAGAAACTACTGGTATTGACAACTTGTCTGTGTGCACTTCCTCATGACTTTGCCAGCCAAAATTTGAGCGCCAACCTTCATCGTGGGGTTAGTAATGCTGGTAATTGAATACTCACGTCGATTCTTGACAAGTTTGAACTTGTCCCTCATCTTCTTATTGAGGTCATGCTCACATGTCTTTCCACCAAACACCTTGGCCGAATTCAGTCCTAAATGAGGTAATAATGTGATTGGATGCTTAGCTTATCAGTTATGGGGATTGGCTCATTCAGCCACAGGCACCCATCGTGCACCAGGAATAAAAACTTCTTCATGACATTTAGGTTTATCAGATATCGGTGGTAGTGAGGCACCCATAGCAGGTTTAGCAACCCCGAATTGTTAGCTCCACAAATCCATTCCACCAGCTCTAATGCGGTGACACCAAACTCCTTGTAGAACACCCTCCTCATGAAGGTGTCTATGGAAAGGTGGGGAGCTGCTCGAGGTTCGCCAAATCTCAATCTTCAAGCTTTTGATGCGTAATATGTGCCAAGCGCAAACCTTCAAAGGCTTGGTTCTCTGGTAGCAGGGGTGTGTTAAGGAGGAATTGTCCCTCACTTGGGTCCTTCGGGACCTTCACCTTACCCTGGAATGGAGGGATATACTCCGACATATTAGAAATAGGGTCTACCCCCTCAATATCTATGTCCTTCGTGCCCTCCTCGGCCTCCAAATCTACCACTTTTCCCTTCTCTTTTACACTCGGATTTTCTTTCCGTTGAGCCTATGTAGCTGCATGTTTCCTCGGTGACTCACGCACGGGCATCAACTTCTTCTACCTATCATTATTTGGCTTGGGCGCCTCTCTCATTGGCGTAGGCTTCGGCCTAGGTGACATCGGTGTCATACGCACTACAGCTGGAACCTCCATACTCATCACCTCAGGAGTAGCTCCCTCAGAGGCAATAGCTCCCCCAGTACTAGCGGTCTCGGTTGGTGTAGACATGAAGTTGTTAATAAATTTTCAATCTGACTCAGGCATTGTGTCAAACACAGGGCTTGTGATCAAAGATTCTATGCAGTCACAATTCATGCGCAATAGACAACACAACCTAGAAATTCTCAGAATGCAAAGTGTTTCTCATTGGACAACCATGCATTTTTTATAGGTGAATTCGAATTCAAATTTGACCGTTCCCCCAAAAATCCATCCATAAATGAAAGATTGGTGACATATTTCCAATGATTTCACTCTTAGTTTCATCATTAAATGCCTTAAATGCCTTAAATTCCACCCCCCCTGCTTCTTATAACCATCTCCTAGTAGTCGAATCATGAATAGTGATGGTAACGGTTACCTTTTGGTTGCACTGTGTGGTTTGCACCCCTATAGCATAGCTCCCTTCACATTTCTTATGGTACAGTGACACCCTCTTGCTTCATGCAGTGTCCTCATCGCACAGCTCTAAAACTTGGGCAGTGTAGTTTATAGTCCTGCACCTCCTTGCAGCTACTTGGAGCACTAAGACTATGCTACCACCATGTAGTCATTGGGCAATATCCCTGGTATATGGATTCAATCGACTGCCATTTACCTTTCCCAAAAATGGATCTCCATTCAATTTCACAAGCTAAACTGTTCCACCATTGGTAATCTCTTTGATAGCATATGGCCGCAGCCAGTGCATCTAAAATTTTCCTAGAAATTTATCAAACTTACTATCATATAATAAAACTAAATCATTTGCCTTGAAGGTGCACAGTTTGATGTGTCGATCGTGCCATGCCTTTTCGCGTTCCTTCTGAACCTGCTGATGGAGTCTGGCCAAAATCCTATCTTCCTCGATCTCTGTTAGCTTTGCGAGCCATTCTCCTAAGGCTCTGCGGTCCACAATTCCCGTGAATTCCGCTATGCATAGGCTAGGCACAATGTACTCCATAGGCATCACAGCCTCTATGCCATATACCAGTCTAAACAGTTTCTTACTAGTAAGCTTCTTACAAGTAGTTTTGTAAGCCCACAATACTGATGGTACGCACACATCCCAATCATTCCTCTGCACATTGAAAACCTTTGTCAGCGCATTCTCCAATATCTTATTAAATGCCTCAACCGTCCCATTGGCCTGAGGATGATATGGTGTACTCTTCTGGTGATAAACTTAGAACTCCGTTGTTAGCACGTTGATTGTTTCATTGAGGAAGTGCGTACCATGATCAATTATTAAAATATTCGTGAAACCAAACCTGGTCAACACATATTCAATTAGAAATTTTTCTCCTTTTTCCCCTGTACAGTCCTTCATGAGTTGTGCCTCTGCCCATCTGGTCAAATACTTATTCCTGGTGATGATATACTACACACCCATCTTCTTTCCTGGCGGCTGAAACATTCCTAAAAAATCAATTGCTCATTTCTCAAATCGCAGCAATGATACCTACGGATTCAAAGGTAGCTCATCCCTTTGCCATGGCCTACCTGTTCTATGACCTTCATCACACACCCTACAATATGCTTTGGAATCCTTACGCAATATTAGCCACCACAACCCAGCGCATAAAATCTTTTACGTTGTTGTTTTTCCTCTATAATGGCCTCTCGTAGCTCCTCCATGAGCTTTAGCTAGGATATTGTTTCATTCAAAATTAGGCACATAACGTCTCAATATCTCGTTCAACCCCATCTTATACAAGTGACTTGTAATAACAGAAATATTTGTCACGCTCACCACCAATTCCCTCTTCTATTGACTAGTGTATCCTTCTGGAGTTGTTCCTATACTCAGGAAGACGATAATGTCTATGAAATGATTGTCTGCTACACTCACCATGAAGAGCTATGCACTAGGTAGCCCCTCCTCTAAATGGGTAGGCTCCTATCCTGTTTCAATGCATGACAGATAATCTGTCCCTGCATTCAATCACCCTAGCTTCACAATTACTTTGAAATCATCCTCTTGAAACAATAGTATCCATCTGCATATTTTCCCCCCAACATAGGCTTGTTGACTAGGTACTTTAATGTAGAATGGTCTGTATAGATCTCAAAGTGTCCGCCTAGTAGGTAATGTCTGAATTTCTGGAGTGCGTACAACATAGCCAACCCTTCGTGCTCTGTCGTCGAGTAATTCTTTTTAGCCTTACACAAATTCCTGCTCGCAAATGCTATAGGGTGATCCAATTCTCCTTCACCAGCTTGTGTCAGCACTACCCCCATCGCAATGCATGATGCTACCACATGCACATGAAAATCCTTCTTCCAATCCAGGAATACTAGGATCGGCACGGTGACCATCTTCTCCTTTAATACATTGAGACTTCACTGACATCCTTCATCCCAATAGAATGTAGCATCCTTCTTCAATAGTTTTTCCATCGGCGCGGTAATCTGGGCATAGCTCTTGATGAACTTTCGATAGTATCCAATATGACCCAGCGTTCTGTGCAACTGTTTAAAACTCCTTGGTGCATCCAAATTAATTATGATCACGATCTTAGCAGGGTCCACCATTAATGCTTGCCTACACACTACAGACTCAAGACTTCCCTGTGCACAAAACTACAGTGGTCCGCGCACTCAGCTGCAGACTCTACTCTAGGCCTCTGTGCACACAGCTGCACAACCTCTCTTCTACTCTAAGACTTCTTCACTCTTACTTCTGCTAAACCATTACATTCATCTTCATTGATATCTATTATGTCTTAGACTCTCTAAGTCTCTCCTTTTTATACAACCCCATGGTTCGCAGACCATGGGTAGGTCTATACTAGCCGACACTACTTACATAAAAGAAGGGTAAAAACCCTTTATGACAGTTTACTATGTACGCGCTCTATGACCAGAACTTGTGTAGACTTTACATCCTTTACAACAAAACTTGGGATTTCGCGCCAAAATTAACCATAGGGGACCTTGTCCCAACACAACTTATAATGGTTTTCATTAATTTGGCACTATTTACAAAATACTTTTTCTCATTTTCACATGGTTGTAGGAATTCCTAGAACTTTATAGCCATATACAATAGAAATCCATATGTTAACATCAAAATACATTATATTCCCTCATCCTTATCATCTAAAAAACATAATTTTTTTTGGTCAAAGAGTAGGGTGTTTATTAAACCTTCATGAATAGTCATGGTGCCTTTAAGATCTTGTTTCAAGTGGCTATATTACTTTGGAAAGCGCCTTCTTTGATACCAATTTTTTGGATTCACAATTATACTTAGTAGGGTTGTGAATCAGTATAATGAATTCTTTTACTTATTTAAACATTCAAAGATCATAAAACATAAATCTCATAAATTGAACAAGTGACCCAAGATATAAATGGAAACATTTACATGGGAAAAGAAGAAAACTGTTTACATAAAATATTTTATAGGTGTTAACCTAAAAGAGACACCAATCCCCTTTACTTCTTTATAATAACCAAATTGTAGGAGACATCAATCCTTTTGGTACTTCATAGTTACAAACCTATAGGAAACACCAATCCCCTCTACTACTTTGTAGGCATGAACCCGCAAGAGACATCAATCCCCTCTATTTCTTTGGATGTAAAACCTATAGGAGACACCAATCTCCTTTGTAGCTTTGTAGGAACCAACCTACTATATTCAGTTTGTTTGCTTCTTCACAATGCCTATTAGTTGCTTCCACTTTCACCAAGTCTAATTTCTACTTCTACCTTCACTAAGTCTATTGTTTTCTTATGCCTTCACCAATTCTACTTGTTACTTATTCCATCATCGAGTCTAGTTTTCCAAAAACTTGTTCCTTTTGGCTTCTTCCCAAGAAAAAAATTGCACAACATGTCATGTATTCAATTTTCCAAATATGGTTTTGAAAATTCTACCATAGTTACATAGAGACCTCTTATTTTTGTCCTCTAAATTTCATACTTTGAAACATCTCAGAAAGAAAGTTATGGAAAAAACATCAAGTTGGCATATTTAAAGCATGTTTCAAGAGCATTCAAGAACACTATATTCCTTAGATCATATATCCAATGTTATAGCAAAACAAAATATTAATTTTTTACCACAGTTACCTTGAGATCTCTTATATGTCTCTTCCAAATTGCAAAGTATGAAATGTCTCATTAAGAAATTTATATAAAAAATTCCAAGTTGACATGTTTCAATATCATTTAGGAACGTTAACTTCCATGGATCATATCTCCAAAAGTATAGTTATACCATTGATTCCTTGAGATATCTTCTTATCCTCCTCCATATTTCATAGTCTAAAACATCTCATAGAGAAATACTAACAAAATACCAATATAACCTATTTGAAGTAGATTTCAAGAGCATTTGGAAAGCTTAAATTTCACAAATAATATCTATGAAATTATAGTGAACAAAGGTCTGAAATTTTAACCATATCTAAATGGATATCTTCTATATATATCCTCCATGCTCTAGTTTGAACCATCCTAGAAGAAAATTTATAATGAAAATTCCAAGCTAGCCTATTTCAAGTAGACTTCATAACCATGCAGGAACCCTAACTTCCTTAGAGCATATCTATAAAATTATGGTGAACCAAGATCTAAAATTTTAACCATGGTACGTATAGATATTTTATTTATATCTTCAAATTTTCATGGTCTGAAACATATGAAATGAAAAGCTAGAGAAAAAAATCCAAGATGACTTGTTCACTCCATAAATTCAAATTTTTGCTTCCACCTTTAGTCCCTAGGAATCAACCGAAAAATATTATTTTTCTCCTCTCATGAATCTTACATATCTTCTTACCTAGATACACATCAAATTAAGTCATCTATTCTTTATATATAGTGTTTATATGTTGACTTATTGGGCCAACTTATAGAATTGTTTGGTTTGGCCTACTTGTAATTTGGTTGGGTCATCCTGACAAAATATTTCATATCTCCTCATTCATGTGGAGTCAGACATAGTTCTATATACCATTAGAAAGATATTGAAATAACGTTTCCATCCATACATCCTATCCTTCTTTAAAATAGAGAAGAAGTATATACTAACATTATGAAGGAAAAGTTAGGTGCCATTATCAAAAAGGATAATAAGTAACTAAAGTTAGACAAGGAAGATGACCGAAAGAACTAAATATTAATGAGGATTACTAATATTAAATATATTCTTATATTTCATAATGATAAAGTAATGATAATTATGTTAGTAGTAATAGTGTTAAAGATAGAAAATAAAATAAATCCTACAGAGGACAGAAAAATTAGTTCAAAAAGCGAAATAAAGAACAGTGCAAACATAGAAAGGGGGGATAAAGGATAAAGAAATATATCAAAATAGAAAGGAAGGTTTAGTCAGAGACATACTTGGAAGCTAATGCAAGAATATAATTTTCATGTTTATTACTCAATCTTGTGTATTAAGTTCAAAGATAATTTTATGATATTTTATTATTATTTAATGGTACCTTTGTGTGACTTACTATTTGGAAAGCTTCATCCAAGGACAATTGTTGGAAATGACATCTAGAGCTCAACACAAAGAACAAGAAGAAAGATGCAAAGAAAAATATCATAGTTGTGATTCAAGGAATCAAGTAGAAAGTATCTCATATGTCTATGAGAATAATTTTTTTTACATTAGTGTAGAAGTGAATGAATGTAAGTAATCATCAATAATAGGAAGAGAAGGAGATTACCAAACTCTTCCATATAAATATACAGGTCAAGAAGACAAAATAATTCTCTATTCAACTTAGGATCACTAGATAATATCATAGAAATGGATCCAATAAACAAACTTGGACTAGATGTTCATGACCAACCAAACCCATATCAATTCAAATGGGTGAACAAGGAGGTAGAGATAAAACTAACCAAATAATGAAGAAAAAAATGTTATCGGTGCTAATTTTATTGTTGAAGAAGAATTGGATGTAGTTCCACTTGATATATATGGACTTATATTTGGGAGTCCTTGTATGTACATGTGGGATGAAACCTTCAGCTGGAGAGCCAACCAATATCACCTCATCAAGGACATAATAATCCTTCAGCATCAATGTGCACAAGGGGATGCTAAAAATTTCACTCGTAAGTTCCAACCAAGCTAAGAAATTGATCAATTACAACAAGATATGTTGTTATTATTAAGAGAGAATTTGTTTTTAGAAGATTCAAGGAGATTCGATTCATCCTTTCATACATGCATATAGGGACTTTTCCAAGAGCATAAAGGGATGACCCCCAAAAGGAATGTGGAGCATGTGATCCAATTATTTATGAACTCTCCATTTCCAAAAGATGGGTTGTATAGAAAAACATTATAGAAGATAATGAAGTGAAGAAGAAATTGAAACAACTACTATAGCAAGGTGTTATTCGACAAATTACCTCACCATGTGGGTCACTCATCAAAAATGTGCCTTGGAAAGTATCGATTGATTACAGGGAATTAAAAAAAAACTTATACATAAGAATAGATACCATGTGGCCAAGATTAATGACCTATTGAACCAGTTGTAATAGGAAAAATATTTCACCAAGATCGATTTAAAATCATCATACCAACAATTTTGAGTCAAAGAAGAAGATACTTGGAAGAACGCCTTCAAAACAGGACCAATTTTTTATGAGTGGTTAGTCACGACATTTGTTTTATGCAATTCACCAATTGAATTCACAAGGATAATGAATGATCTATTGCACCCATATATAGATTCATTTTCTATTATGAATTTGAATGATACATGTATAAAATTCTACCTAGGAAGAGAACATCTCATATTTAATATAGGTGGTTAAAGACAATGAAGAAACACAAGCTGCTAGAAAACTACAAGAAGTGTGACTTTACATAGTAGAATTTGGTGTATTTATGGTATGTTATTGGTGGAGGGGAGTTGAAGATAGATCCTACTAATATGGAGGCCCTCATGAAGTGGTGGGTACTTTCCAAATTTTATGAGATCACAAGTTTAACTTGGGCAACACAATACCTAAGGAAATTCATTGCCTCATTTTTAGAAATAGTTATGCCACTCCATGTCATAATAATAAGTGGCAAGAGTTTCCACTAGGGGAAGGGCCATAAAAAACCCTTTTAAGAGTTGAAGAAGAAAATTAGTCAAGCACTAATTATTGAATTATTGATCTCATAGAAACCCTTTTAACTGGAGATAGATGTGAGTGGGTATGTTATGGAAGTTGTGTTGACGCAAGGATGAAAGCCTTTATACTACCATTCTGAAGTGTTTCATTGGGTAGTTACTAACTACCCTACCTATGACAAGGAGATTATGCCCTCGTAAACACTATTTAATGTGCAAAGAGATGGTACTGTACATAGATCATCAACCATTATAGTACTTATAGGCCCAAAGTAAGTTACAACAAAATATGCATTATAAGTGGGTTAGATTTTTAGAGAAGTTTCATTTAGTGATAAAGTATAATAAATGAAACACATACAAGTTAGCCAACATGCTTTCAAGGCCACCCACCTCAAATATCACATCTTTGGAAACTATGATGCACATGGAATCTTTCATCCACGATGCATAAAAAAGAGGCATATATAGAGGATGAGGACTTTAAAGAGGTGTTTCAGTAGTTGTAGAGCTAAATTTGTGCATACAATGAAGGTAACATTATTAATTTTCATATCTAGAACGACTACTCTATAGGCTAGCCAAATTATGTTAAAGGTGAGTGACTTTAGCTAATCAGACAGGCTCACATCTCAACATTGCAGGGAATTTTTGTGTAGAGGAGATAGTGGCCAACTTATAGAGATATTCATACTATCTAAAGATGCAAGAAAATGTATCTACGTCCATAATAGGATGCATATTTTATTATACCATTAAGCCCAGTACAAGGAAATAGGGTTTATACCATCTCTTACTATACCCACTCATCCTTATGAAATAATTTATATGAATTTTGTGGGATGTTTTCCAATAATAAGGAAGGCACATGACTACTTGTTTTCAGTAGTTTATAGTTTCAACAAGATGTTTTTTTCATGCCCTGTAAAAATACCATCAACAAGCATAAAGTATAAAACTTCTTCTTTAGACAGGTCTAAGTGCACTTTAAGATAACAAATAGCATTGTTTCAAATAGGGACCCAATATTTCTTAGTGCATTTTCGACTACATTATGGGAGAAAATGGAAATTAATTAGAAGAGTTTTATAGCATTACATCCATGGAAAGATGGGGAAACATAAGTAGTCAATAAGAATTTTTTGCATCTTTTTGAGGGTTTACAATCAGAAGTAACTGAATACATGAGATGATAATCTAATATATATACAACACTCTTATAATAGAGTAGTCAACACTCTATTGGTAAGTCCCCGTTTGAAATTTATTTTTGATATTTTCCACCTTCAACTTGGAATATCACATACAAACAACAAGGAGGAGTGAGGGAGGATCTCAGAGGGGGTGCTTTAAGTGCAATAACATTTGTTGAGAAAAACAAGAAATCCATTTGCAAATAGATGAGACATTAAAGAAGTAACGGGAAAGCAGAAGGTTGGACATGATCAACATAGAACAGGGAATTTATTCAAGACGGGAGACAAAGTATTGTTATAGTTGAACATGGAAAGGCTAGAGGGTCCTCGTAAGAAAATTAAGGCTTTGCAGTATGGCTCTTTCAATATATTAGAAAATGTGGGATATAATGTGTATAAATGCAATATACCCTGTACATCCAAATTTACTCAGCGGTGAATGTGGAAAATATGAAACTTTATGAGTTTTCCATGTTGGATCAGGAAGAGAACCATGTCCTACCTTTTATAAAGAATTTAGCACCATATGCTCATGAAAGTTTGATAGAGGATACAGTTTTGCATAAGTGGTATAGAACAACAAGGCATGATCAACATGTTCTTTGTCATATCAGGTTGAAAGGAAAGCTTCCAAGAAAGGGAAAATGATAATCCATGGAGAAGGTAGAGGAAAAAAATTCTCACATTATTTAGTAAAAGCTTTCAGGTACCAACACCTCCCAAAATGGGGAATTATGGTGAAAATTGGATAATTGTATTAGTTTTCATCCATATTAATGATTTAGGGAGGAAAAATCAAAGAAATCAGCTTACCAAAGTAGTTTTAGTGTAGGAATTACGTTTAGAGAATTAGGGCTAGAAACATTTTGGAGCTAGCTTGAGGCTTTAAACTTCTTTTTTCGAATAAAAAATTGTTCCTTAAGTGTTACAACCATTGGTCTCATTCTATATTCAAATACCTTTCCAACAATGCATGAATAATACCAATCATAGTTTGAACACAAAATTTATGCCTTTTGGAAGTTTACCTATTGTGATTACCACCATAGTCTGAGAGAATGCCACTTCAAACCCCATTTCTCATTGAAAAGGGGCTAGCCAGATGGTAACTATGAATAATACTCCAGAAGGGTTATGTTGTAACTCATGTTGATGGTTGAATGGGTCAAATTTAACACCTAGTTGGATATCAAGTTGTGTTATAATTGGGTCACTAAGAGGAAATATTAGGGGAATTTTAAGGTATAAAATGGACCTCTTAAGGAAAATAATAAACTAATAGTCAAAATAATAAAATAAGATTTATGATTTATGATTTTTTAAAGAAAATGAAAGGAAACTATTTTTTTTATTATAATTTCGGCTTATCTCCTTATAGGTTTACGCAAATGTCAAGTGTAAACATCCATTGGATGAAAAATCTAATTCTACATCCAATGAGTACCCACTTTGCATACTTATCAGTATGTTACTCATAAGTATGTAGAGTGGTACTTGTTTGATGTGGAATTGAATTCCACATCCAACCAGTGTCTACAATTGACATCTGTGTAAACCTAAAAGGATATAAGCCAAACAAAAATATTATTTTCCCTCCAAAATGTTTTCGATTAGGGATAACATCATCATTTTTATCCTGTTGGTTTTCTTAAAGTTAATTTTGTCAGTGCATTTTTTAGGCCCATTTTTTATCACAAAATTCCCCTAATGAGAGGTTACATTCTATTTGAGTGTATGTTGTTCCATAGTAGAGAAAAGAAGATAAGATTGGAAGAGAGAGGGGGAATAACAAAGAGGGTTTGTGTTATGTAGTATCCCATGGACCATAGGTCTCACTCCTTTGTATTTGTATCATTTTTGTTTAGAGAAAGAAAGAGTAGAGATGCCTCACCTTCTAGTTATGTTTTTTCCGAAAAGGATTTCCTAGGTCATATCTAGAATTCATTATGATTTGTGCACACTAATTTTCATTGTTCTTTATTTTCTGCATTTTATCTATTGCATGTAGAAGAAAATAAATATATAAATTGGTAAATCCAAAAACCTAAGAAAAAATAACCCTAATAGTATAGAGTTCATATTTCAATGATTTTTTTATCAAAACGAATGTGACAAACTCTCCATTGGAATGTCCATGACAGTTTATGGATCAAGTTTTGGTTTGCTAATACTAATATAATCATCAACATAAGTTTGAGATTCTTCTCAAAGTTGTTAGCTTCTAGGAATTCATAAATTCCTTACCAACTTAATGCTTTTGATAACCGGAGCTTATATGTAGTATCTCTATAGAAAGCAAAGTTGGGGTTATGCTCTTCATTGTAGCCTTTCTCTTATTCCTTTTTTCTACCTATATTTTTCTTAGGCTTTTGCTCATTGGATTTAAATGGATTTGATTTCCCATTCTCACCATTATAACTACAACATTAACAATAAATTGACTAGGAGGCCCTTTCTTTTAATTTCCAAAAATGAAATTGGCAAATGAAGAATTAGATGCATAATATACTTACTGGTGTTGACAAAAGATGCAAACAAAGTTTCTTTAGGAAATTGAGAGTGTTAGCAACATCAACAAGAAATTTGATGCTTAAAATCAAAGTAATGGTGTAGTATTTTACCAAGAAAGATAATTCTCAAACTTTATATTTTTTATCGAAGTTGAAGAATTGATTTTAGATTAATTTTTATTAAATGAATTAAAGGTATAAATTTAAAATATGATATTTCCTCACTTAAATTGAATTTCACAAATTAAATCATAGAATAACTACTACATGTATGTTTTTTTATGTTAACTGCATCTAAGATCTATAAATATGGAGTGACATAACTATAACAGTTCATTCTGTACTCTGGATCCACATGAGTTTTGTAAGAGAAGGTATATGGGTTATCCCACATCTAAGAATATTAAATATGGTATTTGTTGTAGTAGGTATGGATATGAATGAAATAAAACTCAAATTCTAAGGGAAAGTGCATCCGACATCCAAACATTTTTGGTTGTCAAATGTTATTCTACAAGATTGCTCCTAGATCTAGCTATGTTTAAAACAAATTTGGAGACCTTTATTAAAACAAAATCGTGTTATATTAGGGGAATTTTGAGGTAAAAACTAGACCTCAAAATGAATAAATAAAATGTACTAACAAAAGTAACGTTAAAATAACCAATAAGATTCAAGATGATGATATCCTCCCTAGGGGTAAATATTTTGGAGAGAAGAGAAAAAAACTACTTTCTTTACTTGTATTTTAAGCTTATCTCCTTATTGTTTACTCAAATCTCAAGTGTAGACACACATTTTACGTGTAATTAAATTCCACATCCAATGACTACCTACTCTACACATTTCTTAGTACACCCACATCAAAGAAATTGAAAATACATGAAAAACCCACGTTCAACACAATTTTTGCATGTATTTTCAATTTTTTCAATGTGGATCTACTCAAAGCTGTGCAAAGTGGGTAGTCGTTTAATGTAGAATTTAATTTCACATCCAACTGGTGTATAGAATTAACATCTGAGAAAACCAATAAGGAGATAAGCTTAAAATACAATTAAAAAAGTATTTCATTTTTTTCTTTAAAAATTCATAACTCGATTTTTATTATTTTAACTATTATTTATTTTTTTCTTTAAGAGGTCCATTTTATACCTCAAAATCCCCGAATGAAAATTTAAAATGTGATTAAAATTAAAAAATAAATTCAGACCATCCAACATCCAGACATAGACTATAGCAATTGCTTTGTAAAATCATCTAGATCTAGATGTGTTTATTACTATGCACTCTTGAATGTGTCAAGATGTGTCTGAGGTACTAGGTATCTAGACATCTAGGAATCAAGAACATAAGAAGTATATGCATTATGATATGTTCCATATCATTATTTCTTTACTTTTAAAATGATTGAGACACTCAGATCTAGATATATTTCATCCAGTAGAGTTGTGTAACCATATCGACTCCATTGTCTTGAATCTAAATGACATTATTTCAACCTTACATCAGAACTTCTATTAATTAAACACATAGGAGTTAGAAACATTTTATTTGTTAATTTTATTTTGATTATACTTCCCTAGTTGAAGCTAAACTTATTATTTTTTATCAAAACAAAATAAAATCCAAATAAAATAAAATAAAAAACACAATAAACTCTAATAATAGAAAATTAAACTAGACCATAATGCATACTAATTACAAACATTTAGTAAGAAATGCATTACTTTTTAAAAAATAATGGGGGTTATTGCATAAGTACAATAGGAAACTTTGAAGCCCATAAGAACTTTGAGTAGGGGAATCCACATGTTCTAGCTATTCTAGGAAATGGTTGGAAAATGGGAAGCCATGTCAGTCAAAGAAACAATGAAATCCTACGGTCCTTTTCTTTATGTACAAAGGAATGGAAAAGCATTATTTTTTAAAAATGCATGTACATTATTTTTTTAAAATTTGTACACATTCTCCCCAATGTAGATGGTAATGGGTAATTCTGAGGCATAATGGGCGGCATTAAATCCCTCCCAGATGCATCATTCAGTATGATGAGGCGTGTTAAGGGAAATTGAGCTAGCGAGTAGGAGGTGAAGGTTCCAGAGGGCATCATGAGTATATGTTTTGTTAGCTTGGTTATTGGTTTATGTTCTTGTTTTTAGGGGATAGGAGGTAAGACTGTGGCGGGAGGAAAATTTTCAGGCATCCAAGGTGGCTATAGGTCTTAGCTATCCCATTCCAATTACTTAGCAAACTCTGCATTGTACAGTAATTATGTCGGGTTTGGCATCGATTTTGTCTCGGTGGTTGTATAGGGAAAATTGTTTGGGACCCTAGTCCATTACGGCTTGTAGTGATGGAGGACAAGCACCTAGAGCTTTGGCATGCTGGACTCCATTCTGGGTAGGTCGTTATTGAATCCACCTTCGTAGTCTCTAGCATTTTTGTCTTGCTAGTAAATTTCCCAAGCTTAGTTGTTATAGTTGTTCAAGAATTATGCATTGGGTGGTCTCTTTTTATCCTTGTCGAGGGTCTCATTGTTTTCTTGTGCTTGTTGAAGAGGTCGTCAAAGGTGGCGACAATCTAAAAGTGGCATGTCTTAGTTATCCATTTTGGAAATTTATTTCTAGTGAACCAGTGGAATCTTTGGTCCATCATCTTTAAGTGTTTATGTCTAATTGAGGGGTTTGGGTACCTCCTCAAGATTCAGGAAGCTAGGTGGTGGTCACATCTCAAATCCTAGGGGTTTGGTGTAGGTCATTGGGGGTTTCGTCTAGTCAGGTGGACAGAAGGTGGTCAATATTTCTTGGATTGCTATTCCTCTCCACCAATGGGCATTATTTCTATTGGTCTCTTTATAGGGGAACTTTTCAAGGCTATACACAACAGTTAGCAATCTTGGTCAGAGTTGTGAGGTTTACCAAGATGGAGCATTATGCAATTCTAGTGAGGATGTGCTCATAGGGGTTCAGGGCCTCAATGCCAATGTGTTGTCCACCATGTGTAATATTGGGATGCATGTGAGGAGGTGGACCACCAACTTGACAATTCGCTAGCGAGAGTAGATTTACCCCCTCCAATTGATTCTCTGGAAGCTCAGATTTGTCAAGTCACCCTTCTGATCGAGAAATTAGCTCGAGATCAACACAACGACCATAATTAGGTTATAACATTCATGAACAACCTTCAACATAACTAGTGGCACATAATGGACGGGTTGGTCTCTCTCTGTTGTGGTCAAAAAATAATCCAAGAATGGCAGGACTAGCTTGAAGGTCGGATGAGACATATGAAATCTCATGTGCATGAAGCCTTTCACCATCCTTCATCGCCTAGCATGGGACCGAAGGCCCCAGATATGAGTAAGGTAATTGATCACGGATGACTGTAGGTTGTATTTTAGTTCTTGATCTCTTTTAGCTAGTTTGGGCTATCTGCATCAGATCTCTCAATTTTATTTTCCTATTGTCAATGTTTTTTGCTACTATGTTCTGGCCAATAAGTGCAGTAAGAATGAGGTCAGAAGAATTTTTCAATCAAACTTCGCACGTTGTACTTTTAAGATGTCCTAATAGAAACAATTAACTTACAAAACAAAAGGAGGTATGCACATTCCTAGACCACATCAAAAACTAAATATAAAAGTTCAACAAATACCAAAATTATATATAGCCATATTATCAAAACCTAAATATGGAAGTTTAAGAAATACCAAAATTATATATAATAATGTTTTAAAAAACATATGCACATTATGTTAGGTTATGTTATTAGAAATTTGAAATTCATATTATTGGAAAATTTAAACTCATACACTTTTGCTACACCAAAATTAGCAATTTCTTTTTACAAGAACCCCATGCATGGACTAAATAAAGTTGGATGAATTTCTCATCCATTTATATTTTTAAAGACATAAATAAAATAAAACAAAGCTATTTTTATCCATAACATTAATGAATCTCAAATATTTATGAGGATGGCTATAACATTTCCCATATTTTTCTTTTTATTTTCCCATTCAAGGGATTGTTTATCCTGATATTTTTCAATTCATAAATAATAATATACACCTGCGTAATGAAATTTATGAAAAGAAAGTAAAAAAATGTTGTAATATTTATTATTTAGATAATATAAATTTGAATGGCATGCTTATGCTTTTACAGTCATGTGGCATTTTTTTGTTATTGTTTTAAATTCACACATATCACACAAATGTCCATACGCTTTCTTGGTATTTTTACTTTCGAAAATGTATCAAATATATATAATCTTTACACATACACCATATTTTTTATTTACTATAATTGTCTTGAAAATGTAAAACATTACATATTTCTTATTTTTATTTAATGATTTAATATAATTGTCTTGAAAATATATAAGAACATTTTTAAATATGTTTTCCATTTTCCAAAAGATACTCTTATCCATTCCACACTTAAATGGTTGGATTTATTTCTCACTGAATTTTAAACCAATGACCTTTACATCACAAAGTGCTTTAAATATACAACATCACCATCTTTTCTACACCACGTGGATTTTTTTATTTAATATTGCAAAGTCATCACCCAAGACATTTACATTATTACAAATCAAATCATTAAAAATTAAAATTTGATTAATTATACATACATGAATTAAAAAAACCAAACACAAAATAAGAAACAGATTGAAATACATTTTTTTTTCAAAAAAATGGGTAGAGAGTTTCTATTAAAAAGAGAAAAATATAGATCTTCGGCCAGAACCCTTACTAATTTCATCAACCTCCATCAAAACTATGGATTCTGAAGTCTAACGTACATGTAGTTTTAGCTTATGACATATTTTTCCTATAATTCGAAAGAGATGTCTACTATATATATTGACAAATGAACCTATAAAAAAACTATATCTGCATTTCATATAATAAAAGAATCAACAAAATGATCCTACACTGAAACTAATCAACCTGTATGGCCAGGAGGTTGAGCTAACCTTCGTCACATTTTCACTGACACCTCCTCTGACTTAGCGTCTTTGGGTTTAAGTTGCAAGCCAGCAATGTACATCTCCTCGATCTCCTCCAAATTATAGTGTAATTTTGTTAACTCCATCCTAAATTCTCGTTCAAGTCAATTAATCTTAGAATGCATTAGCTCACGTTGTGATTTAACAATCATCTGCAATGAATTATGTGACTTCCCCTCCGGCTCTTGCCTTTCTTTGTACCCCAATTGCATACTTTTCATTGCAGCAAGGCCATTATCCAAGATGAGATTAATGTCCACAAAATAAGACTCTCGAGAACAAGTACCACCTATATCCACTGCATACAAATCAGATGACCACATCATCTTGAAGAGACAGACTCTGAAATGGTTAAGACGATAGGAGGTTACGCTCTACGAAGACCCAAAGGGGGTATACATACTAGAATTCAGACGATGAATATAATATATTTATAGAACATAACGAACCATTAATCTTTTGAGTATTGGGGCCTCCTCCATTAATACAAACCTGGCAATTTTTAATATGAAACGAGCAGTTGATCTTCGCTGGAAAACCCATTGAATGAGAATTAAATGATTTAACCTCAACTTTCTAATTAACCTCAACACAACACCGAACCGGAGATATCCATGTAGCACAGGGGGGAAGTCACCATCCAAGTGGTGCTGAGGAAATAACAAGGGTACGCCTTGAGAAAAGCTCGAGATCTCTCCTCAAGATATGGTGGCCAACTCACTCTTTGCCTCAAGTCCCAAGACCTTCAGTCTTGTCTAATCCCATACTTCATAATAATTTTGACATTCCTCTTTGTTATTTGTTCGTCAATTATAAACATTGATTCCATGATGCGCTTATGTATTTTCATGGCAGAGGAGAATGATTTTTTTAATATGCTTAACTTCTAATATTCCTTTTTTCATCTTCGCTCTACTATTTTCTGAGAAATTTGTTGACGAATTTATAGTCCTTGGCACATGCAAAATTTCAACCTTTTTCAAATTGTTTAAGTTGAAGGAGAATTCTTGCCTTTATAGAAGAACAGGGCTCCTTAAAGTGAAATTTGTTTCCCAAATCTGCTGCTGATGATCTAAAAAGCTTGCATTTTTTATTTTGGAAAGAAAAAATATGAAATATTCATAATGCCGCATTTTAAGTTATTCGTTGAATTTCTTTTTAAACTCCCCATGTATCAATTTTCAAGGTTTTAGCCTCAAACAAATTAATAATTGCTAATCTTGAAGAAAAATTGATGCTATTAGTAGCTCCACTTTTGGTTTCTATGGTCAATTTTAAAGTTTCTTCTTGGAACATGTTGATGTTGCTAGAGATTTGTCAAACAAGGGGGTCACCCCAATGTGAAGTCCCAATTAAACCTCACACCGTTGGAGTATGAGCTCGATCCTGAGTATCGGCCCGACCACCATAACTCTAATGATTTCCTTGGCTACAATGAATTGCACAAGAGAGTGTGCATAAAATCTTTGAAATCAGCAAGAAAGTTGAGAATGTGAAACAACAATTGTAATGTGTAAAAGGATACCTTCACAAGAGGGATGTAAAAGTGAGTTTTTGGAAGGAAAGAAATAGTATTATCCTAAGAGGGGCACAAAATAGTAAGGAAATATTTGGTAATTATCTAGCCAAATAGTACACATAGACACAATGATCATTAAAGTACATAATACAAACATTCAACAAGATAAGTACCAAATAAAATGAAATAGGTCAATTTCTTATGTACGAATGAACAAAACATATACTGCAAGCATCTAAAGAATAGTCTTATAATATTCATGGTACATGTATGAAAATTTGTTGGCTTAGTGAGCTTCTGATTATTAGGTGAAATATCCAAGCACACAGTTACAATGGTAAGATGCCAGCTCCAATATTCGAACGTTAAGTCAATCCTTGCTTCTCCAAAGAATGATCTTTTCTCCTATGCCAAGCTAGAGAATCCAACGCTAACTCTCCAAAGTCTATAAATCAAAAATACCTTTGCTTGAGTTATGAGTGTCTATTTATAACAAGAAGAATGACCTTTCATATCCTTGTGACTCTTGAGCTTCCCTCATGACTATTGGACTTCCAAGTGACTCTTGAACTTCTACAAGACTCTTGGACTTATCCTTATGACTCTTTAGTCTACATGTGACCTTTCATATTCCGCATGTGTCACTTAACCTCCGCCATGACCCTTGGTCATCTACTATGACTTTTCAAATTCTTACATGACCTAGCTTCTATATGACTTTAGAAATCTCTAGTTACTCTTCATATTCCATGTGGGACCCTTGGTCTTCCACATATTTACATTTTCTCATTTTGGGAAATTACACAATTACATTCCACAAATGACATGGCAAGACACTAAGACACATCTGACTCTTGAGCTAACATTTTAACAAGACAATACTGGAAATTGATGACATGGACTTGTTGATGACGTGTCAATGTCAAACTTCTTCTCTTGTTGTTATCTTTGTGTCTTCATAAAATATTTTGCATCATCTTCCTATTCCTCCTCCAAAGGCTTGAAGAAAGGGAGACTTCGCTATGATCTTTATCTTCCAGCTTCTATCACAATCTAACATCTCTTCATCTTCTTGTTCAATGATCATCTTGTCTCAATAGCTTCATGAGTGTCTTCTATCATAGTCTCCTTCTCCTCTTCTATGAGCATCATCATATCGTGTTAATATATACTACTTGCAACTAAAATACACTCATGATAAGACAACATTAGTATTGAAATATCCTATTCTAAATTTCTTCATGAGCATTATTGACTGGCCTAGAACTGAGTATTGGATTGGGAAAAAGGCTGAGGGATTACAAGTGCATGGCTCCAGAGGACATGACTGATGTACTGAGGTTTGTAACTACACAATGCATAGTTATAGAGGCATGAGAAGTAGGATTGTGCAGTTGAGGGTCACAATGAGGCAAGCTTACCTATTGTAACTACATAATGTGTAGTTCCAGAGGTAGATTGGGGAATTGGATTTTGTAGTTGCACAGTTCAATGAACCAATGAGACAAACGACAAACTGGGATTGTGCAATGCACAGAAACATATTGGTTGGGAAGTAGAATTGTGTAGTTCTAAGGGGAAAGAGGCAACAATTGAGTAGCATAACTAAACAATGCATAGTCCTTGGACACAGTGATTGTGCATTTCACAATTCCAAGAGGTAGGAAAAGGTGACTAAGTCTTGAGACTATGCAATGCATAGTTCAAGGGCACAGACCAGGAAGAAGTTAACCAGAGAAGGATCAATTAAAAAAAATGATTAAGTATGGGCTCCAAGAGGTGATAGATGGAACCTAACATGAGTTGAACATTACCACACACTTATAGATGATCAATGACTTGAAAAGGAAGCATTTACCACCCATCATCAGCATGTTCTTGCTGAAACGACAATATTATAATACTTACCTCCAAGTGTGACACTTAAGATACACTTTGTGACACAAGTCATGACACTAGTGAAGAAATGCTCAAGACTTGGGGAATGTGTCTAATGCATGTATTTACGATAGATAAAACACAATAGTGTAGTAGAATGCATCAAAACTACCCTTCAAGAATGTACAAATGACTCCCTTTGACTAGATGTGACACTTCCCTAACCATAAGATGACACTTGCGAAAGTAAGAGAAAGGAGAAAACAATCCCTGCAAAGGCTTAAAGAAAGTGAAAGTGACACATGCGAGTGCAAAGATAACATGAAAATGGAACTTGTTAAATCAAAATAAAACAAAAAAAATTGTCATGAATGTGAAAGTTACACTTGCGAAAGCAAAGATGTGACAGAGCGACAGTTGAGAAAAATCACTGAAATAGAAGTACATTTGTAATTAAAGTAAGGGATACTATGAGTGGAGAGTGAGCAGTAACCATTGACATGTGTTTCATAGTGTAATGTACTTATGGATGTATTGAAGCAGCTACAACCACCCTCCAAAATTTTGCCTTAGCTTCATTTTGGAGCCTCCCTACCAACCTTTCACAACAGCATGTCTTCTTTCGTCAAGTACACAAGCTTCAATGATATTCCTGCAGAAAGACAACCTGTCTATCAAAGCTTGATGCATTCCCCTCATAGGTTATATCTTCGGACAGGTTGAGAAGTTCCCTCAAGAAATTGTGCAATTCTGGAGGGCAAACATCATTCCCTCTAGAAATTGTGCAATTCAGTATGGCAACCTGCTCGGCTCCAGAATTGAGCAATTCTGCCAGTCAAGCTTCATCCACAAAATTGGGTAATTCCTTCTAGTAGGGCTGCTTAGCCCAGGAATTGTGCAATCCTAGGCAGCAATAAGCTACTCTGCCTAGAACTTGCACAAATCTCCTGGGCAGCCAGCGCAACTCCCTTCCACAAATGCGCATTTTCTCCCAGTAGTTGAGCAGGCTCTTGCATGCGTAGTTGTGTTGACTAGTTCCACCTGTGACTAAGGAAACTTGACTTGCATGCATGACTCGCTTTTTCCCAGAATAGCAAAATGCAACATGAAAAGGCATCCTATGATTTAGGGAGCTATTTTTAGTAGCTGGAGGTTACATGCAAATATTTTTTTAGAATCTTTCCTCAAAGTGTCGCTCCTTCCTAGATTTGCAGCCTACACGTCATGAGCTTGAAACTTATTTATTCGATGCTTCAAAGCTCATTTCATCACATTGATCTTCGAGGTTTGACATCCCACAACCCATCCAACACTCTTCGACACATCCAGCTTAGCTATTCATGGGTAAGTGGTCTCAACTTGTCTTTTACAACCTTTATGTTGCTTTTTGTGTTTCCACTTCTATAAGTGTTGTTTTCTTGATTTCTTTGAACTCTTGCTATCATTTACATTCATAATAGCTTGTACTAGCACTGTTTCATTTTTCATTACTATATCACTGTTGTAGCATGCATGAACGGTCACTGATTCAGCGACTTTTTTTTTCTGTATTAAGACTAAACTAAGTACCCACAGGGAATTGAAACGGTGACCTATCGCAAGGAGTGCCTTAACAGCGCACCCATTCACCGTTAATCCAAAGCCCCGTGGGCATTGATTCAGCGACTTTCTTCACCCACATGCATGTCATTCTATTTTCTGAATCTTTCATTCACTGTTTTCATGCACGATCATTTTCTTCTACTTACACTCACGATCACCATGAATTCACTTTCACATTTGCATTCAGTTGCCCATTGATAGGTCTGGGCAGCCTTGGCCCGGACTCTGCCTCACCAAGACAGCATTGCATAATCCTGAGAGGGAAGGCTTTGTCTTCCCCTCCAGAAATGTGAATTTCTTCCTTACAGATGTTCCCGAGGCCTTCTTTGCACAATTTTGAGGAATAGTGGTTGCTGGCCCAGAAAATTGTGCAATGCAGTCACTGAGCCTGCAGCCATTGCCAGCTGAAATTGTGCATTACACAATTCCAACAGTCAGCAGTCAGCCTGGATTGCGCATTACACAATTCAAATAGCTAGTCATGCATCCCAGACAACCTAGACCACCTTTTGCACAACTCTGGTAGCTAGTCACTCAACCTCCCTAAAGAAATTGTGTAATCCCTACTAGTCTTTCCCCAGGTATGTGTTATGTTGCTCCTCCAATTTACTTTGTTTTTCGCTGACAGATTTCTTGCCATGCATGTCACTTTGTCTCTAGATCTCATAGCTATTCATCTGCCTCTTGAAAGTTGAGGATCAATGGCCTCCAAGAGAGAAGGAGCAAAGGACACTGATGGAAGTGCAATTGGAGAAGTGGTTGAGCGAGTGTTCGCAAGTCTACCAATCTATGAAGATAGCAAGCTGATTCTAGACAAGGACATCAAGATGAAATCGAAAGAGGTCAATGATGCATTTATAGGCACATTTGGGGAAGACCTCGAAGATCGTCAGGTATACGTGAACATCCACAAGTCCGGATTGTACCAGATTGCATGTAGATACCCCATGTTCCCATGCGCAGACATGATACACTAGATCGTCTTGCACACTGATGCCGAGACGATGACCTTGAGTAGTGTCAGTGGGACAAATATTGCAAACTTCAGGGCAAAGGATTATGATGAGATGTATCAGATGTCGAAGCCCGTGATTATCGTGGAGACTCCCTTCAGCTTACCTAGGAACAATGCCAACTCCAGAGACATTTTGAAGAACTGTGTAAAGGAACCGACTAGATTCAGGATGATACCCAACCCGATATACAAGACAAAGATACTGCGAAAGGTGTATCAATACTTGGTCATGTTTGCATGTCAATTATATGGCCAAGAAAGGACACAAACCTTCCCACAGAGTTGGGTGATCGCGCTGGACCAACTGGCTAGAGAAGGAAAATGATGTAACTGGTCTGACATGTTGGCTCATCGGTTGAAGTAATAGGTAACAAGGGCTTGATAGTCGCCTGAAGGTATGCAAGCAGAAATATACATGTCCACCTACATCTTGGATGCAATCTCTGCCTGGCAGGAGTTCCCGAGCATGAATTAGTCATGGTCACCAACGAAGATTGTTGTGAACACTTATTGTAAGATATTGTCTAAATGTAGATTCAAAGGAGTTATCACATAGTTGTCTGATAATTTTTTCACCCCAATTTACAAGATGATATTCGATAAGGATCCACCCTTCATGTCGATGGCAGCAATGGAGGCACTGGTAGACATAACTGATTGGTATGCTTCATCGTCTGGCACCTTCATATGCATGTACAGTGCGAAGAAGCCTCTGCGTGTTCTACCAAAGTTTGCCTTGGACATGCTCGTCAGGTAGGAAGCAGCATATCACATCTCAGCAGGATTGACAGCTGGGATGCACTAGAAGAAAAATGCATCTTGGCCTGCTCTTCGATTGTGCATTGGGTTATATGAGATTCGTAGTTTGAAGCATGCAGATGTCAAAGCAGAGAAGAAGAAGTATCCATTCGACCTCTAAAGTTATAATCCGTATTTCCCACATTGTCTTGTGAAAGACCACTACACGAGAGTATAGTTCAACTGGATCGACAGGGCATTTCATTGGGCCAGGGAGGCGCCATGGAGATATTGCTACAGTTTCTCCAGACCCAATGAACAGGTTAGCTTCACTTTGGAATGGTTGGTGGAGCAACGTGAAGGAGCATCCAGAAGAGCACTAGAAGCAACAGCAATAGCAGACATGAACATACCATTGCGTGACAAGGGCAAGAGGAATATTGTCAATCACATGGAGGAAGAGAAAAGATACAAGTTCCGAGTAGATCCACTTGTAGAGAAAGAAACTATGGCTATAAAGGCAAAGCGAAAACAATGCGATAAGAGAATTGCGCAAAGGAAGAGGGAGAAACAAAAAATGGAGGAAATAGAGGAGTTACATGAGTTGAAGGAGCAACTCTGAAAGGAATAGGAGCTACACAAATAGGAGAGGGAAGCGCACCGACAATAGGTACAACAGGGGGTACAACATTTGCAGACAGATGAAAAAACACCCGTATGGGTAGTGGACTCATTAGAATAGCTAGCATCAAGCAAATAGGGTGAACCATCGCAGGAGCAAGACTTTGCTCAGGAGATAGAGTGATCCCTTGAACGGATGGATATAGACAGGGAGCAGCAGAAGTTAGAGTAGGACATCAATGTCATGCCACACCACCAAGAGGTCGACCCACCTGCTTCACCGCATCCAAAAGATGAGAACGTCCCAAGTGACCAAGGAGACACTGAGATCCTTGGAGATCAGTTGAAAGGAGAGATGCACAACATCTCATTCTATGAGTATCAACATAGATTTGTGCAATCTCGCAGAGTGTCAACTCCGGAATATCATACATCTCTTGTGTAGTATGAGGAATGAGTGCTCATGTCTGACGTGCACAATCATCCAATAGCCTTGGCCGATGCCACTAGAGAATATGTCGAAGCCAAAATCTAAATTGTTCGCATTCTAATAGCTAAAAGTGAGTGAATGGATAAGGAACTACAGACGACCAAGAAAGGAGGGGAGTTGGTGATACTATCCACCCGAGCTAAACTAAGGAAGGCAATACTAGATGAGTTATTATCCCTTGACACAATTACGCAAGCGTTGTATTCCAAGTTTGGTACCGTGCATAAGAAAGTCGTATATCTCAGCAGATGGCAAAAATGATGTCATAGAAGAGCACGTATCTTATCGAATGTGCATGCTATTTTTTACTACATGAAAACATGGATGATGAGATACAACGGAGCCCCACTTCACTTGCCTAAGATGATGAAGCCCAGAGTAGTTGAGTTGAAGGCCTGCATTCGGAGTTAGATCGGGAACTACGAAGAGCTCCCGCAGCTCATCACTAGTCTATAGGCTTCCCATGCACATGTATTTAAGAGTATGGATGTTGTGGTGCACGCAGATGCAATCCCATCCATTGGGACTCTCACCCAGGCATAGACAAAGGCACATGTCTGACTAGAGTTTGACTCGTACATTAACGAGTTGATGTGCATTGCCACCAGCCCATACTTGCCCATCAGTGCAAACATCATGCACAAGTATGTTTCTGGTACACCGCATTCAAGACAATGATGCACATGCTTTCAAATGAGTTGGATAGAGGAGCTTGAGTAGTGTACACGGATCTATGGAGGCAAGAGTTAGGTTCAAGAAATATGTCACCTTGGAGCACAAGGCCACCATCGCAAACTACCGATCTTGGCATCAGTTCACTACTATCAATCACAATCAATATGTTGAAGAGTTGGTCTTCCAACAGTTATCCGAGTCATAGTGATGTCTAACATGTTTTACTCAAGCCATTTTTTTCTCACATGGGTACATGTGCACTGTAATGTACAACATCTTGTCAATTGTAAGTTCAAGTGTCGATAGTTGGATCTAACAGTCATAGAGTAGATGAAGAGTCATGAGGGTAGATGAACTATCACAAAGTGGAATGTCAAGCGTCACCCACCATTTTCTATAAATATCCCCCCATAACTCATTGTAGAGGCTTCTAGTTAGCCAAGCTTCTTATGGGACTATCTTAGAGAGAGCATGGACAATATTGTAACGAGCCTTGTCCTTTCCACTGTGCAGAGATAGTACATCTCTTTGGAGGAGCAAGTAGTTGTGGCTGTAATGTTCCACTGTAACAACTAGTGGTTGGACATGGATGTATTGTATGACTGGAACTTACATTTCTTAATATAACAAGAGCCAGGACAATTCATGCATATGTTGTATTGTATTTCATCTATCTGTTTACTCTAAATGATATATCTATTTGTTTTCTTATGCATGCATGTATAACTGTTTTTGTGTATGTATGTATGACTCTTTCTGAAATGTGTTGTTGGTTTAACCATCACTCTCAATTGCTAGCTAACTTACCTTCCATGTTGTGATCCATCTTTGCTCGTGTCTTCCCTTCTTATCTCCATTCTTTCATAGGTTTCCAACGGGGACACTCATCTCAAAACCTGTGTATTAGAACCTCTCATGCACCTTCCATGGCTCACTACATATGTCACACCCTTGCTACCAATAGAGTTATCTTGCCTCTGTACGAAATCACGGTCAAGACATTACCGTATGACCCACTGCTAGGACTCCTACACCAAACGATCTAAGGTATAATTGGGACTTCTTACCGGGGGTATCCCCTGACATGTTGGTGGGTCGAGCAACATCAAGATTTCTAGTGCTAGAAGGAGGGCTAGATGACAAGCTGTGTCCTCTCATCCTATTTTGAACCTTTGCATATCTATCATGGATTCTTGCACTCTTCTCCCTCCGTGATGTTTTTAGAACTCTGAATTGGTTAGCATCACGAAGGACTTTTTCAATCGCTTGTCCACTTAAACGTATGATGGTGAAGGCAAAGTGGCCTGGCCTGGGTTTCTACATGAGTTTCTTTCCATACTTCATAAGCAAGATGGATGTTCTGACGAACATACTAGTTTGCTACTTGCATACATACTTCATGAATCTCCTCACTAATGGTTGTGTAGCCTATCGACTAATAGCATGCACTCATTTGAGCACTTTTGTGGCCTCATTGAAGACACTTTCTATCATTTTGATCTAGACAATCTTGACCAAAAACTGTTACAGAAACAGAAGGCTCCACATGAATCACCTATGGATTTTTGGCAATGCTTCTGTGAGTTGCAGTTTCAAACTCCGAAGAGCCAGACGAAATTTTTCTATCTTTGGGACTGATTCAAGTACTGTGTTAAGAAATTTGCTCATCCTAAGAAGAAGTTTGAAATCAAGCCTCGCTCAATATTATTGAGTGATGGAGCTATGTAATCACAGACGGAGGTAGTCACTATCACAATTGATTTTCTACCATCCCCTCATAAAATAGCTCTGCCACTGCAGAGTGATGTGGGATATCATGCTCACACATATGTTCAGCTGTCACATCCTCCCAGCATCACTTCACTTAATTTTCACTCAGATTTGGTTGTGATTCCATCGAGTTGTCATATGCATTTTGTTCCACAACCTCTGTCTTCACACTCGGCTAATCATCCAGATGATACTGTCTTGTGTTTTTCCATTCCAAACTCTACACTTGTTGTGAATGACAAAAAAGCGACTGACAGAGTTTGTGTTTCACAACAAACATGCACTATCATTCATGAAGAGTATGTCTGGGAGCTTGAGCATCAAGACTCGGTGAAGGATGACTCCCTTCCATTCAAGCCTCCTCTTTCCTTCCCTGACATCTTTGGTGAACCTACCATCCATGATTTTTCATGTGTATCTTCATCTACCGATGCACCCATTGTTAATCACTCACAGGACACACTAGATGTCAGTCCATCATCTGACAATGGAGAGGATAAGTTATTCATTGAAAATCCACTTGATCTTTCATATGCCTTTTTTGGAAACATAGAGGATGAATTTTTTCTCTTCTCATATACCCCTCTGTTTGATTCATCAGATCATGAGGATGCAGATGAGATCATGGATTTTTTTTTTATCGTGGTTGTCGTGATCCATTTACTCTTGTATTCGATCGTGATCATGATTCTATCACATTCGATTTGTCGAAGCCACCAGTTTATCATGGTCTATTTGACGATGAAGTCAAAACCCCCATGACTGTCACAGAACTTCAGCCCAAGATGATGGTTATGTTAGGCCCTCACTCTCTTGGGGTTAGTTTCACTTTCGACCAGGAAATTTTTCAATCACCCAAGGCTCCAAATCACTCATCTGTATGCATTGAAGATCAATCTCACACACAGATCATGCTGCCTCCACTCGAACTGCACAATCCCATCGCTCATGCATTGGAGGAATCTTACATTGTAAGCATGCGTGCATGATGCAAGTTGTCTTTGTTTCTTTCATTTTCTTGCATGTCATAGTAAAAAATGTGCATATGATTCATAGATGCACGCATTGTCATACAACACCATGATAAGTCCATAGTCTGCTTATTAGGCATGTGAACTCGCTTATGTCCCGTGGACACTTTTAAACATGAAGTGTGTTTTTCTTCATTGTCATATCTTTCCTATTTGTTGGTTCGCACAACTGGGTTGCTCGTAGACCAAGCCTTCACCAACGTGGGACAACCAAAGTGACAGTGGCTACATTGGAAATATCACTTCACATGATCACGCCCATGCACCGTTAGCTTTGGAGTAGGAGTAGTGTTTTCTTTCAGTTGCTGTGCTTGCATGCTTGTCTACTTACTTATTTTTTTTGTTTGCTTGTCTGCTTGCTTGTTTTCTTACTCACTCTTCTTTCACTTTTTCTTCTACTTCCTCTTTGCTTTATTGTTTGTTTGTTTGTTTTGTTTGTAGTTTAGTTTCACATGAAACCATGTATGACTCTTGAGAAAAACTAGGTAAATTACAAGAGGTCTTGTACTTCTATCACTACTTGGTTATTTGTCATCCTACCTCTATATGATGAACTTGTTACCTTTAGTCCATGATACGTCGAAGGAGAATACGTACCATTCAAAGTAAACCTTGGTGAAAACACAATGTCTACACGCTAACTAGTGTCACCTACTCTAGTCAGTTGTTTTTGGGTTAATGCTTGTCATCTCAATCAAGTAGAGTAAGGTGAGGGGGAAAACCTTAACAAGCATGTCAAAGGTATATATTAAACTACTTCTCTGAAGGAACAACCTCTTCTTCTCTAAACAAGTCAGAATCCCTCTTCCACCTTTGAAATGAATAAGTGTTATGCATAGTAATGAAAAAAATGAAAAAGAAATGAAAAATGAATAAGGAAAAATAAGAGAAAGGCTTCCTATGTAGAGAGGTGATGCAAGTAACTCCACCAGGGTACTAACCAGGCTCAATGGCAGCAGAGTGATGCTTTTGTTCCGACGTGACTCCACCAGGGTACTATCCAGGCCTACTGGCAGTGGAGAAACACTAGAGATGAAACTAAGACTCTGAAAATTGTATTGATTGTTCACCAATATACCCGTCAGCCCCAATCAAAAAAATTATGTTTCCTTGGCTTGAAATGTGTGCTAATCGACCAAGAGCGTGGCAGATGCTACATCTGACAATCAAGCTAGTGTAAAACCAAGACGAACTAAGAATTGAACAATACCTCCAGAGGTGTTAGACTTGTTTCGCATGAACAAGGTCCATTCAAAGAGCTGGAGTTCTACTAGTGTGTCGCCAACTATTGTAGTGGCTACAACCACCCTCCAAAATTTTTCCTTAGCTTCGTTTTGGAGCATCCCTACCAACCTTTCACAGTAACATGTCTTGCTTCATCAAGTACACAAGCATCAATGATTTTCTTGCAGAAAGACAGTCTGTCTATCAAATTTTGATGCATTCCCCTCATGGGTTGTTGCTTCATACTTGGTCCAGCTACAGGCTGAGCAGCACCCTCAAGAAATTGCGCAATTCTAGAGAGAAACCAGCCTTCCCTCTAGAAATTGCACAATTCAGTTTGACATCCTAATGGGCTCTAGAATTGTGCAATACTGCCAGTCAAGCTTCATCCAGAAAATTACGTAATACCTTCCAACAAGGTTTCTCAACCCAAGAATTGCACAATCCTGGGAAGCAATTAGCTGCTCTACCTAGAAATTGTGCAAATCTCTTGGGCAGCTAGCCCAACTCCCTTCCATAAATGCGAATTCCTCCCAGTAGTTGAGCAAGCTCTTTCATGTGCAGTTGGGTTGGCCAGTTCCACCCGGGACCAAGGAAACTTTACTATCATGCATGACTTGCTTTTCCTAGAATAGAAAAAGGTAACATGCAAAGGAATCCCATGATTTAAGGAGATATTTTTAGCAGTTCGAGGTTACATGCAAAGATTGTTTTAGAATATTTCCTCCAAGTGTCGCTCCTTCCTAGATTTGTGGCATGCACATCATTAGCTTAAAACTTATTTATTGGACACTTTAGAGCTCATTTCTTCACATCAATCTTCGAGCTCTAACACCCCATAGCACATCCAGGACTCTTCAACACATCTAGCTTAGCTATTCATGGGTAACTGGTATGAACTTGTGTTTCACAACATTTCTGTCGCTTTTTGTGTTTTCGCTTGTATGAGTGTTCTTTTCTTGATTTATTTGAACATTTTTTGTCATTTACATGCATACTAGCTTATACTAGCACCATTTCAATTTTCATTACTATCTCACTGTTGTCGCATGCTGAAACTATTTTGCATGAACGGTCGCCGATTCGGTGACTCGCTTCACCCACATGCATGTCCTTCTGTCTTCTAAATATTTCATTCATTGTTTTCATGCACAATCATTTTCTTTTGGTCACACTTAGTATCGCCATGCATTCACTTTCACATTTGCATTCAGTTTCCCTTCGGCAGGTCTAGGCAACCGTGGCCTGAACTCTACCTCACCAAGATAGCATTGTGCAATCCTGAGAGGGAAGGCTATGCCTTCCCCTCTAGAAATGTGAATTTATGCCCAACAACTGTTCCCCAAGCCTGCTTTACACAATTCTAAGGGACAATGGCTACTGGCCCAGAAAATTGTGCAATGTAGTCACTGACTGAGCCTACAGCCATTGCTAGTTGAAATTGCACATTGTGCAATTCCAACAGTGAGTAGTTAGCCTGGATTGTGCATTGCGCAATTATAGAAGCCAGTCATGCCTCCAAGGCAGACCAGACCGCATTTTGTGCAGTTCTGGAAACTAGTCACTCACCTTCCCAGAAGAAATTGTGTAATCCCTGTCAGTCTTTCCCCATGTATATGTTATGTCATTCCTCCAATTTGCATTGTTTTTCGCTGACAAATTTCTTGCCATGCATGTTGCTTTTTCTCCAGATCTTGTAGATGTTCGTCTTCCTGTTGACAGTTCAAGATCAATAGTCTCCAAGAGAGTAGGATAAAAGGGCACTGATGGAAGTGAAACTGGAGCAGTAGTTAAGAGAGTGGCCGCAAGTCTACCAATCTATGAATATACCAAGCTAATTCTAGACGAGGACACCAAGTTGAAATGACAAGAGTTCAATGATTCATTTACAGGCACATTTGGGGAAGACCTCAAAGACCGCCAGGTATACATGAACACCCACAAGTCCAACTTATACTGGATTTTATGTAGATACCCCATGTTCGCATGTGCAGACATGATACAGTGGATCATCTGGCACACTGATCCCAATACGATGACCTTGAGCAGTGTTAACATGAAAAAGATTGAAACCTTCATGGCATAGGATTATGATGAGATATATGATATGTCAAAGCCCATGACTATCATGGAGACTCCCTTCAGCTTGCCTAGCAGCAATGCCAACTCCAGAGACATTTTGAAGAACTGGGTAAATAAGTTGACTAGATTTAGGATGACACCCAACCAGATCTAGAAGACGAAGATACTACAGAAGGTGTATCAATACTTGGTCATATTTGCATGTTGACTGTATGGCCAAGAAAGCACAGAAACCTTCCTGTAGAGTTTGGTGATCGAGCTGGACCAACTGGCTAGAGAAGGAAAACCATGTAACTCGTCCAGAATGTTGTCTCATTGGCCTAAGGAATAGGTAGCAAGGGCTCGATAGATGCCTAAAGGTATGCAAGCAGAAATATACATGTTCACCTACATCTTGGATGTAATCTGCGCCCAGCAAGAGTTCTTGGGCTTGAAGTTGGAATGGTCACTGGTGGTCACTGCTGTGAACACTTATTGTAAGATGTTGTCTAAATGCAGCTTCAAAGGAGTTATCACACAGTTTTCTGATAATTTTTTCACCCCAGTTTACAATATGATATTTGAACAGGATCCACACTACATGTCGATGGCAGAAATGGAGGCACTGATAAACACAACTTATTGGTATGCCTCACCATCTGACACATTCATACAATCGTACAATGCGTAGAAGCCTCTGCATGTTCTACCAAAGTTTTCCTTGGATGTGCTCATCATGCAGGAAGTACCATATCACGTCTCGTCCAGATTGAAAGCTAGGCTAGACTGGATGAAGAAGGCACCTTGGCCCTCTCTTTCATTGTGCATCAAGTTATATGAGATCTGGAGTTCAAATCATGGTGATGTTGAACTAGAGAAGATTAAGAAGTATCCATTCGACCTCTGAAGTTACAATCCATATGATTTGGATTATGTTGTGAAAGATCACTACACGAAAGTACAGTTCAACTGGATCCATGGGGCATTTCATTGGGTAGAGGAGGACCCATCGACATATTACTATAGTTTCTCTAGACCCAATGAACAGGTCAGCTTTATTGTGGAATGGTTAGCGAATCAATGTGAAGCAGCATCCTGAAGAGCACTAGAAGCAATAGCAATAGTAGAAGTGAACATACCAGTGCTTGATAAGGGAAAGAGGAAGATTGTCAATCACATGGAGGATGAGCAAAGCTACAGGTTCCAAATAGATCCATTTGTAGAGAAGGTAGCTATGGCTATAAAGGTGAATAGGCAACAACGCGATAAGCGAATCGCACAAAGGAAGAGGGAGAAACATAGGATGGAGGAAATGAAGAAGGAGTTGCATGAGTTGAAGGAGAAACTCTGAAAGGAACAGGAGATGTGCAAACTAGAGAGGGAAGTGCAGTAGCAACAGGTACATCAGGGGGCACAACATGTGTAGATGGATGAAACAGTGCCCGTATAGGTAGTGGACTCAGCAAAATAGCTGACATTAGGCAAACAAGGTGAACCATCATAGGAGCAGGACTTCGCTCGGGAGATAGAGCAAGTGCTTGAACGGATGGATACGGACATGGAGCAGCAGGATTTAGAGCAAGAAATTGATTTCATGCCTAACCACCAGGAGGTTGACCCACCCACTTCACCGCATCTAGAAGATGAGCAAGTCCCAAGTGACCAAGGAGACACTGAGATCCTTGGAGATCAACCGAAAGGAGAGATGCACAACATATCATTCAACGAGTCTCAACATCGAGTTGTGCAATCTTGCAGAGTGTCAACTCCGAAATATCATACATCTCCTATGCAGTATGAGGAAGGAGTGATTGTGTCTGGCATGCGCAAATATCCAACAGCCTTGGCCTATGCCACTAGAGCATATGTCGAAGCCACTAACTCAAGTGTTCACTTTCTGATAGCTGAGAATGAGCGAATGGATAAGGAACTACAAAAATCCAAGTAAGGAGGGGAGTTGGTGATAGAATCCACCCAAATTGAACTAAAGAAGGCAATACTAGATGAAGTATTTTCCTTTGACATAGTTATGTGAGTGTTGTATTCCCAGTTTGTTACCATGCATAAGGTAGTCGATCATCTCAACGGATGGCAGCAGCGATATGCTAGAAGAGCATGTATCTTGTTGAATGTGCATCCTACTATTTATTACATGCAAACATGGATGATGAGATACTAGGGAGCCCCGCTTCACTTGCCTAAGATGATGAAGCCCAGAGTGGTCGATCAGAATGCATGCATCTAGAGTTAGATCTAGAACTATGAAGAGCTATCACAGATCATCACTAGTCTACAGACTTCTCATGCACGTGTATTTAAGAGTATGGATGTTGTGGTGTGCACACATGTGATCCCATCTATTGGGGCTCTCACCCAGGTGAAGACAAAGGCACGGGTTTGACTAGATCTTGACTCATACTTTGACAAGTTGATGCGCATTGCCACCAGCCCATACTTTCCCATCAGTGCAGACATCATGCACAAGTATGTTGTTGGTCGAGCCACAATGAAGACAATGATGTGCATGCTTTTAGACAAGTTGGATAGAGGAGGTTGAGCAGTGTACGAGGATGTTATGGAGGTAAAAGTCAAGTTCCAGAAAGATGTCACCTTGGAGCACAAGGACACCATCACGAACTACAATCTCGACATCAGTTCAGTACAGTCAATTGCAATGAAGAGAATGAAGAGTTGGTCTTCCAACAGTTGTCCAAGTCATAGTGATGTCTAGCATGTCTTTCTCAAGCCATTTTTGTGTCACATGGGTACATGTGCATTGTAATGTAACATCTTGTCAAGTGCAACTTCAATTGTCGATAGTTGGATGTAAGAGTCATAGAGTAGATTAAGAGTCATGACGGCAGATGAACTGTCACAAAGGGAAATGTCAAGGGTCACCCCACCCTTTCCTATAAATATCCCCTCATAACTCATTGTATAGGCTTTTGGTCAGCCAAGCTTTTGATAGGACTATCCTAGAGAGATATTGGATAGTATTGTAATGAGCCTTGGCTTCTCCAATGTGTAGAGCTAGTACATCTCTTTGGAGGAGTAGGCGGTTGTGGTTGTAAGGCTCCATTGTTGGAACTAGTCGTTGGACATGGATGTATTGTATGACTGGAACATACACTTATTAATGTAACAAGATCCAACACATTTCATGCATATGTTGTATTATATTTCAACTATCTGTTTACTCTAAATGATATATGTATTTGTTTTCTTACACATGCATGTATAGGTATTTCTGTGTATGTATGTATGAATCTTTCTTAAATGTGTTGTTGGTTTGATCATCACTTTAGATTGATAGAGAACTTGCCTTCTATTTTGTGATGCATCTTTTCTCACATGTTCCCTTCTTAACTCTGTGCTATCACAGGTTTCCAAGGGGTGCATTCATCTCCACCCCCATGTGTTAGAACCTCACATGCACCTTCCTTGGCTCACTGCATATGTCATAGCTTTGCTACCAAAAGAGTTATCTTACTTTCCTCTGTGCGAAATTGCGGTCAAGGAATTACTGTATGACCCACTACTGGGACTCCTACACCAAATAGTCAGAGGTCTATTTGGGACTTCTTTCCATGGAGATCCCCTGACATGTTGGCGGGTCCAGCACTGTCAATAGGATTATGCAGTCGTTGTCACTAGTTATTATGCAAGCATTACCTTCAACTGTTGTGTAATTCCTATCTAAGCTTGCATAGACATATGTGTGTTTGTGAATACATCAAAGGCAAAATATGTGTGGGAAAGTGAATTTTACACTTAGAAGAATACTTCACACTTTGCAAAAAATTAGAGGACCACAAAGTGACCATCAAATGACATATCAGAAGATCCTCGATAGGCTCCAAAATTCAAGTGTAAGAACATTTTTTAGGGTGTGGCGTCGCAGGGACAACACTTGGTGACACACTGGTAGAACTCCATCTTCTCTATTTATGTATTATCTTTAAGTTCAAGGTCTCAGTATTTTAGGAAGTATTTATTTTCCATACGGATTGTTGTGGATTTTCTACTTATCTCGGTTAAGGGTATAGTCCCCTTTATTCTTTGCTCAGCTTAAAGCATATCAACATAAAACTAGTCGTACCTCAAAATTTGATATGGGAAAAGGATAATAAGTCTACTGATATTTTTAAGCACATTCCTTGGTGTTTCTCTACTGCCAGCGAGCATGTTTAGTGCCCCAATAGAGTCACCTCAAGTAAACATAGTGATAAGGTGATCAATTTTAAGCTCGAAAATGAAAGTTCTTAGAACTTATTGAAACCAATGCCAAATCAAAGATCTCATCGATCTGAATCCAATGCAACCTAAATCACTTAAAACCAATTTAGTATTATCCTAATATCACGTTCCGATCATTTTCCAAAACAGGTAAAAAATTTGCAGGTTGGATGTAGGACTGTTGATTGGGCAATCCGTATGATGACTATGTAGGTTGACTATGTAATGTGGGTGAATGATAGGCTACCAGTTGTCCTCTCCGTTTTTTTTTTAATTTTGGTGTTTTTGATTGGTTCATGGGTTTTTTGAAGTGGACCACTAGGATGGTGCCAAGTAGCCCAATCACGGGCTACCATGTGGCACCTACAGGGAGTATTAAAATTTTAACAACAGTCAAATAGAGGTTCATGTGGATCAAACACATGACCTCTGACTTAGCAATACAACACCTTACCACTAAATTGTATGATGGTCCTTGTTATACATACAATCAATCTTCTATTTAAGTTTGGTGTGAATTTGCATTGGGGGGAGGGGTCGAGACTAAGCCCTACCTCCCAGTCATACCATGCCCAGAGGACCACAAGCGGGTGAGCCAAGGGCTCAAGCTTAGCCCCGTCCCAAAGTTCTCACACTAACAATACAACCAACAAGACCAGGTTCCAGGTACCCCAAAGCAAAACAGAATGGGTGGGGATTTGGGGACCAATTGCAAGTCCTTTGGACCCTTATGTGACCACATCACGGAGGGAAAGGTGATTACAGAGGGTGCTTGCAGAGGAGGGGAAACCCGAGGCCCTATGGACACGTTCATCACCCTCAACATAATGCAAAAGGTGCTTTTAGAAATCGCTAAGGTGAGGGGGCTAGTGCTAGGTCCTATGGACCATGAATGTGACTGCACACTAGGAGAATAGGGGCCCGATGGGTAGGGCAGGCCATCTCCCCAACCCTCAGACCCATCGCACTCTATGTGACCTCATCCTAAGTTTTAAGGGCTTAACTGATGGGGGAGGGCATTAAGGCTTTGTCATTGGCCCTATGTGGCCAATGTCACCTTGATTTTCAGATTAAGGAGTCTGAGTATAAATTACCTATCCAACATAATGCATTGGCAGGTAGTGAAATTGTCACCCCGTTAGCGATTTTTCAGGTGGATTTGTAGAATTGCTAAACCGAAGGGAAAATTTGTAGGATGGTTAGTACTGAAATTCATGAGAGAGCTTGGGAGCTCATAACTTTTTTAGTTTTTATCCAAATGGAGCTCGGAAAGAGTCTACTTAGGGGTGTTTGGATGTGATGAAACCATTGGTAACCTATAGCTTCTGATTTGAGAAAATCTATAAACTCTTTTTGTAGTTTTGAGGCTAAAGATGTATGGATCAGTCAAGGTTTGGAAGCAGCTCTAGAATGTATTTGGGCATGGAGAAGATCTTGTTTGGGTATTCTCATGTCTAGAAGTATACTGTAGTAGTTGTAATTTGTAGGGTTCAACTCAAGTTCAACTTCTGTTAACATGAAGTTTTGATTATGTGCTTCAATGTGGAATTGAATGGTTCACATGATGTTTTTATCTCATTTCAGTTGAAGTATGTCATCTTTGTAGGAGATGTTTTGAGTTGTTGTTGTTTGTGAGAGTTCTTTGTAGGATAACATTACCTTGTATGGGTAATAGATAGATATTTACCTGAAGAAAACTTTTAAGTACTTCATTTGACACTAAATATATGAGCGGTCTAGTCATGTTGACAAGCCCAGAGATGTAGCCCAGGAGGGGTGACCTCCATCAACAAACATTTGTCTTGCTCTTCATTATGCCTGCATGGATTATGTGATGCTATGATCGTTATGTTAAGTTACATATGAAGAATAATTCAAGACATGAAGAGATATTGGAAACCCGTTTGTTTCAAGACCCATTTTTAATCTTGTAAAGCATTGACATGGTCCTAATTTTTGTTTTATTTGATTTTGGAAAAGAGGAAGAAATCACCTAATCGAATTTCAGATTAATTTTGTATCAGAACACTAGTTGAACAAGTTGAAAGAATGGGAAGAAAAAAGAATCTTCAAGAGATAGAGGAGTGGAATTTGGCTCTTTGGATGGAGAACATAGAGTTGAGAATGATGTTAGAGATAGTTGAAGAGGAGAAGAGACACATGCACTCTGTTTTCAAGCAAGTGCTTGATGAGAAAGTTGTAGAAATCTCTACTCTAGTACTAGTAAGAGAAATCTCCAAAATGAGGCCAACATGTGGTGATGGTTCAAATAGTGGTTTTGGATCATATGTGGAAGATGTTGCATGTGCATTTTGTAAACATCTTGAAGAAGCACACCATGTTCCAGTGAATAAGAGTGGGTGGTTCGATTCATCTACCAGTTGGCCATCATCATCATCATCAAAAGCTGAAAGGATGAATGACAAAATTAAGGAGGTAATTAGCATCTCAAGTTCCACACCTTCCGTTTATATGCATAACAACTCTTTTGCAGCATTAAAAACACATACGAAGGGAATAGGTATGAAGTTTCTTTCCAAGACGGGATATGAAGGTGGAGGCCTCGACATAAATGAACAACGTATTACCAATACAATTATGGTTGAGGAGAGACCGAAGTATATGGGATTGGTGTATGGTCGAAGGTAGTTTGGTGAATGCTCCAAACGACTTGAGGTACATCAAACATTTGAGTATCAAATGTGACCACCTTATGACAACTGTCGAAGCTACAACTCTAGAGACAAGTATAACTCTCAAGAGTGTTTTCCAATGCATGGAAATTTTGAATAGTTATGGAATCAATACCCTCGTACATTTTGTGATGCGACTAACCATTATGCAGATGTATGTGAGAAACGTATGATAATAGTTAAAATAATGAACCAAATTTTAGGCATCTAGCATAAAGACTTTCTTTCACATGAGAGAACTTCTATGTCAGTAAACAAGAAGAAGTTTTTTGTTCTGATTGCAAGGTGCATGGACATGACATTGAATGATGTTGGAAGTTTCATCCACAGCTTCGTTCAAAGAAAGGTAAAGAGATTTTGCTACGTAATTAAAGGGAAATAAAAGGTTGCAAAGAGGAATTTCCAAAATCCTAAGCGATCTTCAAGACAAAGAAGATGCAATAAGAGAACCCATGAGCCTATGAGAGGCAAAGTTTGGGTAGACTTATTGTAAAGTTTTTTGTAAGATTTTGTAGTTGTTGTCATCACCTGTTTAGGTACTTTTGTAAAGTCAACATTCATTGTCACTATGTTCAACAAGTAGATGTTTTTCATTGATGCATGTATTGACTCATTATATTCCACATGTTTAAGGGATTTTATGAATGTATAAGATTGACATTCAAAGTTGTCTACAAGTTGCCATATGTTCACTGATACAAGTATTCAATTTGAAACTTGTGTGAATTGAATCCTTTGTTTTAAGATTGTAAAATATGACTATATATTTTAGGCAAGGTCAACCATATCATGGAAAATTTTGTAAAAATGTATTGTTTATGTACAAGCTCAACTTGAAGATGTGAAAGTAAGTTTATTTTGCTTCTAAATTCCTAGATTGGGTCAAGTTTGTCTTCAACATATTAAACTTTCATATGAAGTGTTTTTGGAGCGATGCAAATATGAGAGTAGAGAGAATGTTTAGATTCCACTCATCAATATTTTTTTCCTGCAACAACGATAAGAATGATGGCTCAATAATTAATAGGACAACGGGTATTCATGAAGATGATAAGTGAAGTGCCTTGATTGGGGTTGAAGGGAACCAATTGAAAATTTTTCATTTTGGATTCCAGTTTTGGGTATTTTTGAATTTCAATCTCTTTATATTGACTATCGAAGTAAAATTTTGGAGTCCACAAGTTCCTAGTGGGGAGGTGTGATCATGTGATCAAGTTTAAGCTAAAAAATGAAAGTTCCTATAAATTATTGAAACTATCTCCAAATCGAAGAGCTCGCTGATATAAATCCAACGAAACTTGAATCACTCAAAAGTGATATCATTTTCTCCCAATATTGAATTAATATCATTTTCCCAAATACGTAAAAAATTGCAGGTTGGATGCAGGACTGTTGACTGGTCAGTTCGTATGATGACTAAGCAAGGTGACTAGGCAGGATGACTGCATAATGTGGGTCAATGATAGGCCTCCACTTTTCCTCTCCAAATTGGTTTTAATTTTGGCATTTTTATTAGTTCGTGGGTTTTTGAGGTGGACAAATAGGATGGTGGCACATGCCCTAATCAGGGGTTGCCACATGGCACCTCCAGGGCATATGAAAAGTTTGACAATTGTGAGAGAGAGGCCCAAGAAAATCGAACATCTGAACTCTGACTCAACAATACAATTCCTTACCACTAGGCTATATGATTGTCCTTTTTATACATACAACCAAACTTCTATTTAAGTTAGATGCAAATTTGCATTGGGGGACAGAGTTGGGGCTAAGACCTAGCCCCTAGACACCCCACACCCACATGACCGCAAGAAGGCGAACAAATGGTGCGGTCTTAGCCCCCTCCCATGGTTTTGAAAACAACATTACAACCCACAAGACAAGGTTCCAAGTACCTTGAAGCGGAACGAAATGGGCGCGGAGTTGCAGACTAGCCCCATGTCCCTTCGACCCTTACATGACCACAACATAGAGGATAAGGTACTTACAGAGGGTTCTCATGGAGGGTCCAAGCCCCAGGCCCTATGGCCACCTATATGACCCTTGGCGAGATTGAAAAGGTGCTCACGGAAAGTGCTAAGGTGGGGGACCAGCCCCATGTCCTATGGACCATGAATGTGACTGCAATCTAGGAGAATGGGGACTTGAAAAGTAGGGTAGGCTATTGGCCCAAGGCTCAAATCCATGGCACTTTATTTGACCTTGTCCCAAGTTTTAAGGGCTTAACCGGTGGGGGTGGGTGTTAAGGCCCAGCCCTCGGCCCTATGTGGTCCATGTGGCCTTGATTTCCTAATTAAAGGGTCCGAGGCTAAATTAACTATCCTACAAAATGCACCGATGGGTAGTGAAATTATCGCTTCGTTCATGATTTTCGGGGAAAATTTGTAGAATCTATGGATAGAAGGGAAAATTTGTAGGATGGTTAACAGTGAAATTCATGAGAGAGCTTGGGAGCTCATAACGTTTTGATTTTTTATCCAAATGTAGCTCATAAAGAGGCTACTTAAAGGTTTTTGGATGTTCTGAAACCATTGGTGACCTCTCATTTCTGATTTGAGCACATCCATAGATTATTTTTGTAGGTTTGAGGCTAAAGGTGTACGGATTAGTCAGGGTTTGGAAGTAGTTCTGGAAGGTATTTTGGCATGGAGGAGACCTTGTAGGGGTATTCTCACATCTCGAAGTCTACTGTAGTAGTTGTAACTTGTAGGGTTTAGCTCAGGTTCAACTTCTCTTAACATCAAGTTTTGATTAAATGAATGGTTCACATGATGTTTTTAGCTTATTTCAGTTGAAGTATGTCATCTTCGTAGGAGATTTTTTGAGTTGTTGTCGTTTGTGAGAGTTCTTTGTAGGAGAACATTACATTGTAGGGGTAATAGCTACATATTTACTTACAACAAATTTTTATGTACTTCATTTGATACTGAATATATGAGTGGTCTAGTCATGTTGGTAGGCTCAAAGATGTAGCCTAGGAGGGGTGAACTCTATCAACAAAGCTTTGTCTTCCTCTTCGTTATGCCTGCATGGATTACGTGTTGTTATGTTCATTATGTTAAGTTACATATGAAGACTAATTCACGACTTGAGGAGATTTTGGAAACATGATTGTTTCAAGGCCCATGTTTAATCTTGCAAAGCATCGACACAATCCCAATTTTTGTTTTATTTGATTTTGTAAAAGATGATGAAATCACCTAATGAAATTTTAGATCACATAGGCATCATATCTCTATCAATAGACCTGGAAAGTACCCCAATGAAGTTGCTTGCTTCACATCTTTGTGAAGAAATATGCTTTCTCATCTTCACCCTTATTTTATTTTCTAAAAGATATGCTTGAAGCACTTATTGAATGATTACAACATGGGTGGAAGAGGGATGTTGAATTATTGAGAGAAAGAGAGGTTGTTCCTTGTTTAAGGGATTTGAAAGATAACTGAAGTTAATATGCTCATTTTAAAGTTTTCTCCTTTTTCTTCTCTACTCAGTTGAGCCAATATATCAAAACACCATTCAATACATGGCTGAGTCAGAATGAGGGTTGTAAAAAAGATACCGCCTTTATAGTTTGACGAAAGGCTCCCTCTAAAACGAATCATATTTTTCGTTCATATATCATCTACTTTAAAGAAATGTAAATGGAGACAAAGAAGGGGATTATATATCATCCAAGTATTGTTCATTGTCACAATTTCCCTTTTCAAGTTTCGCCACATTATATTTTTAGCCAAACAATAGCATTTTTATGTGGAGTGTTATTAAATAAAATCAAGAAAGAAAAGACAAGGCATAAAGGGAAAATAAAATAAAAATTAGATATTAAATAACCTTAACTGAAAAGGAATATGGGAAACAAACAAAGCACGCAAACCAACTATAAGGACTAGTGTGGGCTCATGTAATGCAACTAGTGAACTAAATTGCACCTAGACCTACTCCTAACCTAACGGGCCAGAAGGCCAGACCTATGTGAACTAAAATTTGTAATGTAGCCACAGCAACTAATCCCAACCTGCAAAACATAAATATGTGATCAATTAAAAACAATGTAAAACAATGTGCAATAGAGAAGATAACAATTTGGAAAGCTTGCACAATGAATTGGAGGTATTTCTTTTCAACAGAAAGATGTGCCATAATAGCCAACTTTAACGTGTCTCAAGCATTACCTTGTTGATAGGAATGATGATCATACAAACCTTTAAGGTTTCTCATGATTGTATTTTCATTCATGTTTTCAGCTTTTCCAAAAATCAAGAAAGATCGAAACTTATTATCTGCAATGGAGCTTTCTATGTAAGATTTCTCTAACAATTCAACGATTGGATCTTAATATTAAAAACAAACAATTTTAAAACCTTGATACTCATGAGAAAATGAATCTTTAATTAACGTATTCGAATCCCAAAAGGAATTTTCTAAGGGGAATTTGATCTGATCTTTTCAGAAGCCTTGTCAATATGGTGAAACTTGACATAACCATCAGTGCATGTTGAAGTGCCTCAACTATCTTACAAGCATCTGAACAATGAAATGATAAATCATAGAAATCAATAGACTTAACAAGATCAACATACGTAAAACAACTATCATCAGGTACATCATTGGGACAGTGATATATTGAAAGACTGATCAAAATTGGTGTTAAGATCATATTGGTCAATTAAAATATAAAGTTCTTGATTCTCTGCTGGTTCCATTTGTATCTGATTAGACACCCTACTAGTAATATGAAAGCTCAAGGCATTAAAGAAAATTTCTAACATTATAAATTGAGGAAAAATATTAAGATATGAGATTATCAAAAGATCAAAAGCATATTTCAAACCAAACGCAATATCTATATCAACACAAGGGTTTTTCTTGGTTGAATGACACAATAATTTTCTATCACTCGAGAAGAGAGATTGTGCCAAAAATATGATTAACCTCATCACAGACAAAAAATGGATAAGAAGGTGATCGATCACGGGAGAGTTTGATAGGGTAGGATCTTCCAACCAAAGATGACCATTGTCTGGATAATCATGATGACAGACATTGAAATTGTGTATTTGTATAAGATATGTTTCCCAACCCTAAGTGTGATGCAAGACATGAAAATGATGAAGAATTAGCTAAATAAGAATCTTCCATTTGATCAAAAACTCTATCTTGAGGGTTTAGAGAATTAACTTGAAAATGTTGAAAGTCCTTCAATAATAAGCTCACTTCGAAGGGATGAATATTAAGTGGAAAATTAAGAGAGAAATTATTGATCCAAATTAGTTCAAAGATATCAACAAGATTGCGAGAACCTGACATAACCTTCGACATGGGCTAAATTGCCTTGACTTCCTCACAGGTCTTTGAACAACCAGTCAGATACAGATTTAAAGAATTAATAAAAATTGCTAGTTTAACAAACCAATCCAACATATATGGGTACAATAAATAGTGTGTTAGAGGTGAGGAAATATGAAAAGACTCGGTTGAAAACATACTAGTTGTAACTAAATCAAGATGAAGATTAATTGAATCCTCATAATATTCATTAACATAATGATCAAATAAAGGCATATCACTATGATCTTCAGATTGACCTTGCTTTAATGCAACATGATATATTGATGATTCAAAAGCCTCACAACTCATTCCTTCAAATTTTATATCAGAAGATGCATGAACCAAATAAATTTTAGAATAATTTCGGATTGAAAAAGTATCCCATCCCATAAATGAAGATTGCAAGCTATGAGAAGTAGATTGTGAATCGGTACCTCACAAATATAGGCCTTCAAAACAAGAAACAATATTGTTTGATGTACTTGGATATCCATTACCACATGTGTTAATGAAAATATGGATCCCATGGTGATGGTTATCCAAAGTCTCAACTTGAATAAAGGATTTGAAATTAGTTAACAGGTTATCAAGATTGCAGGATAGGTAATCATCTAGAAATGCAACATTGTCATCCTGAAATGGCGAAGAAATATGAATCATATCTTCATTGATTTGATCCTCTACATGTGAAATGAAACTACCTTGTATATGATCACTGCTTGGTACAATATATCGACCACCATTAAGAGTTGAAGTAGGTTGATCAAGTGAGTCATAAAACAAGGAATCATGAGACATGGATGGTATAGGTTGAAGGGTATCCCTTGAGGAAATCACACTTTCAATTAAATCAGATTTAAGAATTGAGTTACACATATTGATGTGACCTTGAAAACCTATAGGATCAGCGTTCACCTCAGAATCCTTGTAGTTACTGAACCATTCAGAATTCTCCCAAATAAGATCTGAAGTGTGAGAAGGGGATGAAGGTGGAAGAGACGAATCCACAACTTGCTTTTCCTATTAGAAAATTTTAACATAATCACAAGGAGAGACCCAAATTGGTACTGAGAAAGGAGTAGGACAAGGAACAAAAGGAATAGTAGGTTCTTCCTCACAAAATTTAGGTGTCTCGTGACCAACATAATTTGGGAGAGCATAATCATTTGGGGGTTTGGATTCAAAATATTTGAAGGTGAGGAGAATCAAACTTTGAATTTTTTCTATGATGAAATCCAAATCAATCACTCCCTCAGGAAATTCATAGCAAAGGTGAAGGAAATGATTAAGAAAATCCTTCGTAGATTCTCTAGTTTCATTCTAAGCTGATAATTTTTATTTCAAACATCATGATAATCGTACCTATCAAAGGTTTGATAAAGTTCCATAGCGAGTTGTTCAAATGAATGAATGGAAGCAGCAGGTAAATTTTGACACCATTTCTTAACTTGACCTTCAAACATGATGGTGGACAATTTACTAGCAACATATTCATAATTGATTTCATAATATTCATAAATTTTGAGAAACGAAAATATACGTTGAACTATGAATATTTCACCTTCACCATCAGACTTCAAATTTGACAAGTCATCAATTAATTCCACAGGGATTGAAAGATTTGATATATTAAAAAATCACTATGGGATTATGATTTGGGAAAGAGCCATTTAAGATAAGAGATTCAAAATAGACACATTGGGCGTAGCTTGTCATTTGACCCTCCTTCTAGCACCAACTATTGACAGTACTAGAAATATATCAACCAAGGGGTCCTCCACGATGTCATGTCCCAATTAGACCTCACATTGTTTGGAGTAGGAGCCTCATCCATAGTATCAGCTCGACCAGCATAACTCTAAGGTTTTCCTTGGATACAATGAATAACACAAGGGAGTATGCACAAAACCTTTGAAATCAGCAAGAAAGTTGACATTGTGAAACATGAATTGCAATATGTGAAAGGAGTCTTTCATGAGAGGGAAGTAAGAGTGAGTATTTAGAAGGAAAGTAATAGTGTTATCCTAAGACAGGAACACAAGAGCAAGGAAATATTTGTTAATTATCTAGAGAAATAGTTCACATAGAGATAATGATCATTAAATCACATATAACACAGATTCAACAAGAGAAGTACCAAATCCAGCGAAATAGTTCAGTTTGGTTAGTACAAATGAATAAAACATATACCGCAAACATCTAAAGAATAGTCTTACACTATTCATGATAAATGCATGAAAATGTGTAGGCTCAATGAGCTTTTGATTATTATGTGACTGATCTAAGCACACAGTTACAATGGTGAGACACTAGCTCCAATAGTAGAACATAAACTCATTCCTTGCTTCTTTAAAGAATTATATTCTCTCCTATGCCAAGCTAAAGAAGCCAAGGCTAGGTCTCCAAAGTCTAAGACTCCAAAATCCATTTATATGAGTTACAAGGGTATATTTATAATAAGAGGAATGGCCTTTCATATCCTCATGACTCTTGAGCTTCCCTCATGCCTATTGGACTTACAAGTACTCTTGAACTTCTACAAGACTCTTGGACTTCTCCTAGTGAGTCTTTAGTCTACATGAGACTTTTCATATCCCATATTTGACTCTTGGCCTCCCTCGTGACTCTTAAGATTGTACTATGCCTTTCTAAATTCTTACATGACCTTTGAGCTTCTATACGAATTTAGAACTCTCCAATGACTCTTCATATTCCATGTGGGACCCTTGGTCTTCCACATATTTACATTTTCTTATTTTGGGAAATTACACAATAACATTCCACAAATGATGTGGCAAGACACTATGACACATGTGACTCTTGAGATGACACTTTGACAAGACATGACATGACACTATTGACATGGACTTGTTGACGATGTGTCAATTTCAAGCTTCTTCTCTTGATGTTATCTTTGTGTCTTCATAGAAGACGTTGCATGGTCTTCCTCTTCCTCCTCCAAAAGGATTGAATAAAGGGAGTCTTCACTATGATCTTGATCTTCTAGCTTCTGTTACAATATAATGTCTCTTCATCTTCTTGTTCAATGGTCATGTTGTCTTCATAGCTTCATCAATGTCTTCTAGCATATTCTCCTTCTCCTCTTCTCTGAGAATCACCCTATCATGTCAATATATAGTACCTGCAAGTGAAATTGACCCATGACAAGATGACATTAGTTTAGAAATATCCTAGTCTATCTTTCATCATCAGAATCATTGACTAGCCTAGAACTGAGAGCCTAGAACTGAGTATTGGACTAGGAGAAAGTGTCAGGGATGTGACACTTCCCTAACCACAAGACGACACTTGCAAAAGTAAGAGAAAAGTGCAAATGACACTTGAAAAGGCTTAAAGAAACTGAAATTGACACATGCCAGAGTGAAGCTAACATGAAAATGACACTTGTTAATGTGAAATAAAGGAAAAATGATAGTCATGAACGTGAAAGCGACACTTGCGAAAACAAAGGTGCATTAGAGAAACAATTGAGAAAAGTCACTGAAATAGAAGTACATTTGGAATCAAAGTGAGGGAGATTGTAAATAGAGAGTGCACACTAACTATAAACATGTGTTTCTTAGTACACATTTCTTATGGATTATGCAGGGACTATGAAAAGTGATTGTTCAATCCTTACCTTAATGTGTTGTGCAATGCTTATCTAAGCTTGCATAAATAGATGTCTGTTTGTGAATTCATCGAAGAAAGAACATGTGTCGAAAAGTGACCTTGAAACATAGAAGAAGGCTTAACACTTTGTAAAACATTAGATGACCACGAATTGACCATGGAATGACAGATCACAAGATCCTTAGTAGGATCCAAAATTAAAGTGTAAGAAAAAATTGGAGGGTGTTTGTTGTAGTGACAATAAAAACATATTAGATATCAAGACTAATATCTCAACCAAGTTGTAATTCTAAATCCCGCAAAACATGGGGTGATGATATGAGCACCACATTTGTTTTTTATGGGTGATTTTAAGGTTATTATTTGCAACTTTATGGGGACGTAAATCCATGGCAGAAAATTATAATAATAATGACCTTGGGAAAACGGGGCTACTAAATGTAGGACTATTTTTTCATTCAGGGGTTGATTTTAATGTTTTTGATGCAAAAATATGGGTTTTGAGAAATATAGTTCTCATTCTAAGGTTATGATCTTTGTTAAATTGGTAACTATGCTATTTATTTTAATAAATAAATTGTATGTCATTGTCATAATAGGTAAGTTCCATGCCATAAGAATTTCTAAATTTTTCTCCTAACAAAACTAATGGTTCCAATTTCCCAAATGGATTGACATTTATGTATTCATAGAGTGAAGAGAAAGTGGAAATTTATTTCACAATAGTGATATTTATGAACTATTGAGCATGTAACAACTTCCTCGTGCCATTATGTAATTTTTTTTCTTAAGAAGGAAAAATGATTGGGGAAACTCCTTTTTTAGGCTTTTGTACTTCAATAGGCTTATATTTGACCTAAGAAAATGTCTTAGAATAATTTTCAAGTTGGATATGTCCTGATATTCTTCAAATATCCTCTCAAGCCTAAGAATTTACTTTTGAACCTTTGATCCAACCCCTTTTTTCTAATTACATCATGTTATAGCCTTTAAAAACTCACAAAATCATGTTCCATCACAAGTCTAGAAAACATGTCTTAGTCTGATGCAATGCATGAAAACCCAATTTGGTGTGATACATTGCATCACATGAAAAAATAATTATTTTCAATTCCAAAATATAGGAAATTTAAAAAAAAATGGCATTCCATAACTTAAGAAGTTATTATCTTTGGTGACATATTGTGGCTTTAACATTTTTCCACAAGCATGATGCATTGCAATGATGAAAAACTTTAGGAGTTGCAATACATCATAGAGAAAGTAATATCACTATGGCTTATCATAGCCCTTGAATATTTCTATATATGTGATACACTACATCCCGAAACCCTTTCTCTTACAATACACCACAACACATTAGACTTCAAATTTATGTAATGTTTTCCTTTATTGCACTATAAGGAAACTTTAAATAATGCAATAAAAGAAAATCGTCACATGAAGAGAGACTTTCTCATAGCATGATATATCACAATATCAACACCATTCCAAAAAGTGAATTTATAACCCTATATCACACTAGAAAAAACTTCCTAAGTGCACAACAAAGGTCATTTTGACCCTTTTAAGAGGTCAAAAGAGATGTCATGAGAAAGTTAAAATATTTTATAAAAACACATTCTACCATTTTCATTTTTCTTTCTACTCTTTTCTCAAGTGCATCAACCTCAAATATGATCCCAAAGCTCTTCAATATTCACAAGGCCACCACAATCCATGGAATTTACAACAACTAACTCCCTTGAGCTTCCATTTCTCTCTTTTGATCAAGGCATCGTACTTCAACTTGTAAATAATTACATATTTTTTTTAAATATCTCCCATTGGCTATCAAATAATATTCCACTTATCCCCTCCTTGACACCTTGCCACTCAACCTAATAAGATAATAGGAATTGAAAAAATAGTGTAATTCCATCCTTTTACTAGTAGAAACCCCACAAACCCTCTCAACTTCAAATAAATGCCAAAAAAAATCAAGGGAAAGTGCTACATTTTTCCATCGATTTGACCCTATTTTTCTATTCAATTAACCAACCAAATGATTAATTTGATTTTCCTTGTATTTCCCATCCACTTGATATATTCCCTATTTTATCCTCTATGCTTGACCTCGATTAAGCTCTTATGAGTGATATTTGTTTCCTTTTCAAGAACTTATAAAATCAAGGGTACTACCACTCCATATAACTATTACCATGTATGCATAAGGAACAACAAAACTCTCATTTTCAATTCATTTTTTTGGGTCAATTCCTTCATTTAAAATAGAAGCTACAAATTAAGCAAATGAAACCACTCTCTTCCCATACACATGACTCAACCATAAATTTGACCCAACCTGTGAACTTTATCCAAGGGAAGAGTGATATTTCTCTTCTCCCACTTGACTCAAATCAATCTTCCCCTTTAATGAAAACTCCTTTGGCTATGAAAATGTGGGACATACAAATCCATCCAAGTATAAATATGGTCACAAGTTACCTTATCCTTTCAATCCACCACATTTGTAGAGGAAGAAATTGAAATGGACATCACATTGATAAATATATCTCCCCTAAAACACATAACACCAAAGATAAGAGACTTGTGAACCCATTGTATTTTTATTTTAAATGAACCTTCCTTACAAAGGTAAGGATATATATTTTATATATCTAACATCATTAATGTCTCTTATTGTTGAAATGGATGAATTACAATATTCAAGAATGGCTTCCAAATGATCTAGGAAGAAAAAGGAACAAGTAATCTAGCAAATCCCTAATGGGAAGATGCTATTAAGGCTAAAACCTATTTTGGCAGCCTAGGGCCTATTAACAGAGATAAAAATTGCAACATGGAAGTAGGAATGTTCTTCAAATAGGGAGATCTATACCAAAGGTTTAGAGGAGAAACATTTCCTAACATAGCACTTATTATTAGTGATTCCAACCCTAATGTTGGTGGCTATTAATCCATCGACTATCCATAACGTCATAGAGTAGTTTATTTCATTGTTAATCTCCCTTACGTAGAGGTCATTACATTTCTCATTTCTTGGAAAGATATTGATAACAAATAGATCCAAGAAACCAATGTGAAGTCCATTACTTTATTCCAAACCTTAGATTTGGATGCATTCTACAAGTTTCCACTTACTCAAAGGTATTTATGTGATGAATGGATGCTAAAATTTCCTATAAATTGTAGATGCCTCATGAAGAGATAGTGGCTCAACACAAATAATTCATAGCTAGAAAAATGTGAATTTATTTGACCCCTATCAATACCATGGTTTTACTCATCAATAGATTGTATGGGAAGGAATATTATACTAAATTCAAAGAATTGTGGGTCCCTATGATGTACAAAACCATATGCATTCCCCATTTTCAAGTGGAAAGTTATGTTATCAATTTATATGGTACAAGCCATCTCTAACGTGAAAAAAATCGCCTTGGGTATGCACCCAACATTCTATATGTCTTCATACCTACTCAACATCAATTTTTTCATCTACTACTTTCTTGGAATGGTTTGGAAATAAAAACCAAGTGAGTCTCCCATCCACATCTATTTTCAAACTTGTGCGAACACTAGTACATGATACATTATATTTAAATATGTGAGAAGTTCATATCTCCACTATACTAGTTTCTTTTCTATGCACCAACAATATGCATTTCCTAGAAAGCTATGCACACAATTTGTAAGTGGGTGATTAGTGTGTCACTGAGAAAGGAGCTTATATATCAAAAAATCGACTTGTTATATCTCCTTATTTACTCACTAAATTCATCCTAGATAACTCGGCATTATAGGAGATGATGTATCAAATTGTTGCACATGGATTTGGGGAAATGTTGTCTCATGACAATAAATATTTGTGGCCTCCACTTCCATTATATGTGGAACCTATAGATTCAAATACATTAAAGAAGCAATATTTGAGGCTGAAACTATAGCCACTTTTCATTTTAGAGAAGAAAGATTCAAAAGAAATGACCCTCCAGATGTCGTTAGCCAATATTACAAATTTTGTAAATATAGACGACCGTACCAAAATGAAGTATGAAAAGGGAAAGAGATTTATAGAGGGCTCATTTCCTTAGATCAGGTAATTTTTATAATTGGCAGTGTCTCCTAAGCAAAGAAGGAATGAATGAAAAGAGAGCTGGTTAAACAGGACAGATTATAGAAAAAAGTAGTAGCCAAAGTAGTAGTGGAAATAGAGAAGTTGGAAAGTGAAGTTAAAGAGTTAAGGCTTTAATAAGAAAAGGACTCGAAAATAAAAAAATAATAATAACGAAAAAGTAGAGAAGAAGAAGAAATGACAAGAAAGGAGGAAGAAGATAATAAAAAAGAAAACGAGATGAGAGGCTTAGATCCCATGGATACTAGCCCCTCAAGGACATCATATGGCACACCTAGAACCCCAATGATGGGATGGAACTTACCATTAGGATAATTTATATTGGATGACCCTTCCAATTTGGATCGCATAGCAACCCTTGACTTATTTTTTTGACAAGAAAAGTGATAAGTAGTAAAGTTGGAATACAAAAAGATAATACTCTTGGGAGCACTAAAAATTGTGGTCATGATTGATACCCACTTGAGGCATGACAAAAGAGGAGACCTCATTACAACAAAAAATTTAATGGTTTCATTTTCACAAGTGTTAGAGTTGAATATTAGAAATATTTCTAAGGATTTAAGGAATAGAAGCTAAGAATAAGGACACCAGGAAAAGAACTAATTACAAAGCTGACATGACTAACCTAGTAGAATACAAAGCCCTTGCATTTTGAGTTGCAAGAACTTAGCAAAACCTAAAAATAGATAAGCCTTATAGAATTCCAATACATTGTGAGTGTATTCCTCACAGTTTTGGAGATGGTAAAAGATAAAAGGTGTTGTTATATGGAGTCTATATTGAAATGGTTGAGATGAATAAATAAAATATGGAAGAGAATAATTCAATAAAATATTTACGAAGAATGTCAAAACTAGAAAATCAGTTGAATTATGTAGCTTTATATAACTACTAACAGTCAATATGACAATAGAAAATGACACTACCATCTTAATTGGAAACTATAAGCATATGTACCTAGCTACCAAAAGCGTTATAGAATAATGTCATATTCCTCCACTAGGGGATATGGGTGCACCTAGGACCATGATGGATTTTTTGTAAGAATTGGAGGATAGATTTATTAATAAAGCTAATATGGTTAGCATGACTTTGAAAATCAATAAAGAAGATATGTCATCCTTCCAAAGAAATTAATTCAATTAAATTCCTTGTTAGCACTTTAAAGAGAGAAATGGGCTCCAGTTACAAAGAAATAATATCATGAGGTGTGTCTTAATCATTTCTTCCCAACATGAAGTTTGGGCTACTTACATCCAAGATAAAGAGAAAGGCTAATTACAATTATTTTTTGTATCTATATATATATATATATATATATATATATATAGAGAGAGAGAGAGAGAGAGAGAGAGAGAGAGAGAGAGAGAGAGAGAGAAAAAAATTAATCTTATATTTATTTTCAAGAAAGAGGAAGTTGAAAGGTTGTGACTATCAAAAGAGAAGTCAAGAAGTCCCATAACATGAAGGACTTAAGTCTAAATTCCATTGTTATAAGGGATTTTCTTTTGGTAGCTTGGAGAACAATTTTAAAAATTATAATCAAAATACGCCTTCAAGGCCAATTTTTTATGAGAAGTAATAGTGTTTTGATATGTAAGTTGTGAACTTTCTGATTTTTATGTTGTCATTATTACCATTTTATGGCTTTATTGTTCAATTATTAACTCTTATGTATTGAATATATGCATCCTATTTTTATTGATCATCTTATATATTCCCTCTAAGAAGGTAGATAAGATGTTATAAATGAAGGTTATATAATTGAATATTTTGTTTCATCAGGTTGTTTATGTCTATGTATTTCTACCTTTTTTTTAATAGTTATGTTTTGAGAACATATATGGGAATCTATAACCAACAATTTATGTAGTGGTTAAGCTTTTCTCCTACCTAATATAAATTAGAATAGTTTTCTTCTTGCACATAAAATATTAGAATATGTCCTTCTACGTTCCATAACTATTCCCTCATTTTATGTAATTGTCATTGGGACAAAGCTCAATTGTGTCTCCTACTCCAAAATGTGGGGGTATAATTGGACTTCACATTTGGAAGTACCATTATCTATTGGAGGAAATTTTTACCATGTCAACATAACTATAAATAATGATAAAAGAGACAAATATCTACATGGAAATTTTGGTGATATAACTAATCAGTAATTATGGATTATGAAACTAATATTTAAAATACAGTTAGTAGTGATTTTTATATATCATAGGAGAAATGAGTATTATTTCTATCTATACAATTTCTTCCACGGGATATAAGATGGAATGAGTATAGTAATAATGTTTTCTATTTATTATTATATTCAAAAGGAAGAAGAATTCTTAAAATTGCCTAGAAACGATGGAAAAGGAGATCAACAGTTGTGGTAGTTGAAATTGTCCAAGTGTGTAGCTTTTTTCCATATTAAAGTTCTTTTCCACAGTCTTATTAGTCCTTGCCACAGGCACGACTAGGAGTATAGTAATCGAAATGTGGCATTAGCATTAGTCCCAACTGGAAGTAACCTAAGTTTTTAAACGTTCAAAATTTATAAACCAATGAAATTTATGGATTAATTTTCAAGGACCAATAGCATTATTCTCCGTTTTATTTGGCCTCTTACCGAGGTGGGGAGACCAAAAGCATGGATAGCCTATTCTATATTTGATTTATTTGATTCACGTTTGCCTTTTGCAAACTAATGCTAACATTAGTTCCGCGGTATTAAATGTTATGTTGTTTATTAAGGGAAATATGCTTATATATGGGTGAACTATGGCTTTCATAGGACATTGTCTAATGTTTAGAATATTATATTTAATTTTTGTGGAGTCATCTCCCACCCAACGTTGTTGTGTCACACACTGTGAGCATGTTAGCCATGTGTACAGGATTCCCACAGCTGCACATTAGCCATGTGTGCAGGATTCCCACAGCTGCCAATCCCTTGTTTATCCCCTGTTTGAAGCCCTGTTCAAAATATGTTCAAAATGCGAGCTTGCAACTCTCTACTAAACCACAAAGCTAATATTCTCTCGACTTTGTGCATATTACATGAAGTCCTTCACTTTCCTATGAAACTTGAGGTCAAACCTGTGTGAAAAACTTGAGGTCAATCCTATGGAGTAATGCTAACATTAGTTCCCCGGTATTAAATGTTATGTTGTTTATTAAGGGAAATATGTTATGATGTTTATTAAGGGAAATATGCTTATATACGGGTGAACTATGGCTTTCATAGGACATCCTCTAATGTTTAGAATATTATATCTAATTTTTGTGGAGTCATCTCCCACCCAATGTTGTCGTGTCACACACTGTGAGCATGTGAGCCATGTGTGTCACACACTGTGAGCATGTTAGCCATGTATACAGGGTTCCCACAGCTGCACGTTAGCCATGTGTGCAGGATTCCCACAGCTTCCAATCCCCTGTTTATCCCCTGTTTGAAGCCCTGTTCAAAATATGTTCAAAACACGAGGTTGCAACTCTCTACTAAACCACAAAGCTAATATTCTCTCGACTTTGTGCATATTACATAAAGTCCTTCACTTTCCTATGAAACTTGAGGTCAAGCCTGCGTGAAAAACTTGAGGTCAATCCTATGGAGTAGGAAAAACAAAAAGAACAACTACTTTGCATTTATGGGTTGTCAATTAGGAACAAAGGGAAACAAAGGGAAGAACAATGGAGCAACAAGTAAGAAACAACTTTGCATTCTTTTTTATCATTTCCTACACAGTCAATTTTCATTCTACATTCAATCTTTGTCTTTTTCATCTTTATGATCATTTCTTGAATAGTCAATTTTCACTCTTTGTCATCTTTGTCCTCATTTCTTGCAGAGTCAATTTTCAAACATTTTTGAGCTTGCAGTAAACACAACATTTTAAGTTCAGTTCTTAATGAATACATAATCCATAAAAATATTTTGGTCCTTTGAACTGTATAGAAATTACTAGTCCAGAAAATCCAAAAGTGTGAAACAACTACTGGTTGGGGACCTTACATGGATATCATAAGATGCAAGTACATGTCACTGTGAAAGAACAATAGATTATGCACCAAAAAAATAGTTTCCAAACCACCTCACTTGTGGCTTGACCGACCAGTACTGATATTCTAATTATTCGTTAGCAAACGCTGAATTTTTGGGGAATAGGAATGCCTATAAGTATGTCACATATAAATTCTGAGAAAAGCGCGACAATGCAAGATTAGAACAAGTTACAACATCAATGTCATATAGTTTATTTTATTCTTCTCAATCAATAAAACAGGCCAAACCGAATTTCCAACCAGACAGGGGAATACGTTGTTGTACAGAGCATACTCAAATATAAATCTTTAAACGATAACACCATATATGTTTCAATCATTTTACTAGTCCAACTTGGATACGTTGTTGTACACAACAAACTAAAATACAACAAACATTAATGTTTTATAAATCCGTGAAAGAAATTTGAAAGAAAACATACCTGGAATTATGCACAATTAAAGGAATTCTAGTTCCTGGTTCCATTTTAACTTTTGATATTGAATCTGAAACCCAGAAGAACTTTTAGAGGTGATCTTTTACCATCAAATAGACTGGTCAGTGAAGGTCATGACCTTAGCTTGGGGTTAATGAGGTGAATCCCTGAGCTTACCTGCCACCACCGCCCTGAGCACCATGAACAACATATCCAATAGCAGCGCTTCTTGCAAAGCTACCAGTTATAGTTTGTGCAGCAGAGGTGATAGGAAAACCGCCTAAGAGGCCATTTCCGGGCTTTCTATTACATTTTACCCCTTTCTCTGGAGATTGAATTTTTATGACTTAATACAAATTTGGACTCAATAAAAACTCTGGAGTCCAAGAGCCCTATTCAATGTATATAAAGGCCAGAATCATTCAAATCGTATACCTTATAGAGCATTGACGAGCTAGTTCAGGAATAGGCGCTTGTTTGGGGCTTATAGAGCATTGACGAGCTGTTTCAAGAATTCTTTGACGAACATTGACGAGCTTTGGTTTGCGTCTTCCAGCTAGGTCGACACTGTGTTATACCTTCATTTCCTTTTTCCATAAGAACGCTAGATACCTTCATTTCCTACTACAAGAAAGTACTATGTTTCACCTTATGGATGTTGCTTCAAAGACAGTCAATTCAAATGTTTACAGGAGTAAAAAATTCATCCGTTCTCCATCTGAACCATTGCATCTCTAAAATATTCATTAAATCTCTGGCACGAAGGATTCAAAAGACCTCAAAACCATTGGATCTTTAAATATTCATTAAATCTCCGACATGAAGGATTCAAAAGACCAGACATTTAGTGTGATACGTGGGCTGCATGCAAGCTACCGTGCCTACACCCAAGTTATTTAACTTTATGTTAATTATTATATTTAATTTTTAAAATTTTTTATTAAATTTTAATTTAAAAAAATTATACGCCTTTACATGCAACACACATGTATACACTACATAATAAGTGAAAACTTTGAATCAAGGCCACCATCAAGGTAGGCGCTAGGTGAATAAGAGAAGCTTTTTTCATTTTATAGCCTGTATAAGCTTTCTCCTTCCCAACACAGGTAGCGTTGCAAAAGCTTATGGTGAAGGCCACGTTATGCTATTTATGTTTTGCCATTGTGCTTTCCGTGTGTTTTTTGCTTGCTCATATTCCTGATAAACCCAATATAATAAGTGATCTAAAATTGTCTCTGCTTCTGCCTGAATAGCTTTATATCCTCCTTGATAGGAATCTGTTGCTGGAAAATAAATGGATCATAAGTCTTCATGAGTGGGTCACTTGGACAGAGACCTGTTGCTTCCTGCGGTTTCCGAGGAGTGAATATTCAGTTATACATCCATGAGTACTGTACTGTACTTTGATTCAAAAGGGGCCTTCGATCAATGAATGGATCAAAGGAGCGGGGACGCTGCTTGACCATAAGGGGAGGAGGCTCAAAGGAACATATATGACTACTTTAGTTTCCGACCTTGCATTCCTTGAAAATCTGGCAATGTAACTTTTATATTTTATAGTCTTTTTGTTTTTTGTTTTTCCTTTCTTTTTAAATATTTTTGGTGTTTTGGTGCTGTATTTTTTAGTTTGTCATTTACTGGTATAAAATACATGAGTTATATTATAAAAAATAGTAGCCAAGAGTAGGTTGACAATATGATATCTGTCTTATATAGAAAATTTGCCGAATTTTGTATTAGGACCGAATTTCCATATAGCGAAGGCCAATAGAGCCTAATATTGCTACCATGGGCCACACTACCAAACTCTAATACTTCAAACAGAGCATACCCAACCCTGCCTTACCCACTTAGCTACTGAAAATCCACACTACGTTTCTCTGAAAATTATCTGCGTTGTTGAGGCACCATGCACCCATGAAGACCAAACCTCTTCCATCTTTCGAAACACCTGATAACGGAGAGCCAATTCTAGTCAATAACCTTGCAGCTCACACACTGATAGCCTTTTGGTCTGGAAAGCTATTTTATAAAAGTTTGTATGTGCTGGTGACTAGCCTTGCAGCTCACACATTAATAGCCTTTTGATATGGAAAGCTGTTTTTTAAAAGTTTATATGTGTTGTAACCATCTTTTTCAAAGAAGCTTCCTACTTTTACAAACTTCAAGCATGTTGTCTAGACATGAAAACTAGAAAATCTAGAAATGTTATATGCCAGCCATGCGTCTACTTAGAAATTGTAGAACACTTATCTGTCTATCTCCTTAAGTGAATGCAGAATTAAGACACACATCTGTCTTGCAAGCCCGTCCAATCAATTTTAAAGTAGTATGGCAATATTTCCTAAAAGAGGGTAGTTCCACCCACCCACAACTGAGTTTTCAAACAGCTCCACCTTCGGACCTTAGAAAGTGAAGGCAGCTGCACTTGGAAAAGAAGAAAGGTTGTTGGGATGATGGATTCGGCCATAATAATGAGTATACAGAGGCTTTGGGTAACCCTGTACTTCCGCATGGGGGAAACCCATCGAACACTAATATTTATATGTGTAACCAGGATGTCCATGTCTAGACTCGAGCTCATAATTTCAACGTTCCTGAGGCTGGATCGAGTGAGAAGGAAGCTTCCACATTCACAGCTTAATGGATCTACGCAAATAGAGAAACCATCAGCGGAAGCAAGGGGTGCATCACTTCTATCAAAGAAAGTGGGTAGTTCAGTGGATTGAATGGACCAATTTATAAATATGCGTTCACCTTACAAAATAAGGGCAAGGTTGGAAATAATAGAAGGTTAGGGATAAAAATACAGAGAAGACTTGAGTGTGCTCGGTCCGGTCTCAGTCTTGATACCGTCAGATGTGTCCAATGGTGTCCCAGAAGCAGATAAGCCCATTGAACCGGAAGCGATTGACCCAATGGTTTATACAGGTGAACATTTCTCTTTTCTGTTTCAATATTTGAAGGACCCATCATAGTTGCTAATCCTTCAGCTGGCCATTTTTGTGCCTGTATTAAGGTAATTCCATCTTCTATAATAACTTTAGTTCTAATCACTGGAACCTCTTCCATTTTATTGCGTATGTTTACAACTGCAGGTATCTCAGAAGAGAAACCTTTCTCCCGACAAAACGTGTTGGGATTGCCCTTCCAAAGACTGACAAACAAGATTACCTTTCCTTTCATTTAAAGTTGCCCGACTACCCTTCACTAATTCACACTTCATATTGAAAATCCATGAATTAGAGGCTCAACCAACTACAGTAGAAGCCAGACCAGCCACTCTTGAATGGAGTGGTTCAACCAACTATAGTAGAAGCCAGACCAACCCTCGTGAATGGAGTGGTTCCAATAACAAAGGTATTAGCAGCTGAACTCAAGGATTCTATAAACTCTGCCTGCGTTTGTTCAATAAGATTCCCCGTTTGATCACCAAACATAGTTTAGTTATTATCAGATTTGTCGTTCAATCACCAAACATAGTTTCTTTATTATCAGATTAACCTCTCCTGCCCCCACTGCGCCCATAAATGTTGTTCTTATTATAAATTGTTCTTATTATAAATTGCAACTTCTGTCACTTCTAGCTGAGATGAACTCTCAGCATGCACTTCTCGAACTATGGAAACACCCAAGAATTGCATCGTAGACTTCAACATAGGTATGTAATAGACTTTGTTTCTGTAGCAGGCTTTGCTCATGCCATCATACTCTTCGGCAGGGACTAGTTGCCCCGCAACTCTCCTGGTTTATTTTAAATTTAAAAGGTACATATTAAAATAAAAAGTATTAAAAAATAGTCATGACATAGAAATGTGACCTTCAAGCTGACATGAGGGGTTCTATGCATAATTTAATACTAGGTGCATACATTCATGGTGGGGGTGGGGTAGGATGGTGGTCACCTTGCCTCCACCATGGTGATGTCGATTTAATATGGAGGAAGGGAGTTCTTAACATATACCCACCACCCCACCATATTGGGGGCACATTAATAAGGTCACTGAAAGATGATGGTGTCCTTTCCATCACCTAGTGTTGCCACCGCCCATCTCAATTGCATGAAATCAATAGGGAAGGGGTTTAGGGAAGTTGTGTGTAATTTAAATCTCTATTCCCCTTCTCTCTTCATTGAGTGTTGAGAAGGGGTGGTGGTAGCCTTTGGTGACCCACCTTCCCATTCTCACTTTTATGTAGACTTGGAGGGGAAGGGGACACCAAATGGATGTATTGTCGAAGTGCGGGAGGGTTTTGGCTGACCAGTGTGTCACAGCCACATTATTCCCAACTAATAAATATGCAACCAATGGGAAGAGAATAATCTTAATAATCCTTCTTGTTGTTATGCAGGGGGTAATCTTAATCATCCTCCTTATTGTTAGGGAGGAGGACCTTAGGCTTCCCACTATCTTACCAAGCACCCTAACAATATGCGCTCAACCGAGGTGGTGTGATTAGGGGTGGATGATCATAAGATTCACAACCGTCCCAATAGATTTCATGATGTTATATCTAATATGATATAGTGGTTTCCATGTGGTTTCCCACCATCCTAATAATATGCACCTGGTGGGGAGGTAAGTGATATCTTAAGGTAAAAAATTCACCCCTCATTGAGTGATACAATGAGAGAAATGTCAAGGTAGTTGGGAGGGTGAAATTTAGAAAAGTAAAAATAACTTTAGAAAAAAGTTAAATAAATTGAAATTTAATTATTTATTTTACAAAAATTGTGTTTTTTCAATAAGATTGATGAATAGAGATCTCAAATCATGATGAAAAGGTCAATATATTTAACCCATTATTTTCCTTAGTGATATAATTGTTGTAATTTAATTAAAACATTTTAAACATAAAATTTTCTAATATGTTTTAAATGTTATCATTGTCTTACATTTCTATGTTTTCAAAACTTCAAAATAAAAATGTTGATCAAAAGCAAACAAGTCTCTTGTCTAGGTTCGAAATAATTGTACCTTGTCCTCCACTCCCCTCTTCCTAGAATTTATTTTTGATATTTAAATATTTCTCTATATAATTGTTGAATCCCTTTCAATTTCCTTTCTATTATTTTGTACATCCTTCTGATGATTCCTTCACACCTATAAAATTGGTGTCTTTCCAATTTTGTCTCAAGAAAGTAATACATACTTCTTGGTTGAGTTGATCAATCTCTTAGCATGGTGTGTACTCACCAAAGAGAAATTATACTTCCTTTTCTACATTGACAATAAGAAATTTAACATTGTTTTTTATATGGTATTGGTTGGCTCTTCTCATGAAAATAACATTGCTCACATATTATAGGGACTACAAAGCATTTCAGCATAAGCATCAAGAGTTATTATATGGCCTTCTTTTGCATTAATAAATTTTTCACCAAAAAAATATAACTAGAAAATATTATCATGGGAATGGTAACAAACATTGAGAAAATCCAAGCAATATATAATGGAATACGTCAATCCTCTATCGATATTTGTATGTAGAATCTAGAAGTTCCTTGAAAATAGAAAAACAAAATTCCTTGTCTATTGTATGTTGCAATTGGTTCCATCCTTATGATCCAAACTATTTGGATTGGATAGATACTTATATAGATCCCCTTATTATAGATTACTTTTATAACAAAATAAAAGGATGAAGCCATTCATCAAAATAGGTAATAATCCCCTACACCTAATTCATAAGATTGCAATGATTGATCCTAATTACTTACCATTCAAACGAAGGCCAAGATACAATAGATTGGGATCAATCATTAGAACCTTGGGTTTATCAAAAGTGGATTAGTAACCCCAAATATTGTAATTGATTATTACATACCCTATTTTCTATATTATTATTCATACAAACCAAGGAGTATGAGGAAGGTGATCATGTATTTCTAAGCCAAGCTTAATTACCAAGTCATCTGCAAATATTTTTTCTTGTGAACTTGAATTGAATAAGGCATATACCTTGTTTTTTTTTACTTGATTTTAACATGGAATAGCTACATCATCTACTTCTCTTTGTGATGGAGGCTACTGTAACATCACCTCGTCTCACATCTACCCACTTTCACCAGCTTTCCCTGGGTAAACATGAGATGAGGAGTTACTATGATATGACTCAACCTCCTAGATGACCTTAAGGAAATGGAGTCGAAACAACTAGACCTTACTAACTTCCCTCAGGTGTTACAAGACCTCTAGGTGTCCAACCCCTTAGACAAATCACCTTTTCCCTGACCTTGAGCCCCATCCACTCCCTTTCCAACGCCTCCTTGCGACTATGAGTTCCTAGTCGCTCCCATAGGCCTGCATCAGTGCAACTGTGGCCTTTTTGCCAATGTTATGTCAGAGATTGCGAGAATTAAAGCTACTTTCCAGGGCTAGGGCTAAGCCTCTGCCTAGAAATCCATGAAATTCCCAAAAATCATAAAAGACATGAAAACAATTCTTGCAAACCAAAACTGGAACCAAGACTTGACCGGACCATCCCCAACGGGGACTAACATTTTTTGAAACACTTGGAAGATATGCCACCTACATGTCATGAATGAGATTATGAACATAAGGCACTGAAAAATTGGTTGATATTTAATAAGAAGGGTCCCTACCTTCTCACATTAACTATCATAACATTAATTAGGTCTTGCATTCATTAATTATTCACTCATGAGTGAAAACATGAAAAGAGCCATGACTAAGATCTATCATAAAATCATGCTTATAACCAGCATAGAACTAGATAAATAAACATTAGAGAACATCCATTATATCCATATAATAGCAATTACATTTCCTTATCAAAACCAAGAGAAACTTAGCTTTTATTAAACATAGGCAATTGCCAACAGGGTTATCGACACCAATGTTCCACTGAACCATAGATTGTTTGAACCATATCTTTATTTCAGTCAATCAACTGTGTGCCATATTCAAAGCATGAATGTGGGATATCATGGGATAAACCAATCTAAATGCAACCAAGGGAATCCAAAGGTTAAACTACCTCCACCCTCTCCATACCGTGATCACACATAAACCAATGTTGAGATCACAAAACCGAAATGAGTTTGGATGCCTCAAAATTTATTCACCATCCTTGAGGAATTTTCCTATCTCCACCCTCATACTTTACCGTGTATCCCACCATTATCAGTCAAGGGATTCCTAGGCCTTTGGGAATTTTCCTAGGACTACCTCACCCAGGATTTTGAATGCATCCACCAATTCAAAGCTAAAAACTAAGAACAATCCCATCACACTATGGTTATTTATAAATGGCAAGTCTAGGCTGAAATCCACTGTTGAATCCTGAAAAAGTCCATGCCAATGACAGCAAAATAACCATATACCAATATTCACATACCATGCATGTCAAAACTATCTTGGAAATCACACATGCAATCTATTACCCACAAGTATTCCTAATGAAGTTTTTTAATCCTTGCCTTCCTTTTCTTTTCTTATCCTTATTTTCTTTGCTTTTCTTTTCCTTGGTTTCTTACCTTCTTTCTCCTCTTAATGCTTTTCCTCTCTGAGCAATTCTAACACTAATTGACAAAATAGTGACCAAAGTTACCAACTGATGCTCTAAGGTATTTTTATTGACGAGGTCTCTAATTTCTTCAATTTCCCTTATTTTCCTTCATTTTCCTCTTCACATGCAATCTGTGACCTTTCACCTTCCTTTTCTCCTAATTTGCATTATTTTCGTAAATAATGTGCAAAACATACCTTTTTTCCTTTCCAAATCCTTAGCCATTACCTTTTCCAATTTCCCTTTAGCCATAAACACATCAAATGATGCCCACTAGGATATTTTTTCCAATGTTAAACTTGGAATAAGTGTCCATTTCCTATGGTCTTATTTTACCTTTATTAACTTTTATTACATTAAATTTTAACTTGTGGTTATTCCAGACCCCTCCCTCTTAGGGGAACACCGGCCTAAGTGTTAAACCACATGTAGACCCAACAAAACCATTGAAAAGAAAAAACGTACTATCTATGGAGTTTTATAACCTAGCTCATTGTAGTATTTACAATAACATGCTCAAAAGAAAAACCATCATGTAAAATATGGCAACATGATAACCATACGACTTATTGGATCTTTATAACTTAGCTCATTGTGTTATTTACAATAGAAACCATACATATATATGTACAAATAACAAGACTCATTTTCCTTCACCGGTAAACAATTAAGGATACATAGCCTGCATCGAATCAGTCATATCCCATGTAGCTTCCTCAGGTCCAAACTGCTTCCACTACACTTTAACCTGCTCGGGTTCTTTGTTCCATAGCACAAGATGTTTTCGCTCCAATATGCATTAGGTTTCCTGCTAGAATTCTCTTTCTTGCTCCACCTGCAATACAGACCAATCAATAACATGATCAACATCCTTTACATATCTTTTAAGTAATGAAACATGAAAAACATCACGGACTTTCAATATTAGAGGTAGTGCAAGTCTGTAGGCCATTGGTCCAATCCTCTCAAGTATCTCAAAAGGCCTGCAACATCGTGGTGCCAACTTGGCATATGATATGATCTTCAAGGAGCTCTTCTTGGGCTTGATGTGTAAATACACATCCTCCTCAACCTGAAACTCCTTAAATTCCTTGTGTTGGTCTGCATAACTTTTCTTCCTATCATTTGTTTCGTTTAGATTCTTTTTTATAACCTGCATTTCTTATTCCATGTTTGCCAGCATGTCTGGTACAATAAGTACCATGTTCATTGGATCAGTCCAGCTAATGGTGTCGTTACAACTCCACCCATACAGTGCCTCAAATATACTCATCCTCAGTGACTCCTAATAATTGTTGTTGAATTCAAACTCAGTCAATGGAAGGTACTACTCTTGTATCCTCTAATGATGCATGACATACATCCTCAACATATCCTCTAGTGTCATGTTGGCCCTCTATGTCTATCCATCTGTCCGTGGGTGATAAGTTGTGCTGAAAACCAACTCTGTCCCCAATTCTATGGAAATATCCTTCTAAAACTTGGAAGTGAACTTGGCATCCATGTCCAACACAATCTTCTTTGGAACATCATGCAATCTCAAAATCTACCTATCGAAGAGCTATGCTACATCACTAGTTAAATAAGTAAGTAGTCTTCACTGAAATGAAGTTACTTACCTTTCTCAACATGTCTACCACAACCATGATAGAATCATGCTGCCTCAATGTCCTTGGAAGACCCATAATTAAATCCATGGAAATGACTTCCCATTTCCACTCTTGAATCACAATAGGATGAAGAAACCCACCTTGATGCTTACACTCTGATTTTACTTACGATAGTCCAAAAATCTCGCCATGAACTCTGTAACTTCCTTCTACAGATTCGGCTAATAGTAGAACTTCTTTACTGTTGTCAACGTCTTTTGATATCCTGGGTGAATTGAATATGGTTTTACATGAAACTCCCTCAATATAATCTTCTTGAGTTCACTGTCATCCAGCACATAGATCTTGTCCCTAAATCTCACCAAGCGATCTGCTGTAAGATGATAATATACATCCTAATCACATGTGCCATGTTGTAACTTGTGTATAAGCTCCATGTACTTGTCATCCTATTTTCCTGCATGTAAGCTCTGATACTATAAATTTGTCCCATATGAGCTCATTTTTGCCACATGGTTCAACTAAACTTTCCTGCTGAGAGAATCCACAACCATGTTCTCCTTTCCCTTAATGTACCTGATATTAAAGTCAAACTCACTAAGGGTATCCAACCATCTAGCTTTCATGGCATTCAAATTCGACTGGTCAAATAGATATAGTATTCCACTCGGATGATTCATCAACACAAATCTCTTGCCAAGAAGATAATGTCTCCACATCTTCAAGGCATGATTAAAATATTTCAACTCATGATCATGAGTCACGTAGTTCTTCTCGTGCTATTATGTTTCCTAGACTCATAGCATATCACTTGTCCCTCATGCATAAGGACTCCACCAAGTCATCTCTTGCAATCATCTGTACACACTACAAACTCTTTATCTGGATTTGCAAACTTTAACACTGGAGCATTTGTCAAGAACTGCTTCAACTACTCAAAATTGGATGCACACTCCTCTGTCCATTCAAACTTCTTACCTTTCCTCTGAAATGATGTAAAAGGATATGCAATGTGTGAGAAGTTACTGATGAATATCCTATAGTAACTTGCTAAGCTCATGAATTATCTTTCCTCCACATTTCTAGGAGTTTCCCACTCCATGATAGCCTTTATCTTCTTCGAATCTATTGTTATGCGATTCTTGGAAATAACATGTCTTAAGTAGTGTACTTTTTTTTGAAATAAACTGCATTTTCTAAGCTTAGCATACAACTGATGCTCTCTTAGCAATCTAAACATTGTTGCTAAATGCTCAGCATGCTCTTCTTCATTCTCAGAATATACCAATATATCATCAATGAATACAATAACAAACTTGTCCGGTTAAGGATGCAACACACTATTCATCAAACACATAAAAGTAGATGGAGCATTAGTCAAACCAAATGGAACTACAACAAACTCATAATGCCCATACTTGGTCTTGAAGGTAGTCTTGTTGATGTCATCTTCTTCGATGCATACCTGATGATATCATGATCTCAGATCAATCTTTGAGAACATTGTTGCTCCCTTAAATTGATCAAGCAATTCATGTATCCTCAGCAATGGATACATATTTTGAGCGTCACCTTGTTTAGCTATTTGTAATAAATGCACAATCTAAGGGTACCATACTTCTTCTTCACGAACAATAATGGTGCACCCCAAGGCAATACACTTGGCCTAATATACCACTTTTCAAGCATTTCCTTCAACTGCAACTTCAACTCCACTAACTCTGGTATTCTCATCCTATAAGGTTCTTTTTATTTTTGTGTTGCCCCTGGTACCAACTCAATAGAAAGTATACTTCCCTATGCGGAGGAAACTCTGAAGTGTTTGCTGGAAACACATCTTGATACTGCTACAATATAGGGTAAGCCTTGAATATTTTTTCATCCTCAACATCATTACTCTTGTCACTAGAAATATGAACTGAAAACATCACACACCCCTTTCTACAGTTGTGCTCAGCCTGCATAGTGATAACCATCCTCATTGATGTAGGCTTCTTCTTCATCTACAAGATTCTCTTCTCTCCATTACCATCCAGTAACTCAATAGCCTTGTCAGAGAATTCTACCTTGGTCCTGTGAAGATATAGCCAATCCCTACCCAAAATCATACTATATGATCCAAATGGGTGTAAATTCAAATGTGTTTTTCTAGGCATACCATTCAACTCAAATGCACAAGCTCTTACCTAGTGATGAACTCTCTTCTTCATACGTGTAGCCAATTGCACCAACCAAGACTCTAAATGCACTTCTTTTCTAAAGCCACACTTATTCACTAGGTCAGGATTAACAATAATTAGATCTAGGATTAATCAAAATAGAAAAAACTTGATCACAAAGCTTACTATCCATCTTAAATATAGATTCCTAGTGATCCACCTTTCTATTTCTCACAGCCACATAAATGTGACAGATACTATGACCAACATCCAAAGCTATTTGCACCTCTTGGGAATTATAGATCTGAGGCCTACCTCCCTGGTACAATGGAAAATCCTCCTTAAGATGATATTTGCCACATATCCAACACTACAATGGTGCTCTACTATCACCTCTAGTATGTTTCTCTCCAGGCTGTGACACATTTCCCTTCTCAGATGCACTAAAATTCTTTTAAGGAGAAACATTTTCTTTCTCACTTGCATCTTGAGGTCTTCCCCTTTTCAGTGGCTATTTCCCATTGACTTTCTCATTTCCTTTCAAGTCATGCTTAGGCTCACCTTTTTGCTTTGACTTATCATAATAATGCTTCAATTTACAGATGGTTTCCTTTAATGATCTAGGCTCACCAAACTCAATCCGGTCTCTATATGTTGTTGTAAATCCACTAATAAATCTTTGAATCTTAGCCTTCTCCTCCTTGAAATATGGCACATACCTCAACAAATCCAACAATCTACTAGTGTACTCATCATCTATCATAGAACCCATCTGTAGCTCATATAATTCCTTAGCTCTACCATCATAGCACTTCTCTGATAAATACTTATTATTGAAGAGCCTCTCGAAATCATCCCAAATCAAGTCTTTGTTATGAAACCAGCGCACAAAAGATAGAAAAGATAGTTCAACGCCTTAGAAATCAGTCTCTTCGAGGGGGAAACCTCCTTTACATTACACAAACAAACAATTCTTGGATGATACAAATGACACAACCTCCTTTCTATATATAGGAGTCTAAGGGTCACAATATAATCAAAGCTGACATAACAATAATAATATAAGGGCACAACAATAACAATAGTGGACTTCTATGGGGCACAATAGGGACAATAGGGGCACAAAAACAACAATAAGGGCTACAATGACAATAGTAATGGGGAAATCACTAGTATTATAGGGACCTAACGTGCCCCTCCCCTTCAAAAAAGTGTTTTCCTCAATAGTTGAGGAGTTTTGGATGCTTCTGTATAAAATTCTCATCCTCCCATGTGGAATCGTTAGCAGGTAAGTTCTTCCACTTGACGAGATACTACGAAATTGGTCGATTTCATAGATGTCGAGTTCTTGTTTCTGTGCCTACTTCAGGTTCCAGTATGATTTTTCCTTCCTCGTCAAGTTCTGGAAATATTGTTTGAACTGGGAGCTTGTCACCATTGACCTTTTTTAAGCATGAAACTGTAGGTTTTTACCCCGTGCAGAAATTACCTACATATGAATTCTAAAACACAGAAAATTAACAATGCGAGAGTATAACACATAAAACACATATACATAGATATTTTCCCTTGGATCCAAAAACCGGGACTACCAGCTTGATTTTTCATTATGTTCCTTTCAATGTTACAATACATATATATACATGTCAAAGCATCCAATACCATGGACCGAAAACCATTGTGCCCAAAACCATGTGATGAGCCTCATAAATGGGTAATTATATGGGTTCATTTTATCTCCTAAATTAGTCAAATCAACCATTCTCTTAGGTCATTGTATGATTTTCTTATTATATTTATGCTTATAGAATTAGTCGAGTTAGTTATTATGTCATGTGGTCTAACATGTATTTAATGCATATTATTGATGGATTTCGAGGTCAAAGTCAAGGATCCAGAGGTCAAATGGTAGCAATAACTCGAAGTGGACAAAGGAGAGGACTTATAGGAAGGAATACCCCTCATTTATTACTCTTCACTTCGAATTACCCTTCATTCAACTTGGAGTACAAGCAGTCAAATCATGCACTAGAAGGCAACCGAGCAAGTGGAGGATGACTGATAGTTATCTCAAGTTTTGGGAGCCAAGCCTCCCTGATTTTAAGGAAGCCGTTTGTAGCTTTAGATGTATAATTAGAGAGGCATAGGGCCTCACTACGGTCAGAACTTTTTTGCTTATGTAAACTCTGTTCAAATTTCGAGCTTATTATTTTGTGACAGTTTTATGTAATCTTTCTATTTTTTTGATAATGAAGTGGGAATCCTTTTCGAGCTAGCACTGAGTTACCTCAGAGGGTTGAAGCTCTTGGGTTAGGGCCCAATCCAAGCAGCCATGCTCCTCTTTACTTTTATTCATATGTTTACTTTAGTTTGTAGATTAATTTGCTATTAGATGTATTTTTTTATGGTTAAGAATAGGTTGCTTTTGATGATTTAGTAGTTTGCTTCCATTTGTGCTTTCTGTAGCAGGTTAAGCAGTGATCAAGAGAAGATTCAAAAGGCTAGCAATATTACCCTGGCCTATCTTCCTCCCTCTGGGACCATGATTTGAGGCAAAGACTCTCTTGCTGCCCCAAAAACACAGATTTTCCTCATTCATAGGACTTCTAGTGTTTGTAGTTTTTTAGTAGGTTAATAGTCCAGTTTTGCTTTGCTTCAGATCTTCCTTATCATGTTCACTTCCTAATTTGAAATAGTCCTCTTTCATGCTTTCCTTTCTTGTAGAATTTCTCAGCATTTCCTTTCATAGATCATAGTTTAGACCATTTTAATGCAAAACTCTGTTTTTCCTAGAATGCATTCATTTCAATAGTTGCTTGATTTTCTTGGTTTCTATGCAGCAAATCTCTTCCAAAAGTAGGCTAGATTATCAAAAATCATATCCTCCATCTGATCCATGCCTTATAGGTCTCCCAAACCTCACCTCAATTCTGCCCTAGTTTCCTACATTATTCATAGAACTTCTTCCTCTCTCCTTGAGCAAACCCAATCATCTTTCTCTCTCGTGGCAATTCATGGTAGACCGTAGGTGCCCTAACACCTCACCCCAACCTTCATTGAAGTTTTCTACCCACTCTCACACCCTCAAGATAGTGGAAATTTCTCTCGACCTCCTCCTGTAGGCCTCCTGTAGTTTCCTTGTTTTCCTCCTGTAGTTTTCCTGTGTCCTCCTGTAGTTTTTCTTGTAGGCTTTATTTTGAAGGCTGAGTGTAGGAAAATCCTCTAGAAGGCCACCTAAGACCTCGTAGGACCCATCCACACCATCTTTCATCCTCCCAAACTCCAAAACCACCCTCCAATGCCACCTGTTCACTCCCACACTCACACACAATAAATTAGATGCATGTCAAATTCACATAAAAACACATTAAAATCCAAAAATATGTGTTTTTCTTATTTACTTCTAGAAATAGCATGGTTAGATGTTGTTTACTTTATTTAGTAGGTAATGGCATTTCTTTCATGGTTTTCATAGTGGTTTTGGCAAAAGTAGAATTAGCTTGTTAATTAGGGTTTACTAGGTTTTGCTTCACATTCCAATCTTTCTCCTTTTTTGCAATTAGAATAGCATCTGTAGAGTAATCTTTCTTTTCTTTCATCATACATAGAGCTTCTTCTAAATTCTATAGAAGTTGGCTCAATCTCCTAGTGATCTTGCACCGGTTGATCAAGTGACAACCTACAATGAGAACTAGTACTTGTGCATATAGCATCGACGCTTCCAAGTTTGTTACGAACTACTAGGTTGATAAAAGTAAAGTTGGCAACCCAGGAGTTGCGGAATTCTTGCTGCAATACTAGTGCTCACCACCATGTGTGAAAACCATGCACAAAACCATAGCTAGTTCCACCCACCTAATATAGGGTCCAAAAAAATTTTCTCCGGGGCGCTGCCCCGAACCCCATAAAGGGGGGCTGACCACCCCCCTCAAACCCCCCGCTGCACAGTCGATGCAATGAAGGGGGGGCTTCACCCCCCCTTTAACTAAGGTGACTAGTCATGGAAATAATATATCACAACCCAACAGAAACACGGAAAACTAGTTGCACTCGAGAAGCTGCACGAAGTTCCAATTTGTATTCCATAGTACCAATCTTTTGCAACACCTTATACAGACCATAATACTTTGGTGATAATTTATTATCCTTCTTAGCTTGCTTGAGGGACATTTTTTTATATGGTTGTAGATGTAGAGATACCCAGTCACCTACATCAAAACTTCTTTCGCTGCGATGTTGATCTGCCTATTGTTTCATTCTATTATGTGCCAAAGTTAGGTCATCCTTTAAGAGTTGGAGAACTTTTTTTTGATGCTCTATGCGATCTTCCATTGCTTGAACCTTATAATTTTCTCTTAAATATGATGTGATGGATGGCGGGTGATATCCATAAAGTGCCATAAATGGGGTCATTTTTGTTGCAATGCGGAAGGAAGTGTTATACCACCATTCAGCCAGAGGCAACCATTTAACCCATTGTGTCTATTTATCAGGTACGAAGCAACCAAGATATCCTTCCAAACATTTGTTTACTATCTCATTTTTTCCATTAGATTGAGGATGAGAAGATTACCTATGAGCTAACTGAGTACCAAGACAAGAAAATAATTATGTGCAAAAGTTTCTAGTGAAAATGGGATCTCGGTCGCTTATAATAATCTTTGGGTTTCCATGTTTCTTTTGAATTATTTCCATAAATGAAGTAGAAACTGTACTAGCTTTAAATGGATGAGATAATGCAAAAAAGTGTGCATACTTGCTAAGTATGTCAACTACCACCATGATGACACTCTCTGCTTTGGACTTGGGTAAACCTGTGGTAAAATCCATTGAAACCTCCTCCCAACATTGACTTGGAATGGATAAAGGTTGTAATAGACCCAGTGTCTTAATTGTTTCAACTTTATTTTGTTGTAAAACCAAACATTCTGCCACAAACTTTTGAATATCAGATTTAAGGCCATCCCAAAAAATTCCTTCTTAACCTTGTGGTAAGTCTTTAAAAATTCCGAGTGCCCTCCTAAGGGAGAGGTGTGTAATTCTATAAGAATATTTTGTTTGAGTTGGGAATTCTGACATAGGTATAAGTGATCTTTGTACCATAATGAGTCATTTTTCCAACTAAATGTATCAGATGTACCCGTATCTTGTTGTAGCTTTTGAATGAGTTCCCACACTTCTTCGTCATTGTTCGATTCATCCCTTGCTTCATTTTTCCAATCTGGTTGGATAATAGAAATGGCACAGAGCAATGCTTCCACATCCTCATCCTTTCTTGAGAGTGCATCTACCACAACATTTTTCTTCCCTTTTTTGTAGATGATTTCTAGGTCATAACCCAACATCTTTGTGACCCATTTTTGCTACTCTTTTGAAGATAATCTTTGTTCTAAAAATAATTTAAGACTATCATGATTGGTTTTTACCTTGAAGTGTCTTCCCATTAGGTAGGGTTGCCATTTCTTAAGTGCATGTAGTATTGCCAACATTTTCTTCTCATAAATAGCTTTTTGTAAATACTTTCCTTTTATTGGGTGACTTTCAAAAGCAATGGGTCTTTCTTCCTGCATTAAAACAACACCAATTCCATTTCCTAAGGCATCATATTCCACAATAAAGGTTTTTATGAAGTTCGGCGTAGCTAAGACAGATGCTTGGCACATCGCCTCTTTAAGATGTTCAAAGGCCTTTTTTGCTTCTCAAGTCCATAAAAATGCATGTTTCTTCAATAATGTTGTTAGAGGTGATGCCATTCTCCCATAAGTCTTAACAAACTTGCAACAATACCCTATCAACCTGAGAAATCCTCATAGATGCTTTATGGATGTGGGGATTTTCCATTCCTTAATGGCTTTAATTTTTCAAGGGTCTACCTTACCACCTTCATGAGATACAATATGACCTTTGTATTCCACCACTCGTACTCCAAAGAAACATTTGGAGCTTTTTGGATACAATTGTTTCTCCTCCAATAGTTTGAGCACCCTGTCAATGTGTTGAACATCATCCTTCCAAGACTTCTTATAGATTAGTGTATCATAAAAAAATACTGATACAAATTGGATCCTAGAACACTCTCTAAGTTTCCATGAACTCTTCAAAAATCATGCCAAAGATTCAAAATCTTATAAAGATCAAGATATCAGAAGGAATCCTCAAACAGTTGCAAATTGCAGTCAGTGTAGATCAACAAGGGTCGTCGATCTAGCGCGTAGAGTGGCGGACCATGGTAACGCACACTGACACCAACCAGCAAATTTATGGACAAAATGAAGCAGTGGAGGTAGTTTCTAATATGAGATTAGCAACAAGTTGCTAATCACATATCACAGGGCAAACCTCTCAGTAAAGGAAAGCCTCAAGCGCTCGAACCCAAAATAATTATAAAACATGGAAAATAATGCTTCGGTTCCATGGAGCGAGATTCCATAAAACAGAAGAATATCGGAGGGGCTTCGAGCGGTAAGTGGTTTCAGCTGAGTTCCGCCTGATGCCACTCAGCGATCGCCACGCGTCCCAGCAGCGCAAGAGAAAAATGCTCACATCGGATGGGTAAACGTCATGCTACTTAGCCACCCGATATGGATGATGACCATAGGATCTGGGACCCCCAGATCAACAGCAGATATGTGTTCTGATGGATGACCGGATTTGACAAGGTTATGAAGTGAGGTCACATAGGATTTGAAGTCCGATATGGACGATGCGTTTGTAGCAGGTCGTGTTTCGTGGGAATTCTTGGAGTTAACAGTAAAAACGGTCGTTTCGAGTATGTCCAAGAGAATTGATGCTCATCCATTACGAGATAGGTGGCCACCTTCCTGTGAGGCGTTATACAATGACTGATGATGTAGAATAGAGGGATTCAAATGGATAGAGGCAGGGGAACTGGAAAGCGAGGAAGTGGAAATGAACAGTCCAGAAGCAGATTGGCTTTAAAGCCACAAACTAATAGAGAGAGCAGTAAGCGGAGCCAAAAGGAGAGAGAAGAAGCCAAGCTGACCTATAGAAGCAAAGGCAGCATCGAGCTAGAATTAGGATAGAGATAGAGAGGGTCAGAGAGTCTATGTACTCCAGAGAAGGCTTGAGAGGTTCAAATGAACTCCTTTGTATATTCCTGTCATGTATGAGTCTCAGATTGGGCTCATACCACTGTGACCAATAGAGGTCAAGAGTCAGTAAGGAGAGTCTGTGTACTCCAGAGACTTGGGGGATCCAAGTACAGTCTTACTGATTTATACCTGTTGAGTGAGACTCAAATTGAGCTCACCATTGTAAAAAATCTTCTTTGAAAACATAATAGAGAGGCCACCATTGAAGGCTGGACTAGGAGACAGCCTAGGAGTATTGGGTGAACTCCTGATTAAACTTGTTGTGTTTATATGTGTTGCCTGTTATGTTTTCTTTTACTGCTTCGTTTCCTGTGTATTTCACAATCTTATCGATCCATTACACAAAATAACATAGGCACATCCATGCACATGAGTTTGTAATACCTTATTGTTTGTCTTAGATCAATTTCCGATCAAGTGGTATGAGAGCTCTAGGTTGCTAAGGTTAGACAAGCTTGTGCTGGATTTTGGTGTTGAATGCTAACTAGGACAAAGCTCAAATTAAGAGAAGGAGAGTTGGTTGAAGCTAACCCAGAAATTGGAAGAGTCTATCCTAAGAGGAAAATGGCAGAAGAAACTCCCTTGGAATCAGACTCCCAATTCATGGACAGTTTCATGACCATGAGAGCCATGGTAGAAGAAATGTATAGAGAATTTAATAAAGGTAGAGATGAAGATTCATCAACCTCCAAACAAGATAAAGGAGCAGAAGAATCTCTCCTCAACGACCATTCTGTTAACACCCAGGTTGTTCCCTATGACTCCCAAGGGAATACGGCCGGGGTAACCACTAACCAATCTTTGGATTGCAGTTTCTAGCCAAACTGCAATCAGAGAGGGCTCTCTCTTTATGATTTGTCTCTGTTTTGATAGTATTTTAGGCTAGCTATGATGTTCAGGGTTTGTTTTATGTTTTGGTTGAGGGATGTCTTCTGTACCTAAGGTGCAAGTCTTTAAAGAGTATTAATCCATTGGGCAATGGAGTCTGTAGCTAAATGTTGTCTGGAGTATTGTGTAGGTTTGCTGATATTGCAGGGCCATTTAAATATTTCAAGGAACAGTTCTGAAATTGTGATTATGAGGTGTGCTCAACCAGTGAAAAGAAGTTAAGAATTCTCCACTAAGCCGAGATGTAAGAAAGGGATATGTTGTGTAGGAGCAAACTCGAATTCCTGAAACAACGATCACTGAGAAAGCTATAGTTTGAAAGTGCAGCATTTAAGAATTACACCTTATGTCTACAACTGAAGAAAAACATTCATAATAGCATAGATTGAGTTCAGGGTATCCTGTGAATAAATCCTGAAACTATTCTTTTTCTCTACTATTAACTATAGAAATTGGAAGCATGAATGAGCCATGAAAAGGTAACAAAAACACATAACGAAAGTTTATAGAGGACTTATTGTGCCATGAGAATACGCAGGAATCCTGTAACATTCAGCAACACTCCACAAAACTCAGGGAACACAGTGCTTTGGAAATTCCATCAACCTTTGTATTAACGGTCTGGAAACTTACAGCATAAGAAACTCTTGAAGAGAAATCAACAACAACCCTTGCAAGATTATGCGAGGGGCAAATATATACAAACGGTAATACAAAATATCTAAGGCGTTGAGTCATCTGAGAAGTAAATGTTTCACCAACTCGTACAGAACAGTAGATAAGAAATTACTACTGCTTTTAATACAACATAAATGCTCTTTGTGTTTGTCAGGAGATATTTTGACCTTTGGAGGCCACTGAGTCGGTCTGGATGTTCTGCTTTAATGCTGGAATATGCGTCTTTATGGTTGTCGTGCTGTAACTTTCAGCCCTGCTACCTATTAGCTATCAATTGTGCTTTGTTGGCCAAATAGTTCTGCTAAGTTGGCTCAGCCCTTCCCTTTTCATGCATGCTGATCTTTCCAAGTTTTCCTGTGCATGATCACTTGTAAATTTGAATAATCAAATAACAAAACTTGATTTACAGGATCTGGATTATAATATCAGCTGTATCATTTTGGTCCAATATTCCTGTGTTGGCAATTGGTGTCTCAGAATTGCATCTAGTGTCCCATCTGCCTCTGTATATTTATAGAAATTGGGAGGCACCTCAAACAGATGTTTGATTTCATTCATTATAAAGAATAAATTCTCTACCTTGTTGTAGAGAGTTTGTCCTGTAACTGGCCCTGTTTCCTCTGAGGTGCTGGCCTTCTCTGTGATCTGATTTGTGGCAAAGGTGTTCACCCTCTTGGCATAGCTTTCATGGGAAAGAAGTCTTCCTGCGTTATTCAGCAAGCTTGGGAGACCTCTGTTTTGTAATGCCACAAACTTTTCCATGAATCTATTTACCTCGGTCTGCATATCCTGAGTCCTTCTCTCTAGTGTCTGCACCAGGTTCCTCAGTGTTAGGACCCTCTTTATTAGCTGGATGGTCTCAGTTCTGTTGGAGATTCCCATAGTAGCTAACTGAGCACTCGTTCTGTGGTTAAGCACATTGATCATTCTGTTGGCAACCTCAGGCATATTGCCTAGAGCTGCCCTTGATCTCTGGATTTCCTTCTGTGCTTTTGCTATGAGCTCAATCTGCTCATGGATTGTCTCAATATACTGCCATTGGTCAGTGATGGACTGGCCAATGTTGGCCCATAGCACTGTCTTGAGCTCAGCTATCACTTTATCCAATGTGAGTTCCTTTTCCAGCTCCTTAATCCTGTCTTTAAGGGCTTTTATTTCCCTGCCCTTTTCTGCCAAGGTTTGCTTGGATTTGTCATATCTTTCATTTACCTTGGCTAATTTCTCCCTGGCCTCATTTAGTTCTGTCATCTGTGCTTCCAAGGCCTGAATCTCATTTCTCAGCTTTTGCATGTCCAGGCTTTGGGCCTGCTCTGTTGTTGGTGCTGGTGCTGAGGTAGAAGGTGCTGCTTGTTCTGTTTGCTGCATGGGAGGGGCAGTAGTTTGAGGAGCCTCCTCAAGATTAATTATTTCTGGATGAGGTTGGGAGGTCTGACCATCTTCTTTTGTTTCAAAGCTGCCTGTAGTGCTGCCTGTGATTCTCCCAGTTTTTCTTGAGTCTAGATTAGCTGCTTATATAGAGACACCAGCAAAGCTGTGGCATCTTCATCATGCCTCTGTTGGGCAACTACATCTGTTTGAGGGTGAATTGTGGCTGGAATTTTGATCTTTCTCCTCAAAGCTGCCATGTCTGCATCCCTCAACTTCAATATTTCTTGTATGCCCTTGATATCCTTGGGATCATGCCCAATCTCTATGATTATATCTTCTAAGGACCTGATTCTGTTGTCCTTTGCTTGAGAGGATGCTCTTTCCAACTCAAGTTGAGCAGCTGTATTATTTAGGCTATTTACTAGCCTGTAATTATCCAAGGTCTTGTCTGCCAAGGATGCATACACCATCTCACCCGTTTGCTTATGCAATTCTATTTTGTCCATTGGGTGGATGTCCTTGGCCAGGACTTCCAGATTGGCCCTCAAGTAATCTGTTGGGGACTGTGGTTGTAGTGTAGTGGGCATGAAGTGACTCATGATCATCTTGCCCTCATTTACATCATATGCAGACATGAGTCTTTGCTGGTTAGTAGGAGCCATCTTCAACAAATGATTGTACAGTTGTATCTTTATTGGCTCACTTCTCCTCTTTATGTCAATGAACTATTGTTTAATGCCCAGTTCACCTTCTCTCTGCTGGCTTGAGGAGCTGACTTCTCCTCCCACTGTTCTGTCCTGTTCTTGTTGAAAGGAACTTGCGGATGCTTCCCTTTTAGGTGGGCCCATGCCCAAAGTCTGCCCCATTGGCATTTCCTCCTCAGAGAGAGGATTCATTCTTTGTCTTTTCTCTCCCTGATTTATGGATGTTGTAAGGGGAGTCTCTCTGTCTCTTTTTCTGCTTATATCCTCCTTTTGTGGAGTTTGAAGGATGGATGCTTCAGCTGATGTTTGTTTCCTGGGAGGCACCATGTCTTGAGCCTGCTGCTCAGTGAGAATTGGGGCCTCAGCTGCCTTTTCTTGCTGTAAGGGCTGCTCTTTCTCTTGCTGCCCCTCTTCTTGCTGCTGTCCCTGTTGTTGTTGATGCGCTTCCTGATGCAGCACTTCTTCTTGCTGTTCCACCTCCTTTTCTGTTTGCTCTTCAGTCATGGGAGGTGGTTGCTCCTGTTCCACCTGTTTTTCTTTGCCTTTGCTGGATGTCTGTTGAGTGTCCATGGCAGCTTGCTGATGTGTCGTTGAAGATGAGGCAGCTGCTCCAAGTTGCCTTTGATATGAGAAGGAAACCTGTCCACAAGTTTCCAAGTCAGCCTCTTTTCGAACATTCCTAGCCTCTCTTTCTAGCATCTGTTCTCTAGTAATTGGCTCTTCTAGAGTGCCTTCTTTCCAGCTCAAAGCATTGGCATACTGCTCAACATGAGGCAGCCTTACATGTGCATAGTTACCCACTTTGTATTTTATCCTCCTGAGGGAAATAAAATGATTACGGTCATAGGGTGTCCATTTGAAACTGGTTTGTAATTTGAGGCCCTCTAGGATCATATCTACCTCCTTCCATCCCTCCTCTCTTTTGTTGTATAGAAAAGGACCTAGCTGGTTCCTTACTTTCAGCTACACCTTCTTGTTTTTACTTTGGAAATGGATGTAGTCAGCATTTCCAAACTGCCTGAAGTATTCTAGGGCAAAAAGTATCATAGGGACATACCTTGGCAGCCTATAAGGGTCCAATTCACAGCCATATATTCTGATTACTGTGTGGTGTTGCTAAAAATACCAATCACCAATGCTGTAGGCCTTGGAGAGGTGGAGAATTCTTTACATGTCATCAGTCAACCTTGGAGGAGGCACACCATACAACAATGTCATAGCTGGGTGAATGAACAGGTCTATGAATTCACAGTATGTGTATGGTGACTCAGAAGTATGGTGAAAAACTGAAGACCAAAACACAACTGACCTTGGATTCCCCTGTACATTAAGTTTCCTGAGGGGAACGGAGAAGCTGTCTGGTTGATAGAATAAGAACAGATGGTAAATGTAGGAGGTGTATCTGAACACCCTTTCCCTTTGTAGATTCATTAGCTGTTCATGAATCTTTTCTGCAATATATGTGGCATAGTCATAGTGTACAGCTGGAGGCTTCCCAGGAGAGAATATGGACAGCATTGCCATGATGGTGTTATCAACATCTTCAACTCCCCTGTACCCCAGGACATAACTGATCAAATCCACCAGCATTCTGCCCAAGTCATTCAGATAAGGATATCCAATAGGAGGAGTTCTTATAGTTTCAGAACTTGGCTGTATGAATAACTGATTGATTTTGGTGATCTGGGCACTTGACAAGTTACTCCCCTTCTTGACCAAGTCTATCATGGAGAGAGGGGCCAATGGTCTTGCAGTGTGAAAATGCAGCATCTCATTTATGGCTTCTGGGGTGATATGGAACAACACTGAGCCTGTAGGACTGAGAACAACTCTTTGGCATGGATCATAGCACTCCTGGCACCTATGGACCAAGTCTGGAAAGGCATTGACTTGAGGGAGGTTATAAATGGGCAAGTTTGAGTCCCAAATCCCTAATATATCAGCTCCACTAAGGTGTTGGGCTTTCAACTCGTTTAGCATGTGAATATTAAATTTAGATTTCATTGGGAAGGAGTCCATCATCTGATAATCTAAATCTCCTAGGGCTTTCCATTCTAACTCCCTCTGAGGGGCATTCAAAGGGTGAATATTCAGGGCTATTGGTGCTTCCATGGCTAGTAAGGCTTCTGAATTGTATGTAAACTTCTTTGAGCGAGCAGAACAACGCGGAGGAGTTTCTTTACAATGCAAATGTGAATTGTATGGATCTGAGGGCAAATTGAGCAAACAGCAATTGAAATACCGTTTATAGGACTGATTAAAACAGTAGTAGGACGGACAAGAGTGTTTCTATGGCGAATTTATGTAACTGAGGTTTCTAGTTCACGACTGCGCGAACTACCTGTGAATTCAAGTCAATTTTGTCAAATGCATGCTTAGTATAAGGTTTATTGCCTCGCCAATTGGAAATGGGTACAGGTCACTGGATGCTTGATGGTGAATTTAGTGCTTTACACTCTCTTAAACAGATTGCTTGTAGAAATATGGATAAAACTAGGTGCAGGGAACAATTTTGAGAAAATACCTTACAAATTGCCGATAACAGTTGCAAATGCAGGTACGACGGAGGCGCCCACGGTTTCAGAGTTGAGTAGTGCAGGTTGGCACTGATTTGGTCGTGAAATGCATGCAAGAGTAACAATGGTTGCTTTGGCAAAAAGTGGGAAAAACACGAATTTTTGGCTAAAATATGGATTTTTGGCATATTGGCGCGTTTTTAGGATGACGTCAGCATGACGTCATCAGGTGGGGTCAAGGTCGGATGACGTCATGCTGACGTCATCGGGTGATGTGACAAGCTGCGATTGGTCCACGGGGATAATGAGGTGGCAGACATATCAGTGCAGGGGCGGACAAGAGTGCTGACGCGATGGCGGGGTGGCACTGACGTGGTGGTGACGTGGGCGTAATAGGACAGGCAGTAAACCAGAAGCGGTAATGGTTTTTCTCGGACCGCCTTAGATACGGTCGCGGTTTTGTCAAAGGGCGACCCGAGAAATTGTGAGGGCGACGCGTGGCAGAGGCCTGACGTCACCCTCTGACAGTTTCTCGGGTGCTAATTTTCGGACGTCGGGCCCAACCTGATATGCATATTGGCTGTCCGATCAAAGGTGCCCGATCAGACGGTTGACTGATCAACGAGGTGATCGGACAATACGGAAGCGGGGAAGTAATAAAATATTGTTTTCTTTTGAAAGGCATGCCCAGCGGAACTTTTTGGTTTCGGTGGAATTTATATGGTTTTCTTTGTATTTCGAATGGAAATAATATCACGCCCATACTTTGGATAAGTTGGAAAAAGTGGGTTTTGTGTGCTTTTTGCAAATGAAGCGGGTTATGGGTAAAAGGGGTTTTTTCATAAGGTTTTGTTAGCAAATGAAGGTTTTAATGGGGCAAATGGATTTAAGAGGGAAAAAGGGGTAAGGCTTAGGGTTCTCAAACTGGCCAGCTGTCAATTTGATCCCTGACAGAGAACATATGGCTATAATGCCAAGGGGAGGGATATTTATACAATGCTTAGGGGTTTATACACCATAGTGTTATAATAGTAGGGAAAGGGTGACATAGGGGAATCATATAATAGAAGTTAGGGATTAATGTGGATGAAAGGGTGGATGGGGAGTGATATCACTAAGTTTCTTTGAAAATCACTTAGCTTAGGGAGTAGATCAAAATGAAAAGAATATTAGACAAGAAATGTGGCTTTTAAAAGACTAAGAACCACCATAAAACCACCAATTCTTCCATGAATCTCAACTGATGAGGGGATGTCAGTAATGAATGGAAAAGGGGAAAATTGGGAAGTTAGACATGCTTCTTTGCTTTGCTGCAACCTGATAGAGAAGAAGACCTTCTCAATCCATTGATTTTGCTTTGTGAAATAGGTTAGCACACCTTCAATTGTAAGGAATGGCATTTCTGCAACCCCTATCTGCCTACCCATCTATTTGCCTAGCATTTTTTGTTCCTTCTTGGAGGGTGCACTTAGACTTGCAGACCCTTATTTGCCTTTTCTTTTCTTTGGCTTTTTCCTTTTGATTTTCTATCTAATGCTACCCTTATTGCCTCCAAGGTCCCAGATTAAGCAGTTGGGAACCTTACTTCTCTACCTAAGCTACTTGTCTGCCAAGATTAAACAGTTTGGACAGACTTCTTTCTCTATTTTACAACTGAAAATTTAAAAGATGGCATGATCCAGCTTAAGCTGTTGGACCATCCATCAAAATTGAGTACCCATCAAGCTATATACACACCTTGTCTTCTCTTGGAAATATGGGATCTTTGCATCATCAAAGCAGAGCATATTTGGAACTTTCTTTGCCAATCATGAAATATGAAACCTATTGGTATAGGTAGCTAAGAGTGGCTCCACATGGGGATGGTTTTTCATTTGAAAGACCAAGAACAGCAGGTCAGAATGCCTTGGCCTTTGACTTCTTTCACCAATACTTGAACTATGCTGCTTTAAAATGCTAGAATTGTGCTATTCCCATCTTGGTAGATCTCTGATCCTATTTGCCTTTTGCTGATAGTTAATAAAACTTGAGAAACTGCATTTTTACATCCTACAGAGAGTAATATATACACTTGAATATGTACAATGGAAACCCAGACTGTACTTATGGGCGGTAGTCAAAATAGTGCTTCAGCATCCTGCCATTCACAGGACCTACATCCAAATCAGTTTCATTAAGACTTTTAAGGAAATAAGTATTGTTTCCTTGTACTGCTTGGATAGCAAATGGTCCTCTCCAAAGGGAATCAAATTTTCCATGTTTTCCTTTGTCTTCCCTTCTTGAATCCCACTTGAGGAATTTGTCACCAATGTTGAAATCTTCTGCCTTGGTCCTTCTATCAAAAGCTTTCTTTAGTTTTTCTTGTAAAACTTGAACTCTGCTGTAGACTTGATCTCTAGTTTGCTGCAAACCTATTATTTGATTGATCCTTCTTTGCATATCATTTGGTTCAGCTTGACTTTCTTGAAGTTTCATAACAGGAATTCCTAGTGATGAAGGGAATTTGGCTTCTAATCCATAAACCAACTCATATGGGCTGACCCCAATTGATCTCTTGGTTGTTAGTCTATCTGCCCATAAGGCATTGACCAGCTTCTTATGCCAATTCTTCTTATTTTCTTCCAGCACCTTCTTTATGATGTTAATAAGGCTTTTATTTGATGATTCAGCAAGGCCATTTCCTTGGGGATAATATGCAGTAGAATGGCCCAAGGTTATGTGAAATTTGTGGCAGAAATTCACCATCTTCTTTGATCTGAAGGCAGCAGCATTGTCTGTTATTATCTTATCAGGACAACCAAATCTGGACAGGATATTGGTCTCAAGGAACTGAATGATAGTGGAATCATTAGCTTTTCTGCATGGAACAACTTCAATCCATTTGGTAAAGTAGTCTGTAGCTGTTAGAATCCATCTATGTTGGTCTGAAGATGAGGGATGAATTTCCCCAATGAAATCCAAGCCCCATTGTTGAAAAGGTCTCTCTGTTGCAATAGGCCTCAAAGGCAATGGCAATAATTTTCTCTTTCCCTCAAACACTTGGCATTTATGACATGAAGCGGTAAATTTCTTGACATCAGAGAAAATAGTAGGCCAATAATAACCAGCCCTCAAAATCTTATCCACAGTGGACTTCCAATACAAGTGTCCACCACAGTCACCTGCATGAAATTCTTTCATGATATTGTTAGTTTCATTTTCAATCAAGCAGTTCAGTAGTATACCCTCATGGTTTTTCCAAAGCAAATTGCCATCCATAACACAAAATTTTGAAGCTTTCATTTTTAGGAATCTACACTTAGTTCTGGACAATCCTGGTGGAGCACACAGGTTTTGTAACACGTAACAGATATCAGAATACCAAGGGGATTGTTCAAAGGCTACATTGATCTTTGGAGTCGCCAGCTCCGGTTCATTGTCCAGCTGGTTTATGTCTAAGGCTTGGAAGTTTGCTTCTGTCATTAGTTTGGCCAAACCTTGCCCTTTTATTAGTTTTGTTGGTTTTATCTCAATATCAAATTCCAAAATGTTGGCAATCCACTTTCCTCTTCTTCCCTCTAAATTCTCTTGAGTGAGTATGTCTTTAACAATGGGACTTGGCACATAAGCAATAACATGGGAATAAAGGATGTAAATCCTAAAGTCTTTAATGGCCTTGACCAAAGCATAAGCCTGCTTCTCCATGATTTGATATTTCAGAGGTGCATCTCTAAGGGCTCTGCTAAGGAAAGCAATGGGTTTCTCATTTCCTTGGTCATCTTTCTGTAACAAAACTGCAGCAATAGTATGCTGGGAGGCAAAAGAAAAAATGATGAATTCCCTGTCAAATTGAGGATTTGTTAGGACTGGGGTTTGGGTAAGGGCCAATTTTATGCCTTCAAAGGCTTGATTTGCTTCTACTGTCCATTTCACTTTTGAATCCTTTTTTAGCATGTTGTTCAATAATCTGATCAACTCGGCCAGGTTTGGGATAAATCTCCTCAAGAAGTTGATTTTACCCAAAAAGGCTTGTAATTCCTTTACATTTCTTGGGTGGGGCATTTGTAAGATAGCTTGTATCCTATCTGGGTCTATTCTTATGCCATCCTTTGAAATGATATGTCCTAACAGCTTACCTTCTTCCAAACCAAATAGAGATTTCTTGGGATTTAAGGAGATGCCATACTTCCTGCATGTTAAGAAGATCTGCCTCAAGTGTTTCAAGTGTTCTTGGTCAGATTTAGAGAAAGGTGTGAGGTCATCTAAATAAATGACAAGAATGTCATGAATTTCTTTGGCAAAAGCAATGTCCATTGCTCTCTGAAATGTTGCCCCTGCATTTTTCAATCCAAAAGGCATTTTCACATATTTGAAAGTTCCCCATGGGGTTGTGAATGCTGTTTTGTCTTGGTCATCAGGGTGCACTAGGATTTGATTAAAACCTGAGAATCCGTCCAGTAATGAAATCCTTGAGGCCCCTACCACTCTTTGGAGAATGTGATCCATCTTAGGTAAGGGATAGTTGTCTTTGAGAGACACTTGGTTTAGATTTCTAAGATCAACACATAGTCTTATTTCACCGGTTTTCTTTCTTGTGGCCACCAAATTTGAAATCCAATCAGAAAACCTTGTTGGTGCTATGATGCCAGCTTTAAACATTTTTTGAAGTTCTTTTTCAATTGAAGGGAGGAGCATGGGATTAATCCTTCTCAATTTCTATTTGAATGGCTTCTGATTAGGCTTGAGAGGGATAGTATGCTAGATAACAGAGGTGTCATAGGATTTCAGATCCTCATAGCCCCATGCAAACACGTCCTGAAACTCTTTGAAAAGGTCAATGTATTTGGGTTTTTGATCAGGAGGCAGAGATGCAGATAGCTTTATTATCTTGGGCTTATCAACAGTGCCAATGTTGCATTCTTCAATGGCTGCATTTAAGGGCTGCATTTTTGGTTTTCTAGGGATGTCATTCGAATCAAAGATGTCCTCCAATGGAGTTAGGCCTGTTGGAAGAAAATTGTCTTTCAGCTCTATGATCTCAACCTCTGTAACAGGCAATTCTTCATAAGTGTTTTGTTGAATTTGTCGTATGTTTTCTTTGTTGAAAATGGTTGGATGTAGCATTTGTGTTACTGTTCTGGGTGATATTGGGTGGTTATTCTGTTCAAACTGTATTTGTGATTGATTTGCTCTTTCAGTGTCAATATTTAATCCTGCAAATTCTTGCTGTAAAGTCATGAAGTTGTTTATTTGTGTATCATCATCAAACACTTGCCAATCCTTGACATTGTTTGGGACAGATGGTCTGTGCTTTACCTCAGCTGTAAAGCAATGATGGGGCTCAAAAGGCAGCTTGCAGGTACTTGCAAATGTGGCTAAACTATGGGCATGAAGATTATGGGTCCTAGAAATTTTGGTGATTTGAAATTCAGAGAAGAAGCTTAGTATTTCAGCCACAGCAGACCTATAAGACCTCAGTCTTTTGTCATTGGTGACAAAATTTCCCTTTACTTGTTGGATAACTAGGTCTGAGTCTCCTAGAATTGACACTTTTATGGCTTGTAGGGACTTTACTAGCTTGAGGCCTAGTAAAAGAGCTTCATATTCTGCCATATTATTAGTACACTTGAAATTAAGTCTATAGGCTCGGCCTTCTGCATGACAGTGTTGTTTATTATGTATCCAAACTCCAGCTCCTGCCCCTAATTTGTTGACTGACCCATCAAATTCAAGGAGCCATAGGATCTCTTGTTCCGGGGAGAACTTAATGACCTCCTTGTGTGCTGGAATTGTAAGTTGAAGCTCTGGTTTACCATCTAGTTTGTTTTCTAGGGCAGTCTCCTCACTTGATGGAACCTGTTCGCTTTCTTGAGCAGCGGCTGTGTTTAATGTTTACTTAATCATTGTTTCTTGGGTATCAGTTTGCTCATTAGTGTCTTCCTCTTGTGTGAGTGTCTTGGGTTCAACCTCAATATCTGAGAGAGTTGTATTATCATTGAAGAGAATGTATGAGTCTATGTCTGAATGGACAGCATATATGGGAAAGTTTTGGGGCTTTTCTTCACTGCTGACCATGTATTTCATTAGTGTTTCTCTGTATAGCCTCTTTGGTTGCCTAAAAATAGAGATGGTGGCATATGACATATCTAACTGTAGGGAACCTTGAAGTTTAGCCCCCCATGACCTTGATAACAGCATCCCATACTTGGGTGGGATATCAGCAACTACAACATCCATTAGAATTGTTTTATTTGGGTACTGAACAAGGGACACACACAGATCTTTTATTAGACCTAAGCACTTAAATTGGCTGGAGTCAAAGGAGAATAGGTCCTTATATGGCCTTGTAATATCTAGATTAAGTCTTTCCATGACTGCTTTTGGCATGAGGTTGTGAGAGGCACCTGAGTCAAACATTGCATTGTGTAATATCTTTTCATGAACATGTAAACTGACAAAAAAAGGTAAGACCCCTGTGACTACTGCTTTTCCATCAACTTCTGGACCGAACAGCAATTCTGGGGTATCATCCAGCACATTGACATCATCCTTCTTGCTAGTAAGTTGAAGGGACTTCTTGATTTGTTGTTTATAAATGTCATGCTTGGCTAGTTCTGAAAGAGGAATAGCTACCTTCAATTTGCTAATCTCAGTTTCTAGGTCAAAGGGTTTTTCAGATTGGATCTTTTGGCTGTGGATGACAGTTCTTTCCTTGTTCACTAACTGTTCTTCTTGATTCTTATCTTGATTTTGAGGCTTGTCCTTCTTGCTCATCTCTTGAGGAGTGACACTTGGGTTAGGGTGCAAGGATGATATAGCCACGGGCTGCTATTTTGAAGAAAATGGTTCAGTGACTTCTTCGATGGTTATTTCCTTTGCAAGTGATTCCGTTGTGTCATTTGGCTCTGTGACTATGGCTCTTTTGGGCTGCTGGTTGTCCTTTATCTTTTCAGGCTGTGTTACATTTACAGTCCTACTCCTTAACTTGTATTGTTTATGGACTTCATAAACAGCTGTGTGATAGCCTTGTTTAAAGTCAAATGACTCACCTGATTTGGTTTGGAACAGCTTGATTTCATCATTCTCATGATCTTCTTGTGTTAAAAAGACTTGACTTTCACCATCCAAACCCATTAAATTAATGTGGGGATCTTCATTGGGTTCACTTGATGTGGAAGTTTCAGCATAATTCTCTTGGAAAGGGGGTCTTATGTCTGGGTCAGAACTGGCCTTTCCAACGTTTGGATTTTGAGTTCTCCTAAAATTTGGATTCCTAGGAGGGTTGTTTTGTGGTGCTTCCCATGATGCCTTTCTCTCAACAGATTCCACTCTATCACCTAATCTCTTCATACCAGTGAGTATTGCATCCAGTTTTTGATCAAAGGCCAAGGGTTCTTCTTTGTAGGTGGTTCTCTTTTCCAACCTTGCTCTGTTTCTTTTGGCAATCAGGTTAGCTTCCACTGTGACAGCAACCTTTTGGGCCTCTGCAAGGGTTTGAGGGTCTCTTTCCTTCAACTGATAGGCCATATCAGGGTCAAAACCATCAGGGAATTTTTACAAGGCCAAATCAGGGGGAGGTCTTAAATTTTGCGGGATTGCGTTATATACATTGTTAAATCTTGCACAATACTCCAAAACAGTCTCTTGGGGACCTCTTTTGATAGTGTCATATTCCCCAAGTATGTGCAGAGGATCTTTCTTTTTCTCCCATCTGTTAGTAAAGGCTTGATACAGCTCATCAGGAGTTGTGATGGAATTTGCATTCAGGGATCTGAACCAAGTTCTTACATCCCTAGTCAGACTTTGAACAAACATCCTCATTCTCACACTGTCATCATCTATTTCATAAGTTTCAAAATGGTCTTGCATCCTTTTCGCATGCTGAATGGCTGTCAAAGGGCCAGTGGAGTCAAAATATGATATTTTGGTTTGGTAGTCTTGGGGTAGGGCTGCAGCATTAGCTGGTATATGCAAGAGTGCATATCTGTTAGCCATATTCACAAGGTTTAGGGATTTACAGGAGCAACTGGGATAAAAGGAATGATGTGTGCCACGGGGGTAACAGGTGTAGCAGCACCTAGGGTATTGTTCAAGGGGATATGTGCAATGGGTGAAGATGTGCAAGGAGGGCTTTGAGATGTAGATGGTGAACTGGGGGAGACAGGGGTAGACCTAAATAGAACCTTGATTGGGGTTGGAACTGGTTCAGGGTGGGCTGTCTCAGGAGTCAAATCAGTAGGATTTTCCTGCCTTTGCTGCTTCCTAATGACTTTAGGGATTATATTAGGATTTTCAAAAACAGCTGGTGGATTTGGGTCAGGATTTGACCTAGTGTGTCTAATTTCCCTTTTAGGAGCCAGCTTCTGAATTTGTTTTTGGTATTTTCTAGGATATTTTTAGGATTGTTTAAGGGACTGTTTAAGCCTTTTTAGAACCACTGTCTATGGATAGACAACGGTTTGGAAAATATGCTTGTCCCCAGCGGAGTCGCCAATTATGTTAACACCCAGGTTGTTCCCTATGACTCCCAAGGGAATACGACCGGGGTAACCACTAACCAATCTTTGGATTGCAGTTTCTAGCCAAACTGCAATCAGAGAGGGCTCTCTCTTTATGATTTGTCTCTGTTTTGATAGTATTTTAGGCTAGCTATGATGTTCAGGGTTTGTTTTATGTTTTGGTTGAGGGATGTCTTCTGTACCTAAGGTGCAAGTCTTTAAAGAGTATTAATCCATTGGGCAATGGAGTCTGTAGCTAAATGTTGTCTGGAGTATTGTGTAGGTTTGCTAATATTGCAGGGCCATTTAAATATTTCAAGGAACAGTTCTGAAATTGTGATTATGAGGTGTGTTCAACCAGTGAAAAGCAGTTAAGAATTCTCCACTAAGCCGAGATGTAAGAAAGGGATATGTTGTGTAGGAGCAAACTCGAATTCCTGAAACAATGATCACTGAGAAAGCTATAGTTTGAAAGTGCAGCATTTAAGAATTACACCTTATGTCTACAACTGAAGAAAAACATTCATAATAGCATAGATTGAGTTAAAGGTATCCTGTGAATAAATCCTGAAACTATTCTTTTTCTCTGCTATTAACTATAGAAATTGGAAGCATGAATGAGCCATGAAAAGGTAACAAAAACACATAACGAAAGTTTATAGAGGACTTATTGTGCCATGAGAATACGCAGGAATCCTGTAACATTCAGCAACACTCCACAAAACTCAGGGAACACAGTGCTTTGGAAATTCCATCAACCTTTGTATTAACAGTCTGGAAACTTACAGCATAAGAAACTCTTGAAGAGAAATCAACAACAACCCTTACAAGATTATGCGAGGGGCAAATATATACAAACGGTAATACAAAATATCTAAGGCGTTGAGTCATCTGAGAAGTAAATGTTTCACCAACTCGTACAGAACAGTAGATAAGAAATTACTACTGCTTTTAATACAACATAAATGCTCTTTGTGTTTGTCAGGAGATATTTTGACCTTTGGAGGCCACTGAGTCGGTCTGGATGTTCTGCTTTAATGCTGGAATATGCGTCTTTATGGTTGTCGTGCTGTAACTTTCGGCCCTGCTACCTGTTAGCTATCAATTGTGCTTTGTTGGCCAAATAGTTCTGCTGAGTTGGCTCAGCCCTTCCCTTTTCATGCATGCTGATCTTTCCAAGTTTTCTTGTGCATGATCACTTGTAAATTTGAATAATCAAATAACAAAACTTGATTTACAGGCTCTGGATTATAATATCAGCTGTATCATTTTGGTCCAGTATTCCTGTGTGGGCAATTGGTGTCTCAAAATTGCATCTAGTGTCTCATATGCCTCTGTATATTTATAGAAATTGGGAGGCACCTCAAACAGATGTTTGATTTCATTCATTATAAAGAATAAATTCTCTACCTTGTTGTAGAGAGTTTGTCCTGTAACTGGCCCTGTTTCCTCTGAGGTGCTGGCCTTCTCTGTGATCTGATTTGTGGCAAAGGTGTTCACCCTCTTGGCATAGCTTTCATGAGAAAGAAGTCTTCCTGTGTTATTCAGCAAGCTTTGGAGACCTCTGTTTTGTAATGCCACGAACTTTTCCATGAATCTATTTACCTCGGTCTGCATATCCTGAGTCCTTCTCTCTAGTGTCTGCACCAGGTTCCTCAGTGTTAGGACCCTCTTTATTGGCTGGATGGTCTCAGTTCTGTTGGAGATTCCCATAGTAGCTAACTGAGCACTCGTTCTATGGTTAAGCACATTGATCATTCTATTGGCAACCTCAGGCATATTGCCTAGAGCTGCCCTTGATCTCTGGATTTCCTTCTGTGCTTTTGCTATGAGCTCAATCTGCTCATGGATTGTCTCAATATACTGCCATTGGTCAGTGATGGACTGGCCAATGTTGGCCCATAGCACTGTCTTGATCTCAGCTGTCACTTTATCCAATGTGAGTTCCTTTTCCAGCTCCTTAATCCTGTCTTTAAGGGCTTTTATTTCCCTGCCCTTTTCTGCCAAGGTCTGCTTGGATTTGTCATATCGTTCATTTACCTTGGCTAATTTCTCCCTGGCCTCATTTAGTTCTGTCATCTGTGCTTCCAAGGCCTGAATCTCATTTCTCAGCTTTTGCATGTCCAGGCTTTGGGCCTGCTCTGTTGTTAGTGCTGGTGCTGAGGTAGAAGGTGCTGCTTGTTCTGTTTGCTGCATGGGAGGGGCAGTAGTTTGAGGAGACTCCTCAAGATTAATTATTTTTGGATGAGGTTGGGAGGTCCGACCATCTTCTTTTTGTTTCAAAGCTGCCTGTAGTGTTGCCTGTGATTCTCCCAGCTTTTCTTGAGTCTGGATTAGCTGCTTATATAGAGACACCAGCAAAGCTGTGGCATCTTCATCATGCCTCTGCTGGGCAACTACATCTGTTTGAGGGTGAATTGTGGCTGGAATTTTGATCTTTCTCCTCAAAGCTGCCATGTCTGCATCCCTCAACTTCAATATTTCTTGTATGCCCTTGATATCCTTGGGATCATGCCCAATCTCTATGATTATATCTTCTAAGGACCTGATTCTGTTGTCCTTTGCTTGAGAGGATGCTCTTTCCAACTCAAGTTGAGCAGCTGTATTATTTAGGCTATTTACTAGCCTATAATTATCCAAGGTCTTGTCTACCAAGGATGCATACACCATCTCACCCATTTGCTTATGCAATTCTATTTTGTCCATTGGGTGGATGTCCTTGGCCAGGACTTCCAGATTGGCCCTCAAGTAATCTGTTGGGGACTGTGGTTGTAGTGTAGTGGGCATGAAGTGACTCATGATCATCTTGCCCTCATTTACATCATATGCAGACATGAGTCTTTGCTGGTTAGTAGGAGCCATCTTCAACAAATGATTGTACAGTTGTATCTTTATTGGCTCACTTCTCCTCTTTATGTCAATGAACTGTTGTTTAATGCCCAGTTCACCTTCTCTCTGCTGGCTTGAGGAGCTGACTTCTCCTCCCACTGTTCTGTCCTGTTCCTGTTGAAAGGAACTTGTGGATGCTTCCCTGCTAGGTGGGCCCATGCCCAAAGTCTGCCCCATTGGCATTTCCTCCTCAAAGAGAGGATTCATTCTCTGTCTTTTCTCTCCCTGATTTATGGATGATGTAAGGGGAGTCTCTCTGTCTCTTTTTCTGCTTATATCCTCCTTTTGTGGAGTTTGGAGGATGGATGCTTCAGCTGATGTTTGTTGCCTGGGAGGCACCATGTCTTGAGCCTGTTGCTCAGTGAGAATTGGGGCCTCAGCTGCCTTTTCTTGCTATAAGGGCTGCTCTTTCTCTTGCTGCCCCTCTTCTTGCTGCTGTCCCTGTTGTCGTTGATGTGCTTCGTGATGCAGCACTTCTTCTTGCTGTTCCACCTCCTTTTCTGTTTGCTCTTCAGTCATGGGAGGTGGTTGCTCCTGTTCCACCTATTTTTCTTTGCCTTTGCTGGATGTCTGTTGAGTGTCCATGGCAGCTTGCTGATGTGTCGTTGAAGATGAGGCAGCTGCTCCAAGTTGCCTTTGATATGAGAAGGAAACCTGTCCACAAGTTTCCAAGTTAGCCTCTTTTCGAACATTCCTAGCCTCTCTTTCTAGCATCTGTTCTCTAGTAATTGGCTCTTCTAGAGTGCCTTCTTTCCAGCTCAAAGCATTGGCATACTGCTCAACATGAGGCATCCTTACATGTGCATAGTTACCCACTTTGTATTTTATCCTCCTGAGGGAAATAAAATGATTACGGTCATAGGGTGTCCATTTGAAACTGGTTTGTAATTTGAGGCCCTCTAGGATCATATCTGCCTCCTTCCATCCCTCCTCTCTTTTGTTGTATAGAAAAGGACCTAGCTGGTTCCTTACTTTCAGCTCCACCTTCTTGTTTTTACTTTGGAAATGGATGTAGTCAGCATTTCCAAACTGCCTGAAGTATTCTAGGGCAAAAAGTCTCATAGGGACATACCTTGGCAGCCTATAAGGGTCCAATTCACAGCCATATATTCTGATTACTGTGTGGTGTTGGTAAAAATACCAATCACCAATGGTGTAGGCCTTGGAGAGGTGGAGAATTCTTTGGATGTCATCAGTCAACCTTGGAGGAGGCACACCATACAACAATGTCATAGCTGGGTGAATGAACAGGTCTATGAATTCATAGTATGTGTATGGTGACTCAGAAGTATGGTGAAAAATTGAAGACCAAAACACAACTGACCTTGGATTCCCCTGTACATTAAGTTTCCTGAGGGGAACGGAGAAGCTGTCTGGTTGATAGAATAAGAACAGATGGTAAATGTAGGAGGTGTATCTGAACACCCTTTCCCTTTGTAGATTCATTAGTTGTTCATGAATCTTTTCTGCAATATATGTGGCATAGTCATAGTGTACAGCTGGAGGCTTCCCAGGAGAGAATATGGACAGCATTGCCATGATGGTGTTATCAACATCTTCAACTCCCCTGTACCCCAGGACATAACTGATCAAATCCACCAGCATTCTGCCCAAGTCATTCAGATAAGGATATCCAATAGGAGGAGTTCTTATAGTTTCAGAACTTGGCTGTATGAATAACTGATTGATTTTGGTGATCTGAGCACTTGAAAAGTTACTCCCCTTCTTGACCAAGTCTATCATGGAGAGAGGGGCCAATGGTCTTGCAGTGTGAAAATGCAGCATCTCATTTATGGCTTCTGGGGTGATATGGAACAGCACTGAGCCTGTAGGACTGAGAACAACTCTTTGGCATGGATCATAGCACTCCTGGCACCTATGGACCAAGTCTGGAAAGGCATTGACTTGAGGGAGGTTATAAATGGGCAAATTTGAGTCCCAAATCCCTAATATATCAGCTCCACTAAGGTGTTGGGCTTTCAACTCGTTTAGCATGTGAATATTAAATTTAGATTTCATTGGGAAGGAGTCCATCATCTGATAATATAAATCTCCCAGGGCTTTCCATTCTAACTCCCTCTGAGGGGCATTCAAAGGCTGAATATTCAGGGCTATTGGTGCTTCCATGGCTAGTAAGGCTTCTGAATTGTATGTAAATTGCTTTGAGCGAGCAGAACAACGCGGAGGAGTTTCTTTACAATGCAAATGTGAATTGTATGGAACTGAGGTCGAATTGAGCAAACAGCAATTGAAATACCGTTTATAGGACTGATTAAAACAGTAGTAGGACTGACAAGAGTGTTTCTATGGCGAATTTATGTAACTGAGGTTTCTAGTTCACGACTGCGTGAACTACCTGTGAATTCAGGTCAATTTTGTCAAATGCATGCTTAGTATAAGGTTTATTGCCTCGCCAATTGGAAATGGGTACAGGTCACTAGATGCTTGATGGTGAATTTAGTGCTTTACACTCTCTTAAACAGATTGCTTGTAGAAATATGGATAAAACCAGGTGCAGGGAACAATTTTGAGAAAATACCTTACGAATTGCCGATAACAGTTGCAAATGCAGGTACGACGGAGGCGCCCACGGTTTCAGAGTTGAGTAGTGCAGGTTGGCGCTGATTTGGTCGTGAAATGCATGCAAGAGTAACAATGGTTGCTTTGGCAAAAAGTGGGAAAAACACGAATTTTTGGCTAAAATATGGATTTTTGGCATATTGGCGCGTTTTTGGGATGACGTCAGCATGACATCATCAGGTGGGGTCAAGGTCGGATGACGTCATGCTAACGTCATCGGGTGATGTGGCAAGCTGCGATTGGTCCACGGGGATAATGAGGTGGTAGACATATCAGCGCAGGGGCGGACAAGAATGTTGACGCGACGGCGGGGTGGCACTGACGTGGGTCTGACGTGGTGGTGACGTGGGCGTAATAGGACAGGCAGTAAACCAGAAGCGGTAATGGTTTTTCTCGGACCGCCTTAGATACGGTCGCGGTTTTGTCAGAGGGCGACCCGAGAAATTGTGAGGGCGACGCGTGGCAGAGGCCTGACGTCACCCTCTGACAGTTTCTCGGGTGCTAATTTTTGGACGTCGGGCCCAACCCGATATGCATATTGGCTGTCCGATCAAAGGTGCCCGATCGGACGGTTGACGGATCAACGAGGTGATCAGACAATAAGGAAGCGGGGAAGTAATAAAATATTGTTTTCTTTTGAAAGGCGTGCCCAGCGGGACTTTTTGGTTTCGGCGGAATTTATATGGTTTTCTTTGTATTTCGAATGGAAATAATATCACGCTCATACTTTGGATAAGTTGGAAAAAGTGGGTTTTGTGTGCTTTTTCCAAATGAAGCGGGTTATGGGTAAAAGGGGTTTTTTCATAAGGTTTTGTTAGCAAATGAAGGTTTTAATGGGGAAAATGGCTTTAAGAGGGAAAAAGGGGTAAGGCTTAGGGTTCTCAAACTGGCCAGCTGTCAATTTAATCCCTGACAGAGAACATATGGCTATAATGCCAAGGGGAGGTATATTTTTACAATTCTTGGGGGTTTATACACCATAGTGTTATAATAGTAGGGAAAGGGTGACATAGGGGAATCATATAATAGAAGTTAGGGATTAATGTGGATGAAAGGGTGGATGGGGAGTGATATCACTAAGTTTCTTTGAAAATCACTTAGCTTAGGGAGTAGATCAAAATGAAAAGAGTATTAGACAAGAAATGTGGCTTTTAAAAGACTAAGAACCACCATAAAACCACCAATTCTTCCATGAATCTCAACTGATGAGGGGATGTCAGTAATGAATGGAAAAGGGGAAAATTGGGAAGTTAGACATGCTTCTTTGCTTTGCTGCAACCTGATAGAGAAGAAGACCTTCTCAATCCATTGATTTTGCTTTGTGAAATAGGTTAGCACACCTTCAATTGTAAGGAATGACATTTCTGCAACCCCTATCTGCCTACCCATCTATTTGCCTAGCATTTTTTGTTCCTTCTTGGAGGGTGCACTTAGACTTGCAGACCCTTATTTGCCTTTTCTTTTCTTTGGCTTTTTCCTTTTGATTTTCTATCTAATGCTACCCTTATTGCCTCCAAGGTCCCGGATTAAGCAGTTGGGAACCTTACTTCTCTACCTAAGCTACTTGTCTGCCAAGATTAAACAGTTTGGACAGACTTCTTTCTCTATTCTACAACTGAAAATTTAAAACATGGCATGATCCAGCTTAAGCTGTTGGACCATCCATCAAAATTGAGTACCCATCAAGCTATATACACACCTTGTCTTCTCTTGGAAATATGGGATCTTTGCATCATCAAAGCAGAGCATATTTGGAACTTTCTTTGCCAATCATGAAATATGAAACCTATTGGTATAGGTAGCTAACACATTCTAAAGGCAAAGGGAAAGAAGAAAAGCTTCCCACACCTCCTAATAGCTTTGAAAATAAAAATAAAACATCTCTGATTAAATTAGATGTTAAATTTGATTTGCTGATATATGATGGAGAGTTGAATGCAGAGAAGCTGGATAATTGGATTAGATAGATTGATGTGTATTGCAGGGTGCAGAGCATTGATTCAGACAAAAGTAAGATTCAACTGGCCAACTTACGCCTCGGAGGCACTGCCTTCATATGGTGGGAAGGAAGGACACACACTGACATGAAGAAGCATGGTAAAATCATTTATGTCTGGAGTGAATTTGTTTTTGCAATTAAAAAATAGTTCTATCTACTAGCTTATATGCAGCAAGCTATGATGAGTTGGAAAAATCTTCGACAATTAAAAGGGCAAAGTTTACAAGGCTACACCCAAGAATTTAGAAAAAGAGCTTTGATTCTAGGAATTTCTATAGACTCAACTAAAACTCTGCTAAAGTATATAGGTGGTCTACACAACTATTTAAAGCACACCATTCTCATGTTTAATCCTACTAGAATAGATGAGGTATATGTTCAGGCTACACATCTAGAGGCTAGAAGCAAGAATGTGAACCCAGAAGTTGGGGGATCAACAAAACCCACTACAAGCAAGAACAATGAAAAGAGAAAGTAGAAATGGAAAGAGAGGAAGACAAATGTTGTACAAAAGACAAAACCTTCATGCATTCACTGCAAGAAGGATGGGCATGATGATGAACACTGCTAGATTCTGCATCTGGAGCTCAGACCCAAGAAGGTTGATGGCAAAAAGAAGAAGACTGTTGCAGCTATTCAAAAAGATTTGGGGTCAGACTGAGGGGATGAAACAAAAATCACAGCCACAGGTATAAACAGTAAAAATTCTGAAGCATCTACTAGTAATTCTGCACAATCTACTGATAATGAAGAAAATGAGAGAAAAAAACATGAGCTTTGTCATATTAGAGTTATTTCCAAGCATCAAAACATTGATACTTTGTTTGATAGTGGCTCACAAGTAAACTTAATTTCTGAAGAAATTGTAAAGAAGCTGGGATTACTAACCACACCCTAGAAGAAGCCATATCCATTGGGTTGGTTATGTGATAAAGCAAAGTTACAAGTGACTAGACAACGTAAACTTAGGCTTTCTTCTGGGTCAACATTTGTAGATGAGGTTGAGTTAGATATAGTTCCTTTGGATATATGTGGAATTGTCTTAGGAAGTCCTTACTTGTATGATAGAAAAGCCATTTTCTATAGAGCTGAAAACAAGTATCAACTCGTTAAAGATGGAATCAAATATATTCTAAGAGCTCATAAACTCAAGAATAATTACACTCTCATAAACTTAGGGCAGATGAAAACAATTGTAAATTCATGCAAACAATTTTTACTGATGGTTGTAAAGGAAAAGAAACCTGATAAAACCAATGTATTTGAAAGCTATGATGCTAAACAGCAAGCTAATTTAGAAAAAATTGCTTCAGAATATGATATACTATTTCAAGAACCTAAAAGTCTGCCACCCATAAAGGAAATAGTACATAATATTAATTTGCAGCAGGATGTTCCATTGCCTAACATTGGAATGTATAGGTTGTCCGCTTTAGAGAATGCAGAAATCAAGAAGCAGGAACAGGAGCTTCTCGAGAAAGGGTTCATAAGACCTAGCACATCACCATGCGGGTATCCAATTGTCTTGGTGAGAAAGAAAGATGGCTCCTAGAGAATGTGAATTGATTACCAAGCACTGAGTAAGATAATGATAAAAAAATCGTTATCCCCTTCCTCACATAGATGATCTACTAGATCAGTTGAAAGAAGCTGTTTACTTTTCCAAGTTGAACTTGCATAGTGGCTACCATTAGGTCAGAGTTGTAGAGCAAGATGCATGGAAGACTGCTTTCAAAACAAAGCAGGGATTGTATAAGTGGTTAGTTATGCCTTTTGGCTTAACTAATGCTCCTGCTACTTTCATGAGAGTAATGAATGATGTACTCATGCCTTTTTATTAATGATTTTGTCATTGTATATCTAGAAGACATTTTTATATTTAGTAAAACATGGGAAGAACATTTGAGGCATGTAAAGTAGATTCTAGATGTTTTGAAGAGAGAAAATCTCTATGTTAAGCTATCAAAATGTGAATTTGGCAAAACATTTTTGAATTATTTGGGTCATATTGTAGGGGGTGGTGAATTGAAGATAGATCCCTCTAAGGTTACAGTCATTGTAAACTGGCCTAAACCCAAATCTGCTACCGAAGTTAGAAGCTTCCTAGGAGCTGCACAATATTGGAGAAAGCTTATTGCTAACCTTTCCTTGATTGCAGCTCCCTTACATGCTTTAACAGGATTGAACAAGGTGTTTCAGTGGGGAGGCAAACAACAGAAAGCCCCTGACAACTTAAAAGAAAATATTAGTACAGCACCAGTACTAGCACTGCCTGATCTTCAAAGACCCTTTGTGATTGAAACGAATGCCAGTGACTATGCCATGGGAGCAGTGTTGATGCGTCATGGTAAAACCATATGTTATCATTCTGAGACATTTAATTCTGTAGTAGTTAATTATCCTACATATGATAAAGAATTGTATGCATTAGTACAGAGTGTGAAAAAGTGGAAACATTATTTAATGGGAAAAAAGATAGTTATACATACTGATCATCAACCACTTCAATATTTACACTCACAAACTAAGTTGCAGTAATCAAGACACTATAGGTGGATGGATTTTCTACAACTGTTTCATATTTTCATCAGATATAAAAATGGCATACACAATAAAGTTGCAGATATGTTCAGACCAATCATAAATGCATCTACTATACTTAAGCATAATTCAGTATTGCATGAAAGCTACATTGAACAGTGTGCTCAAGATATAGATTTCAAAGATGTATATGTAACTTTAAGTCATGGAAAACAAGTAGAATAATTGGATTATCATGTTAACGACCAATTCTTGTATCATTTTGGAAAGTTATGCATTCCTTAAACTGAAAGAGTAAAGATAATTCGAGAAGCACACACTTCTCTAATATCAGGTCATTTTGGTGTAAGTAAAACAGTTGCACAGCTGCAAAGATTTTGTTATTGGCCAAAAATGAATGAGATAGTTTCTAGATATGTAAGAGGGTGTACCATGTGTGCTAAAAGCAAGCCTAGCAATAGAAAACTAGGCTTGTACACTCCACTACTAATTCCTTCTCATTCTTGGCAAAGTTTTTCCATGGACTTTGTTGGGGGACTGCCTAAATCTAGAAAAGCTCATGACTATTTATATGTTATTGTGGATAGGTTCAGTAAAATGTGTATTTTAAGACCCTATAACAAACAGAATACAACTGAACAAACAACAAGGTTGTTCTTTCAACATGTATGGGTTCATTTTGGATTACCCACTTCCATTGTATCCGATCGAGATTTCCAATTTGTTGGGAAATTTTGGTCGAGTTTGTGGGAATTGATGGACACCAGACTCAAGAAGAGAACAAACTTTCATCCACAAGCAGATGGCCAAACAGAGGTGGTCAATATGATAGTGATCCAGTTGCTTAGAGGCAATTGTAGCAAGTATCCCAAGCTTTGGGATGAACATCTATGTTATGTGCAACATGCTTACAACCGTGATAAACATTCTTCTACACTGAGATCTCCTTTTGAGACCTGTTTTGGGTTCACACCGAGGTCTTGCTTGGATTTTGTCCTTGGTAAAGACATAACAGTTGATGGACATAGTGATGTGGACAAGGCAACCAATTTCATTGAACAAATCCAAGAAATTCACCAAGAAGTATAGCAACAGCTGGAAAAGAGCCAAGCCAAGTACAAGGCAAGGCATGATAAGCATCAGATTGAGCATAGTTTCCAAGTTGGTGATCAAGTCTGTTTGTATATCAGCAAAGACAGAATGCAAGGTGAAGGTAAGAAGCTGAAGCCAATAAGGTATGGACCTTTCAAGGTACTTGAGAAAATTGGTGAGAATGCTTTTCGCCTTGATTTGCTAGCTTACATGCACATCTATTCAGTGGTTAATGCAGAAAGCTTGAGACTATTTGAACCTTCATTCATTGAAGATCCCGAAGAGCAGAGTCAGTTTCCTTCTATTGATGATCTATTGCCTGAATATCTCAATGAATTGCAGGAAGATAACTCTGGACAAGAAGGTAAGAACTATGCATAGAGGGGATGTTGAGTACCTCAAGATTCGACTCAAAGGTTCAAAACCAAGCAGTGTAAGATGGATAGAAATTGGGTAAGGGAGGAATCTATACCCTCACTTGATTGATGCTTAAAAACTAACTTTTGGTGGTCCAAAAGCTTTTTCAATGGGAAGGCCATGATCGAAATTGGATCCTAGAACACTCTATAAGTTTTCATTAACTCTTCAAAACTCATGCCAAAGATTTAAAATCTTATAAAGATCAAGCTATTAGAAGGAATCCTTGGACAATTGCGAATTGAAGTCAGTGCGGATCAGCCAAGACCATCGATCTAGCACGCAAAGCGATAGACCATGGTAACGTGCACTGACACCAACCAGCAAATGCAGGGACAAAATGAAACAACAGAGGTAGTTTCTAATATGCGATTAGTGACAAGTTGCTAATCACATATCGCAGGGAAAACCTCTCAGTGAAGGAAAGCCCCGAGTGCGCGGACTCGAAATAATTATAAAACACGGAAAATAATGCTTCGGTTCCATTAGAGCGGGATTCCATAAAATCGGCAGAATATCAGAGGTGCTTCAAGTGGTAAGTAGTTTTGGCCGAGTTCCATCCAATGCCACGCAGCAATCGCCATGCGTCTGGGTGGGGAGAGAGAAAAATGCTCACATTAGACAGGTAAACATCATGCTACTTAGCCGCTCGATATGGATGATGACCATAGGATCTGGGACCCCCAGATCAATGGAGGAGATGTGTTCTGATGGATGATTGGATTTGACAAGGTTATGAAGCGAGGTCACATAGGATTTGAAATCCGATATGGACGATGCGTTGGCAGCAGGTTGTGTTTCACGGACATTCTTGGAGTTAACGGTAAAAATAGTCATTTCAAGTATGTCTAAGAGAACTGACACTCATACGTTACGAAATAGGTGGCCACCTTCCTGTGAGGCGTTATACAATGAATGATGACATAGGACAAAGGGATTCAAACAGATAGAGGCAGGGGAACCGAAAATCCGAGAAGCGGAAACGAACAGTCAGGAAGCAGACTGGCTTTAAAGCCACAAACTGACAAAGAGAGCAATAAGTAGAGGTGAAAGCAGAGAGAAGAAGCCAAGTTGACCTACAAAAGCAAAGGCAGCATCGAGCCAGAATTAGGACAGAGACAGAGAGGGTTAGAGAGTCTGTGTACTCCAGAGAAGGCTTGGTAGGTTCAAGCGAACTCGTCTATATATGCCTATCATGTATGAGTCTCAAATTGGGCTCATACTGCTGTGACCAATAGAGGTCAAGAGTCAGTAAGGAACGTCTGTGTACTCCAGAGACTTGGGGGATCCAAGTACAGTCTTACTAATTTATACCTGTTGAGTGAGACTCAAATTGAGCTCACCAATGTAAAAACTCTGCCTTGAAACCATAATAGAGAGGCCACCATTAAAGGCTAGACCAGGAGACATATCCCAGGAGTATTGGGTGAACTCCTTATTAAACTTGTTGTGTTTATATGTGTTGCCTATTATGTTTTCTTTTACTGCTTCGTTTCTTTTGTATTTCGCAATCTTATCGATCTGTTGCACAAAATAACATAGGCACATCCATGCACGTGAGTTTGTAATACCTTATTGTTTGTCTTAGATCAATTTCAGATCAAATACTAACACAAATTTTCAAAGGAAGGGTTTGAAAATGGAATTCATCAAACCTTGAAATGTCGAAGGTGCATTGGTAAGGCCAAAATGCATAACGAAAAATTCATAATGACCCTCATGAGTTCTAAATGATGTTTTCAGAATGTCTTCAGTCTTCATTCTGATTTGATGATATCCTGAATGAATATCCAACTTGGTGATGTAAATTTATCTATGCAATTCATCCAATAGTTCATAAATGACAAGAATGGGAAATTTATCTTTAATAGTGAGCTTGTTGAGCTTCCTGTAATCCAAACACATGCACCAAGATCCATCCTTCTTGTGCACCAATACTACTGTAGTAGAGAAAGAACTTTGACTAGGTTGAATTATACTAGCCTCTAGCATTTCTGCAACCATACGTTCAATTTCACTCTTTTGGGCATAGGGATATCTGTAAGGCCTGATGTTTGGAGGAAAACTTCCTAGAATCAATTGAATAACATGGTCGTGATCATGAATAGGTGGGAGACCTTTGGGAGTCTAAAATACCTTGGAATGATTGTCCAAGACTTTTTGGAGATCTGGAGAAATAGATTATTTTGATGTGGGAACATCTAGCGAACATAATTGTGTAAATATGCCTTGTTGTTCTTTCTTTAGAAGATTTGTCATTCCATTAGAGTTGATTATCTTTCCTGGTTTCCCTGTGCTACCTCTTAATTCAACTTCCTTTCCTTTCGAAGAAAATTTGATGAAAAGTTCTTGAAAATTAAAAGCTATTGTACCCAAGGATTGTAGCCATTTGACTCCTAGTACAACATCAGCACCACCCATTGAAATGGAAAGAAAAGGGCTATTCAATACATATTCTCCCATGGATAGCTTGATATTATGGCACTTTCTAGAGCAATTTATGTTTCCTCCACTTGCAACCATCACTTGACACTCTGGTGCTAGATATACGAAGCAATTCAATTCCTTGGCTATCTTACAATGAATAAAATTATGGGTATTTCCCGAATCAATCAACATTATTACCTTTTTCTTCTTGATATGTCATTCTATATTGATAGTTTGAGGAGTGGTAATTATAGCCAATGCATTACAAGATATGGTCCGAATCATTTCTTCTTTCTCTAGGGTTTTTTCCTGGTGTATATCCTCTTCTTTTGACATTTCTTGTTCCTTTTCTTCCACCTCTTCATAATCTATGTAAAATAATTTCTTCTCATCACACTTATGACCTTTAGTGTATTTGCTATCACAACTGTAACAAAGACCTTTTTCTCTTTTTTCTTCCAATTTTTGGGGTATCAACCTTGTAGGTTGTGGAAGGCTAGGGGAAACAATACCTCCATCCTTATAGTTTTTAGTGGTAGACTTCCTTGTTGCCATAATTTTTCCTTCCATTTTTCCTGCCAACCTAAATGCCTTCCCCAATGAGTCGGGTTCCCAAAGGCAAACCTCATGTTGGATGTTATCCATTAATCCGCTATGAACACATCAGTCCTATGCTCCTATGGAATCTCTTTTACCCTTATATTCAATTTTTGGAAGTCCTCAATGTGCTCCATCATTGAACCCTTTTGTTTGAGGTTTATCAATTGGCTAAAAAAAGTGTTTCTTTTTGTATATTCATAATGTGATCTAATTTCTTCTGTAAAAATTCCCCAAGTGACAATTTGTTTATAAGAGCAAAGTCATCAATACCATACAAACTGATTTGGTTCCAAATATAAATTTGCAATGCGTACCTTTTGTGTGTTTTGCACATTATGGAGATCGAAATATTGCTCCATCTGTAGTATCCATGTTACGCGATCCTTTCCATCAAACTTCCTCATATCGATCCTTGGAACGTGGTGGGTATTTGTTCCAACGTTAGAGTCTATGAAATCATGATTAACATTTCTTTTGTTCTCATCAGAAGTTTCCTCTACTACCTTCTCTACCTTTTCGCCATTAAGAAGCCTTTCTTGTAGCAACTTTTTCAAACCTTCCTTCAAACCTTCTATGTATTTCTTCAAATCTTCAATGTTGTCATTCTTCGAATCATGGCTAACATTTATTTTTTTCTCATTATGAGTTTCCTCTACTACCTTTTCGCCATTAGGAAGCATTTCTTGTAGCAACTTTATCAAACCTTCCTTCCAACCTTCCATGTCTTTCTTCCAATCTTCAATGTCGTCTTTCATACCATCCATCTTAGCTTCCATTCCATCCATCTTAACTTCCATGCCATTCATCTTAGCTTCCACGCCATTTATCTTAGCTTCCACAGCTTTGTTTAAACCATCAATTTTATCTTATGTTACCTTTTGTGAGAGTGAAATTTGTTGCACTTGGTCTCGTATTTTTGATATATCATGTTGCATTTCTTCCTCTTATTCATGAGTCATGCTAGATCTTTCAGGTTTCTTAATAGGTGTTTCCATTTTCTTTCTTTGGGGCATCAATTAATGATAATTACGCTTCACTATGCCCTTTGAACTTCAAACTAATTTTTCAACCCAAACTTATGCAAAATTTTAAAAAGACTACACACCTTTTTTCGCTTTGGAGAAGTTCGATATTGAATCAGTTGTATCTTTGTAATTGTGTATCACCAAGGTCTGAATTTTCTTACTTCGATAGCCCTATGAGTCATATTTCAAATGCCACGAGTTTGATCAAAATTATATTCTCCAAGAAAGAGTTATGCCCAATCTCCCAAGATGACCAGATTATATAATTTTTCAGTAGAGCGAACTTGTACAACATGCCACATGTCACTGTTTTGACATTTGGAACTAAAAATTCTACACAAAAAACTATATTCCGTCCTCTTTCCATGACTTCTGATGAAATTTCAACATGATGCTTGGAGAGAAAGATATGATGATTTTCCCAAGGTCACCTATTCGGAATGTAATTCAAGAGTCTGCAAAAACCCTAACTTCCTCATATCATATCTCCAAAAATATAGCGAGACGAGATCTAAAATTCGTACACGAGTTTCCAAACGATTTTGGATCAAATCTTTTTTCTAGCTTCTGAAACTTCGTAAATAAAATGTTATAATGTACACGCCACGATGACCTATTTGGAGAAGCGAAACCCTAGAATCCAAAGCTCTGATACCAAATTTTATGAAACCATCTCACAAAAGATAGAAAATATAGATCAATGCCTTAGAAAATAGCCTCTTCGAAGGGGAAACCTCCTTTAAATTACACAAATGAACAATTCTTGGATGATACAAATGAAAAAACCTCCTTTCTATATATAGGAGTCTAAGGGGTCACAATATAATCAAAATCGACATAACAATAATAATATAAGGGCACAACAATAACAATAAGGGGCTTCTATTGGGCACAATGGGGATAATAGGGGCACAACAATAACAATAAGGGCTACAACGAAAATAGTAATGTGGGAATCACTAATATTATAGGGACCTAATAGTATTATTCTTGAATACCTTTGACATTCTTCACATTCTCCCACCAGATATTTTCCTTCCCTTTAAGATTGAAAGTGGTTATCTTAGCTTTCATGTTCTCTATGTAGCTATGCAATATGAAGAACTTATTTATTCCCAGCAACCATGCCTTTGCATCTTTTGGCTTCTTCATCTCTCCATTAAATGTAGGAGGCTTGACTTTATTGAAATCCTTAGGTAAATACTCACCCCTTTGTTAAGGATGATGACGGTGATGACTGTAATGATGTCTCCTAGACGAGGAACTAGAATCATGCCCATACATACTAGTCCTCCTATCAAGTGTATCCAATGATATTCCACCTCTAACTATGTCCCCTCTATCCAACTTGTATCCAGACCGACATCTTCTACCATAAGCTCCATTAGTTTTCTCTTCCTTCTCTTTGTTGATCCTTAGTTTTCCCTGTCTCTGTAACTCTGACAAGTTCTGAAGGATTGTTGCATTAACCTCTAACTACTTCTCCTAAGCCATTGTCAGTCTTTCTTCAGCCTCAAACAACCTGTCATTGTCTGCTTTGCAGCTTCTGATATCTTCCACCAAGCTCATCAATCTATTTGTTATACTGGAGAATATTGTTATCCTTGCCTCCCAACTGATCTGTAGGGGGAGTTACAGGAACTGTAGGCTACTATTTTTCTTATTATCTTGAATTCTCTTATTCCCGCACGTATGTCATGCCAGATAAACCAATTAGATACCAAAATTAAATCCATACCTTAATGATGTTTAGCAGAGACTTATCTCATCTGCAAGATTAGTCCACATTAGCATGTACATGTATAATCATAAACGTATACATGTAATAACGTAAAATCACAACAACATCATGCATGATCATACCAAATATATACCTTGATCCCATGCATGACAACCGTAACCTTGACAACATCAAAGTTACCCAAAGGGAGTGAAACCACACTCTAATAACATCTTGTGGTATCAGATATGACCCAAAGAGAGCACAACCCGCTCTAATATGACCTTTTAACATCCCCTCCTCTCACATCTACCCACTTTTACAGTCTTACCCGTGGTAAACATGAGATGAGCGGTTACTACGATATGACTCAACCTCCTAGATGACCTTAATGAAATCAAGTTGACACAAATAGACCTTACTGACTTCCCTCAGGTGCCACAGGACCTCCAGGAGTAACCCAACCCCTCCAGGTGTCTAACCACTGAGACAATTCACCTTTTCCTTGACCTTGAGCCCCGCTCATTCCCCTGCCAAGGCTTCTATGCAACTATGGGTTCTTAGTTTCTCCCATAAACCTAAATTAGTGTAATTGTGGCCTTTTTCTACCAGTGTTGTGCCAACAAGTGCGAGAATTAAGGCTACTTTCTAGGGCTAGTGCTAAGCTTCTAGCCAGAAATCCATGAAACTCCCAAAACTCATAAAATACTTTGAGGAAATTCTTTCAAACCAAAACTAGAACTAGTACTTGACTTGACCATCCCCAACCAAGAGTGACATTTTGTCAAACACTTGGTAGATATGCCACCTACAGGTCATGAATGAAAGTTTGAACATAATGGACTGAAAACTTGACTGAGGCTTAACAAGAAGGGTCTACCATCTCACATTAACTGTCAAAACATCAATTAGGTCTTGCATTCATTATTTATTCAGTTATGAGTGAAAATGTGAAAAGAGCCATGACCAAGATCTGTTATAAAACCATGCTTGTAACCAGCATACAACCAGATAAATATCCATAAGAGAAAAACCATTAAATCCACATAATAGCCAGTATATTTCCTTACCAAAAGCAAGAGAAACTTAGCTTTTATTAAACATAGGAAATTGCCAATGAGGTTCGGGACTCCCACGTTCCACATGACCATAGATTGGTTGAACCATGTCTTTCTTTCAACCAATCACCCCCGTGCCATATTCCAAGCATGAATGTGGGATCTCATGGGATAAATCAATCCAAAGAAAACCAAGGGAATCTAGAGGTTAAACCACCTTCATACCATGATCAACTGATGTCAAGATTATAAAACTGTTGAGCTTGGAAAACCAAGGGAATCTAGAGGTTAAACCACCTTCATAGCATGATCAACTAATGTCAAGATTATAAAACTGTTGAGCTTGGATGCCTTGGAATTTCTTCACCATACTTGAGTAATTTTCCTGTCTCCAACCTCAAGATTTACCAGTCAAGGGTTTTCCATGCCTTTGGAAATTTTCCTGAGACCACCTCACCCCAGATTCTAAAACCATCTAGAAATCCAAAGCTCAAAACCAATAGCAATCCCATGACACCATCGCTATCTAGAAATTGGAAGACTAGGCTAAAATCCATTATCGAATCCCAGAAAAAACCATTGCAACGACAACAAAAGAACCATATACCAACAAGCACATACCATGAATGTCAAAACCAGCTAGGAAATCAAAAATTCAATTTGTTACTTGCAAGTATTCTCGTTGAAGTTTCTTGATCCTTTCCTTCCTTTTCTTTTCTTGACCTTCTTTTCTTTTCCTTCCCTTTCCTTGCTTTTCCGTTCCTTTCCTTTCTTTCTTACCTTCTTCTCCTCTTGATTGTTTTCCTCCCTAAGACAATTCTAACACTAAGTAATAAAAGGCTGACCAAAGCTACCAACTGATGCTCCGAGGTCTTTTTATTGATGAGGCCCCTAATTTCTTCAAATTTCCCTTATTTTCCTTCATTTTTCTCCTCAGATGCAACTTGTGACCTTTCACCTTCCTTTTCTCCTAATTTCCATTATTTTCATAGATAATGTGCAAAAAATATCTTTTTTCCTTCCCAAATCCTTAGCCATTGCCTTTTCGAATTTCCCTTTCACCATGAACACATCAAGTGATGCCCACTAAAATATTTTTCCCAACATTTAGCTTGGAATAAGTGTCCCTTGCTTGTGGTCTTATTTTACCTTAAGTAATTTTATTACATGAACTTTTAGCCTAGTGATGTTACAACTACTTAGATTCAACTCCTACATTTTTTCATAGAAAAAATTTCATCCACATATAAACTTCTCTATATCTTATTTCCTATTTCCATTAGATGATTAGTCATCCTAAATTTCTCCTACTTGTGACTTCTAGGATTTAGTTATAGATCCAATTTCCAATATTTTTGTTTTAAGTGACCATTAATGTTGAAATGGTCATTATGGTTATTAGGGTACTTTAAGTCATGTACAGTGGTGAAATTATTCTTACATTTCCCTTTTCCATTCTTCTTCTCACACTTATTGGAAAAATCCATGTTAGTTTACCTACTCCATGCCACTATTCCTATATACAAACTTCATTATTGTTCTTGGGGTTCAATAGTGTAACTTTACTCATATGATCATGAACACCACCCATCTATTCAATCAAGGAACTTGTGTCCCAAAAATTCATTCCAAATGAATGACTAACTTTTAGAATTTTAAGGTCTGCCCTTATACACATTGTCCTTTCCTTTGTTGATAATAATGCCATCAAATCCTTTACATGTATTCATTTCTGATAGAGTAAAATTTGGACATGATAAAATCATTGAATACATCCCAAACAGTTACTATTATGTCTCCTCACAACCTAAGTGCATTGGTGTAGATCTCCCACTAGGTTTATACATGCCCTTCCAACTTCAATCTGGAAAAATCCAAATCCTTCTCCTCATACATTTTCACACTAAAACAGACTTCTAATTGTTGTAACCAATGAAGGGGTTATTTTTTTCTAAATAGGATATGTCTTTTTTCTAAATAATGGTCGTCCATGGTTAGTCCAATGTAATTATTCCATTCTTGAGGATTTTGGCTACTCCTTAACCATTCTTGTGTTTATCTTAGGATTAATAAGGTAAAAAACGCTTATGAACTTGGGTTTTTTGAGGTGAGTAAGCATATATTTCCCTCAAACCAAAAAATGCCCAAATAAACCACTTCTTGTACCAATATGATTTGTAAACCAACTTGAGTATTCCAATGGTTTTCTCACCAAAATATAACTTATCTTAAAATGAATACAATGAGCTTATGCTCAATAGTGCAATCATTTTATCATCAAAATTGATATGAACTTAAAGTAACCACAATAGACTTACGCTTAGTTGTGTGACTATATTTTGTATTTTCGACACATTAGAATAAATTAAGAAATGCAACATTTAGATTCTTTCACTTCTAGGACATAGGAAATAAAGTACAATAGAAAATACATACATGGAACACAAATAATTTCCATAGAAACCCATACATGAAAATTAACATTCATGGAAGGAATGTGCCTTCCATCTTAAATTTTGGAAATTAAAATATAGATGACAAATATTTCTAAGATTATTGTGAAGATATGAGACACAATGATCTTCGATAATCATCTACAATATACTTTTATGCCTGTATGTTGTAGTATGTCCTTGACACAATTTCTTATACTATGGAACAATTAATGACTAGTGAGAAAGTAAGTCCTCTTCTCTCCTACAAGGAATTCTAACTATGGTTAGGGATAGATAGAGGATTTTGGAACTCATTCGGAACCTTTGTGATAATTCTAGAAGTATCTGCTAGATTTACATACATCATTAATTTCTCATGTTCAAATTATGATATGTTGACACAGTCACTCCATAGACATGTAGGGAATATTTGGGTTCTTACCTTGGAATAAAATTTCTACATAAACTCTATTTTAGGCACATGATATCTTGTTGGAAAGCTCGTGATGAAAACAAAATATTCCATTAAGTACTAGGAAAAATTATGGTAATTCCAAGTTGACACAAGGTTGAAATATGTTGTTTAGGAGCTCAAAAACACATCAAAATATCATGTCCAAAAATCTGAGAAAATCAAGGCCCTCTCTTATATGCCTAGATCATAATCTCCCCAATCTAAAAAATTCTTAGATTCTTATTGTACTTATGTAGATATAATTTAAATCATGAATACTAATAGGTTAGTAACAATTTAGTATCATAAAGAATTAAGAGGTGACTACATCAAAGGTTGTAGGTGATAAGGGTCAAAGTATATGAGGGAATTAATTTATCAATGATCATAATGTCTTAGAGGCTGATGTCTTTAAGAGATTATTTATAACAAGTTTTTGCACTTTCCCAAGCACTCAAGAAATGGTGACACTATATCCTTAATAAACAAAATAGATACAATATAATCATAAATTCCTTTAGTTTTATAATTAGAATTTTAAAATTTAGGAGAAAAGACATTTAAAATGTGTTTTTTACATTCTACAATTTAATTTGGTTATTAAGTATAAGAATGATAGCTCAAATACATAGGTTTTCTCTAAGTAGACCACTACTAAGCATAATTGTATATCTTATATCTCATGTGTAGCATGTGACGCTTGGATGGAAAAATGTCACAAATCGTTACTTTGATCTAGCAACATGTTACAAATTATGGTCAATTTGGATCCTTTTCTCAACTGGAATGTCTAAAGTTAATTGTTTATAGGTTGAATTATTTATATATTCTAGCTGTATCGTCTCACATTTATTCTTTCAAAGAGACCAATTATTCATCTTATGAATGGAATTTTGATGTGCAAAAAAGCTGGTTACACTTATAGAGCTACTTTTGGAATTTTATGTGGAAAAAAGGTTGAAAAATACATCTAGAAATTTTTGCATTGTAGCCGAAATGAACTTACCAACAAGAAGCTTGAATTACTATCTTATGTCAATTCCCTCTATTTCTTTGAAATTTACTTCTATGGATTTCGTCTATGGTCTACCCAATAAATAGTGGAAGTGTGATTGAATTGTTTGGAAATATACAATATTTCTAAGATATATCTTTTAATACCATGCAACCACTCTGAATAATATTAAAGTTATAGACCATTTCTTCTAGCATGTTTGGAGCCATTTTGTATTACCTTTAACAATCATTTTTTATCCTAACTCTAGATTTCTTAGCCTAACTTTACAAATTCTTATGAAATTTTGGATATTTTCATATTTCTCTCTTTATTGCATTATATTCATAAATTAATGGCCAAATTGAGGTAGTGAACAAAACCTTGGTTCATTCTTTTCACACCTACCACCAAGAAAATAAAATATGGCATTGATACCTATATCTTTTATAGTGCAACTATAACAAATATGTTCAAGTGTCTACAAAACACTCCTTTTAAGGTATATTTTGGCTTTTAACTCCTAATAAACTTATGGCTTCTCTATGAGCTCCATCTACACCCACGATTAAAAGGAACATTTCACAGATTTTCCATTTATGCAGAACTTAGCAAGATGCATGATATCCTTTAACAAACACAAGCCAAGTATAAGGAACTTCATGATTGACATCAAGTTGCTCTATATTTTAATGATAATGATTGGGTTTGGCTACATTTAGATAACTAGAAATCTAAAATTCAATAACAACACAAGCTCAATCCCAATCAATATGGTCCTTACAACATAATACAAAAATAAGGTACATGATACCTTCAAATTGGACCTCCATTCACTCAAAAAAATGCCACAATTATACATACACTCTCCTGATGTATGCACTAGATCGACTAGGCAATGTCACATCACCTCTTACTTCGTGGGTACTAAAGACACCTTATTCACTCAATTCAAGTGGTTGTCTTAGTAGCATTAGAACAAAATTTCCCTGCCTAATGAACATGAAGGATAATTTCCTTTCAAGGTAGACAAATTGATGAGATATAGTCTAGAAAATATGTGTTGTATTTACATTTATATATTGTGTACATCAATATATTTTCCACCTATTTTTATATGTGTTTCATGACTTTGTCTAAATTGGTCATTCTCCCACTTTGTTGTATTTTATGGCAAATTTTGTCATCTTTAATTCCTCCTTATAACTTGATATTCTATATAAAATAATACAAAAAAAATATAAAAATAAAAATCCCACAATCTCCTCTCACCCTCTCTTACTTTAGTATTTACTTTCACCAAAATACAAATATAAACATCCACAAAAAAATTATTGTTATCTTAGTCCATATAAAAAGCATTCCAATTGAATGATTATCTTCACTAATTTAGTAACAAATTTCATATTTTTTGGTATGATATGTCAATTTCTCAATAGTAAAAATATTGACCTTTTTATTATTCATTTAGATTTCTCATTTCTAAAATTCAATTTCCAATGATTTACTATTTTTTTCATTTTTCATATCATCCCTTGTCACCTATTAAAAACACAAAAAAATTTATGGTTCAAAATCACTTAAAGTTCCAACCCTTGTCACCTATTAAAAACACAAAAAAATTTATGGTTCAAAATCACTTAAAGTTCCAAAATTATTAATTTTAATTCTTCTTTAACTAGAAACCAGCACTTTTTAAAGTTCTTTAAAAATATTTACTAAGAAAAATCAAGTTCCTAAAAACTAAGTATCATTCCAATATAAAACAATCAACATATTTTATCATATACCCTTTGAAGCTCCCATCTTCAATCCAATGAATTATTTTAATTTGAAAGATTATTGTTGATTTATGTTTTTATTTTATTTTTTCAAACGGAGAAACCTTGAGCAGCTTTTCAGGTATACATAGTTTTGCCGGGACTAGAACACAAAAACTTCACTCCAGAAAAACAATCTGACTAATAACATGGTAAATTATGTCCATATCATTTTTCGACATTATATTTCGTTCTTAAAACTCATATATTACATTAGTTTTTTATTTAATTTATAATTTAATTATAAAAATATATTATATAAATTATAAATATCATTTTACTTTAAATGTTTTAGTCTAATTAAAATTATCACTTCATTAAAAATCAAATATAATATTTAAGCACTTCATACATATAAAATATGGAATACTCTAAAAACAAATTCTATATGCTTTAAGTTGTGTTGTAATGGATTTGAATATTATTATTAAATCTGAAGAATTAAAAAAAAAAAAAATTTACCAAAGAAATAATATAACGGTCAACTAAAAATAATAGAAGTTTTGTTGTAATGGATTTGAATATTGTTATTAAATCTGAAGAATCTTAAAAAAAAATTAACAAAAAAAAATAATATAACAGTCAACTAAAAATAATATAACTTTCTCTTTATAGCTGGTTTCATTGTAATTAAATCACCATTTTTATAACAGACAACTTTCTTTTTACAGCTGGTTTCATTGTAATTAAATCGCCATCTTCTTGCTGATTGCATCGTAAAAAAACATACAAATATAGATATATGATTCAATTCATACATTTCACTGTTTGAAAATTTTCTGAACATCTAGCAATGTAATTTGAAATGTTGCTGAAGTCATTGTTCCTAAACCTGTCAAATTGAACCTGCACACACACAGAAATCAAAATAAGTACACTCGCAAGTTGCCTGTTTACAGCAATTCAGACTGTGCGTATGGATGGATACTACTGGAAGGGCAACTCCTCCTCAAAGCCCTTCCAGGCTCCTAGATCTTTCCTTACATTTACATTTTCTTGCAGGTTTATTTGACGGGGCTGCTGAATTTGGCATTTGTGGATGTGGGGTAGAGATCAGGAACAGTCCACACTCCCAATGCCTCCTGTATTGGAATGGTGGTCCTGGCTCAAACAACAAGATCCATTTACAGCAAAAAATTGTGGTTTGGCCATTTTAAAATGATTCACATGGTCTTAAATTGTGTGCTTTGGCCGTTTTAAAATGATTCACATGATCTAAACTTAAAAAATTAACATGTCAAATTGAAATTTCGCTCGGAACATTTTGATTTGTCCATCTATTAAAGCTTTCTAATTCAGTATCCGATTTAGCACACTCCAATTTAATGAAGTATCCGATTGAACGTTGATTGGGACTATCCTATTGTGAAATATTTGGAGAAATCAAAACTCTGGAGCAGTGCACTCCAACGATCATTTTATATTTGGCCTGTTCAGATACATTTTTGGTCAATTGTAATGTACAAACATTTTCTGTAACAGTATGTTTAGCATCCAATCCATGCTTAGCTAACTGCATATAAAAGAGGAAAAAAGAAATCAGATGGTTATTTTGCTCAGAACATTGAGATTTTCAAACCCACGGAATTGAAATCTTAGAGAACCATTAGGAAAAATGAAAATTTTACTGATGTCAATTGCACAGTGATCTGCAACTGTGACACCCAAGGACTTGAAATTTCAATCCAAGTTTCAGCCATTTTTTGTCACCATACATCATAGATCAAAGCCCTTCCTGACTGAGATTGATTGAAGATATCTTAGTCAATAAAACCTGAGATTGATTGAAGATATTTTAGTCAATAAAACCTGTAATTGTCCAGACTGCATTTCTTCCCTTGAGAGTCCTACCAACGCCTTCATTTACAGAGAACGAAGTTATTCCGGTCCGGGCAAGCTGCCTGGCAATGAGCTCATGAGGTGGGATCATATTCCTCTCACAATCCCACAGTTCTTCATCATCACTGCTATCATCGTGAACTAACCCATGACTTCTACTTCCGCAATTGTCATTTTTCTTCTCCTCCCATGACATCTGAGACCAGTCCGGGATATTCACAGGCGCAGAGGACCGGTACCTCATTCTCCACTTATCATTCTCTTCATGGTACGATTCCTTCCTATGAATCTTCACTGATCTTGTGCTATTATTAGTATTCCCCTCCTTTCCCATGGATCTGCACACTGCGACACCGTTACAATCATTTTCCTCAAAACCAGCCTGCTGGGAGGTCTCTGCATCAATACTACCCCATATATCCTCCTCAATAAACTCTTCCATCCTCTCAGATTTCTCAACCCTTCCGGATTGCTGAATCCCAAAGAGCTGGTACATATGATGATTCTCAGATTTAGGCCCCATCATCGATTTTCTCCCCTTGACAACCACCCAAGAGCTTTCTGCAATGCTTTTCTTCAATTCCCAATAATCCCACTACTTAGATCCTATATGAACCTGCTGAGATTGAACCAATTCAATATTCTTTTTGGCCTCCACATAAAATTTTCCGAAGAATACAAGAACCCAACTCTTAATCACTGGATATGAGCCAACCCAACTCCTCAGATAGCTCTAATTTCAATATCCACTACTCCCTGTCCAACACCAACAGCCCCTCCCCTTATATAGGTCCGAGGGATCATACTTACAATTGTTTACCAGTAAACTGAAGTTAAATTCAAAACTTCAAGATAACCTATTTGTCAATATTGGGTTCTTTTGCACTTTTAATTATAATCCTAGATCTACATTCAATTGTTGAAATTCAAACCCCAACCATGGAAGTTGTCCTATCAAAGGAAAATGCCACACAGAAAAATGCCACACAGAGGCATCGACACAGTATAATATTGCATGACAAATATTTGGTGAAACAATTTAATTATTTTACTTTTTATTAGAATTCAGGAATAAAATTTTCAATAAGATTATAGATTTTATTTATTTAAAATACATTTTTGAATATATAAATAAACTGAGACTCACTACCAATTTATTTATATTACAAAATTCAAAATCCCAAAAGAATCCCAATACCCAAAAAAAAATCATCAACATATCCCAATAGCAAAAAAAATCATAAACATACTACAATTGACCGTTTATCTTTTGCTATCTTTCATTATCATTATGATTTCATTTGATTATCTGTAAGATGCTTTTTGTATATGCCACGTTATCCACTCTCTTATGCAATGATGTGGATAAAGTTCACTGCAAAAATTTGTATTTTTTATTAAAAAAAATATCCAAGAGTCGAAATTTGACCTATTAAAAGGTGAATTGAATTTGAATCTACCTACATTTTTAAAAATCCCCAAAAGATAATCAATCAGATGAAATTCTGCGGACGTTTCGTTTGGATTTTCAATTTGCTGGACCAATCAGCATGCCTGCACAAATTCTAAAATCTGGAACTAGTCTCTGAAGAGAATGCATATATTGAGCTCCATGCACCAATTACGAATGCGAAGAAAATTTCCCAGAGCAATCAGCATGACTGCATAAATCTAAAATCGGGACGTCTCTGAAGAGAATGCATATATTGGACTCTATGCACCAATTATAAATGCGAAGAAAAATTCCCAGATGTGCATGCAATTATCGAGTTTGGGCGTTTAAAAAATGAAACCATTGATAAAGAAAGATCTGGACGCCAAATTTAAAATTTTCTAATAAAAAGTTGGCGAGACAGGCAGCGCTGAGCACAATTTATTATTTCTTATTTTTGACGGTTTAGGTGAATCTACATATGGGGAGGAATCTATCTAAAAGTCTCCCCAAAAAAAAATGTCGATGCAAAAATTCCCATGCGTATCACTAAACAATACAGATTCATTGTGGGATTCCAAATTGGTCATCACATGCTCCGTGTATTTGTCCGTGTCTATTTTTATTTTATTATCTTGTACCTTATAAGGTAACCACAGATGACACCAAAATACCCGTTCAACTTTGATGACCATTCCCAGCTAAGAAAGAGACCGTAGTGATTAGGGATGTCTACCATATGGCATAAATATGTTGATGGTCTGAAATTTCTTTGGGTTAGAGGCTAATCTGACAAGGACATTTAGGAGGATTCCTAGCACTCTAACATTAGACCTGTCAAGCTGAACGATGTGGGTATGCACTGCTTGGGCTGAACATTTAACCTCCTAGTGATTGGGAGGGGCATAACATTTTTTGAGACTCTTCAATTAACCATACAATTATGTACATTCTTATTACAAATTTCAAAGGTCAAGAGAAAATGAGCAGTCATAGAAGCGGAGCTTTGTCATATCACTCTGTCATCGTCGATGATTAATTCATTGTCGTGAGAGTTGTCGGTTTGAGAGACATTCCTAGATGTATTATTGGGCTCAGTATTGTTAATGGTATTTTCTATTACCATAAGGAGTTCAGGTTGGTTCAAAGTGAAAAGATCATATAATGAAATGTTAGCTTTTGACTTCTTAAGATCATTGGTAAAACTAACCGTGAAAGACGGAAAACCTAAAGGAATACTAGCCTATGTTGTCAAAATGGTGGAACTGAGATGGGTCATTACAGCACTAGGTGATAGGGATTTATCTGTCGGGATTGGACCTCTGCTTCAGGTGTTGCACACGCAAACTTCCTTAGTTTCTTGACTTGAGGAGGGACAAATCTCCCATAAACCATTTATGGATTAATGGTGTTCTACTAGCAAATCTTCATGATGTTATTCACCTCTTGCGACATCTTCTTTGTGACATTCCTGGCAGAGTTCAAACTAGTCTCCAAGGATTTCAAAGTGTCAAATATATGTTGAAATTCAGTTACACTAGCGGAAGACGTAGTCTTACTAGTCAATAGATTGTACTTCTTAAAAGAGGGTTTATTGTTGTATTAGGGTTTACTCTCCTCAACTGCCCTTACCAAATCAATGACTTTGTTCATTAAATTTTTTATTAGCATGGTCATATCTCAAAGGTCAAGGAATAAGGATTCCTTCAATTTAGTACTATCTCCATGATTTCATTATTTCATAGTAGAGGCTAATGGTTTATCTTTGTCGAGAATTTTTTTTCCATGGACACTCAAAAGATCTTTTTCAACTTTGACAACCTCTTAGAAGTTTTCTTGCAAGGTAGCCTTTTCAACTCATTTCACAAACATGGCCATGGATTTTGAAAAACCAAACGTATAAAATTTGATGGCCACCTCATTTGTAGGCTAGGAAGCTTGAGGAATCTTATTCTGGCGGAGCAAAAATATTTGATTAATGTAATTTATCTTTTCCTTGGGGTCCATTTTGACTTTAGATAACTCCCGGAGGAGACTTGCTAGATTCCTATCCTCACCAAATTTTTCAAGGAAGTGAGCCTCAAAAATACCCCAACCCATGATTTACCCAAGGGTTACGGAGAAGTACCACAAGGAGGCCTTTCCCTCAAAAAATATGGGAATAAGTGTAAAACTACATATTTGTTCTCTACATTCATGAGCTACATAACCAACATGAATTTCTTAATATGATCACGTAGAGCATCATCTTAGTAGGATGGGATTTCAAGAGGAATTTCTCTGGGTGCTTAGGCAACAGGTGAGTAGCTTTGTGCATCGCAATGACATTTTGTACTAGCTATGATCTATTGTCCATGATCGGGCTTACAGGATTTCTCTGATGGTGTATCGAGGAGTGGGTGATCTGTTATTCAAACTTGAAGGTGATGGAAAATTTTGCGAGTAAAATTTTATTTATTGTAGGAAATGGATCACTTTGCAAAAAACATAAAATAATGGATTCTTAAACTTAGCTAACAGCATTGACAAGGACAAAATACCATATCAAAAACACATAACAAAGAAAATGATAAAGAAGCTCACCCCTCCTGTGGGCTACATCTCCTAGTCTAGCTTCCAATGTTGGGCCTCTTTCATTAAGTGCTCAAATTTTTGTTTACATAGATTTAAAGTACTCATGATGTAAATATTATGTCTCCAATGGCTTCATAAATGTCAAAAACCCCTAGTTGGGCTTTTTTTGTGCTCAATTTAGGAAAAAAATGAAGAATTTATGCTCTCTCAAAGTTTTCCTTGCTAATTGATCTACAAATTGCACCAGACTACTATACATCCTACGAATCCACCTTTTCCAGGTGTGTTGAGTGGAAATTTCATCTTGCGCAAGCAAGATTCGTGCCGAATTTGGTGCATAATGTCGCTTACTTTAAATGTCCAATAAGGCCTGTGGCGGAAAACCAAGGCCACATGGGGCCATGAACCCAGGGACTGGAGCTAGCTGCCCAACCTCGTTGACATAACCCATAGCTATTCAGTGGTTGGTTCTGTGGAGACCATAAAACTAGGGCTCATCCCTATTTCTTTGCACCTATATACTGAACTCCAGTGAAACTTGGCATGTGGTTATATGGCATACCATATGATCCAGTGTTGGTCCCCTTTTTCCGTGCCCAAACTCCAACTTGTGTGCTAACTCCTTTGATGTGGTGTAGTGTGGTTATATGATGGAAATGTGATTGGGGTTGGTCCCTAAACTCTACCCTCACAACTATTGGCTCCGGGGTATATATGTTGTGGTCCGATGGAATGCACCACGACCGTGGGTTGATGCCAATTCCTCTATCCCCCGTCAATTGGGACAGTGATATGTATTGTCGTGCTCCCGTGGTTATAACTACAGGTGTCAAAACTATGTGTTGGGGCTAAGCCTGGGCTTGTGGGTCCAATTCTGCATTTTCGTGGGCGTGGGATGACTAGGGGCTAGGGCTTAGCCCCAACCCCATCCCACAATACAAAAATATGCAAAATTTAGATACAATTTCAAGGCTATAGTAGTTAAGAATGACCATGAGCCCTAGTAGTAAGGCAATGCAATGTTGTTCCACTGGTCTCATGTTCTGTTCGGCGCAACCCAACTTGGTCCAAGTTTCAGGTCAAAGACTCTGCATTTTGAGTAGTAGAGCACGTGGATCTGACGAAGTTATATTCATCGAGGGGTGTTTTAGGGGCTTTGGGGCTGGTCAAAGCCCCTTATTTTGTAAATGGTATTGGGTTTTAGTCATTGTTTTGTCGAATCCATAGTATGTGGACCATTGTTTTGTAGTATTGAAAACTATATAAGTAGATGTAATACTTTGTCAAATATCAATTAATGAATAATGTCATGAGAAGATTATAAGCAAATTGAGTCTTTGTATCTAGAGTCTATATTTTGGCAGAAGGCTTTATAACTGAGTGTAGGCCTTGAAGAGTCTGCAACTGAGTGCGCAGACCACCTATAGCTGGGTGTGCAGGTGAGGGAGGAGCATGTATTGAAGATCCTTATTAGTAAAGAAGAAGTGTTGGCAAAGTATTGTGTATCTTACTTTGTTGTCTCTCTATTGTTATAGATATCGTTATGCATGTTTTTTACTTAATTACGAGAAAGAATACATGTTATATTGTTTTTTGTTATGTCTATGCGTTAAGTACCAATCTGTGAGATTAATCATCAATGTGAAGGTATTTATGTATGCAAAGTTGTAGGAAGGTATAATACATAAGTGAACACACGGACGCAACAACGCACATATCCCTTTAGCTGCAGAAACCTGGTTCTACAACCTCCCATAACCTGGTTATTGCAGGTTGTTGCTGAAAGGGCCAGGGGTTGAGGGTTTGGTTCGTGCACAGTACACTCTGAACCTGGGTAAAGCCCCCTTAAACGAACAAACGGTTCCATTGTTGAGATCGGGATCTGCTTAAGAGATATGTTTTAGCGTCCATCAATGAAAGAAATCGAGGAGTGGGTTGAACAAAATGAAAGAGAATTTGTGGAAAAAGAGAGTAGAAACCCTCGATTATCAACTAAAGACTCTTTGCTGAAGTATATCTCTGAAGAGAAATATGAAATCTTCTTTGGTTCGTTCCACATTGAATTATATGAGAGGGTATCTAAGTTGACCAAGCATAAGACTTATTTCAATAATGACGAACCTATGGAGTGGAACCCTGAATTGATACGATGACTCAAGAATGTCAGTAACAGTATCTCAAGGGTTGTAGATTTCTAGATCGATAGAATTTTGGGAGGATTTATCACTGAGTTCGCGATAGATGCGATCGTGTCCTATAGTGAAGTTGAATGAAGGTTTTTCAAAGGACCACAAGATAATTTCTTAAGATATTTTAATATTTGGATTAATATGTTATTATGTGAAAAGGGGATTCTGTAAATGTAGCTATATTAATGCTTGGACAGGGAAGAAATAAGCTTAAACCAGGGTCTACTCGAAGTGGAAAATGATACTGAACAGATCCAAAGAATTTTATTGAAACTGATTATATCCCCTTGTCAGGAGGATCTAAGAGTGTTGGCTTAGTGGGTCCTGACCCAAGTTCAGAGTTAATTTTGAAAAACAAATCCCTACACTACTATCCCTTTCGTCATCAACCCCCGGAGCGCAGATTGAAGTCTCACCTGAACCAGTATGGGGAATGCTGAAATCAAGCTTCCGCACCCAAAGATTAGTGTATTGTCGTTTTATGCCTTAAACCTGCCTTTGCGCGGATCGTTAAGCCTTTAGGGATTATCGATATAACTTCCCTTAATCAAATTCTATACCTCTGCAAATGTTCACGAATATATTTTGCAGACCCTAAACAGGTTAATCAACCACTTACATGCCTCTATGATTACTCTTAATTTCGTATTTACCCAAATCGACTTAAGTGTTTGATAACTTTAACATACAGCAAAATATTCTTCATGTAAACAGTTCTCGTTACTTGCATTCATACGACAATATAAATCATGTAAAATCACGCATCAATATAGTATTAATTCATAAACCCATCATTCATCATAATGTAATAGTGCATTCATTCATAATAGAAGGAAATAGATAAACACGGGAATTTCTGGAATAATCTCTTTATTAATACTTTAGTTCTTCTTACAAACTCAAGACTTCCCTGCGCACTTAGCTACAGAGGTCCGCACACTTAGCTGCAGACTCTACTCAAGGCTTCTGCACACAAAAATGGAGAGCCTCTCTTCTACTCTAACAATTCTTTGCTCTTTCTTTTACCGACCCATTACATTCATCTCCATTGATATCTACTGCCTTAGACTCTCTAAAACTCTCTTTCTTATACAATCCCATGGTCCGAAAACCATGGGAAAATCTATACAAGCCGACGCAACTTACATAAAAGAAGGGTAAAACCATTTATGACACTTTACCATCTACGCATTCCGCAATAACATCTTGTGGAGACTTTACATTCTTTACAATAAAACTTGGGATTTTTGCCCCAAACTTGGGCTTTTGCCCCAAAATTGACCCTCAACATAAATATCACGACTCACCTTTGATTCACTCTGTTGGCATGGAGATCTTACTGTGGAGACCTCCCAGCTCTACTTGTGCCACAGCTAGCTCAGCCACGCTTTGCGTGGCAGCAACGCAGAGCGTGGCTGCCTGTTTGATCTCCTCCACCAGTTGCTCTGTTGTTGGTCTTGCACTATCTTCCTTGATCTTCTCTTACATTCTCTGTAGGCCAGCCAACTTCTCCTCAATGTTGGTGGAGATAACATAGGCCTCATCTAACCAAGGCCCCAATCTTGCCTTGAGGACCGCCTCTTTCCTTTGCGCTGCCTCCACCTGTTCGAGCAACTATTTGGCCTAATACAACTTGGCAAATCGTTGTGCTATAGCAATGGTGCATGTCTTCGCTCTTGATTCATCATATCGTTGTTGCAATTCACGTGCTTCTATGTTTAACCTCTACAGATTAGGATCTTCTTGCAGCACCATGACTACCTCCATGGGTTGCTCAAACAGTGTGGTGCAATCCACCACTACGGCATCCACTGCTGCAACTCCATTCTTCATAGCGGTTTAGTGTTGTTCTCTGACCTCTAGCAGAGTTGAAGGCTGTGACTTCAAATCTAACTCGGTATTTTCCATGTTTAGTTCAAATTGAACCTTCGCCACTTCCATTTTTTCATTGCGCACACCTATAGCCAACTTCATGATCTTTGCATCCACCGACGCTTCCATGGGTTGCTCAAACAGTGTGGTGCAATCCACCACTACGGCATCCACTGCTGCAACTCCATTCTTCATAGCGGTTTAGTGTTGTTCTCTGACCTCTAGCAGAGTTGAAGGCTGTGACTTCAAATCTAACTCGGTATTTTCCATGTTTAGTTCAAATTGAACCTTCGCCACTTCCATTTTTTCATTGCGCACACCTATAGCCAACTTCATGATCTTTGCATCCACCGACGCTTCCTCCGAGATATGTAGTTTATGGACTGTTCTGCATGCCTCGGCCACCATGGCTATAGTTTGTTCATGTTGCGCCTGAAATTGCTTCCATGCTTGCTGTGCTACTGTTTTCTCCACGAATATCTATTTTTTGTTGACCTTGTACTCATTGATCATGCTCAGCGTGCGCTACTCCCTGTGTTGTACTCACTGATCATACCACTTCTGCTCAGGGTCCTTTCATGCCTGCATGGAGACAAAGTGGAAGTCCACCTAGAACTCCACATATTCTACCAACTGTTCAAAGATAGTTGGTGATAGTTGTGGCTTGTGGTTTATCATGGTGCGGATACTCGATTCCATCAACACCGAAAAGATATTACTATCCTTGACCCTTTCCAGGTCCTTTGCGGCCCAAAGTGAACAGAACTTCGTTGCTTCTGGTAGATCTAATGCGACCAGAGGAAACTGATTATCCTCTGCTAATTCCCATGCGAGCAGTATGATTGATAGCAGAAGCCATCCATAATGGAAGATCTTACTCTACTCTTGTGCTTCTCTGCATTTCGTGAGGAAATCGCTGCAGAGGGAGCACACTCAATTGAATTGTACGCCCTCCACGCACTGGGCGCTAATGACGCAACTGGTGTCCGCACCTCATGTGCGCGACACTTCCGTATTATCTTCCCAGCCAAAATCTGGGTGGCTACCTTGACCACAACGTCGGTTATGCTTGATAATTAGCATCCGTATGGTTTCTTGACAAGTTTAAACTTGTCCTTCATTCTTTCAGTGAGGTCACGCTCACCCTCCTTGCTACCAAATTCCTTGGCCGGGTTCAGAACTGAATGTGGCAACAAGGTGATCCTATGGATCAGCATATCGATTATCGGGATTGGCTCATCCGACCAGAGGCACCCGTCATGCACCAGACACAACAATTGTTTGATCATGATCATGTTTATGGCATTGCGTTGGTAATGTGGCACCCATAGGAGATTCAACAACCCTGCCTTGTTGACCCCTTTAATCCATTGCCTTGGCTCCAGCATGGTCACACCAGAATTTTTATAGAAGATGTGGTGCATAAATGTATCAGTCACCAAGTGGGCGAACCGCTCAGTATCCACCAAGTCTCAATCCTCATGTTTTAAATCGGGGATGCATGCTAGGCACAGTCCCTCAAACATGATTTTCTGCAGCAGCAGAGGCATGTTAAGCATAAATTTCTCCTCATCGAGATCTTTTGTGATCTTTACCTTACCCTTGCGTGGAGGGATGTATTCAGATAATTTTTAGATAGGGTCTATGCCCTCGACATCAATGTCTTCTGTGTGCATATAATTTCTTCTACATCCTCTACAGGTTCTAGGTCAACCACCTTGGCCTTCTCATGCCTGGTGGTCTTCTCTTTTTTCTGGTGTTTCTCGGGCAATGTGCGCATGACAATGGCACTTTCTGTTTGTCCTTCTTCGTCTTTGGACCCTCTCAGTCAGCATAGGCCTCGACCTGGGTGACCTCGGCGATTTTGGCACTTATGTGGGTACTTCTACACTTGCAATCTCACGGGTATCTCCCTCAAATGCCATGGATCCTCCAACACTGGTGGTTTCCATGGGCGCCGACATGAGGCTAGCAAGAAGCTCCTGGGTTGCGTAAGGCAACTTGTCAAACATTGAACTCACTACGAAAGCCTCGAAACTCTCAAGGTTCATGCATGCCTGATAGCTCAACACTTCAATTCTCATAATGTAAAGTGTTTTTCGTTGGGTGGCCATCTGTAATTTATAGGAAAATTCAAATTTGAATCCGACCGTTTCCCCAAAATTCGCTCATAAATGCAAGATTGGCGGCATATTTTCAAAGATCTCGCTCTAAAAATCCCACTTAAATGCCACCCCCCCACTCCACATAGTGGTTTTCTCACTATCAACTCATCAACAGTGACCATAATGGTCACTTTCTGGCTACCCTGCATAGTCTCTCCTTCAATAGCGCAACTCCCTTTGCGCTTCTGTTATTAATATGATGTTCCTCCTTTCTGCGCAATCCCCTAGTCACGCAGTTCTACAACCCAGGAAGTGTAGTTTGTAGTCTTGTGCCTCCTTTCAACTACTTGGAGCTCTAAGACTGTTCTTCCACCATATAGTCATCCGGCCAGATCATTATTGTATGGCTTCAATTGGCTACCATTTACCTTCCCTGGAAATAGCTCTCCATTCAACTTCACCAGCTGAACTATGCCACCATTAGTAACCTCCTTGATGACATATGGCCCCAGCCAATGCATCCAAAACCTTCCTAGAAATGTATCAAACTTGTTGTCATATAATAACACTAAATCTTTTACCTTGAAAGTGCGTAGTTTGATGTGATGATCATGCCATGCCTTTTCACACTCCTTTTCAACTTGCTAATTGAATCCAGCCAAATATCTATCCTCTTCAAGCTTGGTCGATTGCGTGAGCCTTTCTTCCAAGGCTCCCCAATCCTTCATTCCTATCAATGTCACTATGTGCATACTAGGTACAATGTACTCCATCAGCATCACAACTTCTATGCCATAAACCAGCCTGAAAGGTGATTGTCTTGTCAGCTTTTTGCAAGTCATCCTGTAACGGAACCATTTGTTGGCTTGATGGGCCCTGACCCAAGTTTAGCATTAATTAGCCAAGCAAATCCCTACACTACTGACCCTTTCAGCATAAATCTGTGGAGCATAGACTGAATTCTCACCCGAAGCAGTATGGGGGGATGCAGGAACCAAGTTTCCACACAAAGAGATGGTAGTGATGTCATTTTATACCCTAAACATTCCTTCACGTAGTTCGATAAGCCCTTTAGGGCTTATCAATATACTTCTCTTATTCATCCTTCAAACCTCCATGAAGGTCTATGATCGTCCTTTCATACCTTAGATAGGCTGATCAGGCACTTACATGCCTCTATAATTACTCTTTACTTATGTTTTTACTGAGATTAGCTTAAGTATTGAATAACTCCACATGCATTAATATGATTTTCGCGTAAACAAATATTCCTACTTGTGTTCATATAAAAAAACAAACATATGGATTCGCGCATCAATACAGCATTAAAACATAAACCAAGTATTCATCATAAAATAATCAAAAGCAGAAGTAAGACAGATCATACACAGATAATTTGAGAATAATTCTCTTTATTTATGCTTCAGATCTTCTTTACAAACTCTAACACCCTACACACACAACTACAGGGGTCCATGCACTCAGTTCCACACTTCTAACCTAGGCCTCTATGCACATAACTGCATAGCCTCTCTCCTACGTAAGACTCTTCACTCTTAGATCTCATAGACCCATTACATAAAGCATAACAAGACTCAACTAAATTGAACTACCTTAGACTCTTCTAAGACTTCATTTTTATACAATCCCATGGTCTACAAACCATGGGTGGATCTCTTAAAGCCAACATAAGTTACATAAACTAAGGGCGAAAACCCTTTATGACTGTTTACATCTTCGCACTCCACAAACACAAAATGTGGAGACTTTCCCTTCCTATGAAAAAACCTCGGCTTTATGCCCCAAAACTTCATCTTTTAACCCCAAAATTGATCCTACGGGACCCGTTCCCAACAACCCCCCAACACAAATATGGTGACTTGTCCCGACGTCGCTCTGCTCGTGTAGAGATCTTGTCGTGAAGGCCTCCTAGCTCCACCTATACCACTGTAACGTCGGTGGCACACTGAATGACCACCTGCTTAACATATTCCACCAGCCACTCCATTGCTAGTCATACGCTATCTGCCTTGCTTTTCTATTGTGTTCTCTGTAGGTTCACCATCTTTCCTTCAATGGTGGTCGTGAGCATATACACTTCATCTAGACAAGGCCCCAATCTGGCCTTCCATACTGCCTCCCTGCATTATGCTGCATCCACCTATTCCTCCAGTGATTTTTCTTCCTACAACCTTTCCAACCTTTGTGTAATGGAAACAGTGTGGTTCGTCGCTCCGACCTCGTCGTACTTCTGCTACAATTCCCTCACCTTGGTATCTAATGTGTGCAAGTTAGGGTCTTCTTGCAGAGTGGTAACTACTTTGAGCGACTACTCGAAGAGCGGAGTGCAATGCTTCACTCCGACATCTACTATTGTCATTGAATCCTTGATAGCGGTCGCATGCTACTCTTTGATCTCTAGTGCAGTCGAAGGTTAGGCCATCAACTCAAGCTCTGTAATTTTAAGGTTCATCTCAAATTGAACCTTAGCCAGCTCTATCTTGGCATCATGCACACCTGCAACAAGCTTTCGAATTTGGGCGTCGAATGACACATCCTTTGGGATATGCAACTCCAGGAAGGTTCTGCATGCTTCAGCTACCACAACTGTGGTGCACTCATTCTTCTCCATAATATTATAAAGGAGATTAATCATGGAAGTCTTCTCTACAAAGATTTGGGCATTGTTAACTTTCTATTCATTGATAACATTCAGTGCGCACTACTCTAGGGCCCGAAGTTCCACGATCACACTACCTTGAAGGGTGTAAAGGACTTCACTTGGAAGCATGGCCAAGTTCAACCCAACCCATTTTATAGTGTTGATGGTGGCCCTGTCAGCTTCCACTTCTGCAGTCAATGCTCCATCCGGCAGCTCAACGACCCAGAGATACATAGAGCAAACCATCTCTATTGCTTCTGAGGTTCTTGGCGCTAAACTAGTAGACGTTGCACTACACTGCCCTACACTGATTTGAGTAGCCTGGATCTGCAGCTTGTGCAGACCTGTCAAAATAGTGAACAAAGCTTGCTTTTGTTGTTTCTCAAACTACCACAATAGTTCCACAGTCGTGTCTCTTACTATGTCCCCAATGTCATTCAGATCGGCTTCCGTCAAAGCGATTGAGTCGAGCGATCATTTACTGGCCTTGGACTTCTTCTGCGACCCTTCCTTTTCCTGCTCCCTAGTGTGCTTAACCTAGAATGGAGTAGTCTTCGAGTCGACACCACCCTGTCCTGATTGCTGCTCTTCGTCCTCCATCTACGGTGAAGGAGACTTCTGACTCCTGTCAGAGTTGTACTCTTCTTCATCTTCCTTCTCTTCCACCTGCTCTTGAGTAGTGCACTCTGCTCTGGATTTTCCCTCAGCCTCCCTTTTCCTCTTGTCAATCAACTACTACATCTTTAACCAAGGATCTTCCTTCTTCTGCTTTCCCTTTGACTTGCTAAAGCCCGTAGATAAATTTGAGGTTGTGTGCCACTTTTCTGGCTAGTGATCGAGGACTGCTATGATTGCGTCATCTGTCGTGAGGTATGGGATATCATACCACATCTAGTCAGGGTCCTTCCATGCCCACATGGAGACATAGTGGAAGTCCACCTTGAAATCCACATATTCTGTCAACTGTTCAAAGGCAGTTGGTGAGAGCTGCGGCTTGCAATTTATCGCAGCTTGAATTCTTGATTCTATCAGCACCCAAAATATCTTACTATCCTTGACACTTTAGGGGTCCTTTGTGGCCCAGAGCGAAGCAATCTTCATTACCTCTGGTAGATCTAATGTGATTGGAGGAAACTAACTATCCTTCGGTAATTCTCATGTGACCAGTATGATTGATAGTGGAATCCATGCATAGTGGAAGGTCTTACTCTGGTCTTGTGCTTCTCTTCAATTCGCAAGCAACTCGCTATAGAGGTAGCACACCCAATTTAATTGTACACCCTCCCTGCACTAGGCCGCTAATGACACAGCTAGTACCGACACCTCATCTGCGCGACACTTTCGCATTATCTTCCCAGCCAAAATCTGGGTGGCTACCTTGACTGCGGAGTTAGTTATGCTTGATATTGAGTATCCGCGTGATTTCTTGACAAGTTTAAACTTGTCCTTCATTCTTTCTAGGAGATCATGCTTGCCGTCCTTCCTCCCAAATGCCTTGGCCGGGTTCAGCCCTGAATGTGGCAACAAGGTGATCCTATGGATCAGCATATCAGTTATCAGGATTAGCTCCTCCAACCACAGGCACCCACCGTGCACCAAACACAACAATTGTCTGATCACGATCATGTTTATGGTAGCACGTTGGTAATGTGGCACTCATAGGAGATTCAACAACCCTGCCTTGTCGACCACTTTAATCCATTGCATTGGCTCTAGCGCAGTCACACCATAATCTTTATAGAAGACGTCGTGCATAAATGTATCAGTCACCAAGTGGGAGAACCACTCAGTATCCACCAAGTCCCAATCCTCAAGTTTTAAATGGGGGATGCACACTAGGCGTGGTCCCTCTGATGTGAGTTTCTCTAGTAGCAGAGGTACGTTGAGCATAAATTTCCACTCATCGGTATCTTTTGTGATGTTTACCTTAACCTGGTGTGGAGGTACATATTCATTTAATTTTGAGATAGGGTCTACGCCCTCAACGTCAATGTCTTTTTCACCCATATCAATTTCTTCTATGTCCTTGCCGAGCTATAGGTCTACCACCTTGCCCTTCTCCTGTGCGGTGGGCTTCTCCTTCTTCTAGTGTTTCCTGGGTGACACGCAAACTGGTTGTGGTGCTTTCAGTTTGTCCTCCTTCTTCTTTAGATCCTCTATGGTTAGCATAAAACTTGGCCTAGGTGACCTTGGCGATTTTTTCACTTCTGTGGGTACTTCTACACTTGCAACCTTAGGGGCAGCTCCCTTAGATGCTATGGATCCTCCAACGCTGGTGGTTTTTATGGGCGCTGACATGAGGCTAGTAAGAAGCTCCTAAGTTGCGTGGGGCAACTTGTCAAACAATGAACTTGCTACCAAAGCCTTGAAACTCTCAAGGTTCATGCGTGCCTGATAGCTCAACACCTCAATTCTCAGAATGCAAATTGTTTTTCATTGGGCGGCCATCTATAATTTATAGGAAAATTCCAATTTGAATCCAATCATTCCCCCAAAAATCCACTCATAAGTGCTATATTTAAGGTAGAATTTCAAAGATCTCACTCTTAAATTCTAAATTAAATGTCGCCCCCCCCCCGCTCCACTTAGCCATTTTCTCATTGTCAACTCATGAATAATGACCATAACGTCATTTTCTAGCTGCCTCGCGTGGTCTCTCCTTCAATAGTGCAACTCCCTTCATGCTTATGTTGATACTGTGACATTCCTCCTTTCTGTTCAGTCCCCAAGTCATGTAGCTCTACAACTCGGGTAGTGTAGTTTATAGTCCTGCACCTCCTTTCAGTTTCCTGGAGCGCTAAGAGAATTCTTCCACCATATAGTCATCTGGAAGGATCCCCGGTCTATCGATTCAATCGGCTGCCATTTACCTTCCCTGGAAATAGCTCTCCATTCAACTTCACCAGCTGAACTGCACCACCATCGGTAATCTCGTTGATGACATAGGGCCCCAGCCAATGTATCTGAAACTTTCATGGAAACTTAGCAAACTTGTTGTCATATAATAACACTAAATTATTTACTTTGAAGGTGCGCAGTTTGATGTGCCGGTCACGCCATGCCTTTTCACTCTCCTTTTAAACTTGCTAGTGGAATCCAGCCAAAAGTCTATCCTCTTCCATCTTAATCATCTACGCGAGCCTTTCTTCCAGGTCTCCGCAATCCACCATTCCTATAAATTCAGCTATGCACAAACTAGGTACAATGTACTCCATCAACATAACAACTTCTACACCATAAAGCAGCTTGAAAGGTGATTGTATAGTCATCTTTTCACAATTCATCCTATAACAAAACCATCTGTTGGTTTGATGGGCCCTAACCTAGGTTCAACGTTAATTAGCCAAGTGAATCCCTACACTATTAGCCCTTTCAACATCAATCTGCAGAGCATGGACTGAAGTCTCACCCGAATCAATATGGAGGGATGCAGGAACCAAGTTTCTGCACCCAGAGATGGTAGTGATGTCATTTTATACCCTAAGCCTTCCTTCACACAGGTCAATAAACCTTTTAGAGCTTATCGATATACTTCTCTTATTCATCCTTCAGACCTCTGCAAAGGTCCAAGATTGACCTTCACATACCCTAGATAGGCAAATAAGGCACTTATGTGCCTCTTTAATTACTCTTTACTTTTGTTTTTACCCAGATTATCTTAAGTATTGAATAACTCCACATGCGTTAATATGATTTTCACGTAAACAAATATTCCTGCTTGTGTTCATATAACAAAGCAAACATATGGATTCGCGCATCAATACAACACTATAACATAAACCCAGTATTCATCATAACATAATCATATGCAGAAGGAAAACATATCATATAGATAATTCCAGAATAATTCTCTTTTTTTATGCTTCAGATCTTCTTTAGAGACTCTAACCTCCTTGTACACATAGCTACATGGGTCTGTGCACTCACTGCATAGTTCTACCTAAGGCCTCTATGCACATAGTTGCAGACCCTCTCTCCTATGCTAAGACTCTTCTCTCTTAGCTCTCATAGACTGATTACATAAAGCATAACAAGACTCAACTGAACTAAACTACCTTAGGCTCTTCTAAGACTTCCTTTTTATACAATCCCATGGTCTATGGACCATGGGTGGATCTCTTAAAGTTGACACAAGTTACATAAACTAAGGGCAGAAACCCTTTATGACCAAGGAAAATTTTAAGAACCCCCCTAAAGTTATATATATAATAAATGGGTGAATCCCCATGATACATAGGAAAAATGGAAGGCGATTTTATTAATAATATAATATGTATATATAATTTTTTTGGCGAACCCCTCACCAAATTATATTACCTTGTAAAATAATTGTGAATCTTTCATTGGATTATAAAATCTTGTAAGATCTTGGCGAATATTTCACTGAATAATAAAGCATTTGTAAAGGGCTAACAAAGTTCATAATGAGTATTTCTTGTAATGGCTTGAAGCCTTGCTAATCAATCCATCAAGAACCAAAACAAGTATATTCCTTATATGGAATATAAAGATATTTCTCATGGAAAGTCAATTAAGTTTAGCGTAGGTGGTAGAGAGAAATCCTACATGCGACGACGTGTTGGACACATAATGAGTATTTCTTGTAATGACTATGAGCCTTGCCTCCTAAGCAATCCCTCGAGCACTGAAATATGTATATTACTCATATGGAATATAAATATATTTCTCATGTATTGGAATATAAATATATGAGTGAGGAGTGGGAAATGAGCCACAATAAGTCCTTAGAAAATTGACATGAAGAAGATAAGCGCAAAAAATAAAAAGGTGAAAATGGAAAAATTGAGAAGAAACATAAGGGAAAAATGGTGAAACAACAAATTAATAATCCATGGGGGGAACAATGATTAGAGATAGTGAGGGAAGATGTTCCCTCAGCCTAGGGGTAACAAAGGTAGACATCAGAACTCTCACTTATGCAAGTGTATCTAAACAAACATTAAGTTCTATGCCAGTCATGACATGGAGGAAATATGGGAAATAAATGTGAGAACAAGAATTTAAATGGAACAAAGAATTGGGATTACAATCCTTGCTCGTTGAGTTTGGGTACTTACTTTGAGGCCTATTAAAAAATTAGGAATAATCTATCTATGTATCTTGTTATATAATTAGTTTGTAAAATAGTTGCCAAGTATCTATGCTAGAGAATGGATTTTGTGAAATGTTTCTTACTCATCCTACCTATCTTTAGATGGAGATGAACAAATATGAGTATTGGAGATAGAATTCTCCCATTTTTTTGTTGTAACAAATTGTACAGGTATAGCCATGTCCATCATTAAGTATGCCCCAACCATATTGACGATATTCCCAAACCAAAAAAAATTTAGTACTAAAAAGCATAAAAAATCCAACATTACATACTAAAAGAACATATTAATAAAATCTGCATGGTGAAAATCAGCACAAAAGGTTATAGCGCATAAAGGTTTGCAATAGAAATCAGCCTTAAAACTCCTGCGGCCAAGCAAAACAATGATAATAAGCCCGCATCTCCCTTGGAATTTTATGTATCAAGATAAAACCCCAAAACGCAATGCCCTAGCTGAAAATAAGTGAGAACCCCTCGCATCAGTCAAAGAAGAAGTTTCTGCCTCGCAAAAATGCTCAACATTTCAAAGCAACGTCCTTAAAATGTAGAGCCCTACATATATTCGCAAGAGCTAAGAAGGAAGATGAGACTTCTCTATTTGTGAGCAGGTAAATAGCCTGATCATGATTTAAGTAATGTTTTGTTAAATTTTGAGGGTTGTGGCTTGCAATACAACTCAAAAAAATTATAATGTAATTAACTTATTTATTCTTTATCTTACAATGTTTTTTGAATTGCCATTTTTACATCTTAGTATCATTCTCTCAACAATCTGAGCACAAAGAAGCCTATCATGTGGCAAGGAATCTTTTTCTCTATTAGGGCTTTGGATTTTATACCATCATTGGAAAACTTGGCTCGGTGTGAATAAAAATAAGTTTTGAATATTTAGTTTTTAAATATGTACTAATTAAAAAATATTTTAGGTAACATTTGAAACTAAGAAGAGATTTTGTTTTTAGTTTTGAATATTTATTTTTTAAATGTATATTAATTACAAAAGTCTAGGGAGAGATGTAGTTTTGAGTGAGATTAGTGGATAAGTGCTGTTATGATTTTTCTTAGTGACTTTCACTTTTAAAATTGTCTATATTGACAAAAATTATTACAAAATATTTAAAATTTAAAATGAATATACATGGTCACCTTAGGTACTATGATTGCTTCCTTAACATGATAAAAAATGAACTAGCTAGAATCTAACAACACTTCAGGATACCTCTAAGGACACATATAAAATAATAATTATAGTTATCATATTAAAATAATAATTTATCTTTTAATTTAACGGAGTCAACATAATATTATATTGCATGATGGTTAATTTTCATATATATATATATATATATATATATATATATATATATATATATATAGATACATATTAGACAAACCCTTGTAACTTGAAATGACCTCTTTAGTTTTGGAACTAAATAATATATATATTTTTTTATTATGTTTTGTGAGTGACCTCCTTGCAGAAAAATATCATGTTCGAGTGATGACTATATAAATAAACATTACAAACTTAATTATATCTCAATTCACAAATTGAACATGAAGATAATCATTGACTCACAAATTTGGACAACTTGTAATTATAATTATCAAATCACTTTCCCTCTATATAATATTGTCTCATCAATAATTTTTATATCAAGTTAATCAATTATAATTTAAATGAATTTAAAAAAATTAACCATCAAGATAGAAAGTGATTAAGTCGTTAATATACCATATTTTACTGTACACAAACTATAAAATATAAAGCAACAAAAAAAACATCTTTCTCATGATATTAGAAAACCTGAAATCTCCCAACAACTACTAGTGCTTCTAGCTTTTTTCCAGCCCCATAATTGATATTTTTCATATTATTGATTTTTATTTTAATTTAAAATGAAAAAAAAGATTAATTAAGTGGATATATGTCTTCGTTTTTGAATAGGGTTTCACAATCATGATCAACCTATGCAAACCTCCCAAGTGATATGTAGAATATGGGAACTTAATAGGCAAGGGTCATAGATGCTTCACCTAATCAAAACCATAATCATAAGTAAACCATCTCCCTATATAAAAAAACCTTACATTTTGCAAATCCAATAAACTATATGCCTATGTAAAAAAACCTTACATTTTGCAAATCAGAGTATACTACTTTAAGAATTCACAATATACCTCTCTTTTTATACACACCAACCTAGATCCATACTCAGTTAAGGTGAATGGGAAATGAGAATCAAAACCAAGGGTTTTGATGGATACCCAGAGGAAGAGGGAGAATATGGATCTAGGCTAGTTTATGAGAATCAAAACCTATCAAGTGGGAAATGAGAATCAAAACTGATGGTTTTGAGGCATAGGAAGAGGAAGAGGGAGAATATGGATCTAGGGTAGTTTAATTCCTCCTTTAAAAAGACTATATTCCCCATGAATATCATGAGAAATACCATGGGTTCTCATAAACCTGGAGCTCAGAAACTGTTGGTAACTTCACAGAACAAGACAACATCCTTGGATGCAATAAAAAATAACCTCCCAAATGATAGCTAGAATATGGGCACTTAATAGACAAGGGTCATAGATGCTTCACATGATCAAAACTAGAATATAGACACTTAATAGGAAAGGTTCATAGACGTTGCACCTGATCAAAACCATAATAAAAACTCATCAAAACCAGAATGTGGGCACTTAATAGGAAAGACCATAATCAAAAGTAAACTGTATCCCTATGTAAAAAAAATATTACATTTTGCAAATCCAAGTATACTACTTTAAGATATCCATATGTAAAAAAAAATCTTACAATTTGCAAATCCAAGTATACTACTTGAAGAATTCATAGCATACCTCTCTTTAGATATACACGAGCCAAGATCCATCCCTCTCTAAGCTTGAGAGATCAACAAATATTGAGAGATCGACAGTTAAGGCTAATGCCAAATGTGAATCAAAACTAAGGGAGAGAGAGAGAAAGAGGGAGAATGAGATGGATTTAGGATGGTATAATTCCCCCCTTTAAATAGACTATATTCCACATGAATACTATGGGTCCTTATAAACCTTGAGCTCAAAAACCAGTAATGGACAAAACAATATCTATTGATATAATAATAAAATAATAATGTAGAATTTTCATTTTTACATGAGTTATTTTTATTTTTATTTCAAATTTACCTTTAGTCAACAAAAATTGATTAAAAAAAATAACCTAAAATTTTTACATAAAATAATAATGTAGACTTTTCATTTTAACATAGGGTTATTAATTATCAAATCTCTAGATAGATCCAAAGTTAAAATGGATCTAGGTTTGTTTAATTATTAATTATTATAATTATTAAGTTTACTATTTTAATGTAATTTCTATTTTTATGTAATTTCAATGAGTCAAAATAATTTAATTTTTAATTAATTAATTAATCAATTTTTTTAATTTGATTGAGTCATAATGTTTAGATAACATAACATGACATTACAATATCTTTTCCATACCAAAAATGTAATAACATTAAATTAAAAAAAAAAACTATAAAATATTTTGATTGTAAAATGAGAGATGGTTTTTGGGCATGTGGTATTGATAAGTCATGGTATTGGCCCATGGTATTGTAACAAAGCATGTTCACAACTTAATAATGTCCATGGTAAAGTGGGGGTGAATATCCATGGTTAAAAAAATTGTTATATTATAAGTATTAAATTTTTATGTGCTTATTAATAAAGTTTAAATATGGTTACAAAATTATTAGACTAACTTATATGGTAAAATGGATCTTAATTGATAACTACTATTTGTATCACATATATTTGAATGTGATAAGGGATTTAGATATATATTAAAAGTAATTATAATATTTTTGCTTTTAGATTTAATTAAAAAATGTTATAAAATTAAATTCAAATAAAATATTTATAAACATTTTGATTGTGAAATGAGAGATGGTTTTGGGGCATGTCGTATTGGCCCATGGTATTAAAAAAAATTGAGCCCAATGTAAGGTATTAAATCATTTTAATCTCCCAAATGAGGGGCAAATATCAAAATTCAGCGATTTTAAGGGAATACGATTTCCCAAGGCCAAATGAAGGTTCGGTTAGTTTAACCGCCCATTTTTTATTTTGGGCTAAAATCAAAAAATTGATTATTTTTTAAATAAAATTGGGGCTAACTATATGAAAAGGGTTTTTAATAAAAAATTTGCCCTCTTAAAATGTAAAAACCCTCAAATTTCACCTTTGGGCTATAATTCACCGCTAAAATTTACCATGTTTATGACTCTTTACATCTCCATTCTCTACGGCCACAAAATGTGGAGACTTTACCTTCCTATACAAAAGCCTAGGCTTTCTGCCCCAAAACTTGGGCTTTTAACCCCAAAATTGATCCTACGGGAGCCATTCCCAACACTTGGGCTTTAGTCTCTCCGATCACACTTGCTTGCAGTGTGTCAAGGAACTCACTGGGGAGTGCGGCCAAGTTGAGGCCCACATTCTTCAAAGTGTTGACAATAGCCTTGTCAGCAGTCGCCTCTGCACTCAAAGCTCTATCAAGCAGTGCGACTGCCTGGAGATCCATAGACCGAACCACCTCTGCTGCTTGAGTGGTCCCTAGTGCCAAACTGATTGGTGTAGTGTTGCTCTATCCTGCACCTTCCTAGGGTCTAGTAATTTGGATCTACAACTCACGCAGACTTGTCTATATGGTGACCAGTGCATGCTTTTGCTGCTGCTCAAACTGCTCCAGTAGTTCTGTTGTTGTATCCCGCACCTTATCTCTAGTATCATCCAAGTCACCCTCTGTCAAGGTAATTGGATCTAGCAACAAATTAGTGGCTTTTGTCTTTTTGTACAGTCCTTCCTTTTCTTAATCTCTATACCACTTTACTCGGAAGGCAGTGCTCTCCTGCTGGTCTCTACCACCCTGCTCTAACTGTTATTCTTCCTCCATTTGGGCTGAAGGAGGTTTTTGACTTCTCTCAGAGCCGCACTCTTCTTGCTCTACCTGTTCCTTTGCAGCGTGCTCTGCTTCTACCTGGACCTTCTCCTCGACCTCTTTCTTCCTCTTCTTCGCCAACAACTGAACCTTTTGCCTGGCCGCTTCCTTTTTCTGTTTCTCAACGGACTTGCTAGTCTTGGGGGCCACATCAGATGTAGAATGCCAATCTATGGGACAATGCTTGATGACCTTTGTAATAGATTCATTCATTGCTAGATAGGTTAAGCCAAACCACTCATACTCAAGGTCCTTGTGCGCCCGGATGTAAGCATGATGGAAGTCTGCTTTGAACTCCACGTACCCCGAGAGTTGCTCAAACACATTTGGTGACATCCGTGGCTTCTGGTTGATGGACATGTGAATGCGCATCTCCATTAGTAGCCAAAAGACTTTGCTCTCTGTGACCCGCGCAACATCTTTGGTGGCCTAGAGAGATGCAAACTTTGTTGCTTCTGGTAAATCCTTCTCTACAAGAAGAAACTGGCTATCCTCTAGCAAATCCCACATGACCAGCATAATTGAGAGCAATAGCCATGAATAGTGAAAGGTCTTACTATCGGTCTGTGTCTCTCTATAGCTCGCGAGGAACTCACTACACAGGTAGTGCGCCCAATTGAACTGTACGCCCTCCATGCACTGGGCTGCCAATGAAACCACTGGTGCCGACACCTCGTCCGTGCGACACTTTCACATAACCTTGCTAGCCAAAATCTACATGGAAATCTTGACCGCAAGGTTAGTAATGTTTGTAATTGAATACCTGTGCAACTTTTTGACAAGTTTAAAATTGTCCTTCATCTTCTCAGCGAGGTCGTGTTGGCTCCTCTTTCCACCAAACACCTTGGCTGGATTTAGTCCACAGTGCGGTAATAATGTGATCTGATGGATCAACATATTTGTGAAAGGGATAGGCTCATTTAACCACAAGCACCCATCATGCACTAGGCATAAAAGCTGCTTAATGACAATCAGGTTGATATTTGGCCGATGATAGTGCAATACCCATACCAGGTTCAACAACCCTGACATGTTGACTCTGCAAATCCATTCCACTAGCTCCAACGCGGTGACACCAGACTCCTTATAGAAAACCCTCTACATGAATGTGTTAGTAGTAAGGTGGGGGAACCGCTCATGGTCCCCCAAATCCCACTCTTCAAGTTTCAAATGCGAGACTTGCACCAAGCATGTACCTTCAGAGGTGATGTTCTCTGGCAGTAGGGGTGTGTTGAGGGAGAACTGTCTGGCATTTTAGTCCTTTAGGACCTTCACCTTGCCCTTGCATAGAGGGATATACTCTGGTAGCTTAGAAATAGGATCCACTCCCTTAATGTCAATATCTTCTGTGCCCTCCTCTGCTTCCATATCTACCAGCTTCCCCTTGTCGTCCACACTCAACCTTTCTTTTCTTTGAGCCTATGTAGCGGCATGCTTCCGTGGTGACTCACGCACTGGCATCGGCTTCTTTTGTTTATCCTTCTTCGGTTTCGGGGCCTCTCTTGCCAGTGTAGGCTTCGGCCTAGGTGACCTCAGTGTCATAGCAACTATTACTAGAACCTCCATACTCATCACTTCTGGAGGAGCTCCCTTAGAGGTCATAGATCCTCCAATGCTTGCAGTTTCTGTGGAACCTAATCCTAACATGATATCATGAATAAGCTTTCTGTCTGACTCGGGATACTAATCAAACACGGGGCTTGCAAACAAATCCTCAAAGAACTCACGGTTCATGCACAATAGACAACACAACACAAAAATTCTCAGAATGAAAAGTTTTTCTCACTGGATTGCCACACATATTTTATAGGAAATTTTGAATTCAAATTCGACCATTCCCCCCAAAATCCGTCCATAAATTCTAGATTGGTGGTAGATTTCCAAAGATTTCACTCTTAAATTTAGCCTTCAATGTCGGCCTCCCTCACCTCTTAACCGTCTTCTAGCAGTCAAATCATGAACAATGATGGTAACGATCACTTTCTGGCTACACTGTGTGGTCTCCCATCCTATAGCACAACTCCCTTCATGCTTTTTCTGGTACTGTGACATCCTCCTATTTTGTACAGACCTCTTATTACAACTCTACAACCTGGGCAATGTAGTTTATAGTCTCGTGCCTCCTTGCAGTTGCCTGGAATGCTAACACTATGCTAACATCATGTAATCATTGAGCTGGATCCCCAGTGTATGGATTCAATCGACTTCCATTTACCGTTCCCAGAAATGGATCTCCATTCAATTTCACAAGCTAAACTACTCCACCATCGGTAATATCTTTGATCACATATGGCCCCAGCCAGTACATCTGAAATTTTCCTAGAAACTTATCAAACTTATTGTCATATAGTAAAACTAAATCATTTACCTAGAAGGTGCAAAGTCTGATGTGTCGATTGTGCCAAGATTTTTCGCGTTCCTTCTAAACCTCCTCATGGAATACAGCCAAACTCCATCTTCCTTAAGCTCTGTCGGCTGCACAAGCCTCTCTTCTAAGGCTCTGTGGTCTGCAATCCCTGTAAATGCTACTATGTGTAGACTAGGCATGATATACTCCATAGGCATCACAATCTCTATGCCATAGACCATCCTAAAAGGTGTCTAACCAGTAAGCTTCTTACAAGTAGTTATGTAAGCTCGCAACACTGCTAGTACACGTACATCCCAATCATTTCTCTGCACATTGAAACCTTTCACAACACATTCTCCAAAATCTTATTAAGCACTTCAACCATCCCATTGGCCTGAGGATGATATGGCATACTCTTTTGGTGATAAACCTAGAATTCCTCTGTCAGCACGTTGATTATTTCATTGAGGAAGTGAGTACCACGATCGCTCATTAAAATCTTCGGAAAACCAAACCTATTCAACACATATTCAAATAGAAATTTCACCACTTTTCCCTTGTATAGTCCTTCACGGGTTGTGCCTCCACCCATCTAGTCAAATACTCAGTCGCGATGCTGATATACCGTGCACCCATCTTCTTTCTGGGAGGCTGAATCAGTCCTACAAAATCAATTTCCCATTTATCAAATGGATGCAATGATACCTGTGGATTCAAAGGTAGCTCATCCATCTGCAATGGCCTGTTGATTCTCTGACATGCATCACACACCCTACAATATGCTTTGGAATCCTTATGCAATGCTGGCCACCATAACCTGACGCATAAAATATTTTGCGTTGTTTCTTTTCTTGCATAATGGCCTCTCGCATCCCCTCCATGAGATTCGGTTAGGATACTACTCCATTCAAAATTAGGCACATAGCATCATAGTGTCTCATTTGATCCCATCTTATACAAGTGATCTGCAATAACAGAAAAATCAATCGTGCACACCACTAACTCCTTATATTGTTGACTAGTGTATCCTTCTGGAGCAGTTCCCATAGTCAGGAAGTGGATAATGTCTACAAAGTGATTGTCTGCTATGTGCATCACAAAGACATGCATGTTAGGCAGTCCTTGTTCTAAATTGGTAGGCTCCTTTCCTGTTTCAATGTGCAATAGATGATTTTGCCTTTCATTCAATCACCCTAGTTTCACAATTAATTCAAAATCATACTCCTAAAATAACAATAGCCATCTGCATATTTTCCCCCCAACACAGCCTTGTTTACTAGGTACTTTAGTGCAGAATGGTCTGTATACATCTTAAAGTGTTCGCCTAGCAAGAAATGTCTGAATTTTTGGAGCACGTACACCGTAGCCAACCCTTTGTGCTTTGTCTTCAAGTAATTCTTTCCAACCTTAGGCAACTTCCTGCTTGCAAATGCTATTGGGTGATCCAATTCTCCTTCACTGTCCTGTGTCAGCACTGCTCCCAACATAATACATGAAGCATCCACACACACATGAGATTCCTTCTTCCAATCTAGGAAGACTAGGATCGACATGGTGACCATTTTTTCCTTCCATATATCTAGACTCCACTAATATTCTTCATCCCAATAGAATGTAGCATCCTTCTTTAATAGCCTTTCAATCGGTGTGGTAATCTAGGCATAAGTCTTAATGAACTTTCGATAGTATCCAGTATGACATAGCTTTGTGCGCAATTGTTTAGCACTCCTTGGTGCCTCCAAATTAATTATGACCATGATCTTAGCAGGGTCCACCATTAAGCCTTGTATGCACACTACTTGACCCAACAAGATTCCGAAAGGGACACAAAATAAGCACTTCTTCATGTTTAGATCAATTTGATATCTTCAGCATGTATCCAATCAAGCACAAACTAGCTACACGGTGCTTTACCACTCCAAACATTGTCCAATCATCAAAGTATACCTCCAAAAACTTGTGAGTGAACTCTTTGAATGTAGCAATGACTATGCGTGAGAAGATCACCGGTGCATTCTTGAGCCCAAAAGGAATTACTATGCACTGAAAGAATCCCCACTCAGTTGTGGAGGTAGTCTTACTCCTATCTTTTGGTGTGATCTTTATCTACTGGTATCCAGAGAACCCATCATTGAACGAATATGCTTCCTATCCACCAAAATTATCCAATACCTCATCTGTGAATGGAGTTCAAAAAGGACCATGAACACAAACATCATTCAACTTCCTGTGATCAACGTAAATCCTTATCTCATCCTTCTATTTGTTTTCCTGGACTACCATTGGACTCACCCAATCAGATTCCTCCAATGGTTCAATAATAACTGCTACAAGCATCTTGTCTAACTCCAAACAGACTTTTTCCTTGTACTTATGATTAAGGTGATATGGCCTCTACTTAATAGGCTTCACATCTACTTTCAAAGTTATTTTCATCACTCCTAAATCGCCTATGATGCCTTTTAAGTCCTAAGACTTTGTGGGAAATAAATCTTGATATTCTTGGAGGAACTCAGTGACCTTATCAACCGTAGCATCATCCCAGTAGTCCCATATCTTCGCAAACTTCAGCTCCACCTCTGTTCTAATGTTCACTTGTCTAGTTTTTAGTGGCGTGGTGATATCTGGATTCTCTCTCTATGGTCCCTTAACTTCGCGGTGACCTTCTTCCTTTGGGATATTAATGTTCGTTGGATCCTCATCTTCTTCTTTAGCAGTCACATTGTAGCACTCTAGCGCATGGCACAGCTCGGTGGTCCAATCTGGTTGAATCAGATATGAGGGATCCTACAGTATTCTGAAGATCACTACCTTGACCTCCTACAATGCTTCGTCAATACATTTGAACCCATCTTCAAAGTTGAATGTCATTAAGAATCGTTGTCTCAAAATATCCCACTCATTAGTGTTGTGGTGGAGCTCTATTTCCAGGTACCAATTCATTGGTATTACATCCAAAGTGTGACAAAACAAATGAACCCACTCCAATTACGGCTTTGCTCCGTAAGCATCAGTCCATTTTGCTAAGTGATCATATGGATCACTCCTCCCATCATATTTCTTTGTTATTCACACTTTTGTGTGACCAAAATGCCACCTCATCATCCTTCAATATTCACGCCATCCATCCAAGTTGTCTCTATGTGTACCCCACCATCTTGCGGGCATAGCACGCAACGGAAAATCCATTTCATGAAAGCGATGCTTCTCAGGCACTTCCCTTTCAAATGCATCCAAAATTTTATGTACGTTAGTTAGACCATCATAACGAGGAAAACTCCTTACCTCCAACAATACACAATGTAACGATTTAGTCATCATGTTACAGCACAACGTATATACTTCATGCAACCTATTTCACCAGTGTTCCAACTCCTCATCTGAATCTGATGTACAGGAACTTTCGTGGTCCCATTTAATGCGTCCATCGACTGTTGTATTCACCCAATCTTGTTATAGCACTGTTATTTTATAAATTTTGTCCAAATCATCATCACTTTCCTAATCTCTGACCGACTCAGTATAATGAGGTCCTTCTGTAGGGTCCAAAGGTACTACTATGAAGAGCACTTTCCTCTCAAATGACATTGCCTACTTCTTCAAATTGATCACCCCATTCACTTCAATAGCCCAGTCGATCCCAAGGAGCATGGGGTATGCATTGCTGTCATCGACAATCTCTATCACTTCGAAATTAGCCAACTTGCTCGTGCCTTCAATATCTACTGTCACTCCCTGAAATCTTCCCATGGGGATAACTCTCTGTTGATTTTCCATCCTCAATTGAATCAGAGACCACTGCAGTGTAGGTCTCCCCATTCTTTCCCATATCTGTTGAGGAAACACGTTCACATCGGATCCCAAATCCAAAATAGCTTGATCCATTTCATACTCTCCTATTTGTGCAATGAGTGTCATGTCACACCCTATTTTTTGTTTATGCTTACCAATTTTTCATAGCCTTGCTATTGCGAAGCAACTTCATGCATGTCTCCAAGAACATGGTAAGCATGGAGGGGTCCATTTCTTCAGATAACTTATCTTAACTTCGTGAGGTAGAGTGTTATGAAACCAGCTCAAGAAAAGATAGAAAAGATAGATCAGCGTCTTAGAATTCAGCCTCTTCGAGGGGGCAACCTCCTTTACATTACATAAATGAACAATTCTTGGATGATTCAAATGAAAAGACCTCCTTTCTATATATGGGAGTCTAAGGGGTCATAACATAATCAGAGCCGACATAACAATAATAATGTAAGGGCACAATAATAACAATAGTGGACTTCTATGGGGCACAATAGTAACAATATGGGCACTACATGGGTACATCAACATAATAAGTGGGTTGTACTAATAACAATAAGGGGTTACACTAGTAGTATAGGGGCCTAACATGTCCCTCTCCTTCAAAAAGAGTTTTCCTTAATGCTTGAGTAGTTCTTGATGCTTCTGTATAAAATTCTTGTCCTCCCATGTGGAATCTTCAGCGGGTAAGTTCTTCCACTTGATGAGATACTCTGAAATTGATCAATTTTGTAGCTGTCGGGTTCTTGTTTCTGTGACTGCTCCAGGTTCCAATATGATTTTTCCTTCCTCTTCAATTTTTGGCAATATTGTTTGAATTGGGATATTTTGCAACTTTTGAATAAGTGGCCATACTTCTACGTCCTTCTTCCATTCATCCCTTTCTTCGTTTATCCAATCTGGTTGGATAATAGAAATAGCACCAAACAATGCTTCCACATCTTCATCCTTAAAGAGTCTTTCCATTTGGTAAGGTCACCATTTTTTAAGTGCATGTAGTATTGCCAACATTTCCTTCTCATAAATAGCTTACTTGATATGTAGTAGTAAAAATACCCAATCACCTACATCAAAACATTTTTCACTACGATGTTGATATACCTGTTGTTTCGTTTGATTTTGCACCGAAGTGGCGTTATCCTTTAAAAGTTGGAGAACTTGTTGTTGATGCTCGATGTCATATTTCACTTCTTGAACCTTTTTCTTCTTGATATGTCCTTCTATCTCTAGAGTTTGTGGAGTGGTAATTTCTTCCAATCCTTTACAAGATATGGTCAGATTCATTTCTTAATGCTTGATGTGATCTTTCACTTCTTGAACATTTTTCTTCTTGATATGTCCTTCGGTCTTGATAGTTTGAGGAGTGGTAATTTCGACCAATGAATTACAAGATATGGTTGGATTCATTTCTTCTTTCTTGATGTGATCTTTCACCTCTTGCACTTTTTTCTTCTTGATATGTCCTTCTATCTTAAGAGTTTGAGGAGTGGTAATTCTTGCCAATGCTTTACAAGATATGGTCGGATTCATCTCTTCTTTCTCTGGGGTGGGGTCCGGGCGTATATCCTCTTCTTTTGATGTTTCTTGATCCTTTTCTTCCTCCTTTTCATATTCTATGTAAAATAATTTCTTCTCAGCACACTTATGTCCTTTAGTGCATTTGCTATCACAATTGTAACAAAGCCCTTTTTCTCTTTTTTCTTCCAATTGTTGTGGTGTAACCCTTGTAGGTTGTGGAAGGCTAGGAGAAAAAACACTTCCATCTTTATAGTTGTGAGGGGTATGCTTCCTTGTTTCCATAATTTTGCTTTCCACTATGTCACAAAGCCCTTTTAATCTTTCCAATTGTTGTGGTGTTTCTCTAAAGAATGTGTTGCTCTTTGTATCCTCATAATGTGCTATTGTTTCCTCCGTGAAAATTGACCACGTAACAATTTTTTTACGAGAACAAAGTCCTTCATACCATAAAAATTGATCCGGTTCTAAATATGAAGATGTAATACATACCTTTTGTAATAGTGGTACACCATGAAAATCAAAATATTGCTCCATCTGAAGTATCCAATTTACCGGATCCTTGCCATCAAACTTCCTCATCTTTCTTTTTCTTTATTTTAGGAGCTCGATCTTGAAATGACTATAACTTAGTACTTTTGGATCTTTAAGTTCTGAAATTGCGATCTATAGTAGCCCTCTATGTCCTCTTTCCAATGCCACCAGTCTGATCCAAATTGGATTCTCCAAGAAAGAGTTATGCACAATCTCCCAAGATGACTTAATTATAGACCTTTCCAGAAGAGCGAACTTGTATGAAGTGCCACGTGTCACTGTTTTGACCTCTACTTCTGAAAAATATCTACAAGAAACTACAGTCCGTCGTCTTTTTGTACCTTCTTATGAAATTTCAATCCAATGCTCAGAGAGAAAGTTATGATGATTTTCTTCAGGTCACCTGTTTGGAATGTAATTTAGGAGTCTGCAAAAATACCAACTTCCTCAGATCATATCTCCGCAAATATAGTGCGACAAGCTCTGAAATTTGGACCTGAGGTTCAGTGCGATTTCTTCTCAAATGGGTTTTTTTTAGCTTCTGAAACGTCACAGAAAAAGAGTTTTAGTGAAAATGCCATGATGACCTATTTGGAGCAGCGAAACCCTAGAATCCAAAGCTCTGATACCAAATGTTATGAAACCAACTCAAGAAAAGATAGAAAAGATAGATCAACGCCTTAGAATTCAGCCTCTTCGAGGGGGCAACCTCCTTTACATTACATAAATGAACAATTCTTGGATGATTCAAATGAAAAGACCTCCTTTCTATATATAGGAGTCTAAGGGGTCATAACATAATCAGAGCCGACATAACAATAATAATGTAAGGGCACAATAATAACAATAGTGGGCTTCTATGGGGCACAATAGTAACAATATGGGCACTACATGAGTACATCAATTTAATAAATGGGTTGTACTAATAACAATAAGGGGTTACACTAGTAGTATAGGGGCCTAACATAGAGGCCTCAACGAAGCTTTTCTTCACTTCCATGAATGTTTATTTCACGCGTTGCAAATCAAACCCAACCTCTTTTTCTGGAGCCTCAACATCATCCATGCCACTGATATCCTCTGTGCGCTTCCCCAGTGCCTTCATTTGGAGGCATAGTTTCTATCTACATTCAATACGTGGGCATTCTTTACATCATCAACTCATAGCTACGGTAGTTACACTCATTGTGGCCCACTAATTTGCAGATGTTGCAAAAGATTTGTTACGATGTCTATACAAATTTTTGTAGCAAGTGACAATTGTTTCTTACATGTTTTCCTGCTACCTCACAAATAGTGCACCATAGAGTGGGCCCTGTAGTTTGCCCTACTTGAGCTTCCAAACTTAGAGGCATCAACCCTCCTCCTGCAACATAATTTGCAAAGACAGGGCAGTGATCTTTATCATGCCCCTAGATCTTACACTTCAGGCACCAAACTTCTTTATGCACCTTTGGCCAAGTCATTCTATCCTTCTTCAGACTTTGAAACTCTAGTAAAATATTCTGCAACTCTACATGGATCTGCTAAACTCCCAACATAGCATCTTGAATTGCTGTCTCATGCAATCTCATCGCAATCTCTAGGGCTTCTACCTGGGCCACAATATTTTGCTGCGATAAAGCAACTCTTAGGTGAGGCAACAACGAAGCTACAAACCATTCGCAGTGTTGTCCATTCGTAAGATTCATGTTAACTTCACGGATCTAGAATTTCAATCTTTGATCCAGCCCCCAGGGTGTTTTGCTAGGCCTCATCATGATTTCGTTGAATCCAATGTCTGATTATGATTCAGATATGGGCCTACTAAATTCCTTATTCAGTGCATTATGAATGTCTGCTAACACAACTGTCAGGTCTTCAATATAGTACTTAATGTACCATGTTGGTGAACGATTGTGTAGAGAAGTAAACAACATTGCTTTCTTCATCTAATCATCTATAATGTTTTGAGTTGTCCACACGATCATCGCAATGAACCAAAATTGGTTCGGGTCCTCATTTCCCAAGCCCTTGCAAATGGGAAACTTCACTGTTTTAACCATATTCAATGGCGACAGAGGTGGTGGCAGTGTGGGCGAAGGTGGATGCTATGGAGGTGAAGATGGAGGTGGTGTGGACGGTTGGGGTATTCATGGGAACCCTCGCCTTATTAACTGGACAATGCTTTGTGGTGAAGCCTATGCTACTCCTTCCTCATCAATTAAAGGATGCTCAATCATCAAGCTATATTCAGGGCATGTTCTCCCTCTGTCCCTAAATAACTTTTTGATTCACGTAGCTCCAAACATCAAGGTAATGGCATAACCTGATTTTCACACAAGAACATTTTAATCCAAGTATTCAAAGATCTCAAATAATTACCTCGTAGTCCCTTGAACAAGTGTCACTCTACTTCGTTGTAGCTAACTGAAGTATCGACTGAGAATTCTATCACAAATCCTCCTATGACACAATCAATCTAGTGATCGACAACATGCGTGATCTTATCTTTAGAGGCTTCCAATATTCGCACTAACTTTGGGGTCCACACAATTGGACCGTCAAGCCTCCACCTTCCCCGACCATCTACCAATTTAGCGATCCACTTGTATAGCTTGACCGAGAAGGAACAAAACAAAATTTTATGTATATCTGTGTATAGATACTTGTCCAACCACTATTCTTTCATCAATCATGGATTTCTATTTTCTTGTGTCGTAAGTTGGTGGACCTTTCTATCCAACCACTCTTCAATTTTCTTCTTTGTTAGATTCCAGTGATGCAGCATCACACATCTCTTTATGCAGATCTAGGTCCCAACAATGGAACCATTTGTTGGCTTAGTGGGTCCTGACCTAGGTTAAGAGTTAGTTTTTCCAAACAAATCCCTACACTACTGGCTCTTTCGGCATAAATCCGCGAAGCGCAGATTGAAGTCTCATCCAAAGTAGTATGGGGGGGTGTTGGATCCAAGTTTCTACACCCAGAGATAGTGTAATGTCGTTTTATGTCCTACGCCTTCCTTCACGTAGATCGATAAGCCTTTAGGGCTTATCGATATAACTTTTCTTAATAAGATTCTATACCTCTGCGAACGTTCACGACTGTCTTTCGCGGACCCTAAACAGGTGAATCAACCACTTACGCGCCTCTGTGATTACTCTTAATTCCGTATTTACCCAGATCGTCTTAAGGTTTGATAACTTTAACATACAACAAGATATTCTTCGCGTAGACAGTTATCATTATTTGCATTCATATGACAATATAAATTGTGTAAAATTGCGCATCAATATAGTATTAATTCATAAACCCGTCATTCATCATAACGTAATAGCATATTCATTCATAACAAAAGGAAATAGATAAACATAGGAATTTTTGGAATAATCTCTTTATTGATACTTTAGTTCTTCTTATAGACTCAAGACTTCCTTATGCACTTAGCTGTAGCGTTTGCGCACTCAGCTTGTTAGGGTCCAACCCTAACCCCCTTATTTATGTAATAGGATCAAGTGATAGTTATAGTTAAGTAAAGAGTCAATAAATCCCATATTAATAATTGTAAGTGGTTGACCTTCATTTAACAAAGGGACCACAGTTAGTTGCAAATGGGCCATGGTATTAGATAGATGGTATTAATAAGAACAATGGTACCGCCCCATGGTATTGCATGTATGAATCCTATATAAAGGATAGAGACTCTCCTCGAGGAGCATCATGTCTTATTTTTTAATTGAGCTCAGCTCTATTGGAGGTTGCCCCCTCGAAGAGGAAAGTGAACATTGCTTTCTGAATAATAAAATACTTGCTGTTATTTCTCATTGATCTATGTTTTGGGTATATTTCTTCGTATATTTGGTATTCTACTATCGTCTTGTAGGTTAAGAGAATAACAAGTGGTATCAGAGCACTTTCCAGGGGCGATGGGATCTCCAATTTTTAGTAAAAAAATTTTTTGGCTAGAGACATGTTCCGGCGTCTTTAAACCATGGGATCTGTCATTGAGCGCATAAACCTGTGGATTTGGGGAGGCATGCACACAGGAAATATAAGAGGTGGTCATGCTTGTTGGAGTCCTTTGTAACCCCTGTGGGTACCCCTTCGAGTAGTAGCGCATTAGACAGAAGCGCGCATGGACTGTCTTCCAAGTACCCTCTGGGTATATCGGAAGCCCCCTAGGCTCCCTTGAAACCTCGCCATAGATAAACCGTCAGACGTCTTGCTGCTAAAGTACACCAAGAATAGCACTCAGGGAGATTACTCACACGTATGATAGGGTAGTTGAGTTGTACGGCTAAGGGTATGGTTGATCCTCCTTGTTAGTGCCCTGAAAGATTGGGCCAAGTACTACTGCCAGACCCTTATGTATATTGTGATCTATAGCACCTGACACTTCTGGAGACCATAGTTCCCTTCTCTATCTCTGGATCACGCATCATGTTTTCCGGATCAGATCTCGCAGGTGGGGTTCTGTCACAGCAGTAGCAATCATTTTCGCCATTTAGATCTATTAGATCCATCAGATCTGCCATCTAGATCTAGCAGTTTGTGCTCTGTAGCTGTCACAACAATTAGATCCGCCATATAGATTTGACTAATTGTGTGGGTTCCTATACCTAGGCAATCATTTCCACCATTCAGATCTATCAGATCCATCAAATCCGCAAATCAGATCTGACTAATTGTGTGGGCTCCTATACCTGGGCATGATTTTCACAGGACTTTGGGAAGTGTTGACTTTTCTGGAATTCGACTACTACAGTATTCCTAAGCAAGGATGCTTATTGGAGACTTATCCCATAAGCATTAGGTTGACAAGCTAAGTAAGGTGGTACCATTCAATTGTTAGTGCCAAAAAAAAATTCCGGCGATCCCAAATTTCAAGTACATCGGATCGGTGCATGGCACAAACTAGAGCTCAAGCTATGGCCAATGAGAGGATCGACACCCTTGAATCAACATTGAACGAAGTACTGCAGTCACTGAAGAACTTAAATGAAACACTCTCAAAGGGAAAAAGGGAGGAATGCACGGAGGCATATATTGGCAATGAAAACATTGAGGGTGAGTCCGGCCAGTCTCTTCACCTCTTTGGCACCCACCAACAATCCTAGCTGCGACCACCCAATCTGGAGATGTATAAATTTGATGGATCTCACCCGGCCACATGGATAGTACAAATGGAGCAATATTTCACACTGAATCACATCATGGATGATGCGACTCAGCTTAGTGTGGGTAGCATGTATTTGGACAATGAAAGATGGTAATGGTGGCAGTGGCATCAATGTTGTTATGGAAGGCCCTTGACTTGGTAGACATTCAAAAAAGCTCTTACGGATCGCTTTGACCATGAATATAAATTTTTGGGTCATCTCACTAAGCTCTGACAGACAGGAACAGTGAACGAATATACTACAACCTTTGAAGCCTTAGCTTTCCACACAGGAGGTATACATGATGAGTTCTACTTGGAATGTTTTGTCAGTGGTCTCAAAGAAGCCATACAAGCCCACGTCTGACTGCAACACCCTATGTCATAGCTGCATGCTTGCAGGATAGCTCATGAAGTAGAACATGTGTTAGCAGCCCTGTCCAATCGCACAAATTTCATAGCTAAGGGTCGCCCCACCCAGGCTCAAAGCACTACCCAAACACTCAAGGTTCAAAACATGTCATCAGCAGAAATGGCGGAAAGAAGAAAGCAAGGATTGTGATACTACTGTGATGTGAAATACTCCCCTGAGCATAAATGCAAGGAGCCCAAATTCTTTCAAATTGATGCTACTGATCACAGTGCATCAGAGGAAGCCACACCACTTGAGGAACCAGAGGAGGAAGAAGAGGACAACCAACAAGATAATGTACCTGAAGAACCAGTTATCTCGCTGCATGATTTGGCAGGGATTTCTTCTCCCCAAACTCTCAAAATTAGAGGTTTTATTAAGCATCGCCCAGTATCCATCTTGATAGATAGTGGTAGTACACATAACTTTATCCATCAAAGAGTCACAGAAGCAGTGCATTGTTTTGTCCGAGCAGTTTCTAACTTCTAGGTCCAAATTTCTGATGGGGGAACAACGAAATGTGAAGGCCGCTGTGAAAATGTCAAACTACAAATGGGGGATTATCAATTAAAGACCCACATGTTTGCCATACACATGGGAGGGTGTGACATTGTCCTAGGTGCTGAATGGCTTCGCACACTTGGCCCAATCACAATGGATTTCCAGGAGTTATATATGAGCTTTAAGTAGAAGAACCACACACATACCCTTCGCGAACTCCAGGCGGGAGATCTCTCTATCTTTAGCTCACATAGGATGGAAAAATTGTTAAAAAAGGGGAACCATGAGTTATAGCCCAATTTAATGCCATCCAGGCCTTCGAACCCAATTCTCTTCATATTAATCCTGAGATGCAACAGATTTTAAACAACCATATGCGAGTCTTTGACAAGCCTCATGAGCTTCCACACTCGAGAGGGGAACATGATCATAGCATTACTTTGGTCCCAGGGGCCCAACCACCAAATGTGTGCCCATATAGATATCCATTCACCCAAAAGAATGGAATTGAAAAAAACATCGAGGACTCTTGGAAGTAGGCATCATTCATCCGAGCATTATTCCTTATTCATCGTCGGTGGTCATGGTGCTCAAGAAAGATGGGGAATGGTGTATGTGTCCAGACTTCAGGGCCCTCAATAAGTTAAAGGTCAAAGATAAATTTCCCATATCGGTTGTCGATGATTTGCTGGATGAACTAAATGGGGCTCAATTCTTTACTAAGCTCGACCTTCGCTTAGGCTATCACCAAATTCACATGAAAGAAATAGACATTCCAAAGACTGCTTTATGAACTCATGAAGGACATTATGAGTTCCTGGTAATGCCATTTGGTCTTTGTAATGCCCCATATTCTTTTCAGAGCCTTGTGAACCACCTGCTCAAACCATATCTCAGAAAATTTGTCATTATTTTCTTTGATGACATCCTGATCTACAGTCGCACCTGGGCCACACATCTTCATTATGTAGATTTTCTCTTGCAACTGCTCTGTAAGCATAAATTATTTGTCAAGATGTCCAAGGGCTCTTTTGGCATGGAATAAGTTGAGTATTTGGGCCACATTATGGGGCATGAAGGTGTCATGGTGGACCCCAAAAAGATCCAGGCAATGCAGGGTTGGCCTCAACCAGAGACCTTAAAGAGCTTGAGAGGATTTTTGGGTCTCACAAGCTACTATCGCAAATTTGTCTACAATTATGGTCGCATTGCTAGGCCCCTCACTCTACTCCTCAAGGACACTTCATTCTTCTAGAATGATGAAGCACAACAAGCCTTTATAGCTCTCAAACATGCCATGTGTTCCACTCCAGTATTAGCACTACCCGACTTCACCAAATCTTTTGTGATTGAATGTGTTGCTTTTGGTACAGGTATTGGGGCAATCTTAATGTAGGAAGGTCGACCCTTGGCCTTCACAAGCCAATAACTAAGTGGGAAGAATCTGGGACAATCTACCTATGAGAAGGAGATGATGGCCATCTTACATACAGTAGATACCTGGCGACCATACTTATTGGGGTGACGTTTCCAAATCCGCACAAACCATCAAAGCCTTAAATATTTCTTGGAGCAACACCTATCCTTGCCACAACAAAATAAATTGCTCGCCAAAATGTTGGGATATGATTATGAGATAATTTACAAGAAAGGGTGTGAAATTATTGTAGCAGATGCATTATCACGATAATTTGAGGAGGAAAGTACCCTGCTCGTAATTTCCCTTCCCATTCCAGAATGGATTGAAGAGGCTCGCAAGGAATGGTTTTCACATCCCTAGCTCTCCCAACTCATTAATCAATTGCAGGCAGATCCAAAGTCCGCAGCGGGCTACTCGTGGCAGGATGAGATTCTTCGCTACAAGGACAGAGTCGTAATATCACCAACATCCACCCTCAAAAGCCACATTTTGTCAGAGTTGCACTTATCTCCCACTATAGGACATTCAGGCTCTCAAAAGATGTATGCTCACACTCGAAGATCATTTTTTTGGACAGGCATGAAAAATGACATTCTTACTTTTGTAGCTGAATGCGACATCTATGAGTGCCACAAAGGAGAAACAGTCAAATCCCTAGGCACATTACAACCATTGCCTATCCCGACCTGAATCTGGATGGAGGTTCCTATGGATTTCATTACGGGTCTTCCAAAGTCAGGAAACAAGTCAATCATCATGGTGGTTGTGGAAATACTTTCTAAGTATGTTCATTTTTGCATCCTACCCCACCCTTTTACACCGACCTTGGTCGCTCAATATTTCATGGATCAGATCTTCAAATTGCATGGCATTCCCACTTCCATTGTGTCTGATCGTGACCCAATCTTCACCAGTAACATTTGGCAGGAACTCTTCCGCCTACAAGGTACCCAACTACAACTCAGTACTTCCTATCATCCACAAACTGATGGTAAAACTAAAGTAGTCAACAAATGTCTGGAGACCTTCCTTAGGTGTTTTGCTTTAGAAAAGCAACATCGGTATAGTGGTTACCTCTAGCCGAATGGTGGTATAACACCAACTATCATGCCACCACCAAAATGACTCCATATGAAGTAGTTTATGGTCAACTCCCTCCTTCCCCTACTTCTTATATCAAGGGATGCACGAAGGTACAAGCAGTGGATCAAATCCTACAGAACTACACAACCATGCTGGCCCACCTTAGAGAGAATCTTCATCAAGCTCGAAAGCACATGAAGCAATAGGTAGATCAACATCACTCAGAACACCAATTTAAAGAAGGGGATCAGGTATTTTTGAGGTTGCAACCATATAAGAAAACATCACTCAAAGACAAGGGTTGTCAAAAATTATCTCCAAAATTCTATAGAACGTATCAAGTACTTCAGCACATTGCAGAAGATGCCTACAATCTTGCTTTGCCACCCACTGCAAAAATCCATCCAGTCTTCCATGTTTCCCGCCTCAAGAAAGTGACTGGGAACAATTGTTGAATTCAAACCAGTCTACCTAAAGTGGATGAAGAAGGGTCCATATGGCTCCAACCTGAACAGGTCCTTGACACACAAGAATGACACCTGCAAGGCCACAAGATCAAGGAAGTCCTCGTCAAGTGGAAAGACACCTCTCCGGAAGATGCGACCTAGGAACTAGCCACTATCCTTTAGCAATTTCCACAGCTTCAGCCTTGAGGACAAGGCTATTCTTATGGGGGAGGGCATGTTAGGGTCCAACCCTAACCCCGTTATTTATGTAGTAGGAGTGAGTCATAGTTATGGTTAAGTAAAGAGTCAATAAAGCCCATATTAATAATTGTAAGTGGTTGACCCGCATTTAATGAAGGGACCACAGTTAGTTGCAAATGGGCCATGGTATTAGATAGATGGTATTAATAAGAACAATTGTATTGCCGTATGGTATTGCATGTATGAATCTTATATAAAGGATAGAGACTCCCCTTGAGGAGCATCCTGTCCTGTTTTGTAATTGAGCTCTGCTCTATTGGAGGTTACCCCCTCGAAGAGGCAAGTAAACATTGCTTTCTAAATAATAAAATACTTGCTATTATTTCTCATTTTTCTATGTTCTAGGTAAATTTCTTCACATATGTGGTATTTTGGTATCGTCTTGCAGGTTAAGAGCATAACACAACTGCAAACTCTACTCTAGGCTTCTACGCACACAGCTGTAGAGCCTCTCTTCTACTCTAAGACTTCTTCGCTCTTTCTTCTACTTACCCATTACATTCATCTCCATTGATATCTAGTGCCTTAGACTCTTTAAAACTCTCCTTTTTGTACAATCCCATGGTCCATAGACCATGGGTAGATCTATACAAGCCAACACAACTTACATAAAAGAAGGCTAAAACCCTTTATGATACTTTTCCATCTACACACTCCACGACCACATCTTATGGAGATTTTACATTATTTACAACAAAACTTGGCCTTTTCTCCCAAAAAATGGGCATTTTCCCCAAAACTAACCCTAGGGGATCCTATCCCCACAGAGAGTAAAGAAGAAAGAAGTAACCCTACAACCCCATGACATTCCTCGACTCATCCTGAATGCAAGTCGAAGTTAGGAGTTGAGAAGAATTAGGGCATCTGTGGGATTCCCCATCCACCCACTCCCCTTACACACCATCCCCCTCCGAATAATTCCGCTACACCCCCACCCCATCTCCCTCCACATACCCCCCTGAGAAGGAGAATGCTTGATGACATTAAGCTGCGTTTTTTTGAAGGACTCAGATTAAATGATCCAGATCAGTTTTGGTTTGTAGTTGATCTAATATGGACAACACGATAGATCACTAGTGATGATGTAAAGAAGGTGCAACTTTTCACGTCCCTGTGAGAAAGATCACTGACTTGGTATATGAAATACTTTGTTACTAACCTGAATGCTTCGTTGGATGAAATTAAGAAAGTATTGGTATCAAAATTCAAGAAGTTGAAACTAGAATCACAATGCATCACAGAGCTAAAATAAATCAAATAGATAGCGATTGAATACGTGTAGGAGTTGGATCAGTGATTCAAGGTGTTGATGGGTCAAGTAATCTTTAATATATCCCATAGTAACATAAAGAGTGGTTCATAGCCGCACTACTTCTACAAATTAGGTTACCTTTGACATAATAAAAGATCACGACTCAAGGTGAAGCATTGGAGATTGTGATGAAGTTGGAAGCTTCACCGATTGGAGATACTGATGTAGGAGTACAATAGATATAGAGTCAGCTAGCCAATTTGACCTTGGAATTGCGAGATGTCAAGAAAGGTAAATTGACCAAATCAGAAGTATGGTGTACAAAATGCAAAGAAGAGGGTCATTATAAGGATCAATGTCCTATGTTCAAAGATTATTTGGCAAGTGGAGCACCTAATCCAGTAAACCCAGGCTTGTGGTGCGAGATTTGTAAAACGAGAGAACAACACCGCTTTGAAGACTTCTACCTATTACAGAAGTATGTGTAGACCCCGAAGAAGCTATTTTGTAACTTATGTAGATCAGTAGGCCATGATAAGAAAAATTGATGAAGTTATCACTTAATGATGGAGTGCATTGCTAATACTTATGAACTGCAAGTTGAGGGACATACACATGAGGAGCCAGGCTAGGACGTTGGTCGAGGATGATTTCAAGGATGAGGATGAGGACAAGGACAAGGAGCTGGTGATGACATGGCCAGATTATCTATTACAACTGTGGACAAGCCGGACACCTAGCAAGAGACGGTCAAAACCCTACAACAACCTACAGTTATTGTAAGTCTTTTGATCATGTGATAGAAGAATTCCACATCCTTATTGCAGAAATGTAGGACAAAAGAAACTAGAAGCCTGCATCAAATATTGAAGTGATGACTGTTGAGCCAAGGGAGGATCAACGCGCATCGTCATTATAACAAGAAGTGGAGCTACAACTAGAAATGATAAAGCGAATGGGAAAAATGAAGCTAAGGCCACATGGGTAAGAAAAACAATTGAAAAAGTTCATGCATTTGATATCGTGAAGGAAAAGCAAGTATTCATGGAGGTGACACAAAGATTTACGGGCCTCAAGCTCTATTTAACAGTTGACTCAAAATGATAACTAAGAGATAGTATCGGTTGTGACACAAGATGTGGATCCAAATATTTTGAAGTCTTTCTAAATACTTGCATGAAGCTATTGAGAAATCATAAGGTCATAGAGGGATTGCAAGAATTTATAGGCTCTTATGCTCCTAAAGATGTACCGCATAGTGAGATGCACACAGTGAATAATCTACATAGACATAATAAGTGGACTGGAAATGAAATGAGGCTTACAATGAAAATTAGGGAATACAACATGGATTAGGTTATCTTGGATCTAGGATCTAATGCCAATGCATTGCTTAAGAGAACTTGGGAATTGATGGGTAAGCGAAGCTGCAATGGTTAACAATCCAGCTAAAGATGGTGAAACAATAGAAGATTGTCCCTCTAGGAATATTTTCAAGTATCATAGTAGACATTGATGGAGTGCGCACTACCACTGACTTCAAAGTGATTGAGATTGTGGATGAAAGTAATCCCTTCCCCACGTTACTTGGATTGGATTGGCCATTTGATAACATGGCTATAATTAACTTGAAGAAAAGGCAAATGATATTTGAAAGTAATAATATGAGAGTTATTATGCCATTGGATCTATCAGAGGGAGTGAGGTATACTGAACCTATAAGAGAAGAATACAATTCAAATGACATTGAAAACATTTATTATATAACAACAAAACAAGAAGAATGTATTAACGATATTGCAGATGGAAAACTGACTTGGGAGCAGGATGGTTCCTACACCTTAGATTTGGAAGAGGAATTGGAAAAATGGTAGAATAGGTTCGATGAAGTGTCTACAAGGCAATTTGATCACTAAAGTAGTGTGTTACATGACATTTGAGGTAAGTGATTTACCTTTATGTCATGATTTAGGTGATGTAAATACTTTCTTTAGAGATTATGAAAGATGGGTACCCAAATGTCAGAGATTGTTAGCTCTAGATCAAGCACTGAGGGCTACTCCTGCTATATGGTGGGGTACTCATAATAAGAATATAAGAGATTGGAAAAAATGTATAAGGTTGATGTGGGTAAGGTTTGGACAAGTATGATGGTCAGAATGATCCTAGAGACCACATACAACTCTATATGACATCTTCGGAGGAAATTCCACATGAAGAATGGGTGCATGGCTTCATCCATACATTGGAGACAATTCCTTAGAATTGGTATATGGAAACTGAGCTTCGACATGGTACTACTAACTGGGTAGAAATGGTTGATAGATTTATAATGACATTTAGATTTGAAGATGATTGTCCACATATAGTTAAGAAGAATATTTTTGAAAACGAAGTTCCAATTATCTAGCAACCTAATTGGGCTGCACAGATACGTAATGTAATGGAATGTTATAATCTCATTGCCAAAGAGGATAAAGATCCTCCCAATATTGACATCAAAGAATTAGAAGGTCATCGCAAAGTAAATGGACCTGAGATAGAGATGCCCGATGTAAGAAAACATTGAAGACAAGGAATGTGAATATAAGGTCAAAGGCTAAACTGAAGTATGTAACAATGGGATATTATTGGGATGAAGACACAGTCAACAAAATAACAGATCTCTTGCATGAATAGCAAGATTTGTTCCCTACTACGTTTTGAGATATGACGGGCATAGTAGTGGATTTGGGAGCCATGAGGATTTCTTTGAAGCTAGACGCCAAGCATTTCAATAAGAGGCCTTATAGACTGAACCCAAAATACAAGGAGAAGGTGAAATATGAATTAGAGAAAATGTTAAAAACTAGGATAATTGAACCTGTCAAAGAGAATAAATAAGTAAGTCCCATGGTGGTTTAGGAAAACAAGGCAAAATGGGAAATCCAAATTTGTGTTGACTTAAGGAAATTGAATGATGCATGCCTACATGAACCCTTCCCTACACCATTTATAGATGAAATATTGGAAAATGTAGGAGGATAGGAGGCATATTCTTTCATATATGGCCTTTTAGGATACCATCAGATCATAATTGCACCAAAAGATAGACATAAAACGACTTTTGCGACAAAGTGGGCCTCTGATCAGTACATGATGATGTCGTTTGGATAAAGGACGTGTCTGCTATATTTTCTAGAGTTGTAATTGTAACCTTCAAAGAATATATACACAAGTTTATGGAATTATATTTCGACAATTGGACAATCTTCGGTCTATTAAAAAATCATGCGGTGAGCTTAAGGTTAATGTTGGATATCTGTATGCAGTACCATATCTGATTGAACTTGAAGAAGCAAATATTTTGTTCACCATATTATATACTATTGGGGCATGTAGTTTGTAAACAGGTATTAATGGTGGATCCCATGAAGATCGCAGTTATTGCAAACCTACCAGCACTAAAAACAATGAGACTTCTCATGACACTGGGACACACTAGCTGCTACAGGAAGTTTATAAAGGGGTACATGTAGATAACTGCATTGATGGATAAATTATTGAAGAAGGATGTCAATTTTCAATTGAGCGGAGAGTGCCAAAAGAGCTTGGATGTACTGATAGAAAAGATGGTAACTGTGCCTATTCTAGTTTTCCTGGACTGGAAGAAGCAGTTCCATGTACATGATGATGCATCTTGCATAGCATTGGGTGTAGTGTTAGTGCAGCCAGGACCATGAGAAATTTATCATGCCATAGCATTTGGAAGAAGGAAACTCTCTGTTGGGTGCTAAAAGGTGTCTTTTAAAACTCCTAATTACCTCACATTAATTATCAACTTGGGTAAGTCCTTTAGTTCCAAGAGTGTACACAATATGTGCAAGCTATAAATCCTTATGGTAATGCTTTAAAATAAGTTATTAAATTCAATACAAGACTAAGCGAATGCAGTCATAAATCTCAAGCTTGTAACTTTAAGGGAAGTAATTCATCTAAGCATCACAACTCAATCTCAAACAAAACCATAATTCAATCTTAATCAACCAATTCGAATGATAATCAACCGAGAGCACTGTAGCATTAATGGGACTCTTTCAGCTGGACTTAAACTACTGGATAGAAGGAAAGAATTTGATCTAATCAATAATACTCTATCCTTTAATTAACCAGAAATGATTATTTAACTAATGACTAATTCAATCCGTGACATGAATAAATAAAACCAATTAGAATTGCGCATTAATGAAATGAATACTCGAAATCCAAATTAACGAAAGTATATCAACTGCAAAGCTATAAAGCATAATAAACTTGCATGAAATGGAAAAGTATAAAACAAGGAACAGAAATAAGATCCACCAAAGACCAGGCCCTAGCCACTAGCGAATATTGCTTAGCTACTTCAGAATATCTGAATGAACAACAATGCAAGTTATATATTAATCATCAAATTCACTTGTCATTACAATAGGATCTCGTTCTTTAGAATCACGCTTCCATAAATTAAAATTAAAATTGAATTAAAAGACGAGAGATCCCTTTCTTCCTTCAGTTTTCCCCTTGATAGTCAAAAGGAAAAAGGTAAATGTGATCCCTCAGGATCAGGAGATCTTGAGGGATTCATAACTAAATGCTATCTTCAGACAATTCTTTCATCTTGCATTGATCCTCTTGATTCATTCCTTCATTCAACCACACACGATGCACCTCATTTCCCTTGATTAGTTTTTTCTATTCCAACTTTGGAACAACATCTGTTCCATCTGTTGTTTTTCTACATAAAAAGCAATGAGAGTTAGTTTGGATGGTCAAATCATATCAAGAGCAGTTCCATTCATCCCTTATCAAAATCCTATTAATACGTTATTATATCATGGCACAAAATGGATAAGAAAAGAGGAAAAAGATAGTTTAATCAAGAGTAAATACACACCTATTGCACAGCTCAACCTACTCCACTTCTTACCTTGTTTCATGTCCTCATGAAAAATGAATAGATCCTATTGAATGTAGTTAAGGAGTAAGCTGGAAAGAAGGTTTCTTTATTAGGCCTAAAACCATTATGTTGTGCAAGAATTGCAAAGGCCACCTTTTCGTGTCCTTCAGGCAACTCATAGTCAAAATGATACCCTTCAAGAGGATACTAAATAATGGGACTCCTAAAGCGACATCCCAACCAATAAGGCCCTTCCCTCAAGATAAGATTGATGTATGTGATCAACCGGCTCGCAACAGCTTTGAAATTCCCATAATTAAATGGTTCTCTTTCCTTAACACTATTAGTTGAGATCATCCATCTCATTTTGGATGCAATCAGGGAGCTTTCCTGAATGGAGAGGAAATATGTTGTTCCAATCTACACAATTTCCTTATGTATGGGCCCTAAAATTTTAATCATGCCCTCTTGTGTCATCAACCTTTTATGTTTAGCAAACAGTTGAAAAGGGTGAGTAGGCTGACTCCTTACCCAGAGATCCAACCCATGTTCCTATCTTTGGAACGAATTATAAGCCTTAAATCACTTAAGTTGATTAACCGCGAAAGAGATAAAAGCCTAGAACAGAATGTCCCCAACAAAAGGGCTATGATTCTTATCCAATTATTCTTCTAATACGAAATTATGCAAGTAAAATTTGCAAAGAATTCATTGGACTTTTGCCCCATGTTCATTACAACAACTTATAAATTCTTCATTTATCTTTAATTCGATTGGCTTGCTAGCTCTTACGGCTTTAATCTTTAATAGTAAGTACAGTCCTAATAAGAACATGCCATAATTTGTGGCAGGAGACCTACATTTCAAGACATCTAAATATAGTGATAAAAAGGTGTCTATCTGACTCATGACTCTATCCAGCTTGGCCTTCACCTTCTTCATCTTTTCTTCCTCTTTTCTGAATCTATCAAAAGTCCCATTCGCAGTTATGGTTAATTCCCTAAACTACTTCTACAACTCCTGATATTTTTGCAAGGGAACTGTCTCCTGTTCACATCATTCTAAAGCAAGTTCGGCTTGTGTCAGCTCCTCCTGTAGCTTTAGAAGAATAGGGTCATTGCTTGACAGGATATCCTTGGCTTGCTCTTCTGTCTGAGTGCCTGTGCTATGAGAGGATATATCCTCGATCTGCACTTTGTTATTATGGAAGGACTAATGCTCCATCTAAATGGCTGCATCCACTAAGTCTGCATGTAAATTTGCTTGGGTGGCTATTTTTTGAGTAGGAATGAGTTTGGTTTGGGTTTTTGTTTCCCTACCCTTACATATTTCCATTTGCGTAGCCACAGTGACTACCTTAGGTGTAGTGCTCTAGGCTTTTCCATTTGTAATTTCTTTTAACACCCGATGTAGCCTTTGAACTGTCATTTGAAGCTTTTGGTATTTTTTCTCAGCTTCTTTATTTTTTCTCCTGCTACTCATCTCTTCTAAGGATCATCTTTTACACTAATGGGCTTATCAATAGCTTTTGTATCTAAAGATTTCTGTTGTTTATCATGGTTGTGCTCCAATAGAACCATGTCACTAGACTCGTTGTCAGATTCATGAATAACTTTTGTATCTGCTTCCTCTTCTTCGCCTGTAGCCTCTGAAGAAAGCAGAATTTATGTATGACCAAAATCCCCTGGGGGTTGGGCTTCCATTAGGTTAGGATCAAGTGATCCTCCGAGCTACATATATACATTCAGATTTGCTAGGACCTCGACCATCCCTGTCTCAAAATCCTGTAAAAGATCATTTTGGGGGCTCGTGGTTGGTGTTTGAGGAGGCCCTACTTCATTTTCTAGTTCATCATCATAATTTTGTGCTCGTTCTTGTTCTAAGTCTAGTCTATCCTCTTCCTTGGGTTCTTGTTTTGAATTGGCCTCTTCCCCGAGTTTTGATTCTGAATGACATCCTTCCCCTTGTTTAGGTTCTTCCTCCTGCTCTGGCTCAGAATTGCCTGGTTCCTTTGATTCTGGTTCAGATTCCTATATATTAACTAGGCTAGATGATTCCACCGGTCGTTTAGTGCTACCTTGAGGACCCTCAGGCATCCTTTGGACTGGGTTCAACCTTACAGACCACCTGAGCTTGTGAGGTCTACATTTTGAAGGAGAAGTCTTTTTTCTCTTCAGAACAAGGTTCTGTTGGCTAAGTTCCAAGGTTGCAAAGCTTTGGGCTAAAAGGCCTTGACCACTCTCAAGGGCCATTACGAGATTATTCCATGTTAAGTTTTTCTGAGCAATATTATGACTAACTATTAGTCTGATCAAACAATGGTGACTAACTGCAGTGTCTAGATGTTGAGCCTATCTTATCCTATCGACAGTGTCATGCAATAATGAATTCAAAAGTGATGGCAAATTAAAAGTGAGTTTTTCCTGTAGAGCAACTAAGAGTTTGAGTTGAAATGGCCTTGCCACATCTCATTGACCATCACAGGTAATGTACCTTTGGACAACTGTTTCCAATTCGCCCCATGCTTGTCCAAGAGAGGATGGTTGAATTCCCTTGCCTTTCTTGGCTAATTCTTATCCTACGTCTCTAAAAATCTCCACCACATCATGCAACATTATGTGCTTTTTAGACCATACTGCTCCTTCTACCAGTAGCCAAGAAACTTTGGCTATCATAGCATCTGATACTGTGATTCTTCTACCTCTCACTAGGGATTGCCCATTATGTAGATGTTGTAGAAACTCAATAGTGATTTCCTCACTAGGGGGCTGAAATCTTGTGAATTATGATATCCACCCTGCACGAACCAGAATTTCCCTGGCTCTGTCAAAGACTTCTAGCACTAAAGATTCCCGACGCACTGTCTTTCCACCCACAATGCTTGAGTTCTTCCTACTATTGCAAAGGATTAGTGCAGTGGAGAAAACACAACAACAAACAACAATAAAGAGATAGAACAACAAGTAGTTGTAATAGCTAAGTTTTACAATGTTAAGTGATATTTCTATGAGAATTAATATTATTAATTTGAGGACTATTATTTTGCCACATGCCGTGTGATCATAGGATATCATATCAACCTATGAAGTCCAATAAAACAACTACAATGCATGCACAAGTGTAATGGAGGTCCCCTCCCTCCTTCAAAATGAGAGGTCGCCTATGACTGAATGGACCGGGAAATGTTGTTCTGATGACAAAGTACAAGGGTGAAAGATATGGTAGTAAATGAGATAGAGTACATATATTAATGGAAGGACTGTAAAAGGTATGGATATAATGAAAGTGAGGTGCGTAGTGATGGTTATTGATAAGAGATAAGATTCTTTGGTTGATGATAGGTTATGCGGTAAGGAAAAAGGACAGCAATATGTAAGAAAAAGATGCTTTGTTGATGATATTTCCACTGAAAATGATATGATTGATTAAAAAAATTAACTCATGCATAAAGGTTCAAAGTAGGGAGAAATTAGGGAAATAATATCTCTGATAAAAAGAAAAGTAAGAAGAGGGTATTATAATAATTATTGATGTTGAAAATAGAACTTCAATACCATAAGTAGAGCTTTTGCTGCCAGCAGGCATCCATAGCCTCGATAGAGTTTCTTTTTAACCCATATCAGCCAGGATACTCAATTTATACTTGGAGAATTCCATTGTTGTTTCTACAGAAGAGATCAGTGTGCTGGCATGGTAACTAGATGACCACACTGCCATTCACTGGGAAGTAGCTAAACTGATCAAGCCAGCTCGTGATGAGACCTCCTGTTCCAAGGATATTTTAGCCATCCAATGGATCATAACCCTGGTGTGGTGGCCATAGTGGGAATGTCACGTCGCTACATCCTTATGAACATGGTAGGCTGGCTCTTAATGAGACCCCCTATCCTCTATTTGTAGGCAAAATTTTGTTGTTATTACACATTTTTATGATAAATAGAGGGAGGCTTAGTACTCCTTAAGAGCAGGGATGGTGGAAGAAGTTGAACATGTCAATAGAAAAAAAATATACCCATAATCTCATTTATAATAGACAGAGAGGATTATAACCAGGAGGAGTGGAACCAGCATGGTAAAGATGATCAATCAGTATCATATACAACAGAAATCAATACAGTAAAGTAATATATAAATAATTGTGTCCCTTTCGTTTTTTTTTTTTTAAATCTATCATCAAGAAGTTGTCTTGTTAAAGATCATAACATTAAGGGTATTCACCTACTTCAATAGAATCCATAATTCTTGTCCTCATAAAAGTATTGTACTTCATGCCATGAAAGGGAATCAGAAAAATGGGGCTGAGATGAGCTAGGAATAATCTTACAAGAGGAAGGAGGTGTTGTTCAACAGCAAAATAATGCAAGGAAAAGGGTGCTATTCAGAAAACACAAAACTTCACAAGAAGAAAAAATGTTGTTCCAAGGATGGAATAGCAGCTATTCAAAAGTGGGAAAAACAAAAAATGCTAAGAGAAAAAGGTGTTGTTTAAAAGTTTGAACAACAAACAACAAAAAGTGTTGTTCCAAAGTTGGAACAATAGTTATTTAAAAGTTGGAACAACAACTGTTCAAAAGTTTGAACAACAACTCGCAAAAGTGTTTTTCCAAAGTTGGAACAACAAACACACAAAAAGTATTGTTCCAAAAGGTGTTGTTCCGAAGTTGGAACAGCAAAAACACCGAAAACCATTGTTTGAAAGTCGGAATAGCAAAAATGCAGAAAAGTGTTGTTCCAAAGTTGGAACAGCAAAAACGCAGAAAAGTGTTGTTCCAAAGTTAGAACGACAAAGACCCAAAAGAGTGTTGTTCCAAAGTTGGAACAACAAAAACGCAGAAAAGTTTTGTTCCAAAGTTGGAACAACAAAAACGCAGAAAAGTGTTGTTCCAAAGTTAGAACAACAAAGACGTAGAAAAGTGTTGTTTCAAAGTTGGAATAGCAAAAACACAGAAAAGTGTTGTTCCAAAGTTGGAACAGAAAAAATGCAGAAAAGTGTTGTTCCAAAGTTGGAACAGCAGACAAACAGAGAAAAAACATAGAAAATCAAATCAAAAATCATATTTATAGTTTTTTTAAAAAAGAAATAACCTTTTACAAAAATGATGTTGCCCAAAGGATTGCCTTCTGCATCTAGAACTTGCATGGTGGAGTCCTCATGTATCTCCTAGTAAAAAAATTCTCTTGTAAGTGGTTTTTGATAGAGGCGCACCCGATGCCCATTTACTTTAAAGGAAAATCTAGACCCATCAATGGTGGCCAATGTAAGAGTGCCATTGTGATGCACTTCCTTTATTTCATAGGGGCATAACCACCTAGTCTGCAGTTTACCAAGGAAGTCTTGAAACCTGGAATCATAAAGAAGTGCCCAGTTGCCCTCATGAAATGTCTTTTTTGTAATTAGGGAATCATGACATTTGGCTCTTTGTTGTTGAATGAGTGCAGTGTTAAAAAATTATATATTACGAAGCAGTGGAACACATAAAATATTGCAGAAATATAAAGACAAAAAATGCATAAAACAAGAGAGACGTAGATATACATGCTTCACCCAGTTTGGGCTACGTCCACAGAGAAACAACCAGTCCTTCCTTTTATATTATCTAGCAAAGTGAAGAGATATAACCTACAACAGATCCGGTGTAACACCCTCTTTGCTCTCAATCTCCTCTCTCTTCCTCACTCAAAATATAGATCTACATAGATGCAATACAATTCCCTCATATATAGGGAGGGGTTACCTTCTAGGGTAGAAAACCATAAATTAAACATAACTTCTACTATCAAATCATCTGCCTAATGAACAAACTAGATTGACTAGAAATTACTAGACTTTTACAAGGCAATTTTACATCTATTTTTAGCTTCACGGGTGTTGCCCCCGAACCCCAACCGAAGGACTGCTGGCCCCTGACCCCCTAGTCGGGGGGGATTTACCCCCCCTATGTGGAGAGGTGTATAGTCTTCTTGGGGTATACATCCAGCTGAAACCTTTGAATATAGAAGATAATCAAGCTCCACACCCAACAATCTCTTACTTGGACACTGATTATAACAACTCCACCGCTGCTTCATTTGCTAGACAATGACTCCATTTTGGACCTGGCTATTCTCATCTTCTTCATCATACTTGAAGACCAATTGAAACTGAGTAGATTCTTAGTTTCTCCCTGGTTACATATTTTGTTAGCATATCTGCAGGATTCTAGCTAGTGTGTATCTTTTCTAGCTTCAACTCTCCATCTTCCAATGCTGACCGTACGAAATGGTACTTGAGCTATATATGTTTAGTCTTGGAATGAAATGCAGAGTTCTTTGCAAGATTTACGGCACTCTGGCTATCACTGTATAACCTACCCAACTCCTGCTTCTTACCCAATTCATCCAAAAAACCTTTGTAACCAAATCATTTCTTTACTAGCCTCTGTAGCAGCAACATACTCTACTTCTATTGTTGAAACTGCAACAACACTTCAGATTTTTGAAACTGAACTGACAGCTGTTCCACCTACAATAAATACATATCCTGTAGTGCTCCTCCTATTATCTCTGTCACCTACCATATCTGCATCAACATATCCCTGTAGAGTAATGTTTGAACCACCAAATCATAATGCTTGATTTGTGGTACCTTTCAAATACTTGAGAATCCACTTCACTACCATCCAATGTTCTTTTCCTGGATTGTTCGTGTACCTTCTTACAAATCCCATTGTATGTGCAATATCAAGCCTTGCGCAGACCATTGCATACATTAAGCTTCCAACTGTTGATGCATATGGAACTTTAGACATATGAGCCATTTCTTCTTGAGTCTTGGGACACGCCTCCTTACTTAATTTGAAATGGCTAGCCAAAGGTATACCAACTAGTTTTGCATTCTGCATATTAAACCTTTTCAACACCTTTTCTATGTACTCACTTTGAGACAATGTTAATTTGTGATTCTTCCTGTCTCTAGTTATTCTCATACCAAGGATTTGTTTTGCAGCACCCAAATCTTTCATTGCAAATGATTTTGCCAATTTTCTTTTGACCACATTTATCTCCTGCATGTTAGAACCTGCAACAAGCATGTCATCTACATACAATCATAATATAATATAGCTACGATCATTTCGCCTTTTGAGATAAACACAATGATTAGAGTGACATCTAGTATAACCTTGTTCAGACATAAACCTGTCAAATTTTAGATACCACTGCCTTCGAGCCTGTTTTAAGCCATATAAGCTCTTCTCAACTTGCACACTAGTTTCTCCTTCCCTTTTACCTCATATCCTTGTGGCTACTGCATATATATATCTTCCTCCAAATCCTCATGGAGAAAGGATATCTTTACATCTAACTACTCAAGATGCAAATCTTCAGTTGCTACTAGACTTAAAATAGTTCTGATTGAAGTCATTTTAACAACAAGAGAAAATATTTTATCAAAATCAATACCTTTCTTCTGTGCAAATCCCTTTACCACAAGTCTAGTTGTACCTCTGTTTTCCTCCATCTTCTTCCTTCAGCCTATAAACCCATTTATTCTACAATGTTGTTTTGCCTGCATGCAACCTGACTAAGTCCCAAGTCTGGTTATGTGCTAAGGAGTCCATCTCTTCTTTCATGGCTTGCTCCCACTTGTTCCTAGTTTCTACTTGAACTGCTTCTTTATAACATTCTCGGTCACCAGAATCAGTCAACAATACATAATATAATGAAGGAGAGTATCGTTCAGGGGGGTCTGCTTATCCTGGTAGATCTTCTAACTCCAATTTCAAGTGTTTGAAGTGCTTGTTGTTGTTGTGGTTGTTCTTCTAGCTGTTGATCATTATGATTTTCAGGCACCATCACTTTTCCTGTGATATCGTCAAGCACTGTGTATTCTCTATTTTTTTTCCTACAACTGATTCTTATACAAGACCTTTTCATTGAATATTACATCTATGCTCCTAATGATTTTGTGATTTGCATAATCATATAAGCGATAACCAAAATCATTAACACCATATCCAATAAAGGTACATTTCTTTGATTTTGCCTCAAGCTTTGTTCTATTTTCTTTGTTAATGTGGACAAAGGCTTCACAACCAAAAGTCTTCAAAAAGGAGTAGTTTACCTTTTTACCTGTCCATGGCTCCTTTGGAATACCACCATCCAAAGAACTTGAAGGCCCTCTTTTTATTAGATAAACAATAGTATCTATAACATCTGCCCAAAATTGTAAAGGCAATCCTGCATGCAATCTCATGCACCTTGCACGCTCCATGATTGTCTTGTTCATCCTTTTTGACACACCATTTTCTTGTGGTGTTCCTGGAACTGTCTTCTCTTTGCGAATTCCATTCTCTAAATAATGCCTATCAAACTCTTTGCCGCAATATTCACCTCCATTATTTGATCTGGGACACTTCAACCTTTTCCCTATCTCATTTTCAGCCAAAGCTTTCCATTTCTTGAAAGTATCAAATACATCAGATTTATTTCAAATATAATAAATCCAGGTTTTTTTGGTTGCATCATCAATAAAAGTAACATAATAACAAGAGCCACCAAGAGATGATACCTGAGCAGGTCCCCATACATATATATGCACAAGCTCTAATTCTTTTCTCTTCTTTTCTTTCCCAACTCCAAGGAATCTGACTCTCTTCTGTTTTCCATAAACACAATTCTCACAGAATTTTAAATCAACATGCTTCAAACACAACAACAAATTTCTTGAGTGAAGAATCTGCATCCCTTTCTCACTCATGTTCCTGAGCCTATGATTCCACAATGTCATATCTTCTCCTGTAGAGGTTAAAGAATTAATAGAATTAGAAATACCATTGCATAAATACAATGTACCAACCTTTTCTCATTTTGCTATTACTAGGGATCCTTTAGTGACCTTACAGGTTTTATCTGTGAAAGTAGTTACACAACTTTCACCTCTCAACTGCCCTTTTGAAATCATATTTTTCTTCAGATCTGGAACATGCCTTACCTTCTTAAATAGCCACTAATTTCCATTTTACTATTTTATGAAAACTTTACCCATTCCAATGATTTTATAGGGTGTATCATCACCCAATCGAACTTGTCGAAAATCTCCTTCAACATAATCATGAAAATGTCTCTTATCAGGTGTGGCATGGAATGAGGCCCCTGAATCTACCACCCAGGAATCAATAATATTTTCTAATTTAAGAATCAAAGCATCTTGCAACACATCACCTGTTACATTCGCTTCATGATTAGTTTCTTACTTCGCATCTCCTTCTTTTCCCTTCTGAGACTTGCAGTCTTTCTTCAGATGTCCTTTCTTCCCACATTTCTAGCACACTATCCTCGATCTTGACTTGGATCTACCTTTTCTTGACATACTGCGATATCCTAGGCTCTTTCCTCTTTCCATTTTTCTTCCCCTAGTCTCTACAATCAAAGCATTACTTGATGTCTCACCGGAGCTTTTCCATCGCATTTCCTCGCTAAGGATTTCACCGACAACATCATCAAACTTTAAAGTACTAGATCCAAAGATAGAGTTACTAACGGCCATAACTAAACCATTCCAACTTTCTGGCAATGAGCACAGAAATAACAAAGCCCTAACTTCATCATCAAAATTTACCCCTATAGAACTTAACTGACTTGTAATTGTATTAAAATCATTTAAATGATCTGCAACAGATCCACCTTCTGACATCTTCATATTAAATAAACGCTTCATAAGAAATACCTTATTTGACACGGAGGGTTTTTCATATAGTTTGGCTAATGCTGACATTAAACCCTGTGTTGTGGTTTCCTTTGAAATATTAAATGCTACTGACGCTGCTAGGCATAGCCTTATTTTTCCAAGTGCCTTTCTGTCGAGAATATCCCATTCTATGCCTATCATAATTGTCGGCTTCTTTGTCTTTCCGCTCAATGGTAGGTACAGATCTCTCTAATATAGATAATCTTCCATCTGCATCCTCCACAGCTGGTAGTTTTGGCCATTGAATCTTTTGACCCTAAACCTACCATCTTCCGCCATTTCTCCCACTTGAACCAGGAACCCTTCTCTCCTGCGAGTTTATCAGGCAAATAGAACTTCGGCTCTGATACTAGTTGTTAGAAAACTATATATTATGGACCAATGGAAGACATAAAATATTGTAGAAATATAAACACAGAAAACATATAAAACAAGAGAGACACAAGTATATGTGGTTCACCCAGTTTGGACTACGTCCACGGAGAAACAACCAGTCCTTCCTTTTATATTATCCACCAAACTGAAGAGATACAACCTATAGCAGATCTGCTGTAACACCCTCTTTGCTCTCAATCTCCTCTCTCTTCCTCACTCAGAATACAGATCTACATAGACGCTTGATACAATTCCCTGATATATAGTGAGGGGTTTCCTTCTAGGGAAAAAAACCCTAAATTAAACTTAACTTCTACCATCAGATCATCCGCCTAATGAATGGCCCAGATTGACTAGAAATTACTAGACTTTTACAAGGCAATTTTACATCTACTTTTAACTTCGAGGGTGCTGCCCCCAACCCCCGCCGGGGGACTGCTGGCCCCCAGACCCACCAGTTGGGGGGGATTTACCCCCACGAGTGGAGGGGTGTACAGTCTTCCTGGGTTATACATCAGGCTGAAACCTTTGAATACAGAAGATAATCAGGCTCCACACCCAGCATGTAGTATGTTGTAGAGCCAATAGCTGAATTTCATCTAATTCATTTATTTGTTGTAGTCTATTAATCTGGGCTTCAGTTAAATCCAGTCCCACCTCCTGGGCTATCCTTAGTGTTCGTATCTCAAATTCTATGGGGAAAATGGGTTCCTTACCAAATACCAGCTAATATGGAGAGTGCCCGATAGTGTTCCTCTAGGTCAAGTGATATGCCCACAAGGCCTCGGGCAGTCGAGTAGCCCAGTCTCGTCTTTGTGATGAGACTGTCTTTGTTAGAATAGATTCAATTACTTTGTTGGTACTTTCCACCTGCCCGTTCACCTGCGGGTGATATTGAGAGGTAATTATGTGCATAATGTGACGATTCTTTAGTGTAACAGTCATCTTGTGGCCTACGGATTGTGGCCCCCCATCAGTAATTACTTCTTTGGGTGAGCCATACCATACAAAAATTTTGAAAAGAAAATTAATCACTGTTTCCTCTGTTTCTCTTGGTAACACTACTTCCTCCACCCATTTAGTCATGTATTCTGTTGCAACCAATATATATGATTTCTGATTGGATGATGGGTTGATCGGCCCGACGAAATGTAATGCCCAATGCTCAAAGGGTTCTATCACCAGCTATGGTTGTAGGGGCATCTCATCAGATTGGCCGGGGCGGCCCATCATTTGGCAACTATCACATGCCTGGAGAAATTTCTTAGCATCCTTAAAAATCGTGGGCCAGTAGTAACCCATTTGTAAAATTTTATGTCCAGTTCTGTGGTCTGCAAAATATCCACTACAAGGTCCATCGTGGCAAGCTTTTAAGATATCATAAATTTCGTCTTCCATGATACACCTGTGGATGTGGATATCGGCCCCTGTGTGGAAAAGGTATCCTTCGATCCAGGAGAACTGAGTGTTGCACTGCACTATCAATTTCCTTTCTTTGGGTGTCAGATGTTTGGGTAGCTTTCCCACTGCTATCTAATTTGCCACATCTGTGTACCATGGTGTTTTTACGGCCACAGCAAATAGGTGTTCATCTGGGAACTGGTCTTCTACCGCCACAACATCGTCTATTCTTGGCACTGGGGAGAGAAGTCTACCACAAGGTTTGCCCTCCTTGGTCGATCCCTTATAGTTATGTCAAATTCATGCAAAAGCAGTAACCAACGTGTCACTCTTCCATTCATAATGGGTTTATTAGCTAAGTATTTGATAGCAGAGTGATCAGTATACAGAACTACATAGTATCTAGTTATATAGTGTCTAAATTTGTTAATGGCATAAATAACAGCTAGAAACTCCTTCTTTTTTACTATGTAATGCAACTCAGCGGGAGTTAATTTTTTCTAATGTATTATATAGTGTAGAGTTTTTTGTCTTCTTCTTGGCCAAGAACTACTCCAATGTTTGTATCTGATGTGTCTGATGAAATCTGGAATGGTATATCCCAATTCGGCCCTCGTAATACTAGTGTTATTGATACTAGACATTTCAAATTTATAAAGGCAATGTCACATTTGTCAGTCCATATAAAATCAATATTTCCTGTCAAGGCATATAATGGTGCATCAATCTATGAAAATTTATTTATAAATCTACGATAATATCCAGCAAATCCCAGAAAACTACGTACCTCTATTTGAGTGCAGGGAGTAGCTAATAAGAGGATTACCTGTACTTTTACTGGATATACTGATGAGCCTTATAAATGGGTAATTATATGGGCTCATTTTACCTCCTAACCTAGTCAAATCAACCATTCTATTAGCTTGTTGTATGATTTTCTGATTATATTTATGCTTATAGAGTGAGTTGAGTTAGTTATTGTGCCATGTGGTCTAACACGTATTTAATGCAGATTATTGATGGGTTTTGAGGTCAAAGTCAAGGATCCAGTGGACAAATGGAAGAAATAACTCGAAGAGGACAGAGGAGAGGACTTATAGGAGGGAATCCAATAAGTCCTCCTATAAGAGGAATTATAGGAGGACTTATAGGAGGGAGAGCAAGTGGAGGATGATTGATGATTATCTCAAGTTTTGGGAGCCAAGCCTCCCTAATTTTACGGAAGCTATTTGTAGCTTCATTTGTATAATTAGATGGGCCTAGGGACTCATTAGGGTCAGATTTTTTTTGGATTTTTGCTTATGTAAACTCTGCTCAATCTTCGAGCTTATTTTTTGTGACAGTTTCATGTAATCTTGCTATTGTTTTGAAAATAAAGATGGAATCCTTTTTGAGCTGCACTGAGTTACCTCAGAGGGCTGAAACTCTTGGGTTAGGGCCCAATCCAAGAAACCAAGATCCTCTTTACTTGTATTTGTATGATTTGTTTTAGTTTGTAGATTAGTTTGTTGTTAGATGCATTTCTTTTATGGTTAAGAATAGGTTGCTTTTGATGATCTAGTAGTTTGCTTCCATTTGTTCTTTCTGTAGCAGGTTAAATAGTGATCAACAAAGATTCAGGAGGCTAGAAATAGTGCCTTGGCCTCCCTTCCTCCCTTTGGGACCATGATTTGAGGCAAAGACCCTCTTGCTGCCCCAAAAGCATAGATTTTCCTCCTTCATAGGACTTCCAGTTTTGCAGCTTTTTAGTAGGTTAATAGTCCAGTTTTTCTTTGCTTTAGATCTTGTACATCACGCTCACTTCCTGATTTGCAATAGTATTCTTTCATGATTTCCTTTCCTACAAAATTTCTCAGCATTTCCTTTCATAGATCATAGTTTAGACCATTTTTATGCAAAACTCTGTTTTTCCTAAATGCATTCATTTCACTTGTTGCTTGATTTCCTTAGTTGACTGATAGCTTCTATGTAGTAGATCTCTTCTAGCAGCAGGCTAGCTTATCAGCAATCACACCCTCCATCTGATCCATGCCCTATAGGTCTCTTAAATCTCACCTCAATTCTGCCCTAGTTTCTTGCATTTTTCCATAGAACTTCTTCCTCTCTCATTGAGCACATCTAATCATCTTTCTCTCTCCTGGTGGTTCATGGTAGACCGTAGGCACCCTAACACCTCATTCCAACCTTCATCCTCAATTTTCACCCACTCTCACACACTCAAAAAAGTGAAAAATCCTCTCGGCCTCCTGATGTAGGCATCCTGTAGTTTCCCCATTTTCCTCCTTTAGATTTCTTGTGTCCTCCTGTAGATTTTCCTGTAGGTTTTCTTTTGAAGGATGACTGTGGAAAAAGTCTCCAGAAATCCACTTGAGACCTCCTAGGATCCATCCACACCATCCTACATTCTCTCAAGTCCCAAAACCACCCTTCAACACCACCTATTCACTGCCAAACTCACACACAATAAATTACATGCATGTCAAATTCACATAAAAATACATAAAAATCCAAAAATATGATTTTTTCTTATTTACTTCCAAAAATAGCATAGTTAGATGTTGGTTACTTCCTTGAGTAGGTAATTCCATTCCTTTCATGGTCTTCATAGTACTTTCTGAGAAAGTAGAATTAGTTGGTTAATTAGGGTTTACTAGGTTTGCTTTACATTTCAGTCTTTCTCCTTTCTGCAATTAGAATAGCATCCGTAGAGTAATCTTTCTTTCCTTTCATCACATATAGAGCTTCTTTTGGAATCCATAGAAGTTGGCTTGAGCTCCTAGTGATATTGCACCGACTGACCAAGTGACAACCTGCAGTGAGAACTAGTACTTGTGCATATAGCACCGACGCTTCCAAGTTTGTTACAAACTACCGGGTTGATAAGAGTAAAGTAGGCAGCCCAAGAGTATCAGCATTATTGCTGCAATACTGGTGCTCACAACTTTTTGGCACCATTTCCAGGGAAGCATCAGAGTATTCTATGATTAGTGCTTTCTTATTTTTCCTATTGCAACATTCTGCTAATAGTTCATTTCAGCAAAAGTAGACTAGTCATTTCTTTTCATTTCAAGTTCTGCATTTCCATGCTTTCATTTCTAATTATGCAAATTTCCATTTCAAAAAGTTCATTTCAATTAGTTGCAATTCATTTTGTTCAATCAATTTCAGTTTTACGGGTACTATCAGTGTGGGGAAAAAGAAACAAAAACCAACCAAAAAGATTTCCTTTCATGCCTCGTAGGAATAGAGATAACTCAGGAAAATTTTTGCCCAACTCCCCCACTGTTTCACATAGCCAACCTTCTCTCTTCTTCAATGGCTGCGATCAAGAAGAACCCTTAGGTGAACAGCCAGACATATTTGAAGAACCTATAAGGGAAGAAGAAGAAGAAAACATTCATTTGGAGCCAATGGCTGAAAACATAAATGCTATGGGGAATGGAGAGAGAATAGAGGGTACCTTTCCCATTCGAGAGACCAATGGGGACACCAAAACGAAGAATATAAGCCCTTCCACCCTACTTCATTTCCATGGTCTGACTAGAGAAAATCTCGACACCTTCTTATTTGAGTTTTCTGTCATCTTTCAAATTATGACTATGTAGAAGATGAGAAAACGTTGAAACTATTCCCTTCTACTCTCAAGGATGCACCATTGCGCTGGTTCATGGGATTACCTGGCAATAACATCACAACTTGGGCTCAGATGCAGCAAGCCTTTAACGACAAGTATCAAGACTACTATAGGTCAAAATATACGAAAGAAGAAATCTTTTGAATGACCATAGGAACTGATGAGTCCCTAGGAGACTATGAAGAGAGGTTCTAGCTCAGTTACAAAAGGGCCGAGTGTACGCTTCACCCTGAATCTCTGAAGTTGTTCCTACTCAGGGGAATTCGGGAATATCTTCTAGACACCCTCGATCTGCTTGCCGAGGGAGACATCTACCAACTACCATATGAGGACGTAAAGACTATTTTTAGAAACCATTCTAGAGTAGCCAGAAAGAAAGGTAGGGGGAGTCAACCCATAGCCAGTACCTTTTCCTCGAACTCATCCATTAAAGGTGAAATTGGAAACATGCTGGAAGACTTCAAGAATGAGATGTTGTAGACTCTTTCCATTCAAATGGATACCTTACATATTAAGAGAAAACAAGAGGAAGAAGAGAGGGCTTTGGCCATTTTTTGCCCTAGATGCACCAAGAGGCATCCTGGGAATCAATGCCCATTGAACTCTATAGAGGTTTGTTTAGTCTGTGAAGAAAATCATTCTACAGATAAGTGCCTTTCCTTGCCCAGACATAAAGTTGTACATCAAAGGGCTGAGGGATTCTCTGAACAGCTCTATTACATAAACCAAAGAAGGTCGCATGGACCTAGACCATACTAGCAGGGGATGCAAGGGACATCTCAGGCATACTACAACCCGAACCAAGTGCCCTCCATACCTTCTTTGGGTCCCCCTGCTCATCATTCTTGGTCTACACCACCTCCTTGGTCCTTCACATCTCATTATCATGCCCAACCAGCCACCCATTCATTTTAATCCTATGCTCAGCCGCAACCTCAGAGGAATGCATCTCATCAGGGTTGGAGGCCCCAATACAACTCTCTTCCCACTCTTATGCCTCCACCACCTACCCAACCACAACTGTTACCTTCTGCTCCACCAAGGAAACCCCAAATGCCTTCCCAACCAAATCCGAACCCAAACAATAGACAGGCTCAACAAGTGTATAGTGGGGAACCATCATGCCCAACTTATGCTATGGAGATTCAAGAAATTAACTTGAGATATGGGAATGTCCTCCCAGATTGCCAGCCTCCACCCAGGGAGGTTAAGGAAGATAAAGAGGAAAGCGAACCTAAAGTAAATCCACCCTATCCTGAGAGATTATTTGGGACAGTCCAGCCAATCCTAGAAGAGACTGAACTCCTGGGATAATTGAAACATTTATGTGTGAAGATACCACTTCTCCAAGCCATAAAATATGTGCCTATCTACAATAGGTTGATCAAAGAGAAGTGCTTTAGGTATCCAGGGAGGTGCAAGAGAGATGCCCCAACCATCGATGTCATAGGACAATTGTCCAACCTGATGTTGGGGTAGGTAATCTGTCCAAAATATCTAGACCATGAAACCCAGTAGTTGATGTCCACATCAATGGCACAATGATCCCGCATACCTTGATTGATCTAGGTGCTGCCATTAATGTGATGAGAAAGGATACAATGTTCAAACTTAACCTTCAGGGCTCCTTGAGGATGACCACGACAGTGCTACAACTAGTAGACTACTCCACATTGATCCCTGAGGGGATTGTGGAAGATTTGATGGTCTCCATTGATTCTTGGGAGTACCTTGGTGATTTCCTAGTTCTGTAGCCAAAGGAAAAGATCACTGGGTATCCTCTCATTCTAGGAAGGCCTTGGTTGGCTACAGCAGATGTCGACATTAGCTGTGGAGCTGGGAACATGACCATAAAGAATGGGCACATGTCCAAGCAGTTAATCCTATATCCTCCTGCCCAACCCTTGGTAGAACAGGATCTGCCTCTCTGGTTGGAGGAGGAAGATGAGGATGAAGTTTATTTTGCACCACTTTATGCATTAGAAATCACCATAGGGGGAAAACCGCAAGATGAGGATGATATGATCAAAAATTTGGTTCAGAATCCACCTCCTAGTGTATCACAATTACAATACATAGTAAGAGAAAGCAAGAAAAGCCCTTGAATTGATCTCTCCTACCTCTCCCCGTGTCAAAAATATAGATTTTGGTTGAGAAAGAACTTTGAAAATCAATCCATCCCTCTCTACTTCCCAGGAGAAAGAGCTATGCAGCCTGCTGAGAAAACATCTAGATGTCTTCGCCTGGAGTTATAAGGAGATGAAGGGAGTGCACCCTTCAGTATGTACTCATCACATATACATCAAGGAAGATTGTAAACCAGTCTGGCAACCTCAAAGGAGGATGAATCTAGCACTTAAGGATATTGTTAAGGATGAACTATAGAAGTTTCTTGATGCAGGATTCATCTATCCCATCTCTGACAGTGAATGGGTCTCTCCTTTGGTGCTAGTCCCAAGGAAAAATGGTAAGTGGAGAATCTATGTCAACTATCGAGAATTGAACAAAGCCACTAAAAAGGACCACTTTCCTTTACCTTTCATAGATCAAGTGTTAGACGGTCTGGCAGGGAAAAGTTTTTCTCTTTCCTATATGGGTTTAGCGGGTACAATCAGATTCAAATCAGCCCGAAAGACTAAGATAATACCACTTTCACTTTTCCTTGGGGTACCTTTTCATACCGAGTCCTTCCTTTTGGTTTGTGCAACACTCCAGACACGTTCCAAATAGCGGTATTGAGTATATTTTCTGAACTAGTTCATGATGCAGCAGAAATATACATGGATGATTTTACTCCTTATGGCTCTAACTTTCAAGAAAATTTTTCTAACCTATGAAAAGTTCTAGATAATTGTATTCAGATGAACCTGTCCCTCAGTCTAGAAAAATGTGAATTCTTGATGACTGAAGGCACCGTGCTAGGTCATGCAATATCTCAGCAAGGACTAGAGGTGGACCCCAACAAAATTACCATCATCCAAAGGGTCCCACCTCCTCAAAAGGTAAGAGATGTCAGAAGTTTCCTAGGCTTAGCCGGATATTATAGAAGATTCATTAAAGACTTCAGCAAGATAGCCTCGCCTTTGTTTATCCTCCTAGGTAAAGATGTTGAGTTCATATGGTCGGAAAACTGCCAAGAAGCCCTAGATACCTTGAAGAGCAAGCTCGTGACTGCCCCAATTCTGAGAGGCCCAAATTGGTCCCTACCATTTCACATTTACACAGATGCTTTGAACAAAGTGATATGAGTGGCCTTAGGACAAGTTGATGAAAAGTTACCTTATGCCATATACTTTATAAGCAAAATCTTGTCAAAGGCAGAGTTAAACTATACAGTGACCGAGAAGGAACTCCTAGATGTCGTGCATTCCTTAAACAAATTCAGACATTATATCACATGCTATCGAACCTTTGTGCACACTGATCATGCTGCAATTAGATATTTAATAAACAAACCAGATTTAAATGCTCACATTATTAGATGGTTGCTTTTACTGCAACATTTTGAATTGACAATTATTGATAAGCTTAGTAAAGAAAATGTTGTTGCTGACTTTTTGTCTAGAGTAAATTTGCCTGCAGGTGAAGAAGGAATGGTGGATGACCAAATGCCAAATGAACACCTATTTTCTATAGCAGTACTCTCTCCATGGTTTGTTGATATAGCAAATTAATTGGTTTCAGCATAGTTCCTGCCACACCTATCCTCAAAAGAGAAGAGCAGGATCGTAAGGAAAAGAACCCCTTTCACCTGGATTGGGGGAAATCTCTTCAAACTTAGCCCAGATCAGATCTTGAGAAGATGTGTTAGGGGGGAGGAAGTCTTTGACATCCTCCTTACCTATCATGATGGGCCTTTTGGAGGTCATTTTGCAGCAAAAAGAACTGCCTTCATGATACTGCAAGCAGGCTACTACTAGCCCACTGTTCATTAGAATGTGAGGAGATACACAAGCCAGTGTAATCAGTGTCAGAGGATGGGGAAGCCTACTCCAAAGAATGAGATTCCCATGCAACCTCAACTGACCTTTGAGCCATTTGAGAAGTGGGGCATGGACTTTGTGGGGCCTATCGGCCCTCATTCAAAGCAGAAGCAATATATCATTGTGTGCATTGACTACCTGACAAACTGGGTAGAGACAAAATCAATCAAATCAGTGACATGGGAAAAAGTAGTTGAGTTTTTGAGAGAAAACATATTCTACAAGTTTGGGTATCTGAGAGAGTTGGTCACAGATCAAGGCAATCAGTTCACTTCCAACCTGATTGAAGACCTGCTCACACATCATAAGGTCAAGCATAGGACTTCCACCCCTTACCATCCACAAGCCAATGGGCAAGTGGAGGTCACCAACAGAGCATCGAAAGGGATCCTAAGCAAAGTAGTGAGCAGCAGTAGGAAAGACTTGGCGGACAGATTAGTTGAGGCCACTTGGGCCTACAACACCACATGGAAGACCACCACCGAGTTTGTACCCTATGAAATGGTCTATGGGAAGAAGGCCTTGCTATCAATAGAATTTGAGTTCAATACACTAAGGATGGCAGCTCAGCTGGACCTAGACCTCATCCATGCACAAAAGGAGACATTACTTTAGCTCAATGGATTGGATGAATACATATTGCAAGCCCTTCTCCACACAGAGGCAGTTCATCTTCAAAGAAAGATATGGCATGACAAAAATATCAAGGGGAAGAAATTCCAAGAGGGAGATTGGGCACTACTCTTTGATTCAAGATACAGAGATTTCAAAGGCAACATGAAGACAAGATGGCTGTGACCCTACACTGTGGAGAAATGTAATGACAATGGTTCAATTCTGATCAGAACCATTGAAGATGAAGCCATCCCCATGCTTGTAAATGGACATCGGGTTGAAAGTCTACAAGAAATCCCTCTCTAAGCAAGATTTTATTGAAGGTCTGAATAAAACAGTGATGGTACTGGAGCATGTCTTAGCTTCCACTTCACTCACTCACTAAAGAAAAGAAAAAATTAGAAAATAATAAGGAGTCAAGTGAAAACCTCCATGAGGCACTTGAGTCCCATTATTAGGTTGAAAACCTCTTCTGAGGTGGCCCAGTGATGTCAAAAAAAAAAAGAGAAGAAGAATAAGATCCCTGGGTGAAAACCTCCCTTGGAGGTGCCCAGGGCAGGCAAATAGGGTGAAATCCTCTCTAAGGCACCCTAGTTGTTTTTTGAAAAACAAAAGAAAAGAGAGAAAAAAGAAATGAATTTTTGTTGCATTGCAGGTTTGCGAGAGGAGTACAAGGAGCAGAAGAAGGTGCCAAGGGGACCCTGACATTCACACCAGCATCCATCTCACCTTCTCCACACCTTCCTCCATTATATTTGGCATTTCTTTCACCCCACTGTACCTCTTTTTCAAAAACTATGTTTCCTACAGGAGGCTCCTGTAGGAATTACATAGAGCTAGAAGTGGCTACAGAAGGTAGTTTGAGGGACAAAGAAGCTTCATGAAGGACCTATACTTCCTTCTACAATCTTCAAACCTCCCTTCCATTATTTCCAAACCTGTATCACACCCCAAGCATCATTTTTCTTCCTGTCCAAGAAAAACGCAGAAAAACAGTTTTTCAGTTTTTTTGAGAAAAAAAATGAAGAGGAAAAAGCACCATCAACCTCACTTGAAGGCTACCTAATACCTCTCCATATTTATCTACACCTTTGGCATCATTCTCAAAGCTCCAAGCATAAAAAGAAGCTTAAGATTCAAGGGGAGAAGTAGCTACAGGAGCTCCTGTAGGAATTCCTGTAGCATCTGATCCCATTAAATCCAACACTAGCAGCAAGAGAGTGCAAACATGAAGGTTGAGAATGAACCTGAAGCTTAGATCTAGCCAGAGAAGAACCTTCACAAGAACGCAACCACACATCAGCAAGCAGACAACATGCATCAAAAGAAATAAAGGCATGCAGTAGAGAGAGCCACAACACCTCACTGCAAATACATTCGGATCACAGGTAAGTAGCTAAATCACTCCTCTGTTTGCATTTTTGTAATTATAAGCCATGAAAAAGAAATGAGATGGTTGAGGTTGAATGAGGGAAAGGTGGCCAATTAACTTGGCCACCTTCATCTAGTTGACTCCACTCATTCGAGATGTCACCCACACGTGCACACAGTCAACTCTAGCACAAGATGCCAAGGATACGTAATGGAGGAGGTGTGAACTCCGATGCAATAATGAGAGATGATTACGAGGAGAGGCCATGATGACAAAGTAGGTGGGGACCAACGGTCTGAATATGGCCAATGTATACCTTTCCAGCTCACTCCTCATCACCAAAAATATCCATAAAGGGTAATAAGTACTCCTCCCCAAGCATTCTCACCAACTTTTCCTTCACTCTCTCCTCGTAACTCAGCTACAACAGTCTCGTTGTGCCCCCACAACCTCATAACCATCGTCCTCCATCGATCTCTCCCATATTATTTCTCTTGGCATTTTATACATGAGCACCTACAACTTCTACAGGAGCACCTACAGGAATTCTACAGGAGGGATAACAGGCTTCTATAGGAGTGGCAGTGAGTCGTTTTAAACAGAGAAAACTCGATTTCTTGCATGATTTTCAGTCTGAAGAGGTAGGGTTCACGCATGCACCCTATTGAATATCAATATATGAAACAAGTGGGTTCAATTTGAGGAGGAAATAAAGTCTTTAGGAGAGGAGAAAATACATAAAAAAGAATTCCTGCTTATTTAAAAAAAAAAATATAGTCTCCTCTGTTTCTTTGTTTTTCTAAAAATTCTCTGTCTCCATCTCCATAATTCATTTTTTAAAAAGAGTATAGAAAGTATGATAGGATGATTTATGAGAAAGGAGCCTACTGGCTCGATTAGGCTCCATGCGCATCCACAACTGGTCGACATCTTCACAAGTCAAAACTGGATGAATTTCTTTGAGAAATTCCAAGGGTTTGATGAGGAAATTGCCCAAGAGTTTGCTCTCTCTCTGATAGCCCACACAAGAACTGATGCCACTATCACCTGTAAAGGTCTTTCCATGGAGATAACCCCTAAATTTATTAGTAGGGTCACTACCCTTCCTCTTGGGCTGCCTTGGAGTAAGGATGAGAAACCAATTGGCCAGGCTGCCAAGAAAAACTTTTTCCAAAACAATGAAACCCCCGTAGAAGATAAAAATGGCATTAGAAGGGCTAGCATACCATATCCCTGGGATGAGTTTAGCTACCAAATAATAAAATACATTTCTTGTGAGGGGAGGTACAACATTGTCTATGGTTATCACTTTAGAATCCTCCATGAATTAAGGTATGGCATGGACACTCCAGCACCTCAGAAGCTTAGTATCCCCTACTTCCTCTTGCAGTCCCAAATTGACTCCAGCACCAAGGTTCAAGTAGGAAATATAGAGCAGCTAGCTCACCATGGCTTAATCAAAATCCTAGTGGAGGAAGCCCTCCATACGTTTACACTCCCTATAGCATGGGAAGTTTTCCGAAACATGACAACTGAGGATGACATAAAGGCCTTAACCTATGATGTCAGTCCTATTGGTAGTGAGGAGGAATAACAGCAAGATGGAGAAGGTGAAGCCACTCGTGACATAGAAAAACAAGGAAGGAAGGAGGAGGTAACTGAAATAGAGGAGGAGAAAGCTGAAGAAATAGAACAGGAAGAGACAGAAAAAGAGACAGAGAAAGAGGCAAAAGAAGGAGAAAAAGAGGCAGAGAAGGTAGAACAAGGAGAAGAGTCCCTTGAGACTCTGGAAAGGGAGGCAGCAACTGCCCTTACTACCCTCAGTACACCAATAAAGCCAAAGCGAAAGAGGAAAAGACAGACCTCCATGTATTTCAGGGCTAGGAGGAGCAAAAGAATCAAAACATGCAAACTGCAACCCTCTTCAAAAGTGCCAATTACCATTGAAGATTCACCCTCTGCCAAGGGGAAAGAATCTCGTTCCAAGACACCTGTAACATATGATAGGGGTACTCCTAGATCTTCCACATGGAAGGAAAAGGAAACACTATAGGACCCCAAAACAGTCCTACAGGAGGCACAGGCAGTTCTACAGGAGACACTGTCAAAACTACAGGAGATCGAAAAACTTGAGAAAATGATAGAAGGACAGCCACATGTAAAGGAGGAAGCAACAGAGCTACAAGAACCTGATCCCCAACCTAGTCTTGCCTCCTTTTACAATCTACTTAAAGGAGGAAGGATAATCCCACAAAAATTTGCAATTCCACTATTTTTCGAATTGGAGAAAGAAAGAGTGAGAACACACAGGTGGATGGAAATAGCCAAATCCAAAGGGGTTGAGGATGTTGGCCATATGGAAAACAAACTTAGGGAAATGGGCAGAGAGTTGAGTGCCCTCAGAGACAAGGAAGAAATTACAAGAAACCACCTTGAAACTGAAAATGAATTTCTAAGAAGGTAGCTGCAAGAGAAAGAGACCTAGCTGGCATGCATGGCTAGCTTATCCATGGAGGCATTACAATGTAGAACACCAGCCAAATCCTATGGCCTGTATCTAAAGGACCAATGGTTACAATTCCAAATAAAGACTTTTGCACAAAGAGGTACAATGCCTTACTAAGACTACAGGTAGTTCATGGATTTGTGTGACCAAAGCACCTCAAAGGATAAAGCAAAGATGGCAGAATTCTACTTACACAACATGGCCCTCGCAGACATGAATGTGTGGGATCCCAATGCCAAGCTTGGGGACCTACAACTGATGGCCATGGATTCATGGATGAACCATGAAGAATTGAGGGCAGCAAAAATAAAAAGATTAATCATAAAGGAGCAGAATGAGCCATTAATGATAAGAGCTAAGCCATCAAGTCCTATGGCACTCATCAGCACACATAACCTTCTTGCCAATGACCCTCAAATTGCCCCTAGATGTCTCACCAATCAGGCACAAGCCATTGCCCACTTTGAGGATATGCAAAGGCTACTTGGGGATGACTGTGTGCATGCATGCATGAGCGGATGGAACACATTACCACACAGTTTGCAGATCAGGGAATATCATTCCCCCATGAGGTTGAAGGAGGCATTGAAAAGAGTTCCAATGTACAAGCACTCCATGCAGAGGCTGAAGGTCAACTTGATTGGCCTCAAACTGAGTCCCCCACTGTTGTTAGGCAAGCTAGAAGGTAGAAGGGAAGAAGAAGAGGAAGAGCAGTGGAAGGAGATAGACAGGAAGACAGGATTCTATGGCAAAGAAAAGCATACCACATCAGAAGCCTGGAATGCTAGAGAGGCCGCCAGGGCCATAAAAGATGAGGAGATTGACTAAGTTGCTTAGAGGATGAGCAACACTTTCAGTAGGGGGTGATGATGAGCCTCATAAATGGCTAATTATATGGGCTCATTTTACCTCCTAACCTAGTAAAATAAACCATTCTATTAGTTTATTGTATGATTTTCTAATTATATTTATGCTTATAGAGTGAGTTTAGTTAGTTATTGTGCCATGTGGTCTAACATGTATTTAATGTAGATTATTGATGGATTTTGAGGTCAAAGTCAAGGATACAATGGATAAAAGGCAGCAATAACTCGAAGTGGACAGAGGAGAGGACTTATAGGAGGGAATCCCCCTCATTTATTACTCCTCACTTTGAATTCCCCTTCATTCAGCTCAGAGTACAAGCAGCCGAATCATGCACTAAAAGGCAACTAAGCAAGTGGAGGATGACTGATGATTATCTCGAGTTTTGGAAGCCAAGCCTCCCTGATTTTTAATGAAGCTATTAGTAGCTTCATTTGTATAAGTAGAGGGGCCTAAGGGCTCACTAGGGTCATATTTTTGTTGGATTTTTTCTTATGTAAACTCTGCTCAAACTTCGAGGTTATTATTTGTGACAGTTTCATGTAATCTTGCTATTGTTTTGAAAATAAAGATGGAATCATTTTTGAGCTAGCACTGAGTTACCTAAGAGGGTTAAAGCTCTTGGGTTAGGGCCCAATCCAAGCAACCAAACTCCTCTTTACTTGTATTTGTATGCTTTGTTTCAATTTGTAGATTAGTTTGTTGTTAGATGTTTTTCTTTTATGGTTAAGAATAGGTTGCTTTTGATGATCTAGTAGTTTTCTTACATTTGTGCTTTCTGTAGCAGGTTAAAAAGTGATCAACAAAGATTCAAGACGCTAGAAATAGTGCCTTGGCCTCTCTTCCTCCCTTTGGGACCATGATTTAAGGCAAAGACCCTCTTGCTGCCCCAAAAACACAAATTTTCCTCCTTCATAGGACTTTTAGTTTTTGCAACTTTTTAGTAAGTTAATATTCCAGCTTTGCTTTGCTTTAGATCTTCTACATCATGCTCACTTCCTGATTTGAAATAGTTTTCTTTCATGATTTTCTTTCCTACAACATTTCTCAACATTTCCTTTCATAGATCATAGTTTAGACCATTTTTATGCAAAACTCAGTTTTTCCTAACTACATTCATTTCACTTGTTGCTCAATTTCCTTGGTTGACTAATAGCTTCTATGCAGCAGATCTCTTCCAGCAGTAGGCCAGCTTATTAGCAATCACACCCTCCATATGATCCATGCCCTATAGGTCTCCTAAATCTCACCTCAATTCTGCCCTAGTTTCCTGCATTTTTTCCATAGAACTTCTTCCTCTCTCCTTGAGCACATCCAACCATCTTTCTCTCTCTTGATGGTTCATGGTAGACCATAGGCAGCCTAACACCTCATTCCAACCTTCATCCACCTTTTTCACCCACACTTACACCCTCAAAACAATGAAAAATGCTATCGGCGTCCTCCTGTAGGCCTCCTATAGTTTCTTTGTTTTCCTCCTGTAGATTTCCTGTGTCCTCCTATAGATTTTCCTGTAGGATTTCTTTTCAAGGCTGAGTGTGGGAAAAGCCTCCAGAAGGCCACCTGAGACCCCCTAGGATCCATCCACACCATCCTACTTCCTCTCAAGTCCCAAAACCACCCTTCAACACCACCTATTTGATACCACACTCACACACAATAAATTACATGCATATCAAATTCACATAAAAATACATAAAAATCCAAAAATATATTTTTTACTTATTTACTTCCAAAAAAAGCATACCTAGATGTTGGTTACTTCATTGAGTAGGTAATGGCATTCCTTTCACGGTTTTCATAGTGCTTTCTACAAAAGTAGAATTAGTTCGTTAATTAGGGTTTACTAGGTTTGCTTTACATTTCAGTCTTTCTCATTTCTGAAATTAGAATAACATCTGTAGAGTAATATTTCTTTCCTTTCATCACATATATAGCTTCTTCTGGAATCCATAGAAGCTGGCTTGAGCTCCTAGTGATCTTGTGTCGACTAACCAAGTGACCACTTGCAGTGAGACCTAGTACTTGTGCATATAGCACGGACGCTTCCAAGTTTTTTACGAACTACTAGGTTGATAAAAGTAAATTAGGTAGCCCAAGAGTTGTAGCATTATTGTTGCAATAATGGTGCTCACCATCTACCTGAATTCCAGCTGCTGAAATGTAATGGCCTAGGATCAGGCCCTCTGTCATCATCATATGGCACTTCTCGTGGCTTAAGCATATCCTAGTAGCAATACACCGCTCCAGGACTTTCTCCAATGTCTGTAATTCCTGCTCAAATTCATCTCCATAGGGTGTTAAATCATCCATGTACACTTCCAATCCTTCATTTATCAAGTCTAAAAAAATACCGAGTATGGCTCTTTGGAATGTAGTAGGTGCATTTCATAATCCAAAAGGAAATGCCTTGTAAGCAAATGTTCCCTAGGGGTAGGTAAAAGTAGTCTTATCTTGGTCTTCGAGGGTAACTTGGATTTTGTTCTAGCCACTGAAGCCATCCAGGAAAGAGAAGAACTTATTTCCTTCTAATGTACCTAGAACCTGATCGATAAATGGAAGGGGAAAATGGTCTTTTTGCATTGCCTTGTTGAGTTCTTTGTAGTCAACACATATCCGCCATTTCCCATTCTTTTTGGGGGCCAAAACTAGTGGAGAAACCCATTTAGTATCAGATATAGGGTAGATAAAATTCACATCTAACAGTTTTTGAAGTTCTTCTTTAACAATATTCCTTAGGTGAGGATTTAATCCACGCTGAGGTTGTCGAATGGGTCTTGCATCCTTTTTTAGTGTAGATGTGGTGCATGCATAGTTAAGGGTCAATCCCTTTCATGTCTGGGTAATCCCAAGTGAAAGCCGCTTATATTTCCTAAGGACTTGAATAAGTTTCTGTTACTGGTCATCACTCAAATTATTGTTAATGTTCAGGATTTTTCCTGGCTCAATTTCAGTAGGTTTGCTATTATGGACAGTGGTTGTTGGTATTTGTTGGTCATTGGTATCTCTCAAGGAATCTTCTTCAATCTCATTATCAAGGTCTACTTCAATCATGTGACATCTTAGATTAGATACTGCAGTAGAGTGATTGATACAAGTGCTAATAATATCATCTTCTATTTAATTTTAAATTCAAGGGCATATGCCAAAGTCAATGGTGACCAAACATTTTCTATTAAATATGTTACACGTTGCTTCCTAGTTTTTACATTGGTTAGGCTTGGCTGAGTGGGAGGGTATAAAGCTAGATTCTTCACATCATTCCCTCTAGTTATGATCATACTGCCTATTCAGCAGCTTATATAAGCATCCGCTATTGCTAGCCAAGGTCTTCTTAATATTAATGGATGCCCATCTAGCCGGTTTCTGGGATTAATAATAAAAAAATTTGCCAGATATTGCCAAGAGTCTACAGAAACCATCACATCCTGTAATGTTCCTTCTAGCTTAATGACTGAACGGTCGGCAAGTTCCAGCAAGGTAGTAGTTGGTTCTAAGGCTGTGATGCCAAGCATTTCACAGGTTGTTGTTGTGAGAATATTAATGGCTGCCCCTAAGTCGACTAAAGCATTGGGAAAAGAGAAACCATTTATTTGGACTATGACAATGGGGTTTCTCAGATCTTCGTATTTTACAGGTTTCTCTTTGCCTAATAATAAATCAGACAAAGTTCTGACGACATGGACGGTTGGTGTTATTTTTGTTTTCCTTGTAGACCTTTTTGCACACAATTCCTTAATGGTTTTTGCATATATTGGAATGTCTTGAATAGCCTGGAGGAGGGGTATTTTTATGCAAAGATTTTTGAGTTCACCTAGAAGATCAAAGTCGGGATATTCAATTGGGTGTGGTATCATCAATCTTTCTGGGAATGGGGGGGGGAAGTAGTTATGATTTGTTCGGAATTTTTCTGCTTGACTGTGTCTTCCCCTTATTTTGTTTGATGATCATCTATAGTCAAAGGCTTATTTGGGTGCGGTTCTTCAGGTTGCAGATTTTTATCCTCGTCTGGAGTGATTACGCATCCAGAACTTAACTTGAGTTCGTTACACTCTCTCAACTTGTCTTCAGGGTCCAAACCCTCAATGATTTGTACTGACTGGATTGGTCTGTTGTTAGGATTTGGGTTGGGTTGAGCTAGGAGTTGTGGTCATATATTAGATTAAGTATTCTTCTAAAGTGCTCGTAAAGTTGGTTGAGGCAGAGGAACTGTTCCCATAGGCTGGTTTGTGGATCTTTGGCAATTTGATTGCTAGTTCTTATTTTGTGAGCTGGAAGGGGACCATTGAGATGAATAGGGGTTGTTCTGCCATAATGGTGGACGGTAAGAGGGATTTGGCCAATTATTGTTTGGATTTGACTAGTTGGGCCATGGTGGCATAGAAAATGCTTGAGGTGGCCAAGTAGAAAAAGGTGGCTGGTTCTGCTATGCTGCCCCTGAATATTGCTAAGAATTATATTGCAAGGGAGGAAAGAATGAAGATGGGTCGGTAGGCATACCTATCTGACATGCCTACCATTGACAACACTGGTTCAACAGATATAATAGTTCCACTTCTTCCTCCACTTCCTTTAAGACTGCTTTTAATCCTGGGAGTGATGGGTAACTTTCCGTGGCATGTTCCTTAGTGCATTGGCACATGTTTGTATCATATCTAGTGGGCATTCTTTATTACTGTGTTTATTTCTACAATGGGGATAGAAAATAGCCAGATTTTGTTCTGCTTTAGCATGTTTTTGTTTAGCTTTCATGATATCCAATTGTGTCGTCAGGGTCCCCAGGATATCAGTCTTGAAATCTTCCAACAGATTGCTGATTTCAACTTTTGTAATTCTTCCTCCTAAGGCTTTACTGTCTTTGGTGATCGTATTGTGTCCGGTTGGTTTCAGCCTTATACTGCCCCTGGAGAACCTGATGCGCAAGTCTATAATATTGTCATAATCTTCTTGATAAATGTTGTCGTTACCCATTCTATTAAGTGTTTCTAACCATTGGTCTTTCATGCCTTTAATCATCGTGGGTTTTAGAAAATTATCAGGTAGATTTTCATAAGGATATCTTTGCAAATTATTTTGGAAATGCTCCACATATTCTTCCAGAGTCTTGTTAGGCTTAGCTATCATTTGAAATATTTCATCTTTTAGTTCTCTAGTTCGGCAATAATCTTGGTATTTTTTAAGGAAGGATGTTTTCATTTGGTCCTAGTCATTGATGGTACCTCCACCAAGTCCCATAAACCAATACAGAGCTACTCCCTTCAGAGTAGAGGGGAACAGTTTCAGCTTCTGGGGGTCGGTAGTGTAATCATAACCCCTACATAGGACATCGAATTCGAAAAGGAATGCATCGGGATCTTTTGAAGTTAGCCCATGAAAGGTAGGAATATTCTGTAATGGGATAGATTTCATGGGGGCATTGACAGCTGTGTCAACAATAGGGTATTGTAATGTAGAGGTTTGGGGCTATCGTTGATTGTTGGCCATTTGATCAAAAATATGCCAGTATCCTTCAGGGATCTATAGAGCTGGAGAGTTGTTCCTAGGATGTCTAGAAGAGGCTGGAATGATTCTAACAGTGCTACCTTGATCCGGAACACTGGGTGTCCTCTATTCAATCACTACTTCAGGAGATCTAGGTTCTGATGATTTAATTTCAGGATTACCTGTTTCTCCTTCTCCTTCCCAGAGGTTGCAAGAATTGCCTTCCTGGGAAAGGCGTGGCTGTGAATTTTCAATATCTTGAAAACTCTGCTCAGACCCTTCAGTCTTACTTTGAATCTTAGCTTTAGCTACATATGGTGATCCTGTGCCCTGAAGGGAGACAGTAGGATGTCTGGTAGCAACAGTTCGAGGTCCTACTAATGACTGAGACTCAACTTTTCTTATGATTTTGTAAATAAAGGTTAATTGTTCAAGGGTCATCGATCCTTTAGATTTTTTAGGTTTGGGAGGAGAAATTATATATTTTTCTGGTCTTTTCTTCTTAGTCATTCATACAAAAATACAAACATTCATTTCTACCTTAAATTCCTATGCAATTCTACTAGAAAGTGGGTGGAGGAGCGAGCATTTTACTCGCTCGTTACGCAGGTTCTTACCTCCCATTTTTAATACACAATTCTTTCTCAATAGACAAACATCAAACATACATCACTCTTTGTAAAATGGCAACACTCTCCCCGACAATGGCACCAAAAAGTTGGGTGCTAAAAGGTGTCCTTTAAAACTCCTAATTATCTCACATTAATTATCAACCTTGGTAAGTCCTTTTCTTCCAAGAGTGTACACAATATGTGCAAGCTATAAATCCATGGAGTAATTCTTTAAAATAAGTTATTAAATTCAATACAAGAGTAAACAGATATAATCATAAATCTCAAGCTTGTAACTTTAAGGGAAGTAATTCATCTAAGCATCATGACTCAATCTCAAACAAAACCATAATTCAATCTTAATCAACCAATTCGAATGATAATCAACCGAGAGCACCATAGCATTAACTGAGCTCTTTTAGCTGGACTTAAACTACTGGATAGAAGGAAAGCATTTGATCTAATAAAAAACATTATATCCTTTAATTAACCAGAAATGATTCTTTAACTGATGACTAATTGAATCCACGACATGAATAAATAAAACCAATTAGAATTGCACATTAATGAAATGAATACCTGAAATTTGACTTAACTAAAGTAAATCAACTACAAAGCTGTAAAGAAGAATAAACTTGCAAGAAGTGGAAAAGTATAAAACAAGGTATAGTAATAAGATCCACCAGAGACTGAGCCCTAGCCACCAACATATTCTACTTAGCTACTTTAGAATATCCGAATGAACAACAATGCAAGTTATATATTAATCATCAAATTCACTTGTCATTACAATATGATCTCGTTCTTTAGAATCACGCTTTTGTAAATTAAAATTACAATTGAAGTAAAAGGCGAGAGATCTCTTTCTTCATTCAGTTTTCCCTGATCCTGAGGGATTCACAACTAAATGCTATCTTCAGACAATTCTTTCATCTTGCGCTGATCCTCTTGATTCATTCCTTGGTTCGACCACACACGACATGCCTCATTTCCCTTGATTAGATTTTGTTGTTCTGACTTTGGAGTAGCAGCTGTTCCATCTACTGTTTTTCTACATAAAAAGCAATGAGAGTTAGTTTGGATGGTCAAATCGTATCAAGAGCAGTTTCATTCATCCATTATCAACATCCTATCAATATGTTGTTATATCATGGCACAAAATGGATAAGAAAAGAGGAAAAATACAGTGTAATCAAGATTAAATACATACCTATTGCATGTCTCAACACTATCCAACATGGAAAAGAACTATAGAAAGACTAAAAGAGAGGGATTAGCTATGGTGTATGCATTAGAGAAGTTCAGGCACTATTTGTTGGGGTTGCATTTAAAAATTTTGATTGATCACTCCATGCTAAAATATTTTGTGAATAATCTTATTTTAGTAGGAAAGATCTATTGATGGCTCTTATTATTCTAGGAGTATGACTTCAAAGTCATAGTAAAGATAGGGAAATTGAATGTTGGACCTGATCATCTATCTAGAATAGAGACAAGAGAAGAACCAAAAAATATTGAAGACAACCTGCCTAATGCACAACTATTCACAATTAGAGTCACAGATGATTACTTCATGGATATTATTTAGTTTCTGACCACAGGAATAGCACCCGTGGAGTACACTGTGAAGCAAAAGAAGGAGTTGGTCATTCGAGCAACTAATTTCTCATTGATTGCTAGAAACTTGTACAAAATGGGATAGGATGAAGTTCTACACAGATACATCCCTAAACATAAACAACATAGTATTCTAAAAGAATCTCATGGAGGAGTCGCAGGTGGGCACTAATAAGGAAAAGCCACTGTGAAAAAAATCTTGAGAGCTAGGTTATGGTTGCCCACAGTACGTAAGGATGTAAAATAATTATGTCAATCATGTGATGTATGTCAAAGAACATGAAATTCATCTAGAAGAGATGAGATGCCACTAGTGTCATAGGTAACTTTGTAGCCTTTTGATAAATCACCTATCAATCTACTGAGAAAGAAGACTAGTGCTAGGTATATAATCACTGTAACTAATTATTTGACAAGATGGCTTGAGGCACAACTTGTGAAGGATTGTAGCGCATAAATTGTTGTGAAATTCATCTTTGAATATATACTGTCCAAGTTTGGCTATCCAAAGATCTTGATAAGTGACCAAGGCACACATTTCTTGAACAAAACATTGAGGCAATAACTAAGGAATTCTAGGTTTATCACTAGAAAATCACTCCTTATCATCCTCAGGAAAATGGAATGGTGGAAGATTTCAATAAGTTTCTAGAGAATGTATTGACTCAGATATGCAATGTGAATATAAATGACTGGGATTTGGGAATTCCAGCATTGTTGTGGGCATATAGAACAACATATATGAAATTGACAGGGAAGACAATGTTTATGTTGGTATATGGACAAGAGGCACTTATTCCTATTGAATACATTGTGCCAAGTTTGGGAATTACAACTGAAACATATATGGAAGATCCTGACATTATGAAGGAAATAACGTCACAGATACTAGCTCTAGAAGAAGACAGGTTCGTAGCAGGGTTCCATCTGCAAGTACAGAAAGTAAGGGAGAAAACCTAGCATGATAGGCATATGAAGAAGAAGACATTCTGGGAAGGAGATTTTGTATTGTTATATGACAACAAATTCACGAAGTTCCCAAGAAAATTTAAAACACAATGTCGAGGACCATATATCACCAAAAAATCTTTGATGGTGATGTAGTTCAAGCTCACGAAGTTAAATGGTCAGCTGATTCTGGGACAAGTGAATGGTAGCAGATTGAAGATATATAGGGATGACTCTGGCCCTAGAGCTTCGCACTAAAAATTAAAGGGAAGGAAGTCTTAGTGCCACCTGTAGTTGAAAGTGGGCATGGAACTATAAAATACTTTATAGAAAGGGACTTCTTTGAGGAATATTAATGTGCAATACTTAGGAGTATGACGAAGTCTGAAGGAACTGCAACAAAGAAAAAGTAATTGCACCACAAAGAAAGGCTCGTCGAAGTTCACTGAAAATATGACCATTACAAGGAAAAAGCTACTGTTAAAAGGAAATTATCATTAAGGGATACAGAGAAGAACATTTATGAAGTATAACTCGATGTATCTAGCCCCATACCTACATTAAATGAGAAAATATTGAAGCAATCATGAGATGGGAATTCAAATTTGTTATAAAAATAATATCCCATGTCATATTTAACACTTTGTTGTCTGGAGAAGTTGAGAAATTGCATAGAAGAGAGCTATTGTATGTGTTAGAGGATTTTTGAAGAACTAGTTGGAATATTTTCATAAAAAGGATTAGCGGGTATTATTGAGGCATAAGGAGCGAAGGTAACCATGTCCCCAAGATGCTAGAGCCCCCTAAGAAAGAAGGTACCCATAGAAGAAGTAGGAAAAGGGACCAGCTGAGTTCTCTGGGGCAAAAATCAGAACATCCCCAAGCAATAAAACACAGACGGAAGTCCACACAAATAACAAAGAAGATAAGGGGAAGAAGCCGATGCAGAAAGGAAAGAAGTGGATACAACCGAAGGCACCTCAATAGATCAATGATAGTGAAAAGGAGGCTGAATTTCAAGACATGGAGATAGAGGAAAAAGAGATTCCCATTGTTCTCCCACCTTACATGCCACCAAGAAAACCAAACGCCATGTCAGTTAAGGATCCAAAGTAGGGAAAGTTTGGCATGTTCACTCTGTTGCTACCATAGGAAGTGTCGTTTGATGGCAAAGTGTTGGGGAGGATCCCCTAGCTAAATATGGAACACTAGGCCTTTTACGATCGAAACAAATACCCTCAATTTGAAGCAATTAGATATTTGAAGTAGGTTTGGTACCCAGAAAGTGGAGTCGCAAGGTTGGAGCCATTCTAGTGGGATACAAGATTGTAGAGAGTGGGCCTCTTGAATATGTTGAATGTTCCACACTTCGAATGAATAACATCTAGTACAATTTGTGTACGACAACTCCTCACACTAGTACACAATGGATGCATTTGGCTAGGGAGGAGGATCTTGAAAGATGAGACATTAAGATGAGACATTAATTAGAAAAATCACAACGATGCCTCATCAGGGAAAAGACCCCATAGAAGAACTTGTGGGCAAGAATAAGGATAAGGAGATGACACAAATAATGAAGGAAAAATCATATTTCAGGGATATGACATCAATTCCATTGATGACTAACAAGTGTGTTTCACCATGCACATCTTTGCAAGTAAGATAATGAAAGACTGTAGGGCCAATGAGGTGTTTGCAATGACAATGTCTTTTTCTATGTAGTGCAATGTAGGGGTCCAATTTAACTAGGCTAGCTATTTATGCAAGGAATGTTTGATAGATTGCTGGGAAGCATAAGAAGAGCGGAAGATATCCCACTACATTTTGTTGATGATACTCATCACACTAATTGCGTGGAAAGAACTAGAAGACTCACAGTTTCCTTCTATCGAGGTTGATGTTTGTGAGGTAGTAAGGTATGCCTCCCTATAGTTTACTAAGGAGTCGATGCACGCAACAAAGAATAGTATTTTCTTTGTGGCGATGGAAATGGATCTACACATGGTGGTGAATCAGCATCCAAGGTTGTCACCTAGTTTATATAAGCAGTATTGTCACATTGTAGACTTCAAAGCGGACTTCCATAGAGCCTGTGTAAAGGAAATAAAGCACCCAACTGGGACATGCAACCCACTACCATACATAGTAACTTAATATGATTTTCTCACCATAGTACAACATTAGTCATAAGAATGGATGACACCACCTAGTGGAGTGGTTGGAACAGAGAAGGGTACCCCGCAGGATGCAGGTACAAGTGGAAATGATGTAGAGATGGAAACAGATGAAACAGAGCAGAAGCATGAGGAACCCCTCAGTGATGCAGGAGTATCATAGGAGTAACCATTTATTGTTAGAATGAGAGACACATTAGCTATGGCAGGCAAGAGGAAAAACTAGAAAGCGAACAAGTCTAAGGGCACAGAAGCACTTGTCCTCATTCATGGGGACATCGACAAGATTGGAGAGAAGGTCTAGGAGATCACATTAGAGACCTGGGATGTAATTGATGATCGATATAGAACGATCTTTAGTAAAGTATAGAGTGACATCATGGAGTTGAAGGCATTGCCACAAGTGTAAAAATAGATAGAAAAAATAACTCGGCCACTGCAGGTAGAGAAAAGAATAAAAAAGCAATCCGGCGTTAGAATCTTGTAGGTGCTAGCTCAAGCACTTCACTGGTACTCACCAGAGGATAAAGAATGATCCAGAGTATGGAATAATGTCATCATAAATATTGTTGCATTTCCCATTCAGACGTTGCATGAATTCCAACAAACTTTAACAACTAAGCTGTGGGAGCAGGAGAAACAAACCTCGAAGATGAAAATACAGGTGGAAAAGGAGAAAGATGCATTGAAGAAGTATTTGGAGGTGTCTAAGCAAAGAGATGAAGGATATCAATGAGAATAACAGCTGTTAAAATCCATCGAATCTAGTTGCAGCACAATCCTGGATGTGAAGGTCAATGAGGAGGTCGAACCACTAATATAAAAGGTCACAAAGCTCACCCTTATGATTAAAGAATCAAAGAACACACTGGCGAAGATAAAATTTGAGTATTAAGTGCAGATAGAAAAACTGAAATTAAGGTTGTAGCTAGCCATGCCACTAGAAGTGTGGGAGCAGAGGAAAAAAGACAAAGGAAACATTGAAAGGCATCTATGACACAATGGTGAACTGTGGGAAATTATTGGATGACACAATTCAGATTTAGACCTCACTCCAGGAGGATCTAAATATTCAAAATATCAAGGATGAATTATAGGTGAGCAGAAGCATCGCAACAAAATCTTGGCAGTTGTAAAAACCCTACCAGTCCTATAAAAACTCGCCAGTATTACTGAAGGGAAGAACCTCCAAAAATAGATAGATGATCTTACGAGAAAGGAGAAAATTTTGCAAGCGAGGAATCATCCATAGTAGCATCATGCCCTCAAAATATCTCAGGCAGTGGACGAAAGTCTCAAAGAGTTGAATAAAAGTGAGGAAGAAATACTGTAGAAGGCAACTGGCCCAACCACAGAGGCATTGCTGGAGGAAGTGCACAAATAGGAGAAACAAATGAAAGAGACAGTCCAGTAGTATAATGCAGTCTACAACACAATTATAGCAAAAATCGAAGGAACCGAAGCTGAGTGACTTGGGACAAGTCACGGGTGAGTGTTGGGGGAATGTTGGGCACAACCCAACTTGGTCCAAGTTTTGGGTCAAAGACTCCACGTTTTGAGGAGTTGAGAGTGTGGAGCCGTTGAAGTTATATTCATCACATGGTGTTTTAGGTGCTTTGGGGGGGGTGAAAGCCCCTTATTTTGTAACAGGTATTGGATTTTAGTAATTGTTTTGTCGAATCCATAGTATTTGGGACATTGTTTTGTAGTATCAAAACCCATATAAGGAGATTTAATAATTTTTCAACTATCAATTAATGAATAATGTCATGAGAAGACATAAGAAAATTGAGTCTTTGTATCTAGTGTATATATTCTTGGGGAAGGCTCCGCAGCTGCATTCATTGAGGCCTTCAAGAGTTTGCAACTGAGTGCACATACCACATGCAGCTAGGTATGCAGGTCAAGGAAAAGCATGTATTAAATATCCTTATTAATAAAGAAGAAGTTTTGGTGAAGTATTGTGTATATTTTTGTGTTGAGTCTCTATTGTTATTCATATCAGTATGCATTCTTTTTATTGAATTATGCGAAAAATGCATGTTATATTGTTTTCTGTTATGTGTATGCATTAAGTACCAATCTGTAAGATTAATCATCAACACAAATTTATTCATGTACATGAAGTTGTATGAAGGTAGAATACATAAGTGAACACACAAACACAACAACGCGGATATCCCTCTCACTACAGAAACTTGGTTCTACAACCTCCCATAACCACTTCGACTAAGACTACAATCTGCTTGCAGATCATTGCCAAAAGGGCCAATGTTTAAGGGTTTTGTTGGGGAATAGTACACTTTGAACTTGGGTGAAGCCCCATTAAACTAACATATTCTAATCACCCAGGGGTCTGTTCGACCATAACATAATTTTAGTCGACCCTAGGGTGCCACGTGGAAGCCCATGACTGGGCCACGTGGCATCCCACCATTTGCCTGACTCACAACCTCAATCAACCAAAAATATGTGTAGCAAATTTCAACCAATGTAGTGAGGCCAAGTGGAAACCTACCATTGGCCCAAGAAATCCAGTCAAAAAGTCCAGTCACCCTGCCCAGTCAGCAACCCCTGCATCCAACCTGCAATTTTTTTGTCTGTTTGGGAAAACGATCAGAACGCGATATCAATAGCATATGATATCGGTTTTGAGAAATTCAAGTTGAGTTGGATTTAGGGCATAAATATATAAACACTTTTATAGGTTTCAACCACTTTTGAACACTTTTAATTTTGAGCACCTTATTTATCCCTTGGATCACTCCTCCCAAGTAGAAGCTTTTAGACCTCTGAAAGACTACTTTCAATAAAAAAAATAGATAAGGGTACAGTTCCCTCACCCTTCTAATCTCAATCCATTTGGCTTTGCCTAGTATTGTACCTTTGAGTCCCATATGAAGGTGATTCCATTCCTTCTTCTTGAAGTTCTTATTTTTTTGTCAAGGATAGGATCTTGCTACAATTATTCGAGATGTTTAGAAGAGAAAAATTTTGTTAAATAAATTTGGACATTCTCTCCTGAATCTTCAATCAATGGAGGATTACCCAATTTCAAGTTCTTTTCACGATGAATATTTTCTTTGCTGATGCAAAGCCTTACTTCATATCCAACCTAAAAACAGTGGTCAATGCAATGCCTATCTTGTCTAGCCTTGTATTTGGCTTGACTCTTCAATACATGTGATCGTCATCGCCATGCACCATCCTTATTCAAAGCCAAAACATTAGGAGACCCACAAGAAGATGTATTAGAACTAATGTTCCCTTTGTTAAGTAGCCCTTGTTTCTGCTTCTTGATTCTTGCATTCTCTAACACTAGCATCTTGTTCAAACTAATGTTTAAATGTGTTGCATCCTACTACAAATCAACTTCATGTTGTTTTCCTCTTTTAGGAGGAAACACATTAGATTCTTGAAACATCTTATAACATCTGTTAACAACTTAAACTAAATCATATTTTAATGTTGCATCAAATTCTTGGAAGGATTCAGATTCATCAACATATTTATGTTCAATCATAAACAATGCAAAATTTTTATTAGCATTAACAAACCTCTTAATTGGTCTAACATTCACAACAGACAAATTCAACTTCTTGTGATGTTCTCTAATAATATACTCAATCCCATCTTTAAACAAATGATACTTGTTCTCATGGCGATGAAACATGGCTTTCATATCATATATGTATGGGCTTCCCAAAACAATCCTTGAAATGTCAAGTGGTACCACATCAAGTTCTACCTCATCAATAAAATTTACATTGATGGCAAATCTAAGTATGCATTTTCTTGTTACTTGCAACTTGGCATTGTCATTTACCCAACCCAAAGGATAAGTTTTAGGTTGAGGAATGGTTTCCAAATTTACTTTCTTGACAATGTCTTCTGAAATGAGGTTTGTTTGTGATCCACTATCAAAAAATGTATCTACTTTGTTATGTTTTGTGATGGCTCTAATATGGAAAATCTCTATTCTTTGTCTTTAATTTTGAGTTTCAATAGGTTTACTAGAAGAGATAGTACTTACAATAGAATCCTTACCGTTCAATCCCATAGCTATGATTTTTGTTTCATCTTCGAAATCAGATCCTAGATCTTGTTTTGTAGTTGTAATAGTCATTTATTTCTCCTTCTTGTTAAAATTATTGGGTCTCATCTCAGGATGAAGTTTCCAATAGTGGTCTTCATCATGGCATTCTTTAGAACAATTTTTACATGTGAGTTTCTCTCCCTCTTTTTTGACTGAAGCATTCTTTTTACCTTGCCCTCGAAATTCCTTTTTCCTTTTTCTCTAGACTTAAATGACTTCTCAGTAGTTTTTTTAGAAACATTATTCCCTCTTGCTTCTAAATGAGTTTCTTGTACACACACTTCATCTAGTTTTGTATGGTCAAACATGAGAATAGTGGTTCTTAAGTAACTATATAAACTTCCAATATATTTCAGTAGAGTATCTTGGGAGGACAAATATATACCCAAAATCAAAGCTCTTTTTCTAAATTCTTGATTATATCTTTGCACATCTTGAACCTTAGCTTGCATAAACTTTTGACAATCCATTATAGCTATTTTCATGTATGTTAATGGATAAAATTGTCTTCTTATTGCAACAACAAAATCATTCCAAGAGGATAAAACCTTACCATGTTTCCTCATGTCCTCTTAATTTTTGGCTTCCCACCAAATAAGTGTTGCACTTTCCAACCTAAGAGAAGCAAGCTAAATTTTGGTATCATCATCCTTGATTCTTTGTATGTTGCAATACACTTCTATCTAAAGAAACCAATTATCTAATTTATCAGCATCTACCTCTCCATCATACATAGGAAATTGAAACTTTATGTCAAGCTTTAACAAAGGAGTTTTACCATGTCCATTTGGATAATTTGGAGGTGTTTGTGAAAGCGTAGAAGAATTGGAAGAATACGAGGATGAATATGAGGATGACAATGGAGGTGAAGGCGGTGGCTTGTCACCATTCCCTCAATTCCCTTTTGGAGGTTTGTATCCCTTTCCTCCATCTCCTTTCGAAGGTTTTGATCTCTCTCCTTGCAACCTTGAATTTCTCTCCTCATAAAGAAACTTTACCATTTTAGAAATTTCAAAGAAGAATTTTTTGAATGTTCTTTCCTCTTCAGACATCCCTTCAGGACCTTCTTCATGTGCTATGACTAGTGAAGCTTGAGGTATGAGTGTTCTCCTTGAAACAATTTGAGTTCTTGGCTCCTCAAGTTATCCTTCTCCTCTTTTAAGCTTCAAACTTGTAAGCATCAGAAAACACTTGGAAACAAAATCAAACCTTCAAAATAACCTTGAGCTTTCATACCAAACTGATCTATTATGCAAACTTGAAGGTGATGGAAAAATTTGCAAGTAAAATTTTATGTATTGTAGGAAATGGAGCACTTTGCAAAGAACATAAAATAATGGATTTTTAAACTTAGTTAATAGCATAAATGGAGATAAAATACCATATCAAAAATACATAACAAAAAATGATACATAATTTCACCCCTCTCTTGGGCTACATCTCCTGGACCAGCTTCCAATGTTGGGCCTATTTCATTAAGTGATCAAATTTGTGTTTACATGGATATAAGGTGCCCGTAATGTAAACATTATGTGTCCAATGGCTTCAAAATAGTAAAAATCCCCTAGTTGGGCTTTTATTGGGCTCAATTTGGCCAAAAACTGAAGAAGTTATGCTCTCTCAAAGTTTTCCCTGCCAACTAATCTACAAACTACATTGGACTGCTATCCATCCTATGAATCCACTTTTTCTAAGCACACCGAGTGATAATTTTTCTTTGTGCCACTGAGATTCAGATCGAATTTGGTGCAAAATATCGCTTAGTTTAAATGTCTAGTAAGGCCTCAGGTAGAAAATTAGGGCCACATGGGGCCATACACCCGAGGGTTGGGGCTAACTGCGGGCACTTGGCTCTTCAGTGGTTGGTTCTGTGGAGCCCATAAAACTAGGGCTTATCCCTATTTCTCCGCACCTGAACATTGAACTCCGCTAAGAATGAGCATGTGGTTATATGGCATGTCATATGATCTGGGGCTAGTCCCATTTTTCTGCACCTAAACTCCTACCTGTGCACTAACCCCTCTGCTGTGGTGGAGTGTGGTTATATGGCAGAAATGTGATTGGGATTGGTCCTGAAACTCCACTATCACAATAGTTGTCTTCGGGGTATATATGTTGTGGTCTGGTGGAATGCACCACGACCATGGGTTGGTCCCAATTCCTCCCCCTATCGATTGGTGTTGCGATATGTATTTTTGTGGTCATGTGATTATAACTATGGGTGCCAAAACAATGGGATGGGGTTAAGCTTGAGCCATTGGCTCCCCAGCCTATGGTTTCATAGGTGTGGGGTGACCACGGGCCAAGGCTTAGCCTCAACCCCATCCCCCAATACAAAAATGTGGAAATTTTAAATATGATTTTGAGACTGTAGTACTTAAGAACCACCATATGCCCTAGTAGTAAGGTACTACAATGTTGTTCCATGGGTCTCCTATTTGACTAACCTGAAGGGTTGTTCAACCATAACATAATTTTACTGAACCTTGGGGTACGATGTGGCAACCCATAACTAGGTTGCATGGCATCCCACCATTGGTCCAACTCATAACCTGATTCAACCAATCAAATGTTTTGCATATTTGAACCAATGTGGTAAGTCCAAGTGGTAGCCTACTGTTGGCTTGACCAACCCAGTCAACATGTCCAGTCACCGTGCCCAATCAGCGTATGAATTACCCAATCAACAGTACTACATCCAACCTACAAATTTTTTGCCTGTTTTGGAAAACAATTAAAACATGATAACAAGAGCATACGATATCAATTTTAAGTAATTCAAGTTTTGTTGGATTTAGGTCATTAAGATCTACGCTCCAGTATCAGTTTTTAGCACTTTGGAACACTTTGAATTTTGAGAACTTTACTGATCCCCTGGATCAGTGGGGCAAAGCATGTTGGAAAGGAGACTCAAGTTTAGGAAAAGTAGTAAATAATAAATGTGGAGAATGGGGTAGTGATGGTGCCACTCTAGAAACTCTGATTGATAATTTCACCATTAGTTCTGTAGTAAATTCTTCTAATATCAATGGGGGACTTGTTGACTAGTAGTTTGAGGTAGCACTCTCTGTAGAATTAGATCCAATAGATATTTTCAATTTTGTTTTCTTAGCCCTACAACTATATTTTATAGGTATTATAGCTTCTTCACACGCTATAACATTTATGACTTGTCTATTGGTCGAGATTAAGTAAGCATGTAGATGTTTTTTTAGTCTGGGAGTGCAACTAGAAGAAATATCCAATAAGGTTTGCGTGGAAGCCACCAGAGGCTCTGATGGGTACTGGGTTCCAACTTCAGGCAAGGAAATAGTATATTTATTTGGTAAAGAGGATGAAGATAGAATTTGTGATTTAATAACTTCTTTACGGGATGTTCATCTCTCATAAATCTATGTTTTTGAGAGATTCTAGGCTTAACTTTACTGAGGGAATAAAAAGAGTACTTCCAATTCAGTTAGAAGGGCCCTTCGTCTAACACCATTTTTGTTGACATTAAAATGTGACTTTTGCTAGATCAATCATCAACAAGCGGAGAAAACCTAATTGCAGGTGCTAATTAGACCTAATTTCATTTGGGATGGTAATCTTCAACTATTTTATGGGCCTGATTGCCACTTTGAGGGCAAGGGATCATTTTTCTTAGCTATATGCTATATCTACTATTAGTGATGTTTTAGTTATTTCAATATATTTATTAATAATTATTAATTTTGGATTAGGAAGATTGATTATTAGACCAGAAATAACAAAAATAATTGCCTGAACTCTTTACGTAAATATAAGTAGAGTGGATAATGATTCTAAACCTATCATGATGTAAAATCAAATTAGCATTAAAAATAATCAATTAATTTTATTTTAGGCTTGATGTTCTCATAAGTTTATGTCAGCATGCAAGATTCATACAATATATCTTTAGCAATTACCATATACAAAGGACACATATATCTCTTGGACATGTTAATTGTATTAATCAATAGAACAAGGCCTTTACTACAAAATACTGCAAAAAGGGACGTTCAAGAGAGGTACTCAATCTTACAATCGTCTCCTCTTTCCTTCTCATTCCTTTTTTTCACAATGGAGAGTTTTCCTATTTATTTATTAAAGTACAGTTATAAAAGCGTTAATTCACTATTATCTCCTTTGGATCATTATGTCATTAAGATTTCTTTAGAGTTACTTTTTACTGATACAAATTTTAAGCTGTGTGTATGCTTAGGATTTCGAGAATTTTAGAATTGTCCATTTTTAGTAATTTTCATTGCCCCTTTAGAAATTGGCCTGCAAGCCCCTTGATATCCATTTCCATGCATGTAGTGTAACAGTTGAGTTTAGTGGACTCCTTGGTAGGGGTGATGATAAATTTGTCTATTAACTCTTCATCCACCTTTGGAATCCACTTGATTTCACGTACCATAATGGCCCTAACTTTAGCTATTTCTTTGAGCTTGGATTTAATAGGGGTAGAAATAGACATAACTTTCATGGTCTTAATTTCCCATTCCTCCATCATTTCAGTAATGGCGCCACATATTTTCTTAGCCAATTCAATGGCTTCATCTATTTTTGCTTTATTTTCTTCGTACTCCAATCTCCACACATCACTTAGGGATCGATCTTTCATTTTTTTCTGTTGTCTAGCTACATTAATGAGTCTAGAGCATCTCAATTGTTATTTTTCCATTCAATGATCTAGTTAAGAGATTCATTGACTTCCTTCTATGTCTCCAATTTTCCATCACTTTCATGAGCTATTTGTTCCAATTTTAAAAAGTTGCCCAAGATTTGTTCCAGTTTTTCCATGAACAAGTTTACATATTTTGAAGGTCATTGATAAATTTTAATATCTTGTGTTTTCAGTACCTAAAGGTTGATCTGGGCCTTCTGGACTTGCTCCATATTCATGCTAACATCCCTTTTGTGATTTTCCCTTAATGCCTTCATCTCACTAATGTGATTATCCTTCAATCATGTTATTTATTATTCTCATTGGCCTCTGAAAGACTCTGACAGTGCTATACATTATTCCTCTAGTTTTTCTTGCATTTGGTGTCCATGTTCTACCTCTAGTCTTTCAACTAATGTTGCAATGATTCCACTATTTGAGTCAATTGTTCCACTTCCAAGGATAGACTCTGGGTGGTGGCATTTTTTTTTGTATCCAAGGCCCCTAATGCCACGGTTGCGTCCAATGTGGATTTTTAGTTTCTTTTCCTAGCTATCCTCCCTGGTAGTTCCAATTTTTGTCATATTAGGGACATTATGGATAATAATTTACATGGAATTGTTGTAGTAATATTCCCCCAATTCAATGAAAACATCGTTATGATTTCCAGGGTGGTTAGTAGGATTGGCACACCTATCCTTTTAGCTATCAGTGGAATGGAGACACTCAAACTATGAAATGATAGGTCCTTGTACTAGAGTAACTATCAAAGTATTTGGCTCTAGGAATTCTTGCTTTTGTGAGGATTTCATGGAATTTTGTGGATCTTTCCCCCTACTGGTATCCTTCTTCAATAAATTTATATGCTTCTTGTTCATCATCGTCAATATTTATTTGTTCAACAATCTAGGCTCCAACCTGGGCTAACCTTTGTTTTTTTATTCTCATTTGGCCTCAAGTCTATTCTTTTATAGGCAGTCGGTAGGCACTAGATAGGTGACCAATCCACCTATTCTCTCTGTTGCATATTTTGCCTCAACTCTTCATACGTGAGCACATCGTGGAACACTGAGTCGTTAAGGAGAGAATTTCACATACCTACAATTCTCTTTAACTATTCAATGGGGGTCATGCATTTTTAAAATTCATGTGACGAGCTTGAGGTCCTTAATACTCTCAACTTCTTTTGTTTCCTAGTGAAACTTCATCAGAGTGTAGTGGCCTATTTTGATAAGGAAGCTTGTTGGTTACAACTAATGAGATCCCAATTCCCATAGTCTGATAGGTAATTTCCCTTATCATCAACCAGTTGGGGGTCAATTGTGGCATTACATGAGCGGGTGTTAAACAACTGAATATATAAATGCAATTATAATTCTCCTCATAATACCAATGTCCTATTCCTCTAATAACATTCCTTTCTTATTTCAACATACATAGGTGCAAAAAAACCAAAGAGGATCTAATGGGTTTGAGCCAAGAACTGGTCACAAGCTTCATAAAATAATTTGGGGTAATGGTTAACCCATAAATCTTGACAATAAATGTGTGTAGGATGGAGTTTCAAAGTCCATATTCTAGTTCAATCATTTGCGGCATAGAAAGCATCTATTAAATAGTCTGACATAGAAAACAAGGAGCTATAATTTTCCATGGTTTCCTTTACTTTAAAAACGGATTTCGACAAATTATTTGACAAAATGCTTGACCAATTAAACATACAACCATTTGAAACTATATATGTCACTAAGGGAAACCATTTATTTTTAAAATTAAAAGCATTGAAGTCACCATAGAGCCCGCTAATTAGTGTCATGGGATGAAAAAATGGTTCTTGCAAATGTTATGTGGGGTATTGTTTATTGGCATGTTCCTTGCAAGAATCACTATCCCACCACCAACCCTTCATAATCTTGATGAATTTTTAGTGGATTTGGAATAAATTATCTAAAACTTGCTTGTTGAATTTATTTAGATGGCTTGAAATGGTACATTTTGTTGAAAGCATTAGACTTCAGAGATGCTACGACTCTACCTTTGATGTTAACGAATCCCTCTTGTTGTAGGTTTACCTATGCCATGATCCACCTAGTCATTTCATTGTATGGCATCATGTACGACCTTGCCTATTTGATGCACCTTGAAATTTTTGATATTACACATCGCTATATAGACCTTATCTCATGTGTTAAACTGGGAGTTAGTGTATGTGAGATATATTCCCCCCAAACAAGGTGTATATCACTCCCATCAAAATATTCAATATACCCATAGAATACTTCACTCAAAAGAGGATATAACACTATGGGATAGGCACTATTAAGATTCTATCCATGTCCTTTATACGTATTCAACATCCCATTTTTTTTTATATCTTTCGTACCTACATGTTGTAATCACCATAAGCTTCACAAAATGTAACCTTTGTATAATTAAAAAAAATTCAAATGTAATTGTGTATTTTGATTGGAGTCAAATTGGGAACTGGCGAGTCTTTGTGCTATGGGTACAAGCCTCAGTGCTAATATAGAGTATGGAGCCAAGATATAATATGATCATGCAACTCGATGTCGGTGAAGGGTAAGGCTTGAACATTAACTTTATAATGGTGCATGACAATGTGAGAGTTAACCAGAGGTTTTAATGTTACCCTATGGGCATTAATTCAAATGATAATACACGGGGTAAATTGAGACAAGTTGTTAATATGATATGGGTTAGTCATTAACGTTAAGTGTATTTGGGATTCAGGGAATGCACTCAAGGGATCCCAGTATTAATGCAATGAGGTTGCACCAATATTTTTTACAACTAACAGTGGTATACCGGATAAAATAAAGTGGAAATTTCTCATGGCAATGACAATATAAGACCTTTTTAGAAGAGTTTAAAGGAAATGGCCTCGAAGAGCACAATGAAATCTAGGCAAAGATGAAAATTGATGTCAAATAAGCTTAAGCATTGATAACGAGATTCCGTGTAGTCTAAAGTTTCCCCACTATATCATCGACATCAGGAAATACGAAAGAGTAAATGCATATCACAACCTTCACAACACTTCCTTCCAACTTTTGAACGTCGATTCAGAGGACTGCAAGGAAGGTGGGGGGAATTTTATGCGTCACCAATGTCAAGAAAATAGTGAGGATGTGTTTTTCAATATATGAAAAGGCTTTCAATCTCCATTCTCTAATACAATAGGATATAATCGAGGGCTTATTCAGAGTGCATCCTTACAAGTAGTTCCTTCGCTATAGGTCTTATATCAAAGGGAAGGTGACTACGGAGAGGCCCCATATACATTTTCAACTAGTGGAGGGGGAAGGATTGTTCAACACAACATATTCCAAAGTCGACCCAAAATTGTTCAAAGAATAAGTTGTTTCTTCTTGTTTCGTGATGATACTTGTATAAAACATGAGAACATACATCTTTTTAAACCTATCAACTAAAACAAATAAGTGGTCATCATTAGGGGAATTTTGAGGTAAAAAATGGGCCTCAAAAAAAATTGTACTAAAAAAATTAACTTTAAAAGAATGAATAGGATTCAAGATGATGATGTCATCCCCAAGGGAAACTATTTTGGAGGGGAAAGAAGAAAACTAATTTCTTAATTGTACTTTTGGCTTATATATTTATAGGTTCACTCAAGTGTCAAGTGTAGGCACCCATTAGATGCAGAATGAAATTACACACACAACGAGTACCCGCTCTACATAGGTCTGAGTAGTCTCACATCAAAGAAAATTCAAAATCCATGAAAAAAGCATATTCAACAAACATTTTTCATAAATTTTCATTTTTATTCAATGTGGTTATACTTAGAATATTTGTGTATATAGTGAGTTCTTGTTGGATGTGGAATTTAATTTCACATCCAATGGGTGTCTGCTCCTGAAATTTGAGTGAACCTATATGGAGTAAGTCGAAAATACAATAAAAAATAGTTTCCTTTATTTTTTCTTTCAAAAATCATTACTCTTATTTTATTATTTTAACTATTATTTATTATTTTCCTTAGGTCGCCCATGTTAGACCTTAAAAATTCCCTAATGGTCCCCCTGATTGTCAGAAAATATCGCATAAATTCCATAGAAATGCTTCCCCAAGGACAAGTAGCAATACGTAAGGGATGGCATAAAACCTATTTCTTGTTACTAGACCTATTTATACAACAAAGCATATATCCTCTAATGAGCCAAGCTATACATTCTTTCATACTCATCTATTATACAAACCTATGGGAATTGGAAACTATATTCCCAACACCTAAATTCCTTATAACCTTGGAGGTGTGAGCCTCTATAATCAATTCCAGACATTCACCTTTAAGAATAGATAACTTATTAAGCCTATGAATTACCCATTATATAAAAGATAGTCCATTGTATTACTGTTATGCCCCTATACCAATAGGTGTCATATATCATGATTGACTTGGTTTAACTCTGAAATATGTTCATAGCTTTACTTGCTACAAAGGTTTTCCACATTTGTAAAAAAATAAAAATAAAAATTAAAAAATGTAAAGTGGGTATACCCTAGAAAAAAAATAAAAGGGTGAAAGGAATAAAAAGACGTAAAAAAATGGAAGAAAATGAACCCCAACAAAAATAAAAGATCAGGAAAGTGTGCAAGTCTAAATGCCACTACTTTTTACTTTTGTATAATAAAAATTGTGTGCAGCTTGTCACCTATGCCACAATTCATGAATAGTCAAATAGTTTAAGATTCGTAGATAAGTAGATAGGTAGAGTGAATAAAAGGAGCTCAATAGTTTAATCTGAGCCCTTGGATGTAATAAGTGCAAATTTAGATAGGTATCACTATGTTAAAGAAAAAGAAAGTTTGATAAGGGTTTGCCAGTCTAAGTGCACCCTAATAAAGAAATGAAAATGCCATGGTAAAGTAGGTAGGGTAAGTAGATGACGGTTGCAGAATAAATGTGTGGTGGATGATAAGTTTAAATGATTAAATCTTTTACTTTCATCACTAAGCAAAGGTATGTATCATATGGAAAGGCACTTCAACATTCAAAGTCAAAATAATTAACTTCCCTACTCATTCCCCTAAAAATATTCACTAATTCCCTAAGTATTAAAGGTAATTACCAAAGTTAGAGGGGCTCAGAGCATTTCTCTAACTTTTGGAGGGACCAAACCCTTGGCCCAATAATTTATAATGCCTAAGTGCTTAAGCCGCTTCATCAATATTCACCCCCCTTCATAAGTTATTCATTTCCCTCATAAAGATTTTCCTAAGTAAAATCCTATTTTACATAGGAAAAATAAAACACTCTCCATATAAACCCTCATATTCACTTAGCCTAAGTTTTAAATGTGTATGATGAAAATGTTTTAAACTTAGTGGGCATTTCATATTCCATAAAGTGATATTAACCACTAATGCTTATTATATAATTCCCCTATAAAACAAAATTACCCACGCCCGTATTATTATATTATACAAAACCCCAAATTTTTACATATCCCCCCCCCAATGGTTAAATATGACCGTAAATCAAACAATAAACATGATTAATTAACTAATCTGTAGTTAATTAAGAACCCAACCCTCCCACCATTTAATGAAGATTAGTTATGTCATCTGGACTAATTAATTACTTGACAACCAATCGAATCAACCCCGATATGATTAATCTCTTTAATTTATATCGGACCCGCCCTCCATATCTGCCAGTCACATCAGCTCCCCGATGACCTTTTGATCGAATCCCACAGATCCAACGGTCATCGCGCATATTGCATGGACCTCTACGGTCGCCTTTTAACGCGTGATGGTGAGAAGCTTCATGAATAGTACCTATGCTGCATGTCAAGCATTGTATGGAATCACGCGGTCTCACCCAAATACCACTTACCCTCCAGTAGCAGTGTGATGAAACTTGCTTACCGCCTCCCGCTAAAATACAAAATTTCAAGTCACATCCCTGCTGATGCCACCTGTCCATATCACAAACCCACCAAAAGCTTTGACTTTGCATAAAAACAAAGTTAAAATAGTTTTTTGTCCTTATTCTAAAAATTCATGCTTGCAACCTGAATGTTGAAGTCAACCATCTCATAGACCAATCGTCAGCCACCCTGAAACTTTCAGTTCGATGCTGCTCCAATCCGCCATTTTCACCCAGTGAACCTGCACTCCATTGCCTGTCACTAAAAAATAGGTATTTACCAGTTTCCTTCCTGTTCCTGGGAAAACTAATGTCTTTTTGATTTTCTAGTCCCACTAGCATTGGTAGCTATCCTAGAAACAAACAACCAAAGAAAATTGTGATTTCCTTTATGTATGATAGATAAGAGAGAAGCAAAGGGACCAACCTAGATCTTCCACTTGACTCCTTGCCTGATTTCTCTCTCCCTTGATAGAGCTTGCACCTCTTCTCCTAATTATCCCACTCAGTGAATACATGTAGGGATAGTAACAAAACACCATCAAAGCATCTCAATCTATTATATCATAAACAATGCAGAATCAGAAATACATTGATCATCCAATGGCATTCACAAATACACAATTGTATGGAGGAAAACTCAAAGAAATTTATTAATAGTAGAAGGGAGAATTATAACCCAGCTGTCTGATCTAGCATCATCCTCCCAGAATCAAAGCCCTCTTCACCTCATGAAAAGCAAGATCACCCAACAATATAATGTCTTTGCTCAGAGACAAACTATCAACACTTCCTTACAAATTACCAAATTACAGCCTCCCAGATCTCTCAGATGAGGGATCCATTTATAGATGTCTGCAAGGGTGTGAGTCATCTCTAGGTTTTTGATTAGTGTCATTCCACTTGTTTTTCGTGGTTCCACTTGGAGATTTATTGGATATCTTACTCATCCCTGGGAAAATTCAAAGAGGCAAGTGTCGTAGCAGAAGTTTCTGGAAGATTCCATGAGCATACACTTAGCAAACTATCTCAGACATTTGTCCATCCTCGCTCATCGCACCCTACAGAAGGCCTCTTCAGTATGCATAGCACCTGGCTAGTGTAAAAGTCAGTATGCATCGCACCTTGATAGTGGGGCAGTTAGTATGGTCTAGTTTTGGTTAGTTCTGAGTGGTTTTTCAGGTGGAACGTTTGGGGAATGATGTAATCAGTTGACTGTGATCGTTTAGGGTATGAAGCAACACTTTTAGGGGTTAAAGAGCACTTGGTTTATCGACATATAAGATTGGGGTTGCAACGCCCAAGTATGTCTATAACAGTTGCCCCATAAAGCATGAATTCGTAAATCTTTTAATGTCAGGTGAAATGCTTTATCATGAGGATCCGAGGTATTCGAACTAGAAGGTGACCTGTATAAGATACAATACAATACATCATCATCATATTATTTTCATGATCTAGCTGAGGCGGGCATTGCCATGCTCAGCTTTATAAATTCATTTTCATGTACATAGGATAGATAATTGTCTGTTTTCGCAGACTGGTTCTTCATATGAAGAGTCATCTTCCCTGGCTTAGATGACTATCTGTGTAACTTCTGTGTACATTTGATGTCTTTATATCCCTGAATAAATCATAGCTCGGATGGATGGAACTACATCCGGAATCTTCAAACTCATTCAATCTTCGCTCGATGTACAAGTCGATCCATGTGAAAAGATGTCTTGAAGTCGAACATGGAAAAACTTCGCGTGATTAGGTCAGCCAATAATCTAGGCTGTTAACAGGTGCAAGAGGAATCACCGATAATGATAATGAACATCAAGGTACTACAGTACAATTCACGTGGTGTGAATATATGATCCAATGTCGAACACCATGCAAAATCTTTCAGTCGAAGGCCATTGATGTAAACCTGTCGCCGTAAGTGAGAAACTTGCCGTTGAGGCATGCAAGCTTCAAAGTACTGAAAGGGTTGTTTCTAAGTCAACTTCTTGGATAATGAGCTAATGTCGACAAGAAGTGACCCATCGTAGGAGGGCCTTAATGTATCCCACATACATGACATGAAATGAAGCAAATGATTTTCTGGAGCTGAAAATGATCGACGACACAAGGTTCAGGAATGGCGGTCATGAAAAGTGGAGGTTGAAGGCATTGCATTGGATGAGGCATTGAATGGGTGGTGAATTCTCTTAATGACTTCTCTTGAACATGTTGGTGACACTGAGATGGATTGGTAGCATTAACCCCAAAAGATGGATGGTATGGAGGACCACTGGCGATATGACCGGTGAACGAAGTAACCCAACCCGACTCAAAATGGTGATGGAGTGAAAGTGTCATGTTCAAGAGCAACCTACTACCATAAAATTCTTCAAGTTTTCTTCCCTTTTTCCCCAGTCATTGCTAACCAGTAACTCTTTATTTTTTTCAAGATTGAGGAGGATAACATATGCTTGTTCTATAATTTTCCCTTTGGAAAACCTGTCACTATGTTTTAGCAAGTTCAGCGACAGTGAAACTCCTTCTTGTCTGGGTGGACAAGTTTGTCGCTATTGTTTTAACGAGTTTAACAAAAAAGAAAACTCGGTCCTTTTCATGTTTAGAGAGTTTGAAAAGAGACGAAAAAGAGAACTCTAGTAGTTCTTTTTCGTAGCATAGTCCTCTAAGTCTGAAAAAGATTGAAATAATACAAAAGGGATGACTTTTCCGATCACTTTATCGAGCCGAAAAAGACAAGCACTCGAACTTTTTCATGAGATAATCCCCCCGATATAAAAAGTTTAAAATACGCAAAAGGGATGACTTTTCCGATCACTTTAGCGAGCCGAAAAGGACAAGCGCTCGAACTTTTTCATGAGATAATCCCCCCGGTCTAAAAAGTTTAAAATATATAAGAGGGATGGCAGTTCCAATCACTCTAGCGAGCTAGAGAGGCTAATTGCTTGACAATATTTTCATATTTAGCGAGTCTGAAAAGGGTTTAAAGTGGACACATTTTTGAGGAACAAGTGGTATCTGGGGTAGCAACTAGTTCTGGGTAATCTTGGAACTTCTCAAAACATGGTGATGTGAAGAGGTTGGCTAACAAGACCACTCATCGCAGCTGTTCCTAAAAATGGTAAACAATCAAGTGGAAGCGTATGATCGGCCTAACGGATGGAGGTGATGGAGGAAACACAACCAAGGTTCAAAAGGCTGATATAATTGTGAACACGAGGGTTATTTACTGAATGTGGGTTCATCTTTTAATAAGCTTGAGCTCTGGGGGAGCATATACTCAGTGGTAGGCTTATTTTTTAATGAGCTTGAACCATACGATAACATTACTCATAGCCTTTTTATGTAGGCTAGAAGCAACCAAACTATAAAGCTAAAAAACACTAAAAATCTAAGGAACTACTGAGGTTGGGTACGATGGTTTCATTAGCAGTTTAGACAAAAAACCTTCCTTTGCCTTGTCTGCAGCGCAAACAATGGTGAATGGTGGAGTAGACCAATCACCTAACCTAAGAAGTTAAGAAACTAAAAGGCTAAAAAATTAAATTGGTAATTTTTTTCTTGCATAAAAAGGTTTGCATGCCCCCAGGCATCTAAAAGAGAGTCTCCAGGTAACCATATGGAAACTTACTGTGGTTAAGCAGGATGATTTTTTGTCAATGGTTAGACAAAACACTACCTGCACTTTGTTCGTAAAATAAATGAAGGTGAAAGGTGTCAAAGACCAATCACATAACTCACAGGGAAACTTATTTTTTTAGTTGGGTTCGTCTGCCAAATAGACAAGGGTGCATGCCCCTTGAGCTTTGTTTCATTTACTACACTACTCGTGCTAATTAGGTGGATGAAATGAAGGTTGAAGAGACATTCTTGACGCAAAAGAACCATTTAGAGAGGATGATTGACTTGAAGTTGTGTTTGAACTGGGAAATTAAAGTTGGTCAACAGTGACAATTTTTCCTTAATGCGGGAAACACATCACTTGAAAGAGTGTTGAAACAATAGCTTCCATGTTGTAAACATAGTCACATCAGAGGAGTAGATTGTAATCTAATAGTCCTTGGACTACCATCATGTTCAAGTGAACGGTTTTCCTTCTCAAAGTTATCGGCAACTTGGGAAGGATCCCTAATGGTCGAGTGGTTCCTTTATTAAAGCCCGACAAATTTTGTGTAATACGCATAAGTGATGGTGAACCAAGCACTTTCCAAGCAGTTGAGGAAAGGATACTCACTGAAGCCCCTTCATCTATGATAGTGCTAGACACGATCATTTTGTAAACTTGTACTATGATCCGGAATGGTACATTTTAACGAAGGTGAGATCTTGCTAGTTGATTCTAATCAAAGCAAGCGATTAGACAACTTGGAGGGGGTACCGAATAAACGAGTGGATTACCCCCAAGTTCATCAGAGTCTGAAGTGACAAAAAGAATTTGAACAGTATCGTTCTCACTCTCTTTGGGAATGATATCATTTGAAGGTGGACTTTCTGAAGGCAAGATTGGGATGAATGTTATGTCAACCTGCTGACTTTGGTCCGATATGGACTCAGAAGATTCACTTTCAATGATAGGTGTTTCAACCAACGGTTCAGTTAAGTCAGTCTGATTTTCAACTAGTAAAGGACTAGGGGAGAGTTTCTTGTATCCATGTGGAAGTCGCTACTGTGAAGCAAGATGGTTATGCAAGACTCTTTTGGCCTCACCCAAAAAGGGACAACGAGGAAGTATATGGTTCCCTTCACATAACGAACATGGAAATTTGACTTTCCTTTCCTGTCCATGGACTTCACTATCACTAGCTGATGGTGTATTATCAACATGATTAGTAGAGGTTGATGACACCAGTTGGTGCGAACAGGGGGACCATTCTCTCAATATCCGAGGAATGCACAAACACTCTCAATGAAAATGGTTTTTTTTGTAAATTACACAAGGATATTTAGGAGATTCAGTGTGCAGATTTTCACCAGTTGATGCATCCAAATCTATGGTTGGTTGTTTGCCCCCTTGCTAAATTGCTCTTTCTTCTTCTCCTTACCTTTCTTCTTCTTCTTAGCCACTTGGTTATTAGCATCACTACTTTCACCAAGCGAAGAGGAAGAAGGGGAGGGAGAAACAAATGAAGAAGAAGGTGAGGGGTCAATTTTAACATCAACTGGATGTTGATTCGATTGTTGAGGAATCCAACTATTTTGAACAACAGAGGTTGAGAATAGCCATATTGGCAGGCCAATAGTAAGTCCCAGAATGGACAAAGTGGCCATATGAGGTGCACCAATATTTCCCCAAGATGTAAAAGGACTAGGAATCCCCTCTAAAGGGATTCCTTGATTGGTGGACTCTATTATCTCAACCTAAGATCAACGAAGGAACAGGGATGTTTTTCCGAATTTAAATAAATTTTAATGACGCTTTGACACAACTTTGCTTTTTCAATTTTTAAGAGTCGAGAAAAAGCTAAAGATAACTCTAGTCCCCTTCGATTTTTAATGAGCCTAAAGTGACAAATGCTTAGATGGACCTTTTCTTTTAAGGAGTCGAAAAAGAACAAAAGTGACTACTCTGGAGATCTGGACAGAGGGATTACCAAACAAATCGCAAAACTGCAAAATACACCTTGGTGGTAAATTAAAGAGAAATTACCAAGGACTTATGTATGGTAGTCAATCTTCCCAAATGTTTTGTTCAGTGCATTGCGATTGATAGGGAGGCAGACATGGCTTCCTATGGATAACGGATATAAGCTTATTGTGGTCTCCCAATATATACATGACGATACGGGGAGCACAAGTCCATGCTAGCACTTGTCATATGAAAGAGGAGGAATCACCCAACCTTCGATGAAAACGATAGTTACTATATTTTATGACGCCGGAACATGTCTCTAGCCTAGACCTCTAGATGTGTTGCGTAAGGTTCCAAAGCATTGCTAAGTTCATTGAAATTTATTTTAGAGTTTATCTTGCTTAGAAGTTTGTCTTTCAAGGTTCATTGCGTGATGTAGACGTAAAATTCTTAAATATGCAATCCAAAACGATAAGCAATCGTTGTTTATTTTTAGCAATGAAAATCCTAGCTACTAAGGAAAAAAGGTTACGATTCTTTCAAACAGAGAGCAAAGAGCACACACTAAATGCACTTTTCCTAAATCATTTTTCACACACAGTCTAAATGCAAATGCAAATGCATGTATTTTTTTTTCATTCCCTTTAATGTGAAGAATGCCAAAAGGAAAACTAAGTATAGATCTGAAATATTTTCTTCAAAGCGACATTTAGACAATTTCTCTTCAAAATGAAAGGAATACTAAATGACACTTTTCGATTTCGAATAGAGAATTTTTTCGACACTTCAAGATATCAACAGATCAAATCAAATACATGAAGAAAAGTTAAATCGACAATCCAAGGAAGGAAGACTCAATGACACTTCTCTTTTTTGATACAAAATGACAGTTCGATTTAAGCAACTTTTCGAAAAAGGATTGAAAATGATTGACAAATACATAAAAACATTTACTAATCCTAATAAATGGAGGCTGAACTATGTAAACCAAGGAGGCCTTAGCAATGAGATACTATTCATAAGTAGCAAAACAATTGAACAGAGCTGAAAACAAGGACAAAAAACCCAAATTTCAAGGAGAGAAATAGGACTACTCAGTCATCGCACCTGTGCTTCATAAAAACAGGGATGCATCTCACCTACTACACTCAGGAAGTGCGATGCATACCAGCTTCCAGTAGCAGACAGTGCGATGGGCCAGGGAGTGCAACTGAGGTGGGTTTTGGCTCAAATTTGCAACTGAATTCAGTGAATTAAGCTGAGCTATTATGGACATTAAAGAAAAAAGTACAAGGGTATAATCTTAGGAGGTTATTGAGCTACCAACAGAGCGTCTAGAATGCTTGTAAGTCGATGTTCAAATCATAAACTAAATTGGATATTGACTGAAGCAGCATTCATCTACTTTGCAATTGCAGAGCAAGAGTAGTTCGAAGGCTATCTAGCTAAGTTCAGTCTCCATCTATAGTTTATAAAACAAACAATCAACAACAAACAAACAAACTATTCGATCCCTAGTGGAGTCACCATTTTGTTTCTTGGAAAACTAGTGTCTTTGTGATCTGCTAGTCCCATTAGGATTGAAAGCTATCCCAGAAACAAACAACCAAAGAAAATTGTGATTTCCTTTATGTATGATAGATAAGGGAGAAGCAAAGGGACCAACTTGGATCTTCTGCTTGACTCCTTGCCTGATTTCTCTCTCCCTTGATAGAGCTTGCACCTCTTGTCCTACTTATCCCGCTCAATGAATACCTGTAGAGACAAAGTAACAAAACACCATCAAAGCATCTTGATCTATTATATCATAGACAATGCAGAATCAGAAATACATTGATCATACAATGGCATTCACAAATAATAACATTCACAAATTCACAAACAATAGTAGAAGGGAGAATTACAACCCAGCTGTCTAATCCAGCATCATCCTCCCAGCATCAAATCCCTCTTCACCTCATTAAAAGCAAGATCACCTAACAATACAATGTCTTTTCTCAAAGACAAACTATCAGCACTTCCTTACAAATTACCAAATTCTAGCCTCCTAGATCTCTCAAATGAGGGATCCATTTATAGATGTCTACAAGGGTGTGAGTCATCTCTGGGTTTTTGATTAGTGTCATTCCACTTGTTGTTCTTGGTTCCACTTGGAGATTTCTTGGATCTCTTACTCTTCCCTAGGCGAACTCAAAGAGGCAAGTGTCATAGGAGAAGTTTCTGGAAGATTCCATGAGCATCCACTTAGCAAACTATCTCGGACATTTGTCCATCCTTGCACATCGCACCCTACAGAAGGCCTCTTTAGTACGCATCACACCTGGCTAGTGTAGAAGTCAGTATGCATCGCACCTTGATAGTGGGCCTGTTAGTATGGTCCAGTTTTGGCCTGTTCTGATTGGTTTTTCAGGTGGAACTTTTGGGGAATGATGTAATCAGTTGACTATGATCCTTTAGGGTATGAAACAACACTTTTAGGGGTTAAAGAGCCATTGGTTTATCGACATATAAGATTGGGGTTGCAGTGACCAAATATGTCTATAATACTTCCAGAAAACCCTATAAATACTTGATTTCCTCTGTGATTACTTTGAATAACCAAAAAATCATTATAATTCAGTTGCAGAATTAAGAATTGAAGACTTCCAGGACCCTCTATTTTCACCAATTCTATTTGAGAACCCCATTTTCCTATCTGAATCCACAAGAACCAGAAATGGACCCCCATGGCCCTCAGTACAACCCCTATCACTACCCCGCATAGAGATTTAGATTATTTGCTCTTCGCAGATAAAGATTTTCAAATAAAAGGCCTTGTAACTGAAGAAAGTCCCTTGAAAGTATTTTCTAAATGCCAGGACAATTGCATGAATGGCTTTGATACCATAGGACTTTGGGAATCAAATCTCCCAACGTACATGCTCCCCTCTGTGTGCATTTTCCCTGACATTATCCATCAATGTCACACCAATTATAATCCCACCCTTAGAGCAATAATGTCCCCCAATCAAACTATTCTCTTCACTTATTGTAGATTCAATCAATGAAATGCTATAGTTTTAGCCCAATCAAGACCTCACCCCCATTTCCCTCGGATAATTACTAGAGAAATCATCTAAATTGTCCCAATCTGAACTCAGTCACCTTTCCCAGACTTTTATGGATAAGCAACATCAACCCAAATGTCCTCCTCCCTATGTGGCATCCTTCTTCACATAGATAGGAAAAAATATAGTTAGTATCATAGCTGTAGTCATGGGTTTCAATACTAGTGAGTATGTGGATGAACTGACTCTAGTTTTAATGTCCATTTTTACCCCTGGTCAGCCTCCTACTGTCAAATATAACTATGCTGCTTTCATTACTGAGAGAATCCATGACCAGTTCATGAGACTAGAAAATGAAAAGGTATTGAAGTATTCTACATTCATATATTACCTTTTCCTTTACTATCAGTCTGACAAATTCCATTTCTCTGTAAATAAACTTGATACAAAGGGTAAACCCAGATCAGTCATTTTTTGGACTTCCATCTTCCACTATTCACATACTTGTTCCTATTCATACAATGAATTCGTTGACCAGTTTGTCCACCCTGTGACCACCATGCTGACAGGAAGTCCTCCTCCTAAGATAAGTGATGAAATCAAAAGAATCCTTCAGTTGTCAAAGCAGTACAAGATAGGTGACTAGTACTTATACCATAATCACACAGAAATCTGAATTTATGGTTGTGAACTCCCTCCATTCAAACCGCCTAAGTATATTCCTATGAGATTGTTTGCCCTGGAATATTATAGGCAAATGTTAAACACTAATCAACTCATTTCACCAAGGCCAAGAAGAAAGTACAGTTGAGGATTAAAGATCACTTAGGCCCATTTGTCTGCAACAATAGGGAGGAAGGGAAAAGAGCAAAAGAAATCCTAGAAAAGATGAGACTAAAGAAAAGCTTTTCTTGGAGATATGATCCACAAGGTTTCATTTGTGATAGGAGAATGAAACATAAGCTGTCACCATATATCCATCACAGAATTCCTGAGATTGAATAGTATGCAAATATGGATGAATGGAGGGAAGGAACTCTAGTTGAAATGGATAGTGATCAAGTTGAGGTAGAAAATGTGATGATAGACTTAGAAAAGAGACTTGACCTAGACTCTTGTGAATAGGTACCAGTTGGATCCACTCAAAGGCCAACACCAGAGCCTAGTGCCTCTATAGTAGAGACTTCTCAAAATCACACACAAGAAACTAGTGTACCCCTAGTAGAACCACCATAGGAAGAAGACCAGGGAAAAAGTACTCCAGCATCAGAACAACCAGAGATGTCAGAGCAGCCTAAAATCTCTGAAGAACAAGCCCCACCATAGCCTCATCTAGCTTAGGTTCATATGGGAAATCCCCCAGTTATGCAAACTCCTCTGAATGAGGAAAAGAACTTGAAAAGAGACAGGGAATTAGCTACCCCTACCAGCGGTCCTTCAGACCAGCCCGGTGCTAAGAGGCACAGGCTAAATCCATATTCAGAGGAAGAATTATTTGAGGAAACAACAGGGAGTTTGAGGAAAAAAAGTGGAGACAGTCTACTTGCATTCCCAATAGGTGGGACACCTACCACTTCACAAAGACAAGAGCTTGAAAGACAACAGAATGCCGAAGTTTCATCTTTCAAATATTCATCTGAGAAGAACATAGACATAAAAGGAAAATTCAAGGAGATAAAGGCCAAGAATGAGCAGTTGAAGGCCCAAGCCTATACTCAATACTTGAAGATGGCCCCTACAAATAAAACTAGATTGATGTCAGCTTATGACATCAAAGAAGGAAAATGCAGATGAGATTTCTAAAGCCCACATTATTGTAGCCCAAGTCAATTGCAGACTCCCTCAAGACCGTTTTTGACATCTTAGCTAAAGATATTCACCCCATAGATCAGATGGAACTGCATAAACAAATAGGGGAGATGGTTTATTCTACACTGACAAACAAGGAAATGATGGCACATAGGTAGGAAAATTCACTGAACAACACTACTGCCCAATTGAAACTAGTAAAGGCCTCCTCATAGGCGAATGACAACATAATCAAATCATTGGAGGATTTGATTATTGAGTTGGGCCATAACCCAAAGGATGTTAAGGCTGTAGAGACCCTAATAAAGAAAAAGAATGAAGATATAGCTGCACTAAGAAAGCAGTTGAAATTGCCACCACTCATTCACACACAAACTGCTGAAGTGATTGAGAAGAAAAATGAAGAAGAGCTTATGGACTTGGTCCTTAAACTAAATGAGCAACTAAAAGAGACATAGCAAGAATTGGAGAAAACACTACAAGGCAAGCAGAGTGAGTCGACCACTCAGCCTCAAAATGTAGTGTTGGTGGTTTCTACAGCAGTCCCTTCTACATCGGAAACAACTACAACTACAGAAGTAATAGGTACAAGTACATCACAGGCAAGAATGTCCAATCAGAGGAAAAAAGAATTGATCAAGTCTATGGATGAAATGAAGCTCCAAGTCACTGAACTACAAAAAGTAAAATAGAAATTCATTACTTTGGAGAAAAAATATGATGTATCAAAATTCAATTTTGTCGAAGAGGTGAGAAAAAACAAAGGCTTGGCTCAACAGGTTAAAACATTGGAAAAATATATTACATTTGAAAATCCTTTGACTGATATCAAATAGATATTATGGACCAATATCATCAATTCGATCAATGATATTTGGTCATCAATTCAAATAATTTTTGAACAAATTGACTTAGTGAAATTTGCTCTTCAAGAGATTGAAAAAACCAAGGAAGAACTAGGAGGGAAGCCTGAAGAAGCTATCAGATTAATAATCTTTCTAAATAGTAGAAACAGGCATCAGTTGGAACAGTTAAATATTGAGGATAGGACTGCCTATCCTTGAAATAAAGAAAGTATTGACCAAAAGGAGTCTAATGCAAGGCCTCGAACACAAATGTCAAAATATGTAGGAAGACATAGATGAGTTTATGGAGAAATTTGGCATCTTACAAAGTAAAGGGCTTCCAAGTCCTTTAGTCATCAATGACAAGCTAATGATTCAGGATGATTATGTCAACAAACTACATCAGCAAGCTAACAATTAGGCTAGTTCATCTGCAACCAAAGCATTGCCCATAGGAAGAGTTCTCTATGACAGTTTGGAGAACCTTTTTTACATTGAGCATGAAGTAAGGCACTTGTTTCCAGTGCAACCAAATTTTCTAAAATACACAGAAGCAGATGAAATGTACATAAAACTTACAAGGACAAGAATACCAAGAGATAATTGGTGGACCAACATGACAGACATATTATGATTTACCATGGTAAAAAGTGAAGTAAATTGAAGGATTTACCATAGTCAAATTTGGTAAAAAAAGGATGAATGATGGTAAAACAGGTAAAGAGTATCAGTCACAGGTAAAAGAGTATCAGTGAAAAGCCAAAATCAATCAACCAACACAGAATTACAGGTAAGACAACAAGATGCATATTCATAGGACCTGCCTCTAGCTCCTTCAAAAAAAATAGGGACAACAAACAAGCAGTTCACATTCAGTTTCTACTTTCAAGACCATCTGTCTCTACATATATGTAAAAGATATTTAGTTTTCCTAAAATATATCTCTCTTAGTTAGGAGATATTTTGATGTAAATTTTGTATAAGTACTTCCTTATTCGAAGTATTGAGGGTGGATTCTTAGACATTTCTGTAGACAATTTATTTTGGAATAAAGGGTTGTTGAACAACTATTGTATGGCTAGCTGGACAAAGTAATGAAGCAAAGGACTTTTACAGGATACCAGTGTCAAATGAGAAACAAATAAGTATTCTATATCTTATGTTTTTACAATTTTTCTGGTTTAATAAATATTCATATGTGTTTCATATCTAAATGATAAACAAAAATTTATATTTCAGAAAGATCTTTACTGCATTTTGTCTTTAAAATCGTTTATTTTCTTAATATTCTATTCCAAGCTATTATAGGTAGGGAATTCTTAATTGCTCCCTACTCTCATAGTTTATCATTGTGACCATTTAACAAAGAATTCTTAATTTCTTTTTGTTAATGAGCACCCACTTTCCCCCATCTTGAACTTTGTTGAAGGATCCTTAATTTCCCTTCCTACTTTTCAAGACCATCTCACTCTTTTAAGCTATCATTTGTCTTTTGTTTATCTATCTTGCCATGTAAAACCCTCCTTTTTTAAATCAACCTGATCCAATTAAGCCATCTCCAGTTGACTCCATAGACCAATGGCTTGAAATACCTTGTTCTATCCATCTGCTCCTGAATTCCACCACTAAATAAAATTAAAACCCCCAAGTTTTCATAACTAGCCTAATATCCCTTAAACAAAGCTAAATTATAAAGAGAGAGCCCTCTCCGAATACATATTAGCTAGATACTATACTCAAAAGATTAGTTTGTGGTAATCTCGGACCCCTTTCCTTCTTCTAACAACTTCAAGGAAAATCTAAGTGATAACATAGTGGCGACTCCACTGGGGAAGGACAATTCCTCAGTCAAAACAAATCTTTAAGAAAATTTAAACTTTAAATCTAAAAGCATCTTGAATAAATCATAGAAGTTTTTTTGATATCCATTAAGAAAACCAAAAACGAAACCCAAAAATCTGGCTTCAGAAAGGGCTCATTACACTAGAGCTAATCCTAATCCCAATCCACCACAAGTGTTTGAGAATCCCAATCTAATCCCCAGAATTCTTAGAAGATAAGAAAGTTATATTAGTCCTCGACCCACATTCAGATCCTCATCCTGTCCTGTTAGGTCGATTTACTTCGAAGACCTACCCTTTGAAGAATACTTTGGAAACCCTTTGTTTAGCACTTCATCCGATTCTGGATTAGTAGACCTAGTCCAAGACCCAGAGTTCATCCGAGAATTAGAAGTCCAAACAACCAATTTGTCGATTGATAGATATTTGCAAAACTCACCACAATCTGGTCTTACCATTGAAGGAACCCCTAATCCCTCTATAATCACTTATGTTTCTGCAATCTCATCATCATTCCATCATATCTCTCAACCTCAAACCACTACACATCAGACCATCGCCTCTAGCTCTCCATCTACAACTCAAACATCCATGGTTATTCCAACCCTAGCTTTTGTTTCACCATTACCAACAGCAATGGCCAATAGATATGCCCCCCTGGTACTACTAGCAAACTTAGGTGCCACGCCCCAAGACTACCAAAGTAAGATCACTACTTTTGATGGCACTGGAACCTATACAACCGAGCAACACACCAAGAAAATGACTGATTATTTTGAAATTTATGAAATAGATACTCCTGATGTGCAAATGATAATATTCATTCAAATTTTATCCGGGGAAGTTAAAACCTGGTTCAAAGCCTTAACAGAAAATATTATAGACAGCCTAAGAACTCTCTATCAGCAATTCCTGAACAGGTGGGAGAAAAGGAAAGACCCCCTTCAGATTCTTTTTGAATACAAAAATCTAAGAAGAGGACCACAAGAAATTGTGCAAGACTATTGCACTAGATTCAACAGTGTGTATAATGCCATCCCACTGGATCATAGACCCCCACCTGGTTTAGCCTTAATCAAATTCCAAGATGGATTTGATTCTGATATGGATTTCCAGCTGAGAGAACAAAACCCCCCTACTTTGGAAGATATGCAAAGCATAACAGTCAGTGTTGAAGCCAACTTGCTATCTAAAATAGGCAAGGCTAGGAGTGAAAGGAGGATACCATTAAAGGAAGAAATCTCACCATTTGAACAAAAGCTAGATTCCATAATTAAAGGAATGGATAGACTAGGAGACAGAGTGGAAACAATTGAAAGGAAATCTCCTTGGGATAGCCAGCAAACCAATACGGGGAGAAATCCTAATTTCAGGAAAAATCAAAACCCAAACACTGGAAAGAATGGTCCTGACCAGAACATTAGACCCATTTCTAGGAGAACTATATAAAAGCTTCCCACTCTGAAGGCCCAGAAGAAGATACTAAAATTAATATGATGGGGTTTGATGATGAAGGAGAAGTTTTCTTAACCCAAGATGATCAAGAGGCCCACATACTTAAACAATTCCAAAACCAATCGGTGGAATTGTTCAACTTTAGAGAAGGATATGACACAACCATCTTTGAGGTGCACAAGCAATACAATCTATGAAGTAGGAGAATTGATGTCCCTGAAACAAACAAGCAAGCGGTTCCAAATCAGCCCAAAAAAGGTAAGACGATAATCAAACCTGTACAAATTCTTTTTAGATCAAACACTAATCCTTCTAACCCCATAATTGAAGATGTCTCTAATAATCAACCTAACAATAAACAACCCTCCACTCCCCTTCCTTCCAAGGAAATTGTGGAAGAACCCCCAGAGGTTGATCTAGGAGAATCAATAAATTAGGATTCTACTCCTGAAAAGGAGAAAAACATAGAAAACAGTGAAAACAGAGAGAACACTGTTGTTCGAAATCCAAAGTCCCAAATAGAAAAACCCTTTAATCTGGAAACAGAAGTATGTAAGCTAAAAATTTCTATCCCATTATCTGAATTAGCTAAACATGATGCCTACTGAACTTAAATCAATAAATCACTGAAAACTACTAGAACTGAAGACTCAGTTAATATTTTTGATGACCGGCCCAAATTAATCTTTGGCCCAGAAGTAAATGGAAAACCATTGGAAGGAGGAATTCCTCCCTTCTATGTGAGCTTAAACATACATGATAAGATTCTTCACAATGCCATGTTTGACTTTGGGGCATCACATAATCTCATGCCCAAGTCTGTAATGGAAAAGCTAGACCTAGACATCACTAGACCATAAAAAGATTTGTTTCCTTTTGATTCTAGTCAGGTGAGATGTTTAGGACTAATAAAAGACTCTTGTGTTTCATTGGTTCAATACCTTGCAAAAACAATTTTAATGGAGATAGTGGTAGCAAATATATCACCCAAATATGGCATGTTATTGTCCAGATCCTGGGGTGCTAAGCTTCAGGGATCTCTTCAATTGGATATGTCATATGCCAATATATTAGTTTTTGGACAACCAAAGAAACTATACAGAGAAACATTAATGAAATACGTAGTAAGTAGTCAAGAAAGACCCCAAAATTTCCCCATCTACTCATTACACTCTGATATGGATTCATTCATTCTTTACAATGTAGAAACCAATCCTTCCAATACTTTAGAGGTTGTAGCAGCAGAACCAAAAGAAATTGAAAAAGAAAAATCAAGTGTTCATATTCAAGAAATATCAGATAAGAAAGAAAAGTCAGACGAAAGTGAAAACCTAGATCCCACAGTTAAACAAGTTCCTACTATCGTAGACACCAATTATGACCATGAAATCCTTTGGCATTTAGAATTTGATGGCTCAGTCAATAAACTAGGTGCATGAGTAGAAGTTTGGGTGTGCAATTTAGAAAATGATCATGTTGAAGGCCATGCCTACAGATTAAAATTTAGATGCACCAATAATATGGCAGAATATGAGGCTCTTTTGTTGGCGCTTAAACTTGTTAAAAGATTAGGAGCAATCATGGTGTCTGTCATAGGAGATTTAGAATTAATAATTAAACAGATTAAAGGAGCTTACTCAACTAGGGATCCTAGACTAGGATATTATAGAGGAATAGTCATAGAAATTCTCAACACTTTCTTGGAAACCCAGCTTGCAACTATCCCTAGAAAACACAACATACAAGCCCATAGCTTGGCCATGTTTGCTAGCACCTAAAAATTACCTTTTCAACCTAGTCATCAATATACTACTGAGATTAGGCACAAACCAGCCATCCCTGATAATCTGAAGAACTGGTAGGTTTTTAATAGTGATAAGCAGATCAATAATTTTTTAACTTTAGATGAAGAATTTTCTAACAATAACATAGATGTTGATACAATTATTAGTTCTAATCAAATAAATGAGGTAGAAATTAACATTTCAGAAGAGAATGCAATAAATATGCTTCATCCCACAAAATTCACACACAAAGAAATTCAAGACCTAAAACAAATGGACCTAGATGAAATAATTGAAGAAGAAATAGAGGTTATCAACCTAAAGGACAATCATTTACCCAAAGGATTGAATCCTGTAGAAGATATGTTTGACTCCAATGACATTCCCAAGAAATATAAAATGGAGCGATTAAAAGCAGATATCGAAGAGTACAACTTAGGAACACATGATAATCCAAAAATGATAAAATTGTCAAAATCTTTACCTCCTGATCAGAAGCTAAAGTATGTTGAACTTATGAGGGAATTCTAGGATGTCTTTGCCTAGAGTTACGAAGATTTGAAGTCTTATGACACCTCTATTATTCGGCACACTATACCTCTGAAAGAAAATAAAAAGCCCTTTAAACAGAAACTCAGAAGAATTAACCCTGTGCTATTACCATCAATTGAGAAAGAAATCAAATGTATGTATGAAGTAGGGATTATTGCCCCTATTAGATTTTCAAAGTGGGTGTCTAATTTGGTACCCAGTAGGAAGAAAACTGGGGAAATAAGGTTATGTGTTGATCTAAGAAATGTAAATAAGGTCTCTCTTAAAGATAATTATCCTTTACCCAAAAATGGATCATATTTTACAAAGTTTAATGGGTTCTTCTAGAATTTCACTTTTAGATGGGTTTTCAGGATATAGCCAAATTTTGGTTCATCCTAATGACCAAGAGAAAACTACTTTTAGAACACCATGGCATACTTCCATTCACACCAAAATACTATTTGGACTGAAAAAAGCAGGAGAAACCTTCCAAAGAGCAATGGACATTGCTTTTGCCAAAGAAATTCATGATTTTCTTGTTATATATCTAGATGATCTAACTGTTTTTTCTGAATCAGATCAGCAACACTTGGACCATCTCAGGAAAGTAATTTTAAAATGCAGAAAATATGGCATTTCTTTAAATCCAAAGAAGTCCTTGTTCGGTCTAGAGGAGGGTAAACTTTTAGGTCACATTATTTCCGAAGATGGCATTTGAATGGACCCTTCAAGGATTGAAGCTATTTTACAGATACCCCATCCAAGAAGTATTAAAGAACTTCAAGCCTTCCTAGGGAAGATAAATTTTTTAAGATTATTTATTTCTGATTTAGCTAAACTCATTAGATTACTAAATAACATGCTAAATGAGGATTCAAGTATCAAATGGATAGTAGAGGCCAAGCAATAATTTAATGAAATCAAAATGGCCTTGACCAGGACACCAATCCTCACGAGTCCACAATTTGATAGAGACTTCATCATTTTTTTTTTGCATCAGAAAACACCATAGCTGTAGTTTTATTACAAAAGGATGATCAAGGATGTGAAAAAGCTATAGCATTTTTTAGTAAAGCACTCAGAGATGCATCATTAAAATACAAAATAATGGAGAAACAAGCTTTTGCACTGGTAAAAGCTATAAAAGATTTTAGAGTCTACATATTATACTCTCATGTAATAGCTTATGTTCCTAATGCAGTAGTCAAAGACATCCTAACTTAGGATGGAGTTGATTGTAAAAGAGGAAAATGGATAGCTATCATCTTAGAGTATGATATAGAGATAAAACCTACCAAGCTAATAAAAGGTCAGGGATTGGCTAAACTCACGACAGAAACTAATTGTCAATCCCTAGACATAAATGAACTGGATAACGAGCAGGAGATGGAAACTCCACAAATCAACCAGGCCTTTTTAGACTCATCTTGGTATGCTAATATAACTTATGTTTTACAAAACCTGTAGGCTCCTCTAGGGTTATCCAGAACTAAGAATAGGTTTTCGAAAATGAAAGCCTAAAGTTTTGCATCTTAGATAATACTCTTTTTTGGAAAAATCATGAAGGAATTTTGCTAAATTGTTTATTAAATGATGAAGCTAACAAGTCTCTCCAAGAATTTCATGCGGGGGACTGTGGTGGACATCTCTATTGGAAGTCAACTGTAGACAAGATCCTAAGGGCTGGATTCTATTGGACAACCTTGTTTGTAGATGTGAAGAGATTTGTAACTTCTTGCCATAAACGTCAAACCATTGAAGGCAAAAGAAAATTGTTACCTTTACCCTTAAAACCCATTTCCATCGAGAAACCTTTTCAACAATGGGGTCTTGAATTCATTGGAGAAATTCATCCACCCTCTTCTAGCCAACACAAATGGATACTTACTGCCACTGACTATTTTACTAAATGGACAGAGGCCATTCCCTCCAGACAAGCCAATGACACTGTGATCATGGGTTTCCTAGAGACCAATATTTTATATAGATTTGGTTGTCCCACTAAAATCATTATTGATAATGTTGTAATCTTCAAGTAAAAGAAAATGATTAACTTCTATAACAACTATCACATTACCCTGGGCCATTCCACAGCCTACTTCCCTCAAGGGAATGGACTGGAAGAATATTCCAACAAGAGTGTAATTAATATCATCAAAAAATTGTTGGAAGAAAATAAGAAAACTTGGAACAAAAAATTGATCAATCCTTTGTGGGCAGACAGGTTTACAACCAAGAAAATCCATTGGAACCAGTCCCTATGAGTTAGTATATGGCATGGAGGCTATTTTTCCTTCATCATTAGGAGTTCCTGTCATGAAAATACTCCAGGAAGCTCAATTGGAACCTAATGATATTCAAAGAAGGATAAACCAGACTATCAATTTACAACAAACCAGTGAGGATGTGTATCAGAGATCCCAAGTGTTGGAGGAGAAACTTAAGAAGATATTTTACAAAAGAACCAAGGTAGAATATTTCTACCTTGGAGATAAAATGTTAAGATGGGATTCAAGACGAGAGGGCAAGGGGAAACATGGGAAGTTTGACTTCCTGTGGAATGGACCATACATCATCTATCCTTTTAGAGGAAACAATGCATATTTTCTTAAAGAGTTAGATGGTATAGAAGCAGAAGAAGGACTAGTCAATGGTCAGATGTTAAAGCATTACTTTGATCCTAGTTACTAATGTTACCATGTTCTTCATAGTACATATTATATCTTTTGTAATGTCATAGTGTTGATTGGACAGTAAGATTTTGGAGTTGAAGCCCAAAGAGAAGGTCCTAAGCTTCAGAAGTATTATTGTCATACATATATAAAGTAGCAGGCAAGAGGAAGATTGCAGGGTACAGCCACAATAATTTAGAGGCCACTAATCTACAGTTCCTGACTTTCCACCAGGAAAAGCCATCCCCAAGTGGAGCCATTATTATTCCCCTATACCAATAGGTGTCATATATCATGATTGACTTGGTTTAACTCTAAAATATGTTCATACCTTTACTTGTTGCAAAGGTTTTCCGCATTTGTAAAAAAATAAAAAAAATAAAAAAATGTAAAGAGGATATACCCTAGAAAAAAATAAAATGGTGAAAAGAATAAAAAGAGGTCAAAAAATGGAAGAAAATAAACCCCAAGAAAAATAAAAGACCAGGAAAGTGTGCAAATCTAAATGCCACTACTTTTAACTTTTGTATAATAAAAATTGTGTGCAGCTTGTCACCTATGGCATAATTCATGAATAGTCAAATAGTTTAAGCTTGACTAGTTTATATTTTCAATTTCATGTTGTAGAAATAGAGAATAAAGATTTGAACAAACAGTTTAATCTTCGCAGATAAGTAGATAGGTAGAGTGAATAAAAGGAGCTCAACAGTTTGATCCAAGCCCTTGGATGTAAAAAGTGTAGATTTAGATAGGTATCACTATGTAAAAGAAAAAGAAAGTTTGATAAGGGTTTTCCAGTCTAAGTGCACCCTAATAAGGAAGTGAAAATGCTAGGGGTAAAGTAGGTAGGGTAAGTAGATGATGGTTGTAGAATAAATGTGTGGTGGATGATAAGTTTAAATGTTTAAATCTTTTACTTTTATCACTAAGCAAAGGCATGTATCACATGGAAAGGAACTTCAACATTATAAAGTCAAAATAATTAACTTTCCTACTCATTCCCCTAAAAATCTTTACTAATTCCCTAAGTACTAAAGGTAATTACCAAAGTTAGAGGGGCTCAGAGAATTTCTCTAACTTTTGGAGGGACCAGACCCTCGGCCCAATAATTTATAATGCCTAAGTGCTTAAGCCCCTTCATCAATATTCACCCCCCTTCATAAGTTATTCATTTCCCTAATAAAGCTTTTCCTAAGTAAAATCCTATTTTACTTAGGAAAAATAAAACACTCTCCATATAAACCCTCATATTCACTTAGCCTAAGTTTTAAATGTGTATGATGAAAATGTTTTAAACTTAGCACGCATTTCATATTCCATAAAGTCATATTAACCACTAATGTTTATTATATAATTCCCCTATAAAACAAAATTACCCACGCACGTATTATTATATTATACAAAAACACAAAATTTATACATGTCCCACCCCAATGGTTAAATATGACCATAAATCAAGCAATAAATGGGATTAATTAACTAATCCATAGTTAATTAAGAACCCAACCTTGCCATCATTTCATGAGGATTAGTTACATCATCTGGACTAATTAATAACTCAACAGCCAATCGAATCAACCCCGATATGATTAATCTCTTTAACTTATATCGGGCCCGCCCTCCATATCTACCAATCACCTCAGCTCTCCGATAACCGTTCGATCGAATCCCATAGGTTTGATGGTCATCATGCATATCGCACAGACCTGCGTGATCGAATTTTATCGCGCGATGGTGAGCGGTTTCATGAATAGTACCCATGCTACATGTCAAGCATTGTATGGAATCACGTGGTCTCACCCAAATATCACTTACCCTCCACTAGCGGTGTGATGAAACCCACTTACCGCCTCCCGCTAAAAAGCAAAATGTCACGTCACCTCCCCGCTAACGCCAGTTGTACATATCACGAACCTGCCAAAAGCTTTGACTTTGCATAAAAACAAAGTTCAAATAGCTTTTCGTCCTTATTCTGAAAATTCATGCTTACAACCTGAACGTTGAAGTTGACTAGCTCGTACACCAATCGTCAGCCACCCTAAAACTTGCAGTTTGACGCCGGTCCAGTCCGCCATTTGCACCCAGTGAACCTACACTCCAGTGCCCGTCACTAAAAAAACAGGTATTTACCAGTTTCCTTCTAGAAAACCCTGTAAATACTTGATTTCCTTTGTGATTACTTTGAATAACCCAAAATTCATTATAATTCATTTGCGGAATTAAGAATTGAATACTCCCAAGATGCTCTGTTTTCACCAATTCTACATGAGAACCCCATTTTCCTATCTGAATCCATAAGAGCCAAAAATCGAGACCCCCATGGCCCTCAATATAAGTCCCTTGAAAGTATTTTGTCAATGATAGGACAATTACATGAATGGCTATGATACCATAGGACTTTGGGAATCAAATCTCCCAAGGTACATGCTCCCCTATGTGCGCATTTTCCTTGACATTATCCATCAATGTCACACCAATTATAATCCCACCCTCAGAGAAATAATATCCCCCAATCAAACTATTCTCTTCACAATTACTGTAGATTCAATCAATGAAATGTTACAGTTTCACCCCAGTCAAGACCTCACCCCCATTTCCCTTGGAGAATTACTAGAGAAATCATCTAAATTGTCCCAATCTTAACTCAATCCCCTTTGCTAGACTTTTATGGATAAACAACATCAACCCAAAGGTCCTCCTCCCTATGTGGCATCTTTCTTCACACATATAGGAAAAAATATAGTTAATATGATAGCTGCAGTCATGGGTTTCAATACTAGTGAGTATGTGGATGAACTTACTCTAGTTTTAATGTCCATTTTTACCCGTGGTTAGCCTCCTGCTATCAAAAATAACTATGCTTCTTTCATTACTAGGAAAATCCATGACCGGTTCATGAGGCTAGAAAATGAAAAGGTATTCAAGTATTCTACATTCATACATCACCTTTTCCTTTACTATCAGCTTGAAAAATTCCCCTTCTTTGTAAATAAACCTGATACAAAGGGTAATCCCAGATCAGTCATTTTTTTGACTTCCATCTTCCACTATTCACATACTTGTTCTATTCATACAATGAATTCATTGACCAGTTTGTCCACCCCGTGACCATCATGCTGAGAGGAAGTCCTCCTCCTAAGATAAGTGATGAAATCAAAATAATCCTTCAGCTGTCAAAGCAGTAAAACAAAGGTGACTGGTACTTATACCATAATCACAAAGAAATCTGAATTTATGGTTGTGAACTCTCTCCGTTCAAACTGCCTAAGTATATTCCTATGAGATTGTTTGCCTTGGAATATTTAGGAAAATGTTAAACTCTGATCAAACTCATTTCACCAAGGCCAAGAAGAAAGCACAGTTGAGGATTAAAGAACACTTAGGCCCATTTGTCTGCAACAATAGGGAGGCAAGGAAAAGTGTAGAAGAAATCCTACAAAGAATGAGACTAAAGAAAAGCTTTGCTTGGATATATGATCCACAAGGTTTCATTTGTGATAGGAGAATGAAACATAAGTTGTCACCATATATGCATCACAGAATCCTTGAGATTGAACAATATGCAAATATGGATGAATGGAGGGAAGGAACTCTAGTTGAAATCAAAAGTGATCAAGTTGAGGTAGAAAATGTGATGAAAGACTTAGAAAAGAGACTTGACCTAGACTCTTGTGAACAGGTACCAGCTCGATCCACTCAAAGGCCAACACCAGAGCCTAGTGCCTCTACAACAAAGACTTCTCAAAAGCACACACAAGAAACTAGTGCAACCCCAGCAGAACCACCACAGGAACAAGACTAGGGAAAAAGTACTCCAGCATTAGAACAACCAAAGATGTCAGAGCAGCCTGAAATCTATGAAGAAAAAGCCCCACCACAGCCTCATCCAGCTCAGGTTAACATGGGAAATCCCTTGGTTGTGTAAGCTCCTCTGAATGAGGAAAAGAACTTGGAAAGAGATAGGGAATCAGCTACGCCTGCCAGTGGTCCTTTAGACCAGCTCGATGCTAAGAGGCACAGGCTAAATCCATATTCAGAGGAAGAATTCTTTGAGGAAACAACGGGGAGTTTGAGGAAAGAGAGTGGAGACAATCTACATGCATTCCCAACAGGTGGGACACCTACCACTTCACAAAGACAAGAGCTTGAAAGACAGTAGAATGCCGAAGTTTCATCTTTCAGATCTTCATCTGAGAAGAACATAGACATGAAAGGAAAATTCAAGGAGATAAAGGCCAAGAATGAGCAATTGAAGGCCCAAGCCTATACTCAATACTTGAAGATGTCCCCTACAAGTCAAACCAGATTCATGTCAGCTTTTGACATCAAAGACAAAGAAGGAAAAATGCAGATGAGATTTCTAAAGCCCATTGTATAGTAGCCCAAGTCAATTGCAGACTACCTCAAGACCAATTTTGAGGTCTTAGCTAAAGATATCCACCCCATAGATCAGATAGAACTGCATAAACAAATATGGGAGATGGTTTATTCTACACTGACAAGCAAGGCAATGATGGCACATAGGTTGGAAAATTCACTGAATAACACTACTGCCCAATTGCAACTAGAAGAGGCCTCCTCATATGCGAAAAACAATAGAATCAAATGATTGGAGGATTTAATTATTGAGTTGGGCCATAACCCAAAGGATGTCAAGGCTGCAGAGACCCTAATAAAGAAAAAGAATGAACATATAGCTGCACTGAGAAAGCAGTTGAAATTTCCACCACTCATTCACCCATAGACTGCTGAAGTGATTGAGAAGAAAAATGAAGAAGAGATTATGGACTTGGTCCTTAAACTAAATGAGCAACTAAAAGATATAGAGCAAGAATTGGAGAAAACACTACAAAGCAGGGAGAGTGAGTCGACCACTCAGCCTCAAAATGTGGTGCCGGTGGTTTCTACAACAGTCCCTGCTACATTGGCAATAGCTACAACTATAGAAGTAATAGGTACAAGTACATCACAGGCAGGATTGTCCAATCAGAGCGCTGAAGAATTGATCAAGTCTATGGAAGAAATGAAGCTCCAAGTCACTGAACTACAAAAGCTAAAAGAGAAATTCATTACTTTAGAGCAAAAATATGATGTATCAAAATTCAATTTTGCTGAAGAGGTGAGAAAAAACACAGGCTTGACTCAACAGATTAAAACAATGGAAAAACATCTTACATTTGAAAATCCTTTGACTGATATCAAAAAGTTATGGACCAATATCATCAATTCAATCAATGATATTTGGTCATCAATTCAAATCATTTTTGAACAAATTGACTTAGTGAAAGTTGCTCTTCAAGAGATTGAAAAAACCAAGGAAGAACTAGGAGGGAAGCCTGAAGAAGCTATCAGATTAATAAACTTTATAAATAGTAGAAATAGGCGTCAATTGGAACAGTTAAACATTGAGGATAGGACTGCTATTATCCTCGAAATAAAGAAATTATTGACCAAAAGGAGTCTAATACAAGGCCCGGAATACAAATGTAAAAATATGCAGGAAGACATAAATGAGTTTATGTAGAAATTTGGCATCTTACAAAGTAAAGGACTTCCAAGTCCTTTAGTCATCAATGACAAGCTAATGATTTAGGATTATTATATCAACAAATTATATCAGCAAGCTAATAATCAGGCCAGTTCATCTGCAACCAAAGCATTGCCCACAGGGAGAGTTCTCTATGACAGTTTGGAGAACCCTTTTTACATTGAACATGAAGTAAGGCACTTGTTTCCAGTGCAACCAAATTTTATAAACTACACAGAAGCAAATGAAATCTACAGAAAACTGACAAGGACAAGAATACCAAGAGATGATTGGTGGACCAACACGAAAGACATCTTATGATTTACCATGGTAAAAAGTGAAGTAATTTGAAGGATTTACCATAGTCATATTTGGTAAAAAAAGGATGAATGATGGTAAAATAGGTAAAGAGTATCAGTCACAGGTAAAAGACTATCAGTGAAAAGCCAAAATCAATTAGCCAGCATAGAATTACGGGCAAGACAACAAGATGCATATTCATAGGACCTACCTCCAGCTCCTTCAACAAAAACAGGGATAGCAAACAAGCAATTCACATTCAGTTTCTACTTTCGAGACCATCTATCTCTACATATATGTAAAAGATATTTAGTTTTCCTAGAATATATATCTCTTAGTTAGGAGATATTTTGATGTAAATTTTGTATAAGTACTTCCTTATTCAAAGTACTAAGGGTGGATTCTTAGACATTTCTGTAGACACATTATTTTGGAATAAAAGTGCTATTGAACAACTATTGTATGGCTAGCTGGCCAAAGTAATAAAGAAAAGTACTTTTACAGGATACCTGTGTCAAACGAGAAACAAATAAGTATTCTATATCTTATGTTTTTACAATTTTTCTAGTTTAATAAATATTCATATGTGTTTCATATCTGAATGATAAATGTAAAGTTATATTTTAGAAAGAGCTTTACTGCATTCTATCTTTAAAATCGTTTATTTTCTTAATGTTTTCATCCAAGCTATTATAGGTAGGGAATTCTTAACTACTCCCTACTCTCATAGTTTATCATTCTGACCATTTAACAAAGAATTCTTAATTGCTTTTTGTTAATGAGCACCCAATTTCGCCCATCTTGAAACTTTTTGAAGGATTCTTAATTTCCCTTCCTCCTTTTCAAGACCATCTCGCTCTTTTAAGCTATCATTTGTCTTTTGTTTATCTATCTTGCCCTGTAAAGCCCTCCTTTGTTAAATCAAGCTGATCCAGTTAAGCCATCTTCAGTTGACTCCATAGCCTAATGGCCTAAAATACCTAGTTCTATCCATCTGCTCCTAAATTCCACCACCAAACAAAATCAAAACCCCCAAGCTTTCATAACTATCCTAATATCCCTTAAACAAAGCTAAATTTTAAAGAGAGAGCCCTCTCCGAGTAGAGATTAGCTAGATTCTATACTTAAAAGATTGGTTTGTGGTTACCTCGGACCCCTTTCCTTCTTCTAACAACTTCAAGGAAAATCTGAGTGATAATAGTTGCCACGATCATCGACATGACTATATCCATATAGTTGTTGATGCACCTCCCTAAAGTGCTCATCCTCTATATGTACCTCTTTGTATTCATCATGGTGAAATATCCATGTGTATTAGAGTTACGAAAGCTATTATTTTTTATGTAATTTGCCTTGAAATCATGTTTTCCAACTTGTTTGTGACACCTTTCTCATATTTGATCACCAAATAGAATTATAACTCCTAGTTGGTTGTAACTTACTCTAGAGCTACAAGTATTCCAACAACTAGTGATGTATGCGGATGAGTATCTCCCTACCCATCAGATACAATTTCCACATTCTGGGAACTTGTAGTAGGGCATAGAGCTACTTATCATACGTAGGGTAGTTAAGAACTTACCCATGAAACAATTTGGAATGGTAAAATATATGCCTTCTTCCTTGCATCAATACTACTCACACAGCATATCCACTCACATCTATCAATACTTTGAAGGGATTTTGTAAGTTCAATAATCTAAGAACTAGTGTTTAACTGATTTTCTCCTTCAACCCTTTAGAGGCCTTCTATTGACCTTTCCAAAAATAGAATCTCTTTCCACTTGTTGTTAGGGTGTGGAGTGGTGCATGTACTATTGAAATGAGCCTATTAATTTCCTTAGGTACCATGCTAACCCAAATAAATTTCTAACCTTAGAAACATTTGTACGAACCAACCACTTCATGATAGCCTCCATCTTGGTAGGATATGTCTTGAACTCCCCTCCACTAATTACATAGATTAAGTACACAAAATAATGTTAAGAAAACTCACATTTCTTGATATTTTCCAATAAATGGTTCTTCTTCAAAGTCTCAATCACCTACATTAAATGTGAGATGTGCCCCTCCTCGATAGCAATAAATACTAGTGTATCATCTAAATAAGCAATAGAAAATGAATCTAGATATGGGAATTGTATATCATTCTTTCATCTCATCAACATATTTGATGCATTACAATCCCAAATTTCATGAATAACCACTTATACATACCTTGTCTAATTTTTAACGAGGGCTTTCAAGTATCTTCTTCTTTGATTCAAACCCAATGATAACCTAATTTTGAAAAAAAACATGGTGAACTATTTTTCTTGTTGCGATCAGTCAAACAAGTCATCAATATTAGGCAAGGGGTACCTATTCTTAAGTATAATTTTATTTAAACACATGTATTCAATGCACATTCAACAAGTCACATCCTTATTTGGCACAATTATGAAGGCTATCTGACGTGGTTAAGTACTTGGTCGAATGACTTCCTACTCTAGTAGTTGTTGTAACTGCTTCTTTCCCTTGTTTTCTTCTATAGAAAACTATTTATACAACCTAATGTTTAACAATGGAGATTTTGGAAATATTTGGATCTCATGCTCCATTTCCCTCCTTGGTGCTATCCCTTTAGAGTCCTAAAACACTCCCCTATATGCCTACAACAACTCTTCCAATTGATAGTAGTAATTTGTAGTGCACTCCTCCAAGGATGTCTATCTTCTCATTGAATTTTTATATGATGATTTACTCGTGAGAATGATAAGACACACTTATTGATATAATGGGTTAATTTCTTAGGTTGGTTGGTGCTTACTGGTGAAATTTTTGGCTTACCCTTGTCAACGATGATGATAATGGGGTTTTCGTCAATGAGGTGGTACCACCTATCTCTCTAAATGAATATTTCATCATGCATGAACATATAGGGACTCCCAAACATAACTCCACATACAACAAGTGGAACTACGTCCAATTCTACTTCATCAATAAGATTAGCACATACAACAAATTTAATCTTGCATTGTTTAGTTACCTTTATTTCTTCCTCTGTGCTAACCCATCCCAATGGATATGGGATAGGATGCTGATCAATCTCCAGTCGAATTTTGTTCACTACATCCATTGCTATGATATTCTCTTGTGATCCTAAGTCAGATAAAGGATCACCTTTTGTGTCCTTGACCTATATCATTTTAAGGAAGAGTTTGGTGAGCTATTTCTCTTCCTTTTATTAAAAGCTACTTGAATTCACGTCCTTATATAATAATTTGAATACAATGTTCTCATCCATGTCTCATATGCTTTCCACATAATTCATCAAGTCTATGGCTATGATAATTTTCTTCTTCACATCTTTCTTATAGTTCTTATAGTTGAGCTCTTGATTCAATTTTCAACACTTCTCCTCTATGTGATTAATAATTTTATAGTGGTTGTAGTGGTTTCTAGGATCTTTACACTATTGTTCTATAACTATTATTTTCTTTTACTTCCCCCCTTACCACTTCATCTTCCCATACTTGAAATGTTCCTAGTGTTCCTTCTACTTTGAACCACTTGATTTCCCTTTCTTCTAACCTATGTTTTCCAAGTATTGTGGTTGTACACAAGCTTCGTCCATTGTTTTAGAAATGAGCAACATGACTTTATTTCGTAGATGGTTTTGTAAACCCTTATATACTTTAGGAGTACATCTATATCCATGGGAGAGTTATCTATAATTATTTCCATCTTCTTAAAATATATAGTGTACTCATGTACATTACCCATGTCTCTACTTGAAGTGATGCAACTATATCCACTAGTCCTCTACAAACCTAATAGAGAATAATTGGGACTTTATGATAATTTTAAATGTTGGCATTATGATTCAGGTGTTGTCCTTGATGGCAAACTCTTTCAGGTGGTAAATCAAGAAGGACGCAGGCAATTTGTTCAGCAAGTGCGTCCCCGCAGGTATACCATACAGAACCCCCGTCCAGGGACGCTGGCCAGCCGTTCAGAAGGTGCGTCCGCCCAGTGCACACATTTCAAGGTAGAGAAAAGCTCGTGGGGGTTTCTTGTGTGGTATCTAGCCGACGGTTGTGTGTTTCTATGGTGTCGGCTCGTGGTATTGTTCCACGCTTTGGGGAGAAGCTTGCCTATATAAAGCAAAGGAGTTCATTTGGATTATGCATGATCTTGGTTGATCATCTCTTGGTGAGATCTAGTCCATATCTTTAAGGGTAAATCTTCTAATGGACTACGATCTATATGGCGCATGATCAGATCTGTGGATCTGAGTGTTTGGGTTGGTTCTGAAGTCCTCTTATCTTCTATATCTAAAGGGACGCAGATTCAGTGAAGGGAAAGTGCGCCGGGACGCAGTACAGTAAAGGATCAGGTGCGTCTCTGAAGCGAAGGACGCGGCGCGACTGTGGTATTGGGTGCGTCTCTGAAGCGAAAGACGCGGCGCGATAGTGTTGATGTGTGCGTCGGTCGCAGACAAGCAAAAAGGAATAGTGCGTCTGCACGCAGAACAGCATAAGGTATACTGCGTCCAGTCGCAGGCCACAGAAAGAAAATATGCGTCCCTGTCTTAAGATGATCTGTTAACTGTATATTTCTGTTCATAAGGTGTTCTGGGTTGTTTCTGTAATAACTGATCTGATATCTGTAGTAGACTGTATCTGTTGTATACTTGTTGATCATTTGATTCTTCATGAAAAGAAGTAGGGGGTTGTAGCTCCCTTCCAAGTCTGGAAAACGAGAAAGAGTTGTAGCTCTTTGCAGGTTGCAGCCTGCGTGCTGGTAAAGGACTGCACCAGTACAAAATCATTGTAAAAAGAATTTCTTGAAAGAAGATAGAGACATTATTGCAGCAGGTGGTTTTTCTCCCGCATTGGGTTTCCACCTTACATCTTGTGTTCTTCGGTGTGACTGTCTATTTTCTTTATTCATGCTCATTGTTTTATGGTACTGATATGCAAGAATATTTCAAAAGATCAAATAAGGAAGATTTGGTAAATTGCTAGATAATACTGATTCACCCCCCCTCTCAGTATTATTTCCAACAATTGGTATCAGAGCAGGTCCTTCAGAACAGCTTGATCGCTTGAAGGTAGATCGATCATCATGAGCAACTACGAGAGAGAAGCATCAATCAGGCCACCCATCTTCGATGGAACAAACTTCAATTATTGGAAGGTAAGAGTTACTGCATATCTTCAATCTCTTGGTACAGAAGTTTGGAACATTGTAGAATCAGGCTATGCCTTTCCTTCAGTTACTCCTACAGATCCAGCTGAGAAAAAGCAGTATGAAACAAATGCAAAAGCAGTCAGTACTCTATTAGGAAGTATATCTCAAACAGAGTTCATGAAGGTCATGCACTTCAAATCAGCAAAAGAGATATGGGACAAAATGATCACCAGCTATGAAGGAGATGAACAGGTAAAAGAAGCTAAACTTCAAACTCTCAGGATTCAATATGAGACTCTCAAGATGTATAATGATGAAAGTGTGGCTAATTATTTTCTTCGGGTAGATGAGATTGTTAATTGTATGAAAAATTTGGGTGAAGAAATAAAAGAGACTATAGTAGTTCAAAAGATTCTAAGATCTTTATCTCCCAAGTTTGAATCTAAAGTATCTGCAGTAGAAGAAAAGGAAAATCTCCGTGTTCTCACTATGTCTCAGCTGCATGGAATTCTAACTGCTTATGAAATGAGAAAGGGAGGGCCATCAGACAGAAGGGAAGCTGCTTTTAAAGCATCAGGCAAAGAAGATCACTATGAAGCAAGTCATGTTCCAGAAGAAGAAGAAGAAGAATCAAACTTTGTCAGAAATCTTCAAAGGGGTTCTGGAAGGTTCAGAGGTAAGCTACCTTTCAAATGTTTTGCTTGTGGAAGAGTAGGTCATTATGCTGCAAAATGCTCTTATAAGGATAAAGGAAAGGAACCAGTTAGATGGAACAAGAAACAGGGTACAAATAAGAAAAGCTACTACACCCATGAAGATAGCGATGGCTTATCAAACAGTGATGAAGATGAACAAGGTAACAAATATAGATTGTTAATGGCATTTGAAGATGATAATTATGAGGATGCTATAGATGTGGATAACCTTTATGATGAAATTACTAGACTCAAGAGATGTATAGAAGAAAAGAACATGATTATTGATACTCTACAATTTCAGATTGATGAAAAGGAAAAACATCTTGAAAAATTAGAAGGTGAAATTGTTGGTCTTAGAAAAGAAATTGAGAAAACAAAAACTATTAATCTCAAGTTTGTCAAAGGATCTGAAACGTTGAATGAGATTATCAGTGTGCAGCGGTCTCCACTAAATAAGACAGGTCTGGGCTACAATGGAGAAACTTCTCAAGCTTCCACTTCAAAAAGTTATCTTGATGCTGCAAGAAGAAATGAGCAAGAACACAAGGAAGATCATCAGGTAAAGCAGGGACAAACTTCAAACTATCAGGGGCAATCCAGCTTAAGGGTGAACAAAAGCCAGCCACAGGTAAAATCTTCTCAATTTGGTTCAAGAATAGATGAAAATAGAAATTACAATCAGTCGGCTGGTAGATTCAATAATCGCAGAAACTTCTTCAATGGACAATGCTTTTCTTGCCATAACTTTGGTCACAAAGCAGCCCAATGTGTTGCGTATAAAACAATCATGACTAGGGAAGCTCAAAAACAAAGAAGCATGACAGGGATTACAAAAAGGACCTATAACAATTTTTCAGCTCTTGAAAATGAAGTTGAATGCTCTATTTGCAATAATTTTGGACATGAAGATGTTGAATGCAGAAGCAGGTTTCCGGAAAAAAAGGTACAAGAACAAAAAAGGGAACAAACCTCAGGCACCAAAACATGGAAAATAAAGGAACCTCAAACAGAAAGATGTGGGATAGCATTCTATGCAGAAGGACAAGAAAATCTATGGTACATTGACAGTGGATGTTCAAAGCACATGACAGGTGATAAAGAAAAACTTGAATCTTATTCTAATTTAGAAAAGGGAAAGAAAGTCTCTTTTGGAAATGATACTCCTGCAACTATAAAAGGAAAAGGTATTGCTCCTTTAAAAGAAGATGTTAAGGCTGGAAATGTTTTGTTTGTTGATGGACTAAAGCATAATCTTCTAAGTGTAAGCCAGATGTGTGATCAAAGAACCGAGGTTATATTCAGATCAAATGGATGTCTTGTTCGTGATCTTGATACAGGTAAAACAGTTCTCAAAGGAAAAAGAACTTCAAATAATCTATACATTTTTGATGAAGAACAACAACAATGCTATCTAAGCAAGGATGAAGAGCACTGGTTATGGCATCGAAGGTTGGGACATCTAAGCTTCTCACAAATAAGGAAAGCTTGCAAATATCAGGCAGTTCGCGATCTTCCAGATATCAAAATTCCTGACAACACCATGTGCAGATCATGTCAGTTTGGAAAACAGACTAGAACTAACTTTCCAGAAAAAGAAGGATCAGCCAGCATGCCTCTTGAGCTAGTTCATACAGATGTATGTGGACCATTCAGAAAAAGAACACCTAGAGGAGAGGAATACTTGATATTATTTATTGACGATTTCTCCAGGTTTGTTTGGTTAGGACTTATGAAGCACAAAGATGAAGCTTTCGAAAAATTCAAATCCTTCAAAGCCTTGGCTGAAAATGAATCAGGTCACAAGATTAAGTGCCTCAGATCCGACAGAGGTGGAGAATTTACTTCAAATGAATTTTTCGATTTCTGTGATGAACATGGAATAAGGAGAGAATTTTCTACAGCTAGAACTCCTCAGCAAAATGGAGTAGTGGAAAGAATGAACAGAACAATCCAGCAAATGGCTCGTGCTATGCTTGATGAATCAGGAACTCCTGCAACCTTCTGGGGTGAAGCTGCACATGCGGCAGTTATTATTCTCAACAAGACAAATGTCCGAGTGAACAGCACTCAAACTCCTCATGAGCTCTGGAGTGGTAAAACTCCTTCGGTAAAGCACTTCAAAATCTTTGGGAGCAAATGCTATATCAAAAATACTGAGGAGCAGCTTGGCAAACTTGATCCTAGAGCAGATGAAGGAATTCTTCTTGGCTACTCTCCACATAGCAAAGCATACAAATGCTACAATAAAAGACTTGGCAGAATTGTTGAAAGCATTGATGTAGTGGTTGATGAGAAAGGATACATTCCTAGGCAAATACATCGTGAAGACATTGAAGAAGATGAAAGCTACCCTCAAAGACAGAATGATGAAGAAGAAGAACCGCAAGAACAATTTCAAGACGGACCTCACGAAGAAGCAGAAGAAAGAACAAGAATAGAAGAAAAGACTCCATCCAGATATGTTCAAAAGAACCATCCAGAATCTCAGATCATGGGACAAAAAGAAGCAGGTATACAAACTAGAAGAACTGTTGCAGAAGCTTCAAGTTATTTGGCATTACTCTCCTCTACTGAACCACAAAATGTGAAAGAAGCATGCAAAGATGAATGTTGGGTGAAAGCAATGGATGAAGAACTTGAGCAAATCGAAAAGAACAACACTTGGGAGCTGGTTCCTAGACCAAAGGATAAGAATGTTATCGGAACAAAATGGGTTTTCAAAAATAAATTGAATGAAAATGGAGAAGTAATTAGAAACAAAGCCAGACTTGTTTGTAAAGGGTATGCACAGCAAGAAGGAATAGACTTTGAAGAAACTTTTGCTCCTGTTGCAAGACTTGAGGCCATCCGAATGTTTCTTGCTCTCTCAAGTTGTCAGAACTTCAAAGTATTTCAAATGGATGTGAAATCAGCTTTTCTGAATGGAGATTTGGATGAAGAAGTGTACATTGAACAGCCAGATGGTTTCATTCTTGGAAACGATCCAAATCTTGTATGCCGATTAAAAAAGGCTCTCTATGGTCTCAAACAAGCTCCAAGGGCTTGGTACTACCGGTTGGACAAATATCTTCATCAACAAGGTTTTTCAAAAGGTTCAGCAGATAGCAATCTTTATATAAAAGTTGAAAATGACAAATTACTAATACTTGTTGTGTATGTAGATGACATTATTTTTGGCAGTAATGAAGAAGCTATGAGTCAAAGCTTTGCCTCAGTCATGCAGAAAGAATTTGAGATGTCCTTGCTAGGAGAACTGACATACTTCCTTGGTTTGCAAATCCAACAAAAGAAAGGAGGAATCCTTTTATCTCAAACCAAGTATCTCAAGCAGATTTTGAAGAAATATGGCATGGAAGATGCAAAACCAGTATGTACACCCATGGTTACAGGATGTAGTCTCAGTGCAAATGATGAATCTGCAGCAGTTCATCAACCAACCTACAGATCTATGATTGGAAGTCTTCTATATTTGACAGGTACCCGACCAGACATCATGCATGCAGTTGGAATAGTTGGAAGGTTTCAGGCAAATCCAAAGGAGACTCATCTTCAAGCAGTAAAGAGAATCTTCAAATATCTTCAAGGGACTCAAAATTATGGCCTATGGTATCCTAGAGATACAGATCTCACTCTTCATGCTTATACAGATGCAGATTGGGCCGGAAGCGTGGATGACAGGAAAAGCACAAGTGGTGGTGCATTCTTTATGGGTCCCAGACTGGTATCTTGGTTCAGCAAGAAACAAAGTTCAATTGCCTTGTCTACAGCTGAAGCGGAATATGTTGCGGCTGCATCTTGTTGCACCCAACTTCTTTGGATGATGCAGACTTTGCAGGATTATCAAATCACTTGTACACCTCCTATTCCTATCTTATGTGACAACACAAGTGCAATCAGCATCTCAAAGAATCCGGTTATGCATTCAAAAACCAAGCACATACCAATCAAGTACCATTTTCTCCGGGAACAAGTACTTGAACAGAAGGTCAAGTTGGAGTATGTTCCTTCTAAGGAACAAGTTGCTGATATTTTCACCAAACCATTGCCCAGGGACACTTTTGAATACCTCAGGCAAAAGCTGGGGGTTGTTGATGCATCATCTCACTATTGATCATCTTCCTATTGATGGTATTGGCTCAGGGGGAGCACATAATGCATTGTTGGCATTATGGAGTAGGAGATCTTTGAAATAAGCTGCAATATGTCTCTGTCTCCTTCATGATGGATTTCTGGTTACAGATCTGGCGAAGCATGAGCATAGGGGGAGCATACCCTTTGCCCTTGATGTCAAAGGGGGAGAATGATGAAGCTGAAGATTATGTGGAATGATGAAGCTGAAGATTATGTGGTTGCCATCAAGTCAAAAGGGGGAGTTTGTTGGCATTATGATTCAGGTGTTGTCCTTGATGGCAAACTCTTTCAGGTGGTAAATCAAGAAGGACGCAGGCAATTTGTTCAGCAAGTGCGTCCCCGCAGGTATACCATACAGAACCCGCGTCCAGGGACGCTGGCCAGCCGTTCAGAAGGTGCGTCCGCCCAGTGCACACATTTCAAGGTAGAGAAAAGCTCGTGGGGGTTTCTTGTGTGGTATCTAGCCGACAGTTGTGTGTTTCTATGGTGTCGGCTCGTGGTATTGTTCCACGCTTTGGGGAGAAGCTTGCCTATATAAAGCAAAGGAGTTCATTTGGATTATGCATGATCTTGGTTGATCATCTCTTGGTGAGATCTAGTCCATATCTTTAAGGGTAAATCTTCTAATGGACTACGATCTATATGGCGCATGATCAGATCTGTGGATCTGAGTGTTTGGGTTGGTTCTGAAGTCCTCTTATCTTCTATATCTAAAGGGACGCAGATTCAGTGAAGGGAAAGTGCGCCGGGACGCAGTACAGTAAAGGATCAGGTGCGTCTCTGAAGCGAAGGACGCGGCGCGACTGTGGTATTGGGTGCGTCTCTGAAGCGAAAGACGCGGCGCGATAGTGTTGATGTGTGCGTCGGTCGCAGACAAGCAAAAAGGAACAGTGCGTCTGCACGCAGAACAGCATAAGGTATACTGCGTCCAGTCGCAGGCCACAGAAAGAAAATATGCGTCCCTGTCTTAAGATGATCTGTTAACTGTATATTTCTGTTCATAAGGTGTTCTGGGTTGTTTCTGTAATAACTGATCTGATATCTGTAGTAGACTGTATCTGTTGTATACTTGTTGATCATTTGATTCTTCATGAAAAGAAGTAGGGGGTTGTAGCTCCCTTCCAAGTCTGGAAAACGAGAAAGAGTTGTAGCTCTTTGCAGGTTGCAGCCTGCGTGCTGGTAAAGGACTGCACCAGTACAAAATCATTGTAAAAAGAATTTCTTGAAAGAAGATAGAGACATTATTGCAGCAGGTGGTTTTTCTCCCGCATTGGGTTTCCACCTTACATCTTGTGTTCTTCGGTGTGACTGTCTATTTTCTTTATTCATGCTCATTGTTTTATGGTACTGATATGCAAGAATATTTCAAAAGATCAAATAAGGAAGATTTGGTAAATTGCTAGATAATACTGATTCACCCCCCCTCTCAGTATTATTTCCAACATTAAATTCTTCCACTTAGTTACAGGAGGATCCCCCTCCAACCTAATGGTTTCCATTTTGGATTTCCCACTAATTCAGGCCACAATCCTCTAATTTCAAACAATTAAATGAAATTTTATGTTCCTCCTCTATATGGTGAACAATAAAATAAACCTATAATTATTGAAACCAATAATTTGATTCAAAAACATCTATCTCACCTTCATATTTCCTGATATCCACTTCCCTTTTATCTTGAAAGGCGACTATGAATCATTTCTGGTGCCCAAACATGGTTGCACTTTTTCATGTTCATGGAATCCTTTGGTTGTTTAGGGTCCCTTGATTTCTCCTCCAATCTAACCTCTGAGTTGGAACTCCATATTCTTCAAAGCTCCTAAGCTTATTTGTTAGCATCGTAATGACGAAGCTCACATTACAATTTGTATTTTCAACTTGTGCTTCCATCCATGCAAACCTCTCCTCTCCCAGATTTCAAGGGTTATAATAAACTAATTCATCAACCATGGCTATGGTTTTATGAATTACTTCTTAAACTGATTTGATCCCCTACAAATTCCTAAAAAATACCGAAATAAATCTAATTTTATCCAATATGATTTGTAAACTACCATGGATATTCCACTGGGAAACTGTCACAATAGATCTATGGAAATAAACCAAAATATATACTACAAATGGCTTAATTTCCATTAGATTCCATATTTGTTATTATTTTTTTTAATTATGCATGAAATAGATAATAAGAAAATATTAGAGAATAGGTAATTACAATCACCCATAAACCATAATGAACACCAAGTTATTCTCTATGAAACTCTTTCACAACTCACAAAACCCATCTAGAAGATGAAGTTGCCTTTCTCTCATTTTTCTGGAATTGAAATGATGAAAGTACAAAGAATAAGGAAATGTCTATGGATTTTCCAAGACCTGTGACTTGTGGGATTCTACAAACACAAATTCCCTTCTTACACTCTCCATCTTTATCCACATTCAACTACCCTACTCTACTATGCAATGAAATGCAAGAAAATAATGGAACCCCTTTTCCCCCTAGTGGCCAATTTATTTAATGCATTTCAATAGCCAACTAAGGGTTAAATTTGACCCATTCAACCCTTAAGATGAGTTACAACTTGAACATTCTAGATCCTTCTTCATAGTCCCATGTGGCTAGCCCTTTCCCATGAGAAATGGGAGCTTACATGGCATGTTATCAAATTATGGTGGTTAATTGCAATAGGTCAAATTCCAAGTGACATAGCTTTTGCATTTGAACTTCAATTGACATGATTATTGAATCGTTGGAAAGTTATTAGAGTATAGAATATTATTTTCATGTTGCTCTATATTATAATGATAAATAATTGAGTTTGGCTACATTTAGATAAATAACACTTAACAGTTCCATAACATCACAAGCTCAATCTCATTCAATATAGTCCTTATACCATTATATTAAAAAGGGCACTTGATGCCTACAAATTGGACGTCTATTCACTCATAAAAATTTCATAATTATATATAAACTCTCTTAATATATGCACTAGATACAGTAGGCAATGTCACATCACCTTATACTTGGTGGGTTCCAAAGGTACATTATTCACTCAATTCAAGTGATTTTCCCAGTAGCATTAGAACAACAATTTCTTCGTATCTAGTAAACATGGAGGTTAATTTCCTTTCAAAATGGAGAAATTCATAAGACATAGTCTAGAAAAAATGTATTATTATATTTATATATTTTGTACATAAATACAACTCCCACTTATTTGTATTTATTTTTCATGAGTTGGTCTCAATTGGTAATTCAACCACTTTGTTGTATTTTATAGAAAAATGTGTCATCTATAATTATTCTCCCTATAATTTGATATATATATATAAATAAGAATAAAAATCTCACAATTTCTTCTACCACTTGCTCATTTTATTATTTAATCTCACCAAATTATTATTATGAATTAATCTCACCAAATTACAGTTATGAATATCTAAGAGGGAAAAATATTTTTTCCTTCATCCAAATAAAAAGACATCCTAATGAAATGATTATCTTCACTAATTTAGTAATAAATTTGAAAAAAATTTGGGTAAAATATAGAAAAACATTAATCTTCTTATTTTGCCTTTGGATTTCTCGTTTCTCACATCTAAGTTCCATTACTTTTGCTACCATTTTCATTTTGCATATCATCCCTTATCACTTATAAAAAAATATAATTAAACCAAAAAGCCATTATCCAAACTCTATTAAAATCCAACATCATTTTTAATCAATTATCCTTGCACTGCAAAATAATCAATATATGCTTATACTTATTAAAAAAAATTATCAATCATTATATTCTTAATATTTTATCATTCACAAATACAAAGCACATTTAAATTCATGACATATTTTCTCCCATACCCTTTGATGCCCACATCTTCAATTCAATGTATTAGATTAAATTAACGTCTTTATTGTTTTATATTTCCTTGCAAGGACATCACCCCACAAGAATAATCTTGTCGATGAAAAATCTTTCTAATTATGTACAAGTGATTCTTCATCATTGTGTTTCATTCTTAAAATTCATATATTAGGTTAGTGTTATATTTAATTTATAAATCAAATATAAAAACATATTATAAAATAAATGGTTATAAATTTATTTGAAATTTGAAATTAAGTTTTTAGTTTAATAATATGTTAAAAACTCCAAATCTTAATTTAAAATCTCGACAATAAAGTATGAATTTTGTATGAACTTTGTATTAACAAAGTATAAATTTTAAAAATTTCATAATTTTAACAACACAATTTATATCCTATTGTAATGAATTTGAGTACTTTGGTTGAATCTGAGCAATCCTCAAAAATAAGAAAAGGAAAAAAAACAACCATAAAAATTATATAGTTGTCCACTTTCATTTTCTTGTTGATTTCATTGTTAAAAAAATAAAAAAATCTTGTTTATTTTATTGTAAAATTACTTCTTTTTCTTACTAGTTTTATTGTTAAAAAGTAGAGACACTAGGGGAGAGTTTTCTATTGTTGTGCAGGGACCAATACTAGTTATAGTACTGGTCCCACACATCTATCAAAAAATCATCATAAAGCATTAAAAATATGCACTAAAGTAATTTATATTAAGTTATATAAGTTATATAATTCACTACAAAGTGGACCTATATATTGATTGGGCCAACAAGTGTCAAACACCAAACCTTAACATCACAAGTTGATAAGACATAATTTCCCAAGTAGCTCCAGCTCTCAATTGCCAAATAAGTCAAAATGCACTACAAAACATTCCATTGAACATTATTCAGGACTACACCTATCCCATCAAACAGTCACCCATTGATTTCCACTAGAGCAACACATCCCATTGCTCAGTAATAGCTGCACAACAAAAGATGAAATGTTTGTCAGCCATATGTACATGTGTGTTTAACCATTCAACCTATTGAAGACAATAAATGAAAACATTCAATTCAGGAATTAGTTCAGAGGATGCAATGAATGACACCAACCCTTTCAATTCAAGTATTAAACACACCAACCTTTTCAATTCAAGAATTAAACACAGGAAAGCACAAGGATCAACCATGAAAGATTAATAGCCATTTGATCATGTAAAAAGCAATCCAGACAAAACATTTGAATTTGGGAGATGGAAATCCATGCTAATCTTCCCTACCAATTAAATTATATATTAAAAAAATATAAAACATCAACTCTTACTCATTTTCATTTCAAACATTCATTCTACTCATCAGTTGTTGGAGATATACAATGAGAGTGTTCAAAAACTATTACATTAATTCTGTTCATTAGCTACTGAAGACATACAAACAGAGTGTGTGCACACTATTACTTCATTCTATTCATCAGGTGCTCAAGACACACAAACATTCATCAGCTGCTGGAGACATACAAATATTCATCAACAATTGGAGACATACAAATAGAGTGTGTGCACAGTGTTACATTCATTCTATTCATCAGCTGCTGGAGAAATATAGGTTTGTTTCTGTTGAATAATGTTATCATTTTTGTTGAATAATGTTATTTTTGTTGAGAAATAATTATAGCCAATATCACTTGTTAAATAGATCACAATGTTTGATTAGAGAAGCATTTCTATATTAATAAAAGACTCAATGATTCAGAAACCAATTTCAATGCCACTATAATCTCCAATCTGACCCTACAATTCAATATCAGGCTAATATAATAGCAAAGATTATCCTTTCACAGTCCTGAAGATGATGCATATAAATTTATAAATTTATAATCCTGAAGATGATGCATCCCATAGTGCAGGATCATGTTTATTATTTGAAGGAAATGAAGCAACTTGGAGGCGATCTGTGACCTCTTGAAGGGAATGGCCTAGGAACTTTATGAATTCAAAGAGAAAATTTTGATGTGAGGTAGATTCATTGTTTGGTTAGAGAAGCATTTATAAATGAATAACAAACCAATAGATTTAGAAATTCTCTTTTAATTATTAGAATATAAAACCATTACAATATCAAATTAAGTCATGATAACTACAAGATTGTTGGAGCACAACTACAAGGAATTAAACAAGTGAGATGCAACAGATAATCATTTATTTCATTATGAGGAATAATATGAACAAGGTGTTTAAGATCCTACAGACTGGCCAATAGACATTAAAATTCTACTTAATCATGATGATAATGTAGAGGTAGCATATGACTTTCTTTTGCTTGATTCCATTGGTCTTCTCATGATGGGGGAGGAAGAAGAAGTTTAGAAGGAGGAAGTCTACTTAAATGATGATCATCCCTTTAACCTGTTCCCTACCCAGCTTAGAATGTTTTCTAATAATATCATGGTGGATGTGAGAAATAAATATAAACTATGACAAAGATTGAATGCACCAAATTTTAGAAGGGAGAAGGCAGCATGGGGACCTTGAAATGCAAGAAGGGATGCACCTAAGGAGGTAGATCCAACTTATAGAGGAGAGGCAACACTAAAGTCCTATGATTTGAAAATACTAGCTATTCCAATTAGAGAAGAACTGAAAATGGATAAGTTGGATAAATTGGATAATTTGGACCAGAAATTGACAGATCACAATTTCGTTCAATTGATTTATGGACTATGTTGAGATTATACATATAAGGGGTCAACATTGAAGGCATATAGTGCACCATTAGGTGTGGAAAACCCAAATTGTAATAACTGTGAGAACATGCTATATTATCCCAATTAAGGTCTATCAAGGTCCTACATAAACTTGTCTTTACAATGTCTACAAAGCATATACCATGTGAATTAAATGTAACAAGTTGTATGGGTTCTTATTTGAGAAAGAAAGTTTAGATTCTGAACAGATCTGTATAGACAAATATATAAGGTTAAAAGTGTTTATGTTGAAAGTTGTGACCTACACTAATTTTATCATTGTATCATCAGAGGGGAGTTACCATTGATCCCTGTGAGATTGTGAAATCCAGTCATGGTTTAAAGATGAAAAGGAAAGTCAAATATAACCGACACCAATTTGTTACTTCCTCTTTATATAAATTTTAGGAGATTTTTATTTTATAGGGTATTTATTTGTAAGGAAAGATCGTATCCTAAATAGAAAGGAGCTACTTTCTTGTATTTATGTTATTATTTAGTGGAACTATAATTAGATAGTATACTTTTTATAAGGTAAGTGGAAGAAGGAATTAGATGTCAAGATATATTTTATATATTTTAGTTATAATAATTAGGATAGAGTGGGACTTAGGCTTTGACTTAGGCTTTCACTTGAAAGAACAAAAAGAACTAGAACTAAACCCTTAGACTTTTAGAATTTGAAACAGAATAACTACATAAAGAGACTAAAACTAAGAACCCTTACTCTCTATAGCTCTTCTTGATAACTCATATTTTTACCAACTATGAATAAAATGAATGCCAAGAACAATTATTTGAGGACACCGAAAGCTATTTGTGTTGAAGAAATTGTGTTATGTCAAAGTTATCACAAAAAGAAAAAGGAATATATCTTCCTGATAACTCACATTTTTACTAACTAGGAATAAAATGAATTCCAAGAACAATGATTTTAGGAAACAAAAATCTAGTTGTGTTGAAGAAATTGTGTTATTTCAAAGCTGTTACAAAAGGGAAAAGGAGTAGCTCTTCCTGATAACTCATAATTTTACCAACTAGGAATAAAATGAATGTCAAGAACAATGATTCGGGGACATGGAAAGCTAGTTGTGTTGAAGAAATTGTGTTATGTCAAAGTTGTTACAAAAATAAAAAGGAATAACTCTTGTTGATAATTCATATTTTTACCAACTAGGAATAAAATTAATGCCAAGAACAATGATTTGAGGACACAAAAGGCTAGTTGTGTTGAATAAATTGTGTTATGTCAAAGTTGTTACAAAAATCTCTTCCTGGTAACTCATAAAAATATTCTAAGAATAATAAAGAATTTAAAATTCAACAAAGTGTTAATGCCAATGTAACCTCAAATCTGACCCTTGAAATTCAATATCAAACTACTATAATAGCAATGCTTGAGACTTGATATTTTTCTACAGTTTGTAATAGGTCAATTTTAAGGAGAATTAAGCTTACAAGTGATTGAAAAAATACAATCCAATTATCAATAACATGAAACGTACCTTAGAATATCCTCACACCCAAGACAAGTCAATCAAATAAATCCCACAACCCTGCAAGAGAAATCTAGAAAGAATTTTAATGTGTGAATTTTATGTGTGAAATTTTATATGTGAATCCTCACTCTTTCTTTCTAGATTTCTTGTTTCTTTTTGTGAATTTAATTATTCCAAGCTTGTTGTTGTATGCAATTTTATGTGTGAAAACCTTTCCAATTATGAGTTTCATATCCAAGACGTATTCAATTATAATATATAGATAAAGGATTGATTGTTGTTTCTCAATGATTGTAAAGGCCAATGGATTATCTTGTTTTCTAATACAATTTTTTAAAATCAGAATTTTGTGGTAACCCTACAGGTTATTGTGGGCATGCCAAGAGTTTGTATTGCAGATCGTACAAGGAATAAAAGGAGGTGAGGGGCGAGGGGGGCCCAACTGTGATCAAGTTCATCAGATGAGGATGGGGGGGCGATCTAAATCTTCCCAATGCACCTAGTAATGTTGTTGAAAAGGACATTGTGGTTGTAGATCATGTTATCCCTCCATCAACCACAGAGTCACCTTCAATCACAATGCAAGTTGAAAGTTCAACAAAGAAAATAATATCCATTAGAGGCTGGACAAAGAAAGACATGCTAGCTATAATTGATGACAGTGAGTTTAAGGGACATTCAATCTATGCCTCTGTAAAAAAAGATGGTATTGCTACCTCTAACATACATTATTGTATAAATGGGTTGACTAATACGAAGTGTAGAAGGCCTGATACAATTATGACTAAATAGGAGGAGGACGAGGTGGTTGATTAGTGTAAGGAGATATCTCAATTGGGACATGGGTTAAATCTTATACAACTTAAATCCATAGTATTTCAAATCTGTCAAGGGAGGCAAAACCCCTTCAAAGATGGGTTTCCTGGTAAATCATGGTGGAGTGGGTTTAAGAAAAGGCATCCAGACCTTGTGCTATGTACAACTCACGACCCTGGTAGAGACAAGGCTTTAAATCTACACCCTCTGATTGTGTCCAAGTTCTATAACACTCTTTCTACTCCATATGAGCAATACTCGTATGCCCGAGTCTATATATCGAACTGTGATGAAACAGGGTTACAGACAGGAAGGAATTGTGGTATGGGGGTAATTTCCCAGAGAGTGAGCATAAATGTGCCTAAGATTTTTCCTAAGAGTAGGGAGTGGATCACTATTATCTGTTGTGTCAATGCAATTGGTTCTTCAATCACAGGATTTTATCTATTCAAAGGTAAAACACAACTAAAAGCCTATATACAAAAGTTTGAACTAGGTGCATGCATGGTTGCAAATCCCCATGCATGGATGAAAAAGGAACTATTCCTGAATTGGCTTTGTAACATTGCTGCATCTATACTAGGTGGTGTCTCACCTGAAAACAGACACCTTTTGATTTTACATGGCTATGGAAGCCACATGGTTGTGCAGACAATTGAGGAGGCCAATAATTTTGATATTGACCTATTAACATTATCGACTCATACCACTCATAGATTGAAACCACTTGATGTCAACATGTTTGGGCCTTTCAAGAACTATTTTAGGGTCGACCGAGCTTCGTGGATGGCAAAGAATCGAGGGGTGGAAGTAAAGAGATTTGAGCTAGTTGAGCTTCCAAGAAAAGAATTTAAAAGGGCTCTCACACCTTCTAATATCACGGCTGGATTTAGGAGGACTGGTATATGGCCACTTAATGTTGATCCCCTTTTGCATGATACTAGTTGTAGCCAAGAATTTTATGTGGAAGGTCATGAAGTAGAGAACTTACAAGACCGTGTTGATGGTCAAGAAGATGTTGCTGTTGCTGAAGGTATAATGTCTCTTTTTGAAGGGAACTTCTATGGTAATGATGATGAACATGAGAGTGAGATGCAGTTCAATCATGAACCAACTATCAATATCATGGATTTTGTCACACCCATTGAATCACTGAACAATTCTTCATGTGATATTCCATATGAGGCAGTTGATCAACTTAATGAAAATGCAAACTTCATTTCAAATGATAATGCAACAGGATTAAACAATGATCAATTGAGCATGCCAACCCAAGTAAGCCCACCATCATGGTTGGAAGAGGCCATGATGAATATCAACACACATAATGTGTCTACCACCAATATGGAAAGCATGGACATGCCTTCACAACCATCAGAGTTGAACACCGAATGTTTTCATTATTTTGTGGACAATGGGTCAATGGAAGAGGATCCTATTCAACATGAAGTACCTATAGAAGAAAACAATGGGGGCCAATCAGTTGTCCCTAAGGCTGAAAGCCGAGGGTTCAATCCTGAGGAGAATGGGACATAAAAACAGAGAATACTTGGTGCGTTCCTAAAGTTACCAGTAGAGAGAGTGAAGACCTCATCAAGGCACTCAACATCAGATTGTCTTTGTTTAGGGTGGAGTTCATAGTTTCTCACATTTTAATATTATATGAATTTATTGTTTGAGTCTGAATGTAAAAGAAATGAAATTCAGGAATCTAGAGAGGGGAAGAAGGAGTTGGCCAAGGAAACGAGAGCTACAAGGACTACAGTAGCAGAAGATTGAGCGAAGGAAAGGTTGGAAAGATGAAAAGGAAGGGAAGATGAGGAACATCATAAAAAATTTGAAAGGTAAGGGAGGGAGGCAAGAAATGTTCAATAGTTGTTGCAAAAAGGAGTAGGGGTGACAAGCAGGGAAGACTATGGTCCAAGCCAATTTGAGGAAAATAGGATGTTTTCCAACACACTGGACCACATTGCAAAGAACACACCATCATAATAAGTCGTGATTAACATCCAAGTCCCTTGCTATTAGCTAGGGTTTATGTCCACCTCTTATACACCTAATAGTGTAGGTTTAAATCCTAATGTGTTGACATGACACTTGCACTTAATGCTAGGGTTAGTAACACACATGGACACTTGGGCTACTCAGTATCTCCATGACTACAAGGAGGAAATTCGAGTCAAGCATGTGGCAACATTATGGTACATCCTAATCAACCAATCTTAGGTAGTCCACCATACTTGGGTCATACAGGAAACTCAATAATTTTGGGAAATGCAGGAAATGGAGGCCATCAAACATAGGGGTGGCATGACATAATTTTGTAACCACATCGCAATGTAAATTTTGTAAGGATGTAATATGTTGATTGGTTTAATAGTAGAAGCTACACTTCTACATAGTTAAGGATTATCTAGTTCATCAAATTGAGGAATGAAAATGATAAAAAAGACCATTCCCTTCTACACAGTTACATCAAATTTTACTTGATTTGAGAATGTTTGTTAATGGTCACTATGATGATCGAGGAACAAATATAGATGAAAAAAATTCAAGAATTTGAACATTTTTGTGATAATATGATCTGTAGATAATTGAACTTAATTTGGATAATTTGATAAAAGTTAGATAAACTGAATTCAAGAATCTGAACTTTATTGAATTTAAATTTGAATTCTAGTATGAAAATATTTTTATTTCGATGTTAGGTTTTTATGTTTTTTTCAATCATCAAAATCTGCTCTTTTATTTAGAGAAAATCACTAACCGTAAAGAAATGAATCTAAAGCAATGACTTACTAAAAAGCAAACAAGCTAACAACATAAATGAATCTAAAGCAATAAATCACTAACAAACAAACAACCTAACAACATTTTACGACTAACAAAGGCTAGCAATTTAAATGTATTATACAGCTAAAAACTAGTAACAATTTATACTGCTAACAACATTATACTATAGAAATCAGTATTTTAGATTAATCATATCAGTAGGATTGGGTCGACATTTCAAACCAACTAATGTTGTTCATCCTTAGGACAAGGTGAGAAATCAATCAATCTGAGAGAATAAATAGCAGGGATGCAATATTGTTCAAGGTTATCCGTTTAAAATTAGTCGTTGCTGAAATCATTATTGAGGTAAGAAAAATTATTCAAGAATGTGCGCTAAATAGATGTTTTTTAAAGTATTTGACATTTAATTAGAAATTAGCTGTTATGTAATAAATAAATATTTTATATAATGATATTATCTAAGAATAACTAGTTTATATAATATTAGTATAAATATTGTTATGTAGTAAATAAATCTTTTATATAATAATATTATCTAAGAATAATTAATTTATCTAATATTATTTTTAGGGTCAAAGAATTGTATATTGAATAGGTCAACCCTAACTAATAATATTAGATAAATTAACTATTCTTAGATAATATTATTATATAAAATCTTTATTTATTACATAACAATATTTATTTATTACATAACAGCTAATTTATAAATAAATATTGAATATTTTAACAAACATCTATTTATCGCGTATTATTAAATAATTTTTTCTTACCTCAGTAAGGATTTCACCAATGGCTGATTTTAAACATCTAACCCTAAACAATGATGCATCCCTACTATTTCTTCTCTCAGATCAATTTATTTCTCACCTTGTCTTGAGGATGAAACACATTAGCTTGTTTGAAACATCGACTGTTATGAAACCAACTCAAGAAAAGATAGAAAAGATGGATCAACACCTTAGAATTTAGCCTCTTCGAGGGGGCAACCTCCCTTACATTACATAAATGAACATTTCTTCGATGATACAAATGAAAAGACCTCCTTTCTATATATATGAGTCTAAGGGGTCATAACATAATCAGAGCCGACATAACAATAATAATGTAAGGGCACAATAATAACAATAGTGGGCTTCTATGTGGCATAATAGTAACAATATGGGCACTACATGGGTACATCAATATAACAAGTGGGTTGTACTAATAATAATAAGGGGTTACACTAGTAGTATAGGGGCCTAACATGCCCCTCTCCTTCAAAAAGTATTGTCCTCAATGCTTGAGTAGTTCTTGATGCTTCTGTATAAAATTATTGTCCTCCCATGTGGAATCTTCAGCGGGTAAGTTCTTCCACTTGATGAGATACTCTGAAATTGATCGATTTCATAGCTATTGGGTTCTTGTTTCTATGATTTCTCCAGGTTCAAATATGATTTTTCCTTCCTCTTCAATTTCTGGCAATATTGTTTGAATTGGGATCTTTTGCAACTTTTGAATAAGTGGCCATACTTCTTCGTCCTTCTTCCATTCATCCCTTGCTTCATTTATCCAATCTGGTTGGATAATAGAAATAGAGCAAAACAATGCTTCCACATCCTCATCCTTGAAGTCTTCCCATTCGGTAAGGTCACCATTGTTTAAGTGCATGTAGTATTGCCAACATTTCCTTCTCATAAATAGCTTGCTTGAGATGTAGCAGTAAAAATACCCAATCACCTACATCTAAACATTTTTCACTATGATGTTGATCTACCTATTGTTTCGTTTGATTTTGCACCGAAGTGGCATTATCCTTTAAAAGTTGGAGAACTTGTTGTTGATACTCGATGTGATCTTTCTCTACTTGAACCTTTTTCTTCTTGATATGTCCTTCTATCTCTAGAGTTTGAGTGGTGATTTCCTCCAATCCTTTACAAGATATGGTTGGATTCATTTCTTGATGCTCGATGTGATCTTTCACTTCTTGAACATTTTTCTTCTTGATATGTCCTTCTATCTTGATAGCTTGAGGAGTGGTAATTTCGACCAATGAATTACAAGATATGGTTGGATTCATTTCTTCTTTCTTGATGTGATCTTTCACTTCTTGCACCTTTTTCTTCTTGATATGTCCTTCTATCTTGAGAGTTTGAGGAGTTGTAATTCTTGCCAATGCTTTACAAGATATGGTCTAATTCATTTCGTCTTTCTCTGGGGTGGGGTCGTAGCGTATATCCTCTTCTTTTGATGTTTCTTAATCATTTTCTTCCTCGTCTTCATATTCTATGTAAAATACTTTATTCTCAGCACACTTATGACCTTTAGTGCATTTGCTATCACAATTGTAACAAAGCCCTTTTTCTCTTTTTTCTTCCAATTGTTGTGGTGTAACCCTTGTAGGTTGTGGAAGGCTGGGAGAAACAACACTTCCATATTTATAGTTGTGAGGGGTATGCTTCCTGGTTTCCATAATTTTTCTTTCCACTATGTCACAAAGCCCTTTTACTCTTTCCAATTGTTGTGATGTTTCTCTAAAGAAGGTGTTGCTCTTTGTATCTTCATAATGTGCTATCATTTCATCCATGAAAATTGACCACGTAACAAGTTGTTTACGAGAACAAAGCCCTTCATACCATAAAAACTGATCCGGTTTTAAATATGAATATGCAACACATACCTTTTGTAACAGTGGTACACCATGTAGATCAAAATATTGCTCCATCTGAAGTATCCAATTTACTGGATCCTTGCCATCAAACTTCCTCATCTTTCTTTTTCTTGATTTTAGGAGCTCGATCTTGAAACAACTGTAACTCTGTACTTTCAGATCTTTAAGTTATGAAATTGTGACCTGTGGTAGCCCTCTGCGTCCTCTTTCCAATGCCACAAGTCTGATCCAAATTGGATTCTCCAAGAACGAGTTATGCCAAATCTCCCACAGTGAACTGATTATAGACTAGTTCAGTAGAGTGAACTTGTACGATGTGCCACGTGTCACTGTTTCAACCTTTGGCTCTGAAAAATATACACAAGAAACTACAGTCCGTCCTCTTTTTGTACCTTCTTACGAGATTTCAATTTGATACTCAGAGAGAAAGTTATGATGATTTTCCCTAGGTCACCTGTTTGGAATGTAATTTAGGAGTCTACAAAAAGACCAACTTCCTCAGATCATATCTCCACAAATATAGCACAAAAAGCTCTAAAATTTGGAACCATGATTTAGTGCGATTTATTCTCAAATTGGTTTTTTTTTTAGCTTCTGAAACATCGTAGAAAAAACGTTATTGCCAAAATGCCACGATGACTTGTTTGGAGCAGTGAAACCCTATAATCCAAAGCTCTGATACCAAATCTTATGAATCCAGCTCAAGAAAAGATAGAAAATCTGGATGAACACCTTAGAACTTAGCCTCTTTGAGGGGGAAACCTCCTTTACATTACATAAATGAACAATTCTTTGATGATACAAATGAAAAGACCTCCTTTCTATATATAGGAGTCTAAGGGGTCATAACATAATCAGAGCCAAGATAACAATAATAATGTAAGGGCATAGTAACAATTTATACTGCTAACAACGTTATACTATAGAAATCAGTCTTTCAGATTAATCACATCGGTAGGATTGGGTCGACATTTCAAACCAACTAATTTTGTTCATCCTTAGGACAAGGTGAGAAATCAATCAATCTAAGAGAATAAATAGCAGGGATGCATTATTGTTCAGGGTTAGCCATTTAAAATTAGCTGTTGGTGAAATCATTATTGAGGTAAGAAAAATTATTCAAGAATGTGCGCTAAATAGATGTTTTTTTAAGTATTTGACATTTAATTAGAAATTAGTTGTTATGTAATAAATAAATATTTTATATAATGATATTATCTAAGAATAATTAGTTTATATAATATTAGTATAAATATTGTTATGTAGTAAATAAATCTTTTATATAATAATATTATCTAAGAATAATTAACTTATCTAATATTATTTGTTAGGGTCAAAGAATTATATATTGAATAGTTCAACCCTAACTAATAATATTAGATAAATTAATTATTCTTAGATAATATTATTATATAAAATATCTATTTATTACATAGCAATATTTATTTATTACATAACAACTAATTTATAAATAAATATCGAATACTTTAACAAACATCTATTTATCGCGTATTCTTAAATAATTTTTTCTTACCTTAGTAAGGATTTCACTAATGGCTAATTTTAAACGTCTAACCCTGAAAAATGATGCATCCCTGCTATTTATTCTCTCAGATCAATTGATTTCTCACCTTGTCTTGAGGATGAAACACATTAGTTTGTTTGAAACGTCAACCCAATACTACTGATGTGATTAATGCAAAAGACTGATTTCTACATTATGGATCACAAAAGTCTTAGATCTAACAAAATTATACTGCTAACAACTTTAGGGGAGGGGTGCCATTAGGTGAACAGGTCCACATAAACTAGGTTTGATTCCATGTAAAATAGGTGAGGTATCATTTGACACCTTTCCTCCAGCAACTGACACTTGTCCTTCATGTGTGGTGACCAGTTCAATCGGTTTAGGGCAAGTTAATTCCCCTCCTCATTGCATTGAATGACCATTGTTTTTTCGAATTCCTTATTCTGTTCGGGCTTGTTGCATTCTCATTTCTAGTCCCAGGTAGACAGTTCCATACAAAAACATACAATCCCTAAAGCTAATTCATAATATTATGGAATTCTTTATGACAAAGTACATCCCTGATAGAATGCACATAATTTTTCTAGCTTTAAGTTTGGGATTTCTCATTATAATGTTTTGTTTGAAAAAAATTCATCCCTTTGTGCCTCAGGATTAAAGTTAATAGTATTATGAAAGACAATCTACTTTATGGGTATTACAAGTATAGAAATGTCATGAATCAATAGATACATTCATACTAGATTTGCTAGCAGAGGATATTACTAACCCTGTTAGGTATGAGTGCAAAACAAGATCAAATTTTTTCAGTGCAAATTTGATCTTGCTAACAACATTATACTAACTGCTAGCTATTAACTACTATACATTGCACTAATTTCTAGTACTGCTAACAACATTATACTAAACGACACAATTCCATACAAAAACATACAATTGCTAACAATAATATACTGCTAATAAAATTATACTGTATCAAACAGTTCCATACAACAACATACAATCCCTAAAGTTAATTTAGAATATGATGGAATTATTTATGTCAAATTATATTCCCAGCAGAATGCGTATATTTTTGCCAGGTTTAAGTTTGGATTTCTCATTGTCATGTTTTGTTTGAAAAAATTTCAGCCCTTTGTGCCTCAGAATTAATGGTCATTATGAGTATAATGGGAATTATAAACTGAATTCAAGAATCATGAATCAGCAGACAGTTTCTTCAAACCAACGAGAGTTTCTTCAACATAACCACATGACATCAATGGAATAGGCCTAGGTGTTTCACCAGTCATTTCCAAAGTGGCCTTTAATCAAACCCTTGAGACCTACATGGAACATTTAGATATTTACCACTACCTTCAAACCCCCTTGTGCTCGGAAAATAAATAAAAATTATAGCTAGTAAAAAATATGGATGGCTTTAGCCACTCCACGAGACAACTTATACAGCTTGGGCCATTAGCTAGCAATGCTTCTAGTATTTTTTGTAGGGCATATATCACTAGCTTTGACACCATGTTAGGGATAAATAAGGAAATACGACTTTAGAGTAGCTAAACTCACAAATAATTTACAATGGCATAGAGTAATGCACACAATAGAGTAGTTGAACCCACAAATAATTCACAATGGTACACAGAAATGCACACAATAACATATAATAGAGAAACAATAATAGATAATAGAGGTGAGGCTCTCCAACCTGAACTCCTCTTGCCTGAATTCCTGAGAATAGAAAATTACATAGATCAAAGGACCCATAGAAAATCATAAAAAAAATCATGGAGAATCATCTAGAAAGTATTACAGAATTTATAGAGACATCTTTATAACACTAACACTATTTCTATATAATTAACACACTGGCAATAAAAACTTTGAATCAACAGGTAGCTTCTTCAAACCAATGACAGTTTCTTAAACATAACCACATGAAATCAACGGAATAGGCCTAGGTGTTTCACTAGTCATCTCCAAAAAGTAAGAGTTTCTATTTGTTGAATGCTTGAAATATGCGGAGGTCAAAGATGAAGCCATTGTTATAAATAGAGAGGAAATAATGAATGAGCTGTGATATGTATAATTAACTGGGGAATTTAATATGGTGAAAACCTCAGATGCTCAGAGCAATTCAAATAAAACTCAAAACAAAATGTAAACAAACAATTGATAAATTAGAGTTGAATGAAATAATATGATAAATTAGATGGTGGCATCTCTAATTGTGAGATGGTTTCTTCAACTTGATCCCAAACATATGATGTAGGTATCTCTACTTTCAAAATGTCTACTACCTCTAGTTCAAGAAATCAAGTGTAAAACAAGGGTAAAACTGAGTGATGACTTCAAATTTAGGGAACAGGACAGAGTCTTCGTTCTTCAACCCGGGACAGTAGCGAGATGGCATGAACAAATTCTCATTACAACATATAGAGCCACACATTAGAAAAAAATGGCATGAGCAAATTGTCGAGCCACACGGCAATGCATTCTTTTGAATGTAGAACTTGAAGATCTAGATGTGCAAATCTTCTTCTAAAATGTAGTGATAATTGAGGTAGAGGACCCAACTAATATCTCCACTGGGCAGGAAAAATAAAACAATTCACTTGATGATAAAACCAAAGTATAAAATCCAAAAATTATGCGTAGTAAGAAAAAAAACAGAGCAAAAGGATTTCATGTGATAGTAAAGTCACAAAATAAAAACTCAGAAATAATGCACAGTAATAGATAGGGTGAAACAAACTAATGCATGGTAAACGTAAAACCTGAATTTCCAGAACAAAAATATTTCTTTACATTACATTTTCAAATATGAGAAATATATTCATGTGAGATGGATATTGTTTCTCCAGTTAAACACTATATGTAAAAATACCAGATTTACAAAGATATTTTTAGATTTACAGAGTGTGAAAATATCTTGTAAAATAAGGGCAAAACGTAGTGATGGCTTAAAATTTAGGGAACGTGACAGAGTCTTCATGCTTCAAACCAGGAAAACAACCACATGACACAGCCATATGGCATGAACAAATTATCATTACAACATATAGAGCCACACAACAGAACAAAATGGCATGAAGAAATTGTCGAGCCACAAGACAGTGCATTCTTCATGCTTCAAACCCCCAAAACCCACAATTTACAGTTTCTTCACGCATCAAACCCCTCTATTTACAAAACCCACTAAAAACCCACAATTTACCTAGAAGCCACCAAATACCCACAATTTAGACAAAACACACAATTTAGACAAAACCCACAATTTAGACAAGCTAAAAGTGTTTAAAAACACAGGCATATAAGCACAAAGGCACAATAATTCAACAATTTTAAGTGTTAAAAGACAACGGTACTCATAGGATTGTAGGACAGTGTCATGCCTTCTTTAATGACTTCATCCATGTTAGCGCACCATAGGAACCCCAACTCCAACTGCAAACTCCATAGTGACCTACAAGATAGGCCTACCATGGGGTTAGACAACGAAAAACCTCCAAAAGCCTACATAAAATGAGAAACAATTGCCAGTGTAGCTTCGAAAATTACCAGTTTACCTGATAAAACCCTTCAGAAAATGAAAATGCCATAACCAACACTGAGCTGAGCTAAATCCACCATAGGGACCTCTGCAGATCAATAACCAGGTGAATATACCATACGAGGAAGAGAAATGGGCCCAATATTGCAAACTAAACTTGAGACAACAACCTCACAACCTCTTGAAGCAACAACAAAAATACACCATAACCTATTGTTTACAAGACCAAGGATAGGCATGGCTACAAGCGAAACACCAACATCATCGTGCAAGTACCTGGGAGCAGAAACGAGAAAGTAGCAGGATTGAATAGAATAAGGTAGTTGAAAAAACAATGGTCATTCAATGTGTTGAGGAAGGACTTAACTTGACCTAAATCGGTTGAACCAGTCACACACATGGAGGACATGTGTGAGTTGCTGGAGGACAGGTGACGTATGACACCTCACCTAGTTTACATGGCATCAGGCCTAGTTTACGTGGACCCATTCTCCTAATGACTTCCCTACCCTAGAAATTGAAATGTTGCTTAAATCATTCCTCCTAAACTTGTCAAATTGAACTACACATAGAAAGAAAAAGACATACATTCGCAAGTTTCTTTGTCTGCAGCCTGGTCTGTGTGAGTTTTCTTCTCCCCAAATTTCAAAATGGGTATCGATAACTTGTAAGGTAGAGTTTTGTTACTTTGAAACTATTTTCTTACGGGATTTTAGTTTTAGATTATGGGAATTAGCTTATAAATATATAAATATATGTGTGTGTGTGTGTGTGTGTGTGTGTGTGTGTGTGTGTGTGTGTGTGTGTGTGTGTGTATGTATGTATGTATGTATCCATCTATATATATATATATATATCTATATCTATATATATATTGACCAACCTAATATGGATAACCTCAATCATTTCCAAAAATATTGTGCACTTTGGCCATTTAAAAATGCTTGCAGCATCTCAAATTGAAATTTTACCTTGAAAAAATATATTTGTCAATTAATTAAAGATCTCAAATTCAATGAAGTATCAGATTGAGCATTCATTGGGATCATCCTACTTTGAAATATTTAGAGAAATCAATACTCTGGAGCAGTACACTCCAGCAATCATTTTATATTTGGCCAGTTCTGATACATTTTGGTTAATTGTGATGTATAAACATTTTATGTATCAGTATGTTTAACATCGAATCCATGCTTAGCTAATTTCACATTAAAGAGGAAAAAATTAAATAGATTGCTATTTTTCTTAGTACATTGAGATTTTCAAACCCACAAAATTGAAATCTTACAAAATAATTAGGAAAAATGAAATTTTTACTGATGTCAATTTCACAATGATGTGCAATTGTGACACCCAAGAAATTTGAATTTCAATCCAAGTTTCAGAATTTTTTTGTCACCATACATCATATATAAAAACCCTCTTTAATGAGATTGATTGTAGATTTTTTAGTCAATAAAATTAGTAATCATCCAGACCGAATTTCTACCTTTGAGAGTCCTACCAATGGCTTCATTTACAGTGAACAAAGTTATTTCAGTCCAAGCAAGTTTCCTGGCAACAAACTCATGAGGTGGGATCATATTCCTCTCACAATCCCGCCCTTCATCATCATCACTGCTATCATCATCAACTAACCCATGACTTCTACTACAGTAATTCTCATTTTTCTTCTCCTCCCATGACATCTGAGACCAGTCCAGGATTTTAACAGGTGCATAGGATTGGTACCTCATTCTCCTCTTCTCATTCTCTTCATGGTATGATTCCTTCATATGAATCTTCACGAATCTTGTGCTATTGTTAGTATTATCCTCCTTTCCCATGGATCTGCACACTGCAACCCCATTACAAACATTTTCCTTAAAATCAACCTGCTCTGAGGTCCCTACATCATTACTACCCCATATATCCTCCTCATTAAACTCTTCCATCCTCTTAGATTTCTCAACACTTCCAGATTGCTGGACCCCAAATAGTTGGTACATATGATGATTCTCATATTTAGACCTCCCCAACATCGATTTTCACCCCTTGAAAACCACGCAAGAGCTTTCTTCAATGCTTTTATTCAATTCCCAATAATCCCACTCCTTAGATCATATATGAAGCTTATTAGCTTGAACCAATTCAAATTATTTTTTGGCCTCCACATAAAAATTTCTGAAGAATACAAGAACCCATGTCCTAATCCCTAGATATGATCCAACCCAGCTCCTCAAATTCATGTAATTTCAATATTTCCTTATCCAATACTCCCTGTCCAACACCAAGAACCCCTCCCCATTTATAGGTATAAGGATCATACTCACAATTGTTTGCCAATAAAATGAAGCTAAATTCAAAACTACAAGATAAACTATTTGTCAATATTGGTTTCTTTTTTCCACTTTTAATGGTAATCCTAAATCCATTTCAATGGTTAAAATTCAAACCCCACTCGTGGAAGTTGTCATATCAAAGGAAAATGCCATATAGAGGCATGAACATAGCATATTATTGCATAAATTTATCTTTGGGCGGCTTAATTATGAGAGGTTTTTATCTTTTTTATTAGAATTGGGTGATAAAGAACTTTATGAGAGTGTGAAGTTTTCTATTAAAATTGTAAAAATGTGTTTTAGAATACATAAATGGATTTAGCACTCTACAAATTTTCAAAGTGTTTTAGAATATATAAATAAATTTAGCACCCTACAAACTTGTAATGTGCTAGAGTTGTGTGAATTACAGAACGCAAGCTTACAATCACAACAAACATCTAAAAATCTCAAACTCTAGAATTATGTAAATTACGTAACTAAAACTTACCATTTACAGAAATAAAAAAGAATCACGTATTGCGCTTAATCTTCTAATTTTTACCATCTTTCATTATCATTATGATTTCATTCGATTATCTCTAAGACTATTTTTGTATATGTCATGTTATCCACCATGTTTTTTTAATTTCTAGATATAATGATGTGGATTAAATTCACCCTGATCCATGCTATTGTAACCTATGTCTAAGCTCTCTATACGTGTCATCCTGTTATTATGTCTGTAAGATTTGATCCTATAAATATGTCCCATAAGAACTCATAGTTTCTATATGATTAACCTTCACTTTTCTGCTAAGTGCATTTACAACCATGTTTTCCTTCACATTAATGTACTTGATCTCAAAGCCAAACTCATTGATCATGGCCAACCATCTAGCTTGCTTGGAATTTAGATTTGGTTGGTCAAACAAGTATCTGAATTCACTGTGATCACTCATGAAGATGAATTCCCTACCAAGAAGATAGTGTCTGCATATCTTGAAAGCATGGATAATCACTGTCAACTCAAGATCATGTGTCACATTGTTATGCTCGCGCTCATTCAGTTTCCTTGATGTAACAACACTATTGAAAATTTCGTGTAATAAAAGTTAATAAAGGAAAAATAATAACCACGGTCGATGGGACACTTATTCGAAGCTAAATCTTGGGCAAGACATCCTAGTGTGGGTGTTCATTTGGTTATTAATGGCTAAGGAAATTGGTAAAGGCAATGGATAAGGCTTTGGAAAGGTAGAATGGAATTTATGGCACATTTATTTATGAAAATAATAGAAATTAGGAGAAAAGGGAGGTGAAAGGTCACATGTTGCATGTGAGGAGGAAAATAAAGGAAAATAGAGGCCTCATTCATAAAAAGGCTTCTACGGATCATTTGGTAACCCTTTCTCAGCTCAATTTCGAAGCTCTCTCATTATTCTCTCCCTCATTCTCTTGGATACTTAGAGTTTTCTTGGAGCACTATTGGAGGGTGTGGCATACTTGAATTTTTTGGAGAAAGAAGGAAAAGGAAGATTATGAAAGCACAAGAGGACATTGGGATCAACAACTACAATGGATTTTTCTTGTAGGTACCGAGTGTCATGTACATTTTCCTCTCTAGTTTTGGAATGCATGGCATATACATGTGGTTTGTTGATTGTGATATGTCATTGGCATGGAGGATGGTCGGGATTGACATTGGATTGCCTAGCCTTTCCATTTCATAGATAGCCATGGTGATTGTAGATTTGTTTTCCTTGTTTTCTTTTGATTGGTTCTCATGTTTCCTTAGCTTGGGTTGAGTTATTAGTCCTGGAACCTCTGGTTGGAAAAATGCTCTAGAAGCACTGTAACATCTTGGGTTGGGTTACCAGTCCTGGAAGCTTTGGTTGGAAAAAATCTTTGGAAGCCCTTGGTGGGTTGAGTTACTGGTCATGGAAGCCCTGGTTGGAAAAATACTCTAGAAGCCTAGTAAAAGTTGTGGGTTGAATTACTAGTCCTAGAACCCTTGGTTGGACAAATGCTCTGGAAGCCTTAGAAGGCTTGGACAAAGACCAATCGGATCATGGTTTTGTGATGTATGACCATAAGGTGGAATGAATATTTGATGGGTTGAGGTGCATGGCCTCTGGAAGCCCTGAATGTTTTTGGTTGATGTGTTCTATGATATCCCACATTCATGCTTGGAATATGGCACAAGAGTGAATGGATGAAGAGAGATTTAGCTCAACCATTCTACATTAGAGTGGAACGTGGAAGTACCATCCCAGGTTTGGATTTTACATCATCAATATGAGGCTATTTCTCCTTATAATTCTATGAGTATTATATTGGTTTATGTAGTTTATATGGCTATGATTTCATTGGTATTTCTTCTGCTATTATGTTGGTTATATATATTTTTATGACAATATCTATGTATGGATCTGATCATGTTTTTACTGGTAAATGAATGAACAATGTATCTATGACCTAATGGATGAAATGGCAGTTGATGCATTGAGGCATCAATGTTTTTTAGTGATTGTTAGCTCAGTATGAGACCCATATGCTCATATCTGTTATTTACACCTGTAGATTACATATTTGTGATATGTTTAACAAAATGCATGGCATGGCTAATAGGGGTCCCGTCAAGGTCTTATTCAAGTAATTTCATTTGTATTATTATTTCTTTGTTAGTTTACTATTCTGAAAATGTCATTCAATTTTTGATAGTGACCTGGCATCTAAGCTTGAAAAGGTGGCTCAATTCCTAGGGACGTTGGCACAACTCTCTGAAAAATAGTCCCTGGATGCTAGCTTGCATGCCTATGAGAGTGTCTAGATGTCCCTAGATGCTAGCATGCCCATAGCATGAGAGCATCCATAGGTCAAGTGGTCCAAACTCTCAATGGGACCCAGGGGATGGTTGGCAGAAAGGTTGGATTGATCCCTGAGGATCCTAGTACTGAAGCTGAATGTATGTATCGTGTGTTCTCGTTGGTTCCACTTCCTTAATGTGACTTAGGAGGTCAAATCATATCATAGTGGCCTCTCGTCGCATGTTTACCTCGGTTGATCAGTTGCTTGGGTAGATGTGGGAGGAGGGAATTACATAGTCGTATCAGAGCATGGTTCACCCATCGGACTGGATGGGTTATGTGTTAGTCATGCATGCATTCCATTTGCATGTGTATCTCTTACGCTTGTATTTCATGTGCTTTCTACAATTGCATGATCTTGATCATGGTTGTAGTGATTTCATCATGTGGAAGTTGATGTTGTTATTGTGCAGTGCATCATAATGAGTGTATGACTGATTACATGTCATTATATGTCACTTATATGTATCATTTTTGTATGCTTGGTTACATTCCTGTATGTTTGATTACATTCTTGTATGCATGGTTGCATGTGTCCATCTTGTAGGCTTGGTTACAAGTGTTGTTAATTTATCCTTGATTATATGTGGTTATTCGTGTGTGTGGATGACTTCACATTGCTTATGTATATTAATGTCTGCATGTGGTAAAGTGTATAGTGATGTAATGGTTGTTGTCATGCATGAGTTCATTGTATGCATTGTTAATAAGGTCATGCATTGATGACTGGACCTTAGCTACAATGATGGTTGCATGATTATATACTTATGTGTTATATTTTTATATGTTGTCATGATTATTTTATACATGTGTCACATTGATTTGTTGATATTGCAGACCAGGTATCCTCCCCAAGCTATACTAAGGTACATTGATTTATTGTGATTTTGTTTTGCTGGCATGATATACCTTGATGGAAGAAATATCAAATGGCTAGCAAGATGGTAGACTACAGAGAATCTCCCTATGAATTAGATGAACAATATGGTGTTCGGAACTCTTCTAATTTGGAAGATATGCTGAGAAGCTTAAAGTAAAAAATAAGGAGTTGTAAGGTAGCTAATGATAAAATCATACAAGAATAGGAGAAGATAGCAGAGGTAAATGCATTGGAACTTTAGAGCTTGTCCGATTTCCAGTGACAAGGACCACTTCGGATCAGCCATGAGTAGGATGAAAAAAGTAATGGGGCATATGGTAGTAGGTTACATGGTGGTCACAGGTCAGATAGAGATGACATAGTTAGATATGGGAGATTGTTGGAAATTATAGATAGGAGAGGGGATAGACACAGGTACCATTCTATTTCTGCTTCTCACAAGCATGGTGATCGATATCGTTATCATCTGTATAGGAGGAGTCATAGGGGATACTTTCCATATGAGTTTAAGAAAGAAAAGACAGCAACATTTGATGGAGAGATGAAAAAATCACATAATTTAGAGGCATGGTTGTTTGGTATGAAGAACATCTTCAGGTTGCATGACTATCTAGAGAACACGAAATCTCAAGTAGCTACACTCAGTCTCAAAGGTAAATCAAACATTTGATGGAAAGATGTGAAGAATATCATAGGCATACATGAGGAGGACTTGACTTGGAATGTGTTTGAGAGGCTATTCAAAAGGAAGTACCTATTAGAGAGATATTTTGATGATAGAGAAAAGGAATTCTGTGAACTAAAGATGGGATCTATGACAGATGATGAGTACACTACCAAGTTCTTGTAGCTACTAAGGTATGTGCATTACCTCAAGGAGGAGAACGCTAGGATTCAGAGATTCACTAGTGGGTTACCAATGGAATTAATATATAGGATTGAGTTCAATGAGCCTAGAGCATTGTAGGAGGCCATCCAAAAGCTAAAGCATTGCTATAAACAATCGAAGCACAAATCTGAGACTAAGTCACACTGGAAAGGAAATGCAAAGTACAAAGGAAAATGGGACAAGAAGTGAGTAATACCATAGGATTCAGGTAATAAGGAGAATGTTGTAGCACCTAAGAGGTTCAATGCATCTGAGAGAGGATAGGGACATAGATCTGAGGAGTGGAACAAGGTTGCAGGTTGGAAGCCTATAGAGTGTTGGACTTGTGGCAAGGATCATCGCAGGAGAGATTATCCATAAAATCAGGGTGGTAGGCCTCAGATATATAGTGCACAAGATGAAAAAACTATTGGGGATGCTGGTTAGAGTGTTCCACATATTTATGTATCATTGGATAAAAAACATGCAGACAATCAGGCATCTATCATTAACATGGAGGGTAACCTTTGGGATCAACATATTTCTATTTTGATTGATCTACATCTAATTATAGTTATGTTAGTCCTGAATTGGTGGATAAGTGTGGTTTGAGTAAGGAATATCATGTACAATATTCATTAGTGCAGTTGGATATAGGTAAAAAGAAGTGACTTCGTCATTGGGTAAGAGCTTGTGCATTTGATTTGAATGGTATGCCTATCGCATAACATTTGAATGTATTACCATTGGGATCATACAATATGTTTTTGGGCATGGATTGGTTGTACCTTCATAAAACCAAGGTCGATTGTTGTGACAAGGCCATTGAATGCTTGGATGACCATGGGGAAATAATAATTTTATAGGGAAATAAGAAATCCACATCAGTTAGGATGGTGACAACTATGCTGGAAAATGCAGTTGAAGAAAAGGGTGTTTGTTATTTGTAGTAGACATTTCTAGTGACAAGGGTAATGAAGTTGAGGATGCATATGTTTTAAGTAGGTACCTAATTCTACATAAATTCAAGGATGTATTTCCCAAGGATTTTTCAAAGTTTCCACATCACGGGGAGGTAGATGTTTCTATTGAGTTGGTGCCAAAGGTAGTTTCGACATCAAAATCACCTTACAGGATAAGCACACCTGATTTGGTAGAGTTGAGACTACAATTGAAGGAAATTTTGGACAACGGATACATTAATATAAGTGTATCACCATGGGGCGCACCAATATTCTTTGTGAAGAAGAAGGATGGTACTATCAGATTGTGCATTTACTATAGGTAGTTGAACACATTGACCATCAAGATCAAGTATTCGTTACCGATAATTGATGACTTATTCAATCAGTTGAAGGGAGCAATAGTGTTCTCAAAGATTGATCTAAGATCTAGATATCATCAGGTACGCATCAAAGACGAGAAAATTTACAAGAGAGCCTTGTAGACTAGGTATGGGCATTATGAGTTTGTTGTAGTTCCATTTCACTTAACTAATGCTCCAGCTACATTTATGTGCTTGATGAATAGTGTTTTGTGTCCATCTTTGGATAAATTTGTTCTTGTGTTCATTGATGACATATTGGTATATTCTAAAAATGAGGAAGAGCATGTTGAGCATTTAGCAGCAGTGTTGAGGTTGTTGAGAGAGCATCAGTTGTATACTAAGCTCAACAAGTGTAGTTTTCTTCAGACTGAGGTACACTACTTGGGCCATATTGTTGTCTCCAAGGAGGGCATTGCAGTAGATCTAGAAAAGATAAGGTTCATCATGGAGTGGGTAGTTTCTAGGAATGTAGATGATGTGAGATCATTCATGGGGTTGGTAGGCTATTATAGGAGGTTCATCAGGAACTTCTCATAGATTTCTTATCCTATCAAATCGTTGCAAAGGAAATGTAATAAGTTTGAATGGAAAGAGGAGTCTGAGGCTAGTTTTGAGCATCTTAAGCAGTTGTTGACACATGCACTAGTGTTAAAGATTGCAGATCCAGACAAAGAGTTTGTAGTATGCACAAATGATTGCAAGAAACGACTTGGTGGAGTCCTTATCCAAGATGGACTGGTGGTATGCTATGAGTCGTGAAAACTAAATGAGAATGAGCATAAATACCCCACACATGATATTAAGTTGGCATTGATTATACATGTGTTGAAGATGTGGAGACACTATCTTCTGGGCAGGAGCTTTACATTGATGAGTGATTACAGTGGTTTGTGATATCTATTTGAACAAGTGAATCACAATGGTAGGTAGGCTCAATGGTTGACTACGATTAGTGAGTTCTATTTTGAGATCATGTACATCAAAGGAAAAGAGAACAGAGTGGCATATGCTCTTAGCAGGGAGATACAGGTAAATCACTTAGCAGTTATGAGCTCCTATGGGACAAACCTACAGGATAGGATCTTGCAGGTAGGTCAATGTGATTTCATATATAGGGAGATTATGCACAAGTTGTAGTACAGTACTAGTATAAGTACATGTGGCAGTATAGGTACATGTAAAGGTACATGTGATAGTATAGGTATAGGTACATGTACAGGTAATGGTACCGGTATAGGTACCAGTGTAGGTCCATAGGATGTGGACTATTGCCTTACAACAGATGGATTGGTTAGGTTTGGAGATAGGATATATGTGCTAGATAATAGTGTGCTCAAGAAGGTGACCTTGAGGGAGTTTCATGTGAAACATATTCGGGTCAGCCGAGTTATCAGATGACACTAAAAAGAGTAAATAAATTTTATTATTGATCGAACCTGAAGAGGGATGTAGAAGATTTTGTGGCTAGGTGTTTTTATTGTCAGTGTGTGAAGAAAGACTGTAAACATCTAGGTGGACTGCTACATGCAATTGTTATTCCAGACTGGAAATGGTAAGTCATTTCCATGGACTTCATCATAGGTTTTCCGAGGACAGTGAGACAACATGATTCCATCATGGTTATTGTGGACATGTTGACAAAGGTTGCACATTTCATTCTAGTGAAGTCTACATTCTCAAATAGTGATGTAGCACATGTATTCATCATAGATGCGGTTAGACTGCATGGTTTTTTGAAGAATATCATGTTAGACGGGGATGAAAAGTTCACTTCCAAGTTTTGGAAGGAGTTGTTTGCAGGTTTGGGCACACATTTGGCCTTAAGTACAACTTATCATTTGCAAATTGATGGACAGACAGAGAAGGTCAACAAGATATTGGAGGACATGTTGAGGATGTATGTGATGCATCAGTAAATAAAGTGGGAAGCGTATCTTCCACTGGTAGAGTTTCCTTACAACAATGGGTATCAAGAATATTTGAGGATGAATCCATTTGAGGCATTGTATTGAGTGGATTTCCAATACTCCTGTGAGTTGGAGTGATCTAGCTAATAGGGTGTTGATTGGACTAGACATGTTGGTAGACATAGAACAAGAAATGTAGGTGATCAAGAAGAATCTATGCGCACCACAGGATAGCAAAAAGAGTTATGTAGGTTAGAACAGGTTGTTCAAGGAGTTCCATGTCGGGGAATGTGTGTACTTGTGCATATGGATTGGATCATGTGCCAAGCTTGCACCATAGTTTTGTGGACCCTTCAGTATGATTGAGAGGATTGGTCTAGTATCCTATTGACTTGCACTGCCTCTGATAGTGAAATTCCATGATGTTTTCCATGTGTCATTTATTAAGAGGTATGTTAGAGATGTTGATCATGTGATTGACTGGTCTATATTGCAGGTGGAACCAGATGGATAATTCCAGTCGGAGCCTAAGTGTATATTGCAGAGAAAGGTGCTCATGCTCCAGAACCGAGAAATTGAAGAGGCTAAGGTGCAGTGGAATCACTTTGGACCCAATGAAGCTACATGGGAGATGGCGGATCATATGTGGGCTATGTAACCTTCCTTGTTTTCCAGTTGAGGTAAAGCAGTTTTGGTATGGCGTTTCTTTATATGTCTTGGTATATGTTTTAGTATATGTTTTGGTGATGTTTCTATATGTACATATGTATATGGATGTAAATACTACCATGAGCTATGTTATAAAGCTCCAATAAGTGGTATGGGTCTCATGTCATTATGATTTTATGTTTGTTATGTTCTCATGTTGGTTTGATTCTCATCAAGTTGATCATTATAAATACTGCATCAAGCTAACTTATAAAGCTCCATCAGCAATATGTTTTTCTTACAAAATTTTTGTGGTTATAGGTGTTGTTGAACACTGAGGATGGTGTTCCCTCAAGGGGGGTGGTTCTGTAATAGCCCTAGTGAAAATTCCATGTAATAAAAGTTAATCAAGGAAAAATTAATAACCATGGTTGATGGTACACTTATTCCAAGCTGAATGTTGGGAAAGACATCCTACTGTGGGTGTTAATTTTGTTATTAATGGCTGAGGAGATTGGCAAAGGCAGTGGATAAGTCTTTGGAAAGGAAAAATGGAAATTTTGGCATGTTTATTTATGAAAATTATGGAAACTAGGAGAAAAGGGAGGTGAAAGGTCATAGGTTTCATGTGAGGAGGAAAATGAAGGAAAATAGAGGAAAATGAAGAAAATAGAGGCCTCATTCATAAAAAGGATTCTAAGGATCAGTTGGTAACCTTTTGCCAATTTAGATTTGGAGCTCTCTCTTTATTCTTTCACTCATACTCTTGGATACTTAGATTTTTCTTGGAGCACTCTTGGAGGGTATGACATACTTGAATTTTTTGGAGCAAGAACGAAAAGGAAGAGCAAGAAAATGCAAGAGGAAATTGGAATTGGCAACTGAAAGGGATTTTTCTTGCAGGTACCAAGTGGCATGTACATTTTGGTCACTAGTTTTGGTATGCATGCAATATGCATGTGGTTTGTTGGTTGTGATCTCTCTTATTGGCATGGAGGATGGCCGAGATTGATAGTGGATTTCCTAGACTTTCCATTTCCTAGATATACATGGTGATTATGGATTGTTTTCCTTGTTTTTTTTTGGTTGGTTCTCATGTTTCTTTAGCTTGGTTTGAGTAATTAGTCCTAAAAGCCCTCGATGGACAAACGATTTGGAAGCCCTATAACATCTTGGGTTGCATTACTAGTCCTGGAAGCCTTGGTTGGAAAAACAGTCTGGAATCCCATGGTGGCTTGAGTTACTAGTCCCGAAAACCCTGGTGGGAAAAATGCTCTAGAAGCCCTATAAAATTTGTGGGTTGAGTTACTAGTCTGGGAAGCCTTGGTTGGAAAAACACTTTAGAAGCCCGTGAAGGCTTGGATAGGGACCCATATGATGATGGTTTTCTGATGTCTGACCGTGAGGTGGAATCATTATCTGATGGCTTGAGGTGGATGGCCTCTAGAATCCCTAGCTGGCTTTAGATTGATGTATTCTATGAGATCCCACATTCATGTTTAGCATATGGCATGGGGGTGAACGACTGAAGAGATATTTCACTCAACCATTCTACAGTCAAGTGGAACATGGAAGTCCAATCACGGGTTTGGATTTTCCGTCATCAATATGAGGTTATTTATCCTTGTAATTCTATGAGTATTATACTATCTATATGTGGTTTATATGGTGGTGATTTCATTAGTAGTTCTAGTGCTATTATGCTGGCTATATATATGTTTCATGATAGTAGAAATGTATGGATCTCATCGTGCTTTTATTGGTAAATGAATGAAAAACGTATCTATGACCTAATGGATGAAATGATAGCCTATGTGTTGAGGCATAAATGTTTCTTAGTGATTCTCATCTCAATATGAGACCCCTATGCTTAGATCCATTATATACACATGTAGATTACATATTTGTGATATGTTTGACGAAATTCTTATGTCTAGTAGGGGTCGAGTCAAGGTCTTATTCAAGTAATTGAATTTGTACTCTCATTTATATGTTATTTTACTATTTTGAAGATGTCATTCAATTCTAGGTACTGACCTGGGCTCTGGGCTTGCAAAAGTGGCTTAAATCCCACGGATGTTGGCACAAAACTATGCAAAATAGTCCCTATATGTTGGCTTGTAGGCTTGTGAGAGTGTCCAGAGCTCCCTGGACATTGGCACACCCATAGCATGAGAGCATCGAGAGGTCAAGTGGTCCAAAATCTCAGTGGCACCCAGGGGCTTGTTGGCAGAAAGGTTGGATTGGTCCCTAAGAGTCCTAATGGTGATGTTGAATGTTTGTATGGTGTGCTCCAATCGGTTTCATTTCCTTAATGTGAATTAGGAGGTCGAATTATATCATAATGGCATATCATCGCATGTTTACCCTAGATTGACAGTTTCTTAGGTAGATGTGGGAGGAAGGTGTTACACTTGGTTCATAAGATATCACCTATCCCTCTTGCATCACGACTCCATCAAGTCCTATTTTAGAAGAATTTGTACACACTAGGAACTCTTTATCTGGATCTACAATCTTTAGAACTAGAACATTTGTCAACCACTGTTTCAACTGCTCAAAACTTGTCCTACATTCCTCTGTCCATTCAAATTTCTTCCCTTTTTCTTTTAATGATGTGATAGAATATGAAATTCGTGATAAGTTCCTAATGAACCTACCCATAGTAACCTGCTAACCCCATAAATGACCTTACCTCATCCACATTCCTAGTACCTGTCAATTCATTGATAACCCTTATCTTTTCTTGATCCACTGCTATGCTTTCCATGGAAACCACGTGTCCCAAGTAATATACCTCTGTATGAAAGAAACTTCATTTACTAAGCTTAGCATACAACTGATGGTCCCTAAGAAAACTAAACACTACTGCTAAGTGGAACTAAAAAAACTCGTAATTCCCATACCTAGTCCAGAAATCAGTCTTGTAGATGTCCTCTTGTTTGATGAATACCTTATGGTATCCTCATCTCAGATCAATCTTTGAGAACATTGTTGCTCCCTCAGTTTGTCAAACAAATCATCAATCCCTGCCAACATATACCTTTTCTTATTCATCACCTTATTCATTTCCCTATAATCAATACACAACTTGAAAGTACCATCCTTCTCCTTCACAAACAATATTGGTGCACCCCAAGGTGATACATCTGGCCTCATGTATCTTTTGTCAAGCATTTCTGTCAACTACAACTTCTATTCCACAGGCTCAGAATTTCTCACTGTGTAATTCTCCTTTGATGCTGGTGCTACCCTTGGTACCAACTCAATAAAAAATTCCACTTCCATGTGAGGCGGAAAATCTAAAATCTTTGTGTGAAGTACACCTTGGAACTGCTGTAAACTAGGTACCTCTTCAATACCTTCACATCCTTAACATCCTTACCTTTATCACTAGAGATTTTCACTAGAAATAACATACACCCTTTCATGTGACTACACTTTTCCTACATAGATGTAGCCATTCTGATTGATGTAGCCTTCTTCTTACCTTGCAAGATTATTTGTTCTCCATTGCCTTCTAAGCACTCGATAGCCTTTTCATACAATCTGCTTTGCTCATGTGAGGTTACATCCAATCCATATCCAAAGGCATACTATATGATCCTAACAGAAGTACATTCAAATGCACTAATGTAGGCATATAATTCAACTCAAATGCACAAGAGCTTACCCAATGATGAACTCTCTTCTTAGTACCTATAGCCAGCTGCACTAACCAAGATTTTTCATGCAATTCTTTATTCAAACAATATGTATCCACCAATTCATAGTTAACATAACTATAATTAGATCCATGATCAACCAAAATAGAGACAACTTGATCAAAAAATTTACCATCTATCTCGATAATATATATTGCGTGATCCGCCTGCCTATTTTTCAATATTGCATAGATCTGAGGAATGCTCTGCACAACATCCCCAACTGTCTATGCCTCCTAAACACTATAGATATGAGGACTACCACCTTGATTATGTGGACAATATTTCTTAAGATTCTCCTTACCACATGTCCAACACTATAATTTTCTCCTACCAGCACGTCTATTCTGTTGTTTTCCAGGATGAGATCCATTAAACTTATTCTAATGTACAACATTCTCTTTCTCACCTTTATCCTAGGGTCTTGTCCTTTTCGGCTAACATTTACCTTTATTCTTTTATTTCCTTTATTTCCTAACTCTTTTATTGCTCATAACAATGTTTCAACTTTCCATTGAATTCTTCAAGCGACCAAGGCTCATCATATTCAATCCTATCTCTAAATGCTAACGGAAATCCATTAACAAATCTTTGAACTTTGGCTTTCTCATCCTTAATATATGGTATATACCTAAAAAATTCCAGGAACTTGGTCATATACTCCTCATATTTAGTTGATCCCATCTTTACCTCATAGATTTCATTGGCTTTACTATCATAGTACCTTTCTGTCAAGCACTTCTTCCTGAAAAGTCACTTGAATTCATGCCAACTCAACTCCTTTTTCTTGATCTCTCTAACCCGCTTCACATCTTCCCACCATATCTCTTATTTCCATTTGAGGTTGAAGATAACTATTATCACCTTCATATTATATGTGTAATCATGCAACTCAAATAACTTCTTCATCCCGAGTAACCATGCCTTTGCATCTTCTAACTTCTTCACATCTCCATCATAGGTAGGTGACTTGGCTTTCTTAAACTCATCTGGAAAATATCCCTTGTCACTCCTCTTGTAATGATGATAGCAATGATGACCATGGTACCTGTTGGAACCCAAGCTAGAATACAACCTGTGTCCATCACCTCTCCTATCCATCATATCCAAGAACCTTCCAACTTTGATCATGTCATTCCTATCTAACTTGTGCCCACCATGAGGCCTACTGACATATGCCTCGTTAGTCCTATCCTCATGTTCATGACCAGTCCTAAGTGGTTCTTGTCTCTGTAAATGTGACAAACTCTAAAGGATAAATGCATTAACCTCTGACTTTTTCTCCTGTTCCCTAGAAAGTCTCTCTTGTGATTGAATGAATCTATCATTATCTACTTTACAACTTCTTATTTCTTCCTTCAAACTTCTCAAAGTGCTTGATATGTTAGGAGAGTACCCATCACCATGATGCTCATTTGATCAGTAGGTAGAATCTTGTGAACTCTAGTCCACAATCTTGCTAGTCATCTTTGATCTTCTTCCTGCAGGCATACCATGTTAGCTAAACTAAAATATAAGCATAATCAACATACCTATTTATAGTTTAGGGGAGGATATCGCATCTTAAATATCAACTATATTAGCACAATACATGTATAATCATTATCATAACAATATACCAACATCATCTCCATCATTATCTAGTTACCATGCATGACAGTACTAACTGCATACCATAAACTCACACATGAAAACTATAACCATGAAAATGCATGCATACATGCACATAGAAAATAGACATATGCAACAAATTCATATTTAACCAACACGCATTCATCAAAACTACATTTCAATAACAACATCATTAACTTCCAGATGACAACACAACTGTAACAATAATCACCACCATGGATACATAAGAATAATGCATGCATGACCAACACATTCCATCCATCCAATCCAGGGGTTGCAGCATGCTCTAGTACCACTCTGTAACACCCTCCTCCCACATTTACCCAAGCTAACATGCCTACTGGGGTAAAAATGTGACGAAGAGTTACTATGATATGGTTCAACTCCCAAAGTACAGTTAAGGAAGTGGAATCGATAAACCAAAACCAAAATGATCTTCCTTAAGAGTGACATGACACTTAGAGGCTAACCAACCACCACAGGTGCCCAATCCCCTAAGTTAAATTTCTTTGTAACTAAACTAAACCCTTAGTCGCTCCCATGACAATCCCTCCATGTGACCTTAACCTTCTAGTTTCTCCCACAACAAGACCTCCATGTGACCATAGACTTTTTCATCTAGTTTTGTACCAGTGCTTGCAATATTGAAGCAACTTTTTTAGGTTAGTCTCCATACGACTTCCTAGAACTTCATAAAACTCTTGTAAATGATAAATGACATAGGGAAAAATCCTTCCACACAAAACTTATACAAGAACTTGACCTAACCAAACCTAACCATGACATGCATTCCGTCAAACACATGATGAACATGAAATCTACAGGTCATAAATACACATCGAAACTGAGGGTTCTCATACTTATCTAAGAATCATCAATAAGGTTTGATTCCTTATCACCATAGTTGTAATATCATCTATTAGGTCATTCATTCATTAAGATTTCATTTACTAAACAAATCATGATGAGAGTCATAACTAAAGTTTGTCATAAACCGTGCTTATAACCAACATATAACCAAAATAATAACAATTATAGAAAAACCATCAAAGCCACATAATAAAAAATACATTTACTTATGAAATACAAGGGAAAAGAACTCCTATTAACATAAGAAAAATCCAACCAAATCAGGGACTTCTACATATCACCTGAACATTATTGGCCTGAACAAAATCTTTCTTTCAACCAATCACCCCTATGCCATATTCCAAGCATGAATGTGGGACTCACAACAAAACTGACCATTCTTCTCAGTCTTTACCGCATATCCTACCAAAACTGGTCAAATATTTCTAGGTTAAACAATAAATATACATTACTAGGCTTTACCACAATCCCATCATTATCTATCTAGGGATCACTAGGACCTAAACAAGCATGGATGCCTCCAGATCTCTCCACCTAAACCATGAGGAATTTTCTCATTTCCACGCTCACAATTAATCGCTTATCCCACCTTTACTAGTCTAGCGATTTCTAGGCCTTTGGGATTTTTTATACCATCTCACTCAGTTTGGAAACTATCTGGAAATCCAACTCAACCAAATGAAAAAACCCCATCACAGCATGGGTATCGAGAAATTGCAAGGCAGAGGCTGAAAACCACTGTCACACCTAGAAAAAACCCATGCGAGTGAAAGTAAGTCAGCTAAATACACACATGCATATACCATTCATGCCAAAACTAACATGGAAATTTTACATGCAACTCGATACCTGCAAGTAATCTCGATGTAGCCACTTCAGCCAACTTCTCCCTTCTTGATATTTTCTTTTCTTTCCTTTCCTTTTCCTTACCTTTCTTTCCTTTATTCAATGCTAGAGTGCCCCAAGAATGCTTTAAGTGTGCAAGAGCATGAGAGAGAGTATAGAACGAGACCCCCAAAAATGAACTCACAAAAGTTTGTGAATTGATCTAGAAGCCTTTTTTTAATGAGGTCTCTATTTTCTTCAATTTCCATTAATTTTCCTTAATTTTCCTCCCTGGGAATACATGTCCCATGACCTTGGTCACATTTTTCTTTTATTAACTTTATTAAATGAATTTTTAACCCAGGGTTTTTAGATCCACTTTAGTGCATGTGGAGAGAGTGGGTCAGTATTTCGAGATGCTTGCAGTACTATTGCATGGATTACTAATTTGGGTGCTTGCCTTGGGGAAAATGAGGACTGAGCCTAGGTGAGAGCCATGGTACCAAGCTTGGGCTATGGTACAAACTGGTGAAGCTTTATGAATAGATCCAAAATTTGGGAAAAATGACAAATATTCCTTGTGATCTCCCCAATGATATGAACTTTTGATGTCTGTTGGTTTTACTAGTTCAGTAGAGCGTGTAGGGAAAACATGAAGTAATAAATACCTAAATAAAATTAATTGTTAAATAATTCAACTTAACTTCGGTACAAAGTTCCTTAAAGAGGGGGAGTATGTAATGCACCGTAATAATAATAATAAATAAATAAAATAATAAAAAATTATTAATATATAAGTGAATAAATAAGAAATAAGAAAAATAAGATAATAATAGTAAAAAAATAAAATAATAAATAATAAATGAGAGTTCTAAATAAATATATATAGAAGTAAACTATAAAAATAACAAAAATAAGTAAAATGGAATAAAATAAGAAAGAGTTAAATTAAGAGAAAGAGTAAAATGGAATAAAATAAGAATGAGTTAAATTAAGAGAAATATGAAATTAAATAAAACTTAAAACAAAGAAATAAAAATTGCATGTTGACATATGGACTATGTGCATGCATATCCATTTCCAAATCCCTTCCATTTTTGCAGCAGTTGGTTCTATTTGATGGACGAAGAGGGGAATGGGATGATCATTCTTCTAGAGAAGAGCATTGAGAGGCAAAGGAAACCTAGGCAGTAGTATGTTGATTGATAGCTCAGGGGTAGCCATCTATAGAAAAAATATTTGCAATTGAGCCTATGGTTGTGTAGAGAGTCATCCCCAAAACATTTTTGTAGTTAGCGAGATTCAAATAGTGTTCAACTTTGAAATCACGAGTAGGGAATATCATCGCTATAGGTATGTTGTCTCAACTCATGTTTTTCGAATTCTATGTCAATTAGTTGAGTAGTTCTGAGTTGAATTTTAATCACATAAATTTATGTAATTAGTTTCATATTTAATTTTGGGGTTGTTACAAAAGGTACATGATGCCTTCAAATTGGACCTCCATTCACTAGAACAAATGCCCCAATTATATATACACTCTCCTGATGTATGCACTGGATCGACTAGGAAATGTCACATCATCTCTTACTTGGTGGGTACTAAAGACATCTTATTTGCCCAATTCAAGTGGTTGTCCTAGTACCATTAGAAAAAGAATTTCCTTGTATAATGAACATGGAGGATAATTTCCTTTCAACATTGAGAAATTTATGAGACATGGTCTAGAAACTATGTGTCATATTTATGTTTATATAATTTGTACATCAATATATTTTCCACTTATTTTCAATTGTTTTTCATGACTTGGTCTAAATTGGTAATTCACCCACTTTCTTGTATTTTATTACAAATTATTTCATCTTTAATTCCTCCCTGTAATTTTATATTCTATATAGGGGTGAAAGCACGGAGTGGGTTACACATTTTGGTGAAAGAGGGCACGTTTGGGTGGAAAAAACAAGGTCTCAATCAAACCATTTAAGAACTCGATCGAGCCTTTTTTAAGTGCCCAATCAAACTCCTTGGGAGTTCAAAAGGTAGTTCGGTTGAGGGTTAAAAACTGGCCCTTGATCGAGCTATAACACTCAATCGAGCACTATTTTTTAATATATACCACTCTGCGGTCTACACGACCATCTTCATAGACTATGGGAGCTTGACCAAGAATATTATAGCTCGATCGAGCAATGGATTGTTCAAATCGATCTCTCCAACCACCCCACTAACATTGCAAAGGCTTAAATGAAGGTAGGTACTAAACCTTTGTCTTTCTTATTTATTTATTTTTTGCAAAATGTAACAATATTTTTTTTAAACAATGATGTACAAAAACCATGAAAACCACAAAAAAACTTTCAAAAAAGGTCAGAAAATCACAAAACCAATCAAGAAAACCATTAAAAAAATAAAATAAAAAAATCTTTCAAAACAACTTAGAAAACTACAAAACCAACCTAGAAAACCTTCAAAACAACCATTTAAAACAACCTAGAAAGCACTTTGAAACCACAAAAAAAACTATAATTTAGGTTTTAAATTTGTTTCTTACTTGTAATGTTTTCTTATTAAATTCATATTTTCTAATTTTCAATGGTAAAAGCATTTTTTTTTAGGTTTTGAAGTTTTTCTTTAGGAATTTTATGAAATAAATTTTCAAATTGTTTTAATTTTTTATTATTTAAAATGCATTTTAAATTTCTAGTAAATTTGACCGAAAATATACCCCAAAAAACTCAAAAAGAGAAAACAACAAAACTATAACCAATAAATAAGTAAATTAAGAGCTTGAGATTGACACAAGGAATATGGCTGCTCATAGTGAACCTCTATTTATAAAATAAGAAATTATTTTATTTTATTATTTTAGCTTAAAATTACTTTATATTTTAAATATTTTTTAATAATAAATATACTTATGATTCTAGTTTTAAAATAAAATATGAATCTTTAGAGTTAAAAAGAGAAAAAGAGAATATATATATATATATATATATATATATATATATATATATATATATATATATATATATATAAAACTAACATCAAGTGTCATTTTATATAAATATAACATTTTACATCACATAGTTCATAACTATAGCCATAACTACAGTTCATAATATAATTACTATATAGTTATATATATTTAACTAAATTATAACTTACTTATAATATCACATAGCTATAGTTATATATATATATATATATATATATATATATATATATATATATATATATATATATTTTGTTGATAACATAACATAGTTCTATAACTATTTAGTTCATAACATAAAGCTATAACATAGAATTCTATAATTATTTAACACGTATAACATAAAGTTATTTAACATAAGAAACACACACATAACATAGCATGTAACATGACTATAATTATTTCATAACTATTTAGCAATATAATTATTTAAATATAACTATATATATTTAACTAGATTATAATGTTATAAGATATCACATAGCTAGATATATTATAGTTTTATATTTATTGTTTATAACAAAACATAAAATTTGTTAACATAACATAGTTCTATAATTATTTAACATAACACACACACGCACACACATATATATTGTTAGGAAACGTACTAATGGGGTGAATCAGTATTTTAAATTCACTTTAATTTTTCAATTTCTTATTCATAATTATGTATGTTATTATACTTCATGCAACTAGTGTATGTACACAACTTTAGTGAATGTAAACAACGTATATCTAGTTTGCTTAATTTGTCATAACATTCATCAGTAAGTTAACTTAACCATTGCATTCATTTTTTTTATCTAGTATGTAGTAAAGAAAAAATAAGTCACAACGCATAAGCAACACACATAGAACACCAAGATTTTAGGTGGAAACCTAATGTGGGAGGAAACCACATTGTCGTTGTCTTTGTCTTCTTTCTTATTATATAAATAAAATATTCATTACATCTTGTATTGGTGCAAACTCTTACCAACATGAAAGCACTCACCTGGAGGAGGCTACAACCTCCACTTGTTCTCCAACACCCACTAGAAGGGAGCTACAACCCCCTAATCTCATTTACCGACTCCTACAAGAAGGGGGATCCTACCCCCTCACTGAAGGTTGAAACCTTCAGAACCATTTGGACCACATTTCAAAATGTTTCACACTATTTACATTTATAAAAAAATGATCAAACAACCTATAGGCCACATTTCATAAAATTTTCACAGTAGACCCTCATCAACACTATGCCCAAACCAATATACCAATCCAAATATTGAATCACTATTGCATGCCAACTTGAGTACTGAAGCAACTATACGACTGAATATTGAATCATCACATCCAGATCATACTAATTAAAAATGAACCATTATATCAAGCCATGAATCAATCCACTGAATAACTAGTCAAAAAATCAATATCACAACCACACTATCATCAACACAAAAGTAATTTTCAGTCATACAAATTGTGATCAAAATTTATAAATTATATGCAACTTTTCTGAAGCATAATCATGTATTTAAACAATTCTTCTAATTGAAACTTGCGTATAGATCTTAAATCACTGAATGCTAAAAATGAATTAGTAAATGAACCTCTAAATCAAGTACTGAACCATTCTCAAATCATTGGACCACGCATAGTCACACTTCTACAACATTAAAAATGATTAATATTTCAATCCACAAATAAATCAACCTAGTCAACATTGTTAGATATAGACAAGATATCATTGAAAAAAAACATCATATAGAACAAACATCATCAACACTCACCATCATATAGTAGTTCAAACACTAGTACATATACACAACCTCCATAAAAAATTTTTACGTGTGTATGTAATTACTATGTATAACACTCATGTATATATACCAACCTACTGAATAAAATATCACATAATTTATATGCAATTGTGCAAAGCCATATATGTGTATGTACACAACCTTACTGGAGAAAATTAGTGCATAGATCTTGAGCTATTGAATCAGAGATTTATTGTAAATCACAATCATAATTTCTACAAATTTCACCGAAAAATCATAGATTTCTTCAAACACATTCAATCAGATCTTTCATCATTCGATATTCAAAGAAAAATAGATTAGTTAAGTTTTAAGCATTAGTACTTAATGTAATTTCAAATCCTCTAAATGTGAGTCATCTCCTTGCTCTCTCGTGCATAGTTGTTTAGATCATATCAAACACGAATAACTATTCACTTGCACACCCAACACCTTGATCTCCTTCTCCTTATATAGCTTTTTTCTTATCCAATACCTTCGGTAAATCCTTTGGTAAAGTTGATGGTATTCATTGATGGGATCAAATAAACATTTCCGCCCCTAATTACTATGGGAAAGTACCATGGTGATGACCCCTGGTATCTAGATTTCCATCGTTCATATTATGTATGTGACTTTTTCTTATACTACCTATGTATGTACATGACCTTTCCTCATAGGAACCACGTATGCTTTCTCAAACTTCACTTTTGTCATCCATTTGTAATTGAACTCTCATTTCTCCATCCATATCATCTGTACCAATATTCTTTTTATCTTCTTTATTCCCACAGTCATCATATTATAATATTGTTGAAATCAAGTATATCTTTATTAACAAGGCTTCCATAAAGCACAACACATTATCCATAATGCCAGCACACACACACACACACATATAACATGACATGTAACTATACCTACATAGTTCATAACATAATTATATAACTAGCTATATAATTTAACTATTATATTATAACATCATATACATATATATATAGAGAGAGAGATATATTGTCACATACCTCCTTGACCCAATATCAACAACCACCTACAATGCTCCAATCGCTAAATCTAACTTTAATTTCTTTTATATATATAGTAGTTGTCACACACATACGTAATCAATCATCCTACGCAAAAAGATATCACAAGCAATTAGACTCACATGATTAAATATTTGACAACATAACATAAAGAGTAAAGATACAACATACATTACATCTACTGTACTCAAATCAACTCAAATTAGTGGAAAGAATGTCACTTTGAAAATCGTGCACCACCACCCAACCTAGAACTGACTTTCTCTAGCTCACCCCCGAGCCAACAATTCCTTCCATGGATCAAGTACCTTTTGTTGATCTCTTCAATGGGTATTTAATATCCTCTTTCATGATATGGTTTCCTTTAGAGGCATCCTGCTTTCATGGATATTTTTATCCATTTTCCTAGGCTTTTCCAGGAAAAGCTTGCCCTTCTCTCTCACGAGGCTTTTCCTCATAAAATCTTGCCTTTCTCTCCCGCAAGGATTTTATGTTTTTCTTAAACATTACATATTTCTATAGCTAAGTAACTTAATGTATATTTATCTCTCAATCAATTAAGTTTATTTAGAATTGGATTTAGAAGTCTCATCATGAAAGAATTATCGATTCCCATCACCAATGGGATTTCACTTCGCAATAATATCATCTCTTGGTGTCTCATTTTCCAGGTGATTAAATTATCTTTATTTCTTTAATAGTGAAGTATTTACTTCCATTGTCACACCTCAAACCTAGATTTTCTGTTACAAATCAGTCTTAGCATAGGTCTGGTAAGATAGCAACAAATTGTTACATACAAAGGAGGTGTGTTACATACTTCACCCCCTTAAATTTACACTGTCCTTGGAGTATTACTACATATTAGAGTTTATTTCCTTGTTCATAGGTAGCTATTTCTAAAACTATAGTTTCCCACGACCTTGCCACCTCAATCAGATCTTCAAATATATAGGTTACAAAGGAGTTCTACCAGGAAAAATCCTTTCATTACTGCCTATAACATTTGTTTCCATCAATTTTTTGAGAGACTTCAGATGCAAAAAATGAATTTTATTTACCACAGTTAATGTCATAACATGATATAACAATACTACTATTTGAGTAACTACGGGTTAATGTTGCTCGCAATTTAGATATGTTTCCTCATCTTCAATTTCATTGTATGTAAATAATAGGAAGAAATGCATGTTCTTCCCATGCATTTGTGTTCTTGCCGAACACTTACTTCCTGCAGTCTCCCTGCAATAGTCACAACAAGTCAACTAATACATTTGATCAATCAACATGTATAAAAATATCACATCATGTCAGCTCAAAACATAAGCATCAACATCATAAATCACATGTAACCATCATAAACCCAATCATAGATCACATGTAATCATCATAGACCAGAATCATAAATCACATGCATGCTAAAACTGAATAACTATTGATGCTTATCCTTTAATCAATCCTTAGCTTCCACTTTTGTCTTTCTTCTGTACATACTCTAGATCAATTGCCCCACTAGGAAATCACCTAGTGCCTTCTCCTCAACCATGTGTACATACACATAATGTGTATTACACACATACAACTATACTTGTCATATAACATCATGCAATACATGCATCCATACTAGTACCACATGTATTTCATGTACACGATACCACTTGTACAACGTGTACATGATACCAAATGTCCATAGCATCACGTGCACAACATATACCTCATCCACATGTTTTCAACCATGTTAGTATTATGCCAAAAATATTCCTTCAATTTTTCATTCACACTTCTTTTAGGTAAGTCCAATCAAACCATGCTCGGTTTGTCGATTGGAGAATAAGGAATTCATGGACCTACTCAGCTTCTACAACCAAAGCATAAATGAAATTTTTTATGTCAAAGTATTCAAATGTTCTATTTAGCTAATCCTTTTCATGTATTGTTGGGGCAAAGTGATTGCCTGTCATTTAATTTGTCAACCCGGGGGTTTTGTAAACTTGTGAAGCATGCGTGCACTATATGTGCTAGAAATTGTCTTTCAATTTAGATCAATATAACTACAAAATAACGAAAAACAATTCATATAATTTATGAAATCAAATAATGAAAATTAAATTCAACTAACCTTTGAAATCAAAAACAACTAATGTATACTTAGTTACTCCAGCATTCAATTATGAAGTGTTACCTTCTTGAGATGATGTGTAAGCATCCATTTATACTTTAACTTCTAATGTCCTTGAAAATCAAGTAAAGTGTGCATAAAATAACTCAGTAATTGCATGTATTAAATATTCAACCATTCAATCTTGAAATATGATTAAATCAATTTCTTAGAATGATCTTTAGGAATATCAGTTAATGCAATTAAATGAGGATCTTAAAAGAAAATATAAGAGCACGAAAAAGTAAAGCTCAATGATTTCATAGGTTGAACATTCAATCACCCAATTTGAAGTTATCTTCTTGGCCTAATCCTTTATTCAATTATTCAATGAATTGATAGTTTGATCTAACAAAGTAAATAACAGAACGTGAAAGGAAACTAAATAACTATGAGCCCTTGCCTCAAACTTAATCCAATTAGAAAATACATAAATCTTCCCTATTGAAATGTTTTTAGAAAAGCAAATATTACACAGTCATTCTAAAACTAATACTAAGATAGCAAATGAACTTTAATCTACAAAAGAAATTAAATCTCACAATCATTAGATGGCCATTCCAATGGTGTATGAGGATGGAAAGTGAAGAAGCTCCATATGCAAGCATAACCAAATCAAGGTGAACATCATTCATGATCATGGTGCCAACTCCAAATTCTACATTCAAAACATGAACATTTCCCCAACTTTACACATGCCTTTCAAAGGAGAAGGCTCTTCTATTTATACAAAAACATAAGAAGCTACCCTATTTAATGAAGATCCACTAAAATCTCATATAGTTACAACCAAATATCTCATAATGAGACACAAATCCCCTAAGTATCTCATAGAGTTCTAATCCAAATAAGAAATGATGAGACACCTCATAGAGTTACAATCCAAATAGGACACATATCCTTCTTTGAGCTTTATCCAAATCTCCTTTGAAGGGAATTCGAATTTGAGCATTAGAGGCCACATAAGGGTGCCTTGGAAGCTTCCAATTGACCTACACATGTCATGAAACTCAAGCCACATATATAGATACACGAAACCATGTCAACTTCCTAGTTTTTAATCATAAATTCACTTCACACACATAAAATAAATAACTTTGGTAAATAAGGATCCTAAGCCATATATTTATGAAAATGGTGGCTAATGAAAAGCTATATGGTTATGGAGTTGCGACATGTGAGTGAAATGGTGGTGATAAAGGTGAAAGTGGATGCCATTTTGAAGACATTTTGGAGGCCCAACATGTATCTTGTGGTTGCAGGAAAATTTCAGTAAATGATAACATAGAGGTAATTATGCATAATACAACTTTACCATACCAATAACTTTGAGTTTTGGGATTGAATCTATCCCTTAGACAAGGTTTTAATAACATCAGAATATGACCTCCACTTAATCATAAAGAAAACTATTGACTATGATAGTTATTCCAGTATGGACTTCAATGTTATATTTGAAGTCTAATAACTTTGCCAAGAAAATAATTGCTTGGTACTCAAAAGTACTCCACACATAAATTGGTTATGTCATATGATTTCTTGTTTTCTCTTTTTAACACTACTTCCAACACCTTGTTGGCCATGAATAATTCATTGTATAATTCATTTATGAAAAAACAGTATGCAAGAACATGAGTCATAAATGAAGGTTACCATGTTCTCAAATTTCCAAATCTCTTAGTTTCCAAGGTACTATGTGTATCAATGTGTGAACTTAGGTCATTAACATACCTTAACACTAGATCATGACCTGGTAGAATATAATTCATTTCTTGTAAAACCAATTCAATTATCAAATTCTTTAAAATAAATCATTTATGCAATAATTTGTTATGTCATCATATTCAAACCTAGAAAACACTATCGATGCAATCTAATAGATAGACTTCTCCCATATTGTTTGATAGGGAATAGTGGTACAGAATATGCATCTTAGATTGTACAATTGTTAATTAATTTGAATAGATTTCTAGATATCATTTTATCGAAACCAATTATCTTTGTACATAAAAATCTTGATTACTAGCACAACTTAGCCATCAATATGGTTGAAGCATCCTATTGATTTAAAAATGAGTTGTTGCATGGTTTGTTATCCTCTCTCTTCATCACCTATAACTTTTTATATTTCACACCTTACTTGGTGCATGTATTATTTTACTATTAGCATAAGATCCTTAGATCATCATAATACGAAACCTTTTTGGTTTACCAAAAATTTGTTTATTAATTTAGACAAGTCATGTTCTGAATCTAGTGTACAATTCTTGTTAGTCATTAGGCTTCTCTGAATTTCTCTATTTCTATTTCAAATGCATCAAGAACCACCATATCTAGTCTGTTTTTCATTTATGTTTTCGTAAAGCATGTATACTTTGTTTATATATAGTAGAAGCACACAGATCATTTTTATCTTATCACTTCCCACAAGAAGTACATTTGTAATATATACCATCATTCTACTAGAAGCATCTTCTTCTTGCTGTAGATTTGAAAGGTCCCTATTTGTGCGATATTAACATAACCCCATCTATATCTTCAAGGTTGTGAAGTTTGAGGTTGCATACTTTGAGTTGAAATAATTTACACATTGGAATTTGAGTGAACTTGAGAATGTTTCTTTGAGCTTGTATTTAATACTGCTATTAATCAAGAAGCACTAGGAGTTGCTTTTATACTCCTAATATGTATTTACCCTAGAGGTACTTTTGGGTGCTAGTCCCATTGACCTACTTATGAAGGTCATAAAATTATTAATGTATAATGTCTTCTTCAACATGTATACAGTGAGTTGTATTCATGTGTGCATATACTTCACAACTCTCACCCTAGTTCAGTCTAGATTGGAAATATAATTTGTGCCTCTTATCTATCTTAGTTATAATTATTTAGATATTTCTTTACTCAAAAGGAACTTGTAGGTTCCAACTATGCATGTCTAATTATATATGCATGTTTCTATTGAATATTTGAATAATGACTTGGTAAAATTTAATTCCCTTCAATAGTGTATATTTGGAGCATTTTCACAATAAGGGTGAATTAAACAGTTCCACCATTGGAAAAACCATATCCAAAAATGAATTGCATCATTACATGTAGATGCACCAATCAACACAACAATATTAAATCGAAAGACAATTTTAAATAAAATACATAGTCTCATACCACGTACAAGGACTTGTCTTTCATGAGCTTAATGATATTTCATGGGAATTTCATGAATAGATCCAATTAAGGAAAACCTTCAGAATTTGTTCTAGGATGGAACACAATTAATTTAACCATCAATTTTAGATACTTTTGATAGAATATCATGAACTTATTTCTTATGACTTATATAGATTCCATCTATATACTTTTACTTTTTATTTTTCCTCTTGTTGGCCATGATCTATGGAAAGAAAAACACTTGTCTATTTAATCTATCTTTGTTTTCCAGTTACCTCATAAGAGTTCAATTTTTCTTCCCTTCATATCTCATCTCTTCTTAAGATCACTATAAGTATAAACTTAATTTCATTGAGCTATGTCCTTGGATAGATTATCTTTATCAACATTGGTTGAATTTTGTTAGACGATGTACAACTCATAATTTAACTAAACATAGGATTCAACCTTCCTTATCCACCATTTCTCCTTTCAACACTTGCATTCATATTTATAAGACATGATGACCACACCACCAACTTTTAATACAATAACCATAATTTACAAATATTACAAATTTGTTCATTCATCAAGCTCGACTATAACCATCTAAAATTAAACCAATTTTTAAATCATGGTAATTAGTGAGAATTTTAAGCCCTCCATGCAGCTCATTGTAACCACACAACTGAGCCATACATGCGAGCCATACATATATGTAAGCACATGCATGTAATCACATCATGAGTTTGGGACAGTATCCACTCATCGTATGTAATGGGAAGGCTAAACATACATCCTTCAAGCATAATGTAAATTAGCAACTCCAAGGAGAAGGTATTCATATTCTTATGAGATGATTTACACATAAAAAAAATAGCTCACATAAAACTGTACACACTCTTTTGTGTAGTTCGTTTATACACAAAGTGCCCACACATCTTTTAATCTTGTTTTTACGTAATGACTACTTAAAATAATTATGCAGAATAATATGAAAACAATATCGTTGCCATCAAGGAAATCATGGCATATATGTCAACCAGGTTATACATGTTTTGGTGTTTTTCACACATTAATGTGTACAAAATAAAATATGTGCAACGCAATCCTCATCAATACATACAATACCTACAACTACCAATAGGTATTTTCCATGTCTTTGCATTACTTCCTACTCCATCATAACACTACAAAGTTTTATATTATATAACAATATCACAAAATTATTTGTTCCAATATACCTTACGGTTTTGGTCAGTTACAAACCCATGAAAATCATGAAAATTCTGACTCGTAAGAAGAGACCTCTTATTTAAGTAGGAACTATGATGGCTTTTTAATGACTGTAATGGAGACATCGTAAAAGTGAATCCTATCCATACACGTAAATCCAGACATTGGACTATGACAAAACTAGTTAATATAGTTCAAGCATTACAAAGCATGTTCCATTTGTATTTTAAAACCTAACTTGCCAAATAAAGGGGTGGATAAGCAAGTTAAATTCAGAAATCATGTGATACATATTGTGGGAACCCACCAGGTGCAAGTGCTTGATCCTTCTAGATTAGAGGGATATGTGTACGCAAGCCGATTGGGTAACATCTCTTTCTGAGATCGATAAGCCCAAAACTTGGATGAGCCTTAAAACCAAACTTTAACATGGCTTATGTCTTGGGGAAGGAGAACCCAAACACCGAAATTTGTCAGACATTTTGCATGAAGGAAGAGATACAAAGATAGTCTAAAATCGTGTTCTCATAGAGAAAACCCTCCTAAAATGTCGTCATTGATTGTACTAATTGTGGATTGAAATGCAATCTACCCCATAACCATAGATAAAACCAAGTTTACTATACAGGTAAGACTGATTCAAGTCTCCACCACTTACTAGATTGATGCAAGTTTAAACCATACCAAGCCTCTACCTGTCCTAAACCAAATCCTAGTGCTTTCGAATGAAACCGCTTGATATATACTGATACAAGGCCATGTGGGTACTTGAGAAATTTAATGAGAAGCAACATGGCTTCTAAAAATTTAATCCACGGTAATGGACGCGATTGAAAGGCTCTTCACAAAAGGCAATGTGAGTAATTGAAAAATTCAACACAGGCAATGTGGGTGCAACTTAAAAAAAATGGAACACATCTAGCTGAGCCAAAAGGATGTATAAATTATACAGTCTGTTACATTCATGATGAACATCATCCATCTCTATTCCTGGTGGAATGAACTCATCTGCAGAAGAACTTGAACGGGTTGTTTATTGAATAGATACTCTACATGTTTTCCTTACAAAAGAGGGTGAAACCCAATGTTGATAACTTAGATGGATATAGGGGGTTTTTAAAACGATCTTACCGATCTCAATTATACATCGTAGATATAAGATAGAACTACAATACAAGGTCAACTAGAATAACTAGATAACCATTCTCCAAACAAAATGCATTGAGGGCATGAAAGCATAGATAAAAATTATCCACTTGAGCATATCCATAAGGATAACCATTATCCAATGGGTATGCTCATTATCGAAACATCTCCATCTCAGTGAATAAAGCAAGTGGAAAAACCGATATTGAAACGGAAGCAACAGTTGACAATGAGATTTTCTCCGATCATCAAATTGGAAAGGTGCATTTTCTTTAAATCACATGTTTCCACAGAGCTTAATGGCATGGGGTTTTGAAATAACTCTAGAAACAGTAACTACAAAAGTCGAAAGTATCTATTAATTAAACAATTTCGTGGAGGTCTCTCTCTAGCTTGTCATGGTCTCCACCATTCGGGCCGAGGGTAATTGGCACCAGTCCGTTTCAAGTGCCTCAGAGGGATAGGTAAATTCATTGTTATATTTCAACACATATAGGCATTCTAGCCCCATGACCAAACTGGCCTGTCATCTGACAATGTTATGGTACGCCCCAGCTGTAATTGCAGCAATTTTCACGTCTCAATGTTGTTTTACATTATCTAAATTTGTATTACTGGATGGAATTTCTTTCTCTCTTCCATCCATTTCTATAGGAACATTTATAGGGAGAATCTCATTTGTAACCCTACTAGTCCCTAGACGCCCAAACATACCCTTTCCCCATGCATAAACACATCCATCCCTAGTTAGTACTAGATTACAAGATTCTCCTAGTCACATCTGTTTAAATTTCATAGCAACACATTTAGCTTTTGTCCTTCCAACATCATCCATCTTTGTAAGAAAATGTCCAACGAAGTTCCTACCACCAAGTCTTAACAAGACATAAAGTTTAGATGACAGGAAGTTTTAATAAGAAATGTAAACTTCACGTGTCCCAATGAACTTTCGCCCACCTTCACCAATTGTTTTTAAAGTTTTGCAGACACAAGAAAATATACCCATGGTATACATGAGTCATTTGGATTGTAAATTTCTTTGATAACCCTATTAATCAAGTAACTGAAACCAATTTCTACTCTCGAGGCTACAAGGACGAGCACAATATTGATTATTCAGGATAGGTACTTGTGGTAACATAATCCATTGGGCACTTCTCCTTGTTCTGTTTTCATGTAATACCCTTCAAGTATTGACCATTACATATAGTTATAACATATATCATTTATGTCGATCTTTGAAAAATAAGATATCAATCAACCTTCAGGCTTAACCACACACATAATTCTCATAACACTTCGACCCTCACTATTTTTTAGTGATCCATGCACACAATAATCCTTTACTTGTTCTAAAACTCATTGCAATTATCACTAAAATATGTATTTTACCCTCTCTCTCTCTCTCTCTCGATATATATATATATATCGAATTAACAATGTGGACTTTTAGGTCCAAATTACTAGATTTATTTACTACATTCCAAATCAACACTTCACATTTACTATGCATACATTATATCAGAAGGAAAGAATCAACATGGCATTCAACATGGTAAGATTAGGCATTTTGATTTCATTCCTTTGATGACCAAAACAAGCATTAATGCATTCCATACAAACCACAACTTCATATTCAATGGGTAAACTGTCACCCACCATGCTTATGTTGTCATAAATAAAATGTAGCTAGTATTCCCTTGTATCATGTTCGTAGTCCTACTGTCATAGTCAAAGGTATTACTATAATATGAATCATAGTGAATAATGTGTATCATATTTAGCACAAGCCTCAGTGGATGCAATTCAAACCATGATGCATAATGTGTAACATAGATAACATGAGCCACCAACTATACAATTGCAAACCTTAAAGACATAATTACAACCATAAAGTGAGTCACAGATTTTAAAGCAAACCTCAGTTCAAAATTACCTTCGATTTCAAATTCCTTCCCAAATAAACCATTTTAAGATTTAGTTGCAACCTTTATGGCTTCTAAGGCCTTAGGCACTACTCTAGAACTCATTGGAAATTTTTTTCTTATAACAATTTTATAACCAACCCCTTCAGTAAAACCTCTTATTTGTTTAGGACCTAGTTAAGGACCTACAACTGAGTCATATCTTACAGAGGTGGATTGGCCCATAGGCCGCAATGTTTGAACTTAGGGCTCTGATACCATTTGTCACATACCTCCTTGACCCAATATCAACAACCACCTACAATGCTCCAATCACTACATCTAACTTTAATTTCTTTTATATATACAGTAGTTGTCACACACATGCGTATTCAATCATTTTACACACAAAGATATCACATGAAATTAGACTCATATGCTTAAATATTTGACAACATAACATAAAGAGTAAAGAGCCAACATACAAAACATCCAATGCACTTAAATCAACTTGGATTAGTGGAAAGAATGTCACTTGGAAAATCAAGCACCACCACCCAACCTAGAATTGACTTCCTCTAGTTCACCCTCGAGTCGAGAGTTCTTGCCATGGATCAACTACCTCTTGTTGATCTCTTCAATGGGTATTTAGTACCCTCTTTCATGATATGGTTTCCTTTAGTATCATCCCACTTTCATGGATCTTTTTATCCATTTGCCTATGGTTTTCCAAACAATGCTCGCCTTTCTCTCCTACGAGGCTTTTCCTCATAAAAGATATCCTTTCTCTCCCACAAGGCTTTTATATTTTTATTGAAATTAGCATCTTTGTCTACCTAATTAACTTAATGGATATTTATCTCCCAATCCATTAAGCTTATCTAGAATTGGATCTAGAACTCTTATCATGAAATAATTATCCATTCCCATTCATCAATGGCATTTCCTTTGGCAAGAATCTCATCTCTGGGTGTCTCGTTTTCCAAACGATTAAGCTATATTTATCTATTTAATAACAAAGTATTTACTTTCATTGTTACACCTCAAACCTAGATTCTTTGTTACAACTCAGTCTTAGCTTAGGTTTACAAGATAGCAACAAATTGTTACATACAACAGAGGGTTGTTATCTATATATATAAAGTATCATAACATAACATAATATAGTGTAACATGTACATTGTGCATAACTATAACATAATATAACTATAACTATAACATTTACATAGCATAATTATTTAAAACACAACACACACACAGATATATGTGTGTGTGTGTGTGTGTGTTCATGTTTCAGCAATGCATCATTGATAGATACATTAAATCCATCATAAAAGAGTGCATTTTATGTACTGAATAAAAGCATTTAAACTATTTTTTAATTTGTACCATATTGTTACATTATGTAGTGTGTTGTACAAGAAACATTGTCTTCATGCTTACACCTAGTACATGTCATATGTCGAAGTCAAACAGTAAGAACATAAATTCTATTGTAGCACTTGGTTAGCATGAAAATTTATTAGTTTTGTAAATAAGTTTATTTATTATTTTACATATATATTTACATATTTATGCGCTATGAATAAAATGCATTATTTAGAAATGAGAAAAAATGTGAGGGTACATTTGATCACTTCTTTTGATCATGTTTACATGAACTCGATGTACTTTGTTTGATAAATGATCAAAAAATGGACTCTAAAGTTTAGGACTTGGAGTCAGATTATTATGCTTGAGTTTAGAAATGTTGTTTTTGCTAACATTTTTTTTCTTGGATTGGGTTATATGTATTATATGTAGTATGTTGAGGCATTCCATATACACACCCCAACTGCAGGCCATCGTAGTATGAGAGGTTTTTTCATACATGGTTGGGCTTGTGATAGATCACATAGCCCACAAAGAGTTCATGTTCCCATCGTAGATCTTGCCTTTCACTCTAGTCAGTGTTAGAGGTAGTGTTTCTATCTCTTTTGATGACCATGCTAGATCTAGTGGACATTCTTTGCCCATTTCAAGTACACCTATTGCATTTTTAAATCCTCTTTAAACTTTATGTGTTTATGTCTTGAAATTGCCTTTAATTTTTAAATTGTCTTCAACTGATGTGTTTGAATTTAATGTATACGTTATTATGATTCTAGTTTATTAATTATATATATGTTAAATTATGTTTATGATTTACAAGTCCTTAGCAAGCCAAAGCTGAGGATCAGGGTGCAACACTAATCCCTCCATAGGATGATGCTACATCTCAGATCACATTAAAGGATGTTATGACCTGTCATACATGAATCATAGCAGAGATAGAGAATATCCCTGCCAATTCACCAACTCATATTGTAGTGTCTTTAATGTTAGATAGCATGACTAGGTTGATCGAGGCATATTAGAGGTTGAGCCCACATAGCCACATATTACTTTTCATACATAAGGTTAAGAGGCATGAGGTTAGAGGCCCAAATTCTTGGCAGGTGGTGAAATAGGCCACCAAGGACATTCATGTTTGTGGGGAGTTGTTCAATATCCCTCCAGATCTCCTTGCTAGACACTGAAATATTTTAGTGATGTTCATGCAGCCCCTTTCATGTATGATCCATTAATTAGAGCTTTGGGTAGGTTCCCTAAACATGACCAGGTCATTGTTTATTTTGATAAGCATTTGTATGCATAGTTTCTGTTACATATGAAGCCAAATTAAACTGATACTGGATCTCATTTTTACGGTAGCAACACGGGACATACCTTTGAGCATGAGGGGACTCCTAGGGACCCTGTGCATGTACCACCACCTCCGAGATTCTTTCCACTACCATCTTGGAGCTTGGTATTACCAAAAAAGCTATAGGAGATTTCACAGCTTGGTGGTGAGATGCATGAGACTATTCCGAAAAACATGTGGGTGTCATTGGCTGGTGAACATGTTGGATTGGATGGAGAGATTAGGAGACCACCATCACTGCCTCGTGACCCACCAATGACTTTATAACATGATTCATTTCTCGCTAGTTTACACTTTAGCTAGCTTTTGACACATACATGTATGTATCGTGATGCCATTCCTGAGACATAGAGGGTGAATGGCCTTTGTGACATGGACCAGGTACATATATACAAAACATTTGAATCTTATTGCCAAATTGTGCATAATTATTTATATTAAAATTTCTAGTCCGTTTTAGATTGCATTTATATTAATAAGTTCATGATAGCACGTAGTAACATCCCCGCTACATGGATGAGTTTATGAGCTCATCCATGGGTGTAGTTGATCATCCATGGCATCCTTGACTAGAGCATGTTTCCATGGATTCACATCCACCTCCAACTCCACCTTATATTTTCACTAATGTGGAGGAGAGTCAAATTTATGTACAACCACATGGACTAACAATTTAGGTCAACTTTTTAATTCCTAATATTTCAAAAATATTATTTTTTTTATGTTGCATAAATATGCTAATTAATTTGTAGACTAATTATAATTTGTCCTTCCCATTGTGTACATAGACCCATATGCAAAGTTTCGTTGATATCGTCATTATGTGGAGACATGAGTGGGATGTAGGGTTTAGAGGCATTGATGATATGCATCCATCTATGCATGCCCCAATCATTGAGCCACAACAGGGGAGAACTAAACCCAAATTCATGATCATACCACCATCCTATCTGACTTACATTTAGAATCGACTAAGGTTAGTAGATTCATGTATATGTAATTAAAAATGTGCTTCAATATCATTATTTACATATTCTTTATTTTGTACAAATAATTATCTAATTAGTTTGAATTTGAATGTGTTATATTGTAGTACCAGCTTATGGACACTTACTTTGCATGGCATAACATGGGAGTTCTGGTGGTACTTAGAGTGTCATAGATTTTGTTTATTTACAGGTTCATTTCATAGGGCATATTCACATGAGTGATACAAATTTTGTATATTTTCATACATGGACACTTTATGGATGTAGATGATGGACATTATTTTAGTGTATAGATGCTTATTATTTTAGTTTATCGATGTTCATGTGACATTTGTAATTTGTATATATTTTCATATGGATAGTTTATTGATACATGTATTCACTATTTCATCTTATGGATTTGTATCAATTTTTTTATTGGATTCTCATTAAGTTTTGAAGTTTATGGATTTGTTAAAATTATTTCGCTAATTTCATAACTTTTCTATATACTATAACTTTTATTAGTAAAATATATGTTCAATTTTGATTGCAAGTTTCATATACTAAGAAAATAATTAAAATATGAAGTTATGATGCAAGAAACTTTGATACTTAAAATGAACTAAAATATATCATGTATCAATTTAATATTGAACATGGAAAGAATTCCACTCATGCTTCATATTGGTTTGTGGAAAGTGTCTTTTAGTGCAATCAACATGTATGTTATTACAATTCAGTTTTAAAATTAAATAATTTGAATTATATATCTATCTATCTATCTATCTATCTATCTATCTATCTATATATATATATATATATATATATATATATATATATATATATATATATATATATATATATATATATATATATATATATTCACAAAAAAAATCATAGATATATCTATATATCTATATATATATATCTACACATATATATATATATATATATATATATATATATATATATATATATATATATATATATATATAGATATAGATATATAGATATATCTATGATTTTTTTTGTGACCCACCGATATACCATTGCATGGACAACTTTGTGAAGTATTTCAATCAACTTTGTATCCCAAGATTCAATTAAAAAACACAAATATGATTGAAATAAGTTTTATTCAATTTTAATATTAAAAGATGTCATGTAAACAGCAAATAGGTTTTATTCGACATTATTTATTTTGAGTTTATCTAGAAGAGATTAGTCATGACATGATATAAGTCGATTGTATTGAAATTTAATATATAGGTCAAAAAAAATATATGTCAACATTTATATAATTTTATATAATGTTATCAACATTCCTAAATTTACATCTAGTTATCCAAGTATTTCAATCAATTCCTTATGATGGAAATTTAAGTTTTACTCAAATTTTCAAAACTCAAATATGATTGAAATAAGTTATATATTCAATTTTAAAAGATGTGGAGATGTAAAACTTACAAATACAAGTTTTATTTGATTTTATTTTGTTTGAGGTTATCTACATAAAGCTTAGTTAGAATGCACATCCTCAATAAATTTTTTGTTCTTACACTAAAATCAATGTACAATGTTAAACTAATTACCTTGAAATCAATGTACACCATATATCTAGTTACATCATTTATAAAAAATCAACATCTTCATTGAAATCAATGCATTTAAGGCAAGCAATCAAATAGGATGAGAAATCAACATCTACACTAAAATCAATGCATCAAATGCAAACAATAAAATAGGATTATAAATCAACATCTACACTGAAATAAATGCATCTAATGTTGCAAGCAATTGAATAGGATTACAAATCAACATCTACACTAAAATCAATGCATATAGTGCTATCAATCAAATAGGATTACGAATGAACATCTACAGAGAAATCACAGCATCTAATGCAAGCGCAATCAAACAAGATTATAAATTAACATCTTAAATTAAATGAATGCATCTAATGAAACCAATGAAATAGAATTAGAAATCAACATCTACATAGAAATCTATGCACCTAATTTTCAAGAAATCAAATAGGATTAGAAATCAACATTTGTACATTGAAATTAATGCACCTAGTGCAAGCAATTTTCTTCCCTTTCTCTACCCCCTCCATCTATATCTACATCTGCCTCCATCTCTCCTTCTTTTTTTCTCTATATCACCCCAAAAGAAACACACACTTCCTCTCTCTCTTCATATCCATCTCATCTCCCTCCCTCCATTTATCTCTCTCTTCTTCCCTCTCTCCCCCTTCCATCTACATCTCTATCTCCCTATGTATCTCCTTATTCATCTCTTTATATCACCCCGCAAACATACACATTGTTTCTCCATATCTATCTATATCTACCTCCCTCTTCCTCTCCCTCTCCCTCTCTCTCTCTCTCTCTTCCCCTTATCTCCATTTGTCTCCCCTTCTATCTCTCTTCCCTCCTACTCTCCTCTCTCCCTCTCTCTCTCCATCTCCCTTGGAAGTCCCTGTCTCTCTCTCTCCAACTTTCTCTCTCTATATGTATTTCTTCTTACCTCCCTCTCTCCCCCTCTAGCTCCATCTCTCTCTCTTAATTTCTCTCCCACCTCCCTTTGTCTGTCACCCACATCTCTCTCTCTCTCTCTCTCTCTCTCTCTCTCTCTCTCTCTCTCCATCTTGAAACTTTGTTGACTATCTCCCTCCCAATCTCCTTATCTCTCCCCCTTCTCTCCATATCTCATTTTTTGTCTTTCTATCTCACCCCTAAACACACATAATCTCTTTGTCTCTCTCTCACCTTTCTCTCTCTATATATCCTGAACTTCTTCCTTCCCTATTTTTTCCTCCAACTCCATCTCTCGAACTACCTCTCTTTCTCGGAGACTCTCTCCTCCTCTCCCTTTGTCCATCTTTGCGTACCCCTGTCTCTCTCTCTTACCCTTGTCTCCTAATCTCCCCCACTCTATATTTCAAAATTTATTTTATTTTTTTGCTAATGCAAGAGTCGGTCCTTCTCTTTCATTATATGTTAAAAAAAATTACATAAAGTACATACAACCTTGAAGGAGATGTGGGTTATAAAGCTAACGAGCATCACAAAGCCTTGGGAACCGAGCCAAAGGCCCACACTTCTGGCCACGGACCCACAAAACATAACATAGTGACCTCCAAAATTCAATCTTTTGCTAAGGCCTTTTGATCCGCCTCTAGAGATCTGACGAATGAGGAACTAGTTCGGAAAGTAAACAAGCAAACTCTTTAAGCTTTGAATCGGACCCAATGAGGAAATAGATACTGCACTATAATGATTTTGGGTCTGCTTTGGGGGATAATACTTGAGCATGTACTCCACTCTAAATCCACTGATCCTAACCTTGTTGATTAACATGCATGGCGATTAACAACGCGCCTGGACCTGAAGTCAAATAAAGCCATCATTTAAGTTAAATTCAGGTCCGCTAGGCCTGGTAACCTCCTTCCAATTTTCCATGCAAAATCCCTAAGATTGCCTCAATTTTGCCTAACTATCAGCACATTAACCAAGCACCTAACAATGCTAATTCAAAGGTGAATTTTAGAGAAGTTCATTTTCATAAAAAGACATGTTCTTTATATTTACTCTCGTCTGATAACTTTGGGTTTGCAGAGTTCTAGGAACATATTCTCGCCTGAAGACCAAATATCCTTTCTGCATTTTTCCATGCACTCCTTCACCATAAAGATCAAAATTCCCCTACTTCCTTTAGTCTACATCCTTCTAGTTTCCCTTGCTTTGATAGAATTCCCTGTCAGCGTTCACTTTTCTGAGACACTCTTCCCTCAATCTGCCTTTGGGGGTCTCTTTCCAATCATATATTTTATTGCTCTTAGCACAGAGTAAACCTTCATTAGCTAATATGTTTTCTAATTTGTTGGTTGTTCAGTGCACATGAGTAATCCTTAGGGTTCTCATGTTCTGCAGGTGGGATTGAATCCGTTGATAAACTTGCAGAAGCCGCCAATGTCTTGAGACTTTATCTGGAGCTGAGCCATAGAAAATTTTCTTGACCAAATTAATAATCAATTCAGAATCAACTTCAATTATGGTATTATGAAGATTTGAGTCCCTCAAGATTTCAAGGCATTTCTCAATGGCCATGAGCTCTGCCATATTGTTAGTGGCTTTTCCCAAATGACTATGAAAGATGGTTTTTATGAAACCCTTTTCATCTCTTATTACTCCTCCATACCCTGCCATACCCGAGTTCCCTTTTGAGGCCCCATCTATATTGCATTTATTAAAACCCTGAGGGGGAGGTTGCCAGAAATCCTTATCAGTTATTATATGACTTACATTCATGTTTTCTCCCTGTGGGACAAGCCCATGAAGACCCAAATGCAATAGTATCTGCACATCTCAATCTTTTGGTTGGTCCTTAGGGGGGGTTTTAAGGAGGTTTCCTACCATCTCATTGAGCTGTCTTAAAATTTGAGCCATGAGGTTCTGAGGAGAATCTTTACTATTCTTGAATATTTTGTTATTACATTCTTTCCAGACATCCCAGATTAGAAAGCCCGGAACTAAAGCCCAAGCTTTGTTGATCATTTCATTGTCAGAGAAATTTTTCCTCCACTTCTTTAAAGTACTGGTAATGCTTCCCATGTCCCTGTCTATTTGTCTGAATATTGAAGCTACTCAGTTCCACAAGGTGAATGTGAATGGGAAAGAGTTGAGAAGGTGATCCATCATTTCTTCTTGTATTTCACATAGCTGGCATATAGATGGTCCAGATACCCCTCTTTAACTAAGGTTTTCCCAGGTCAGAATTGTTTTATGTTGCACTAACCACATGAACAGTTCGATTTTCATCCATCTCTGGTTCTGCCATAGGTCCTTCCATACCCAATTAGGGTTTGGGTAGTCAAGTCCAAGGGCTATGCGCTTGGTCTCTTAGAGGTTGAAGTTGCCTTCATTGTTTTTGCCCCATCTCAGGTAGTCTAAATGAGCTGAATTCAAAATCTTTCTCTATTCCAAGATGGTTGTTAAAGCCTCTGTCTATGCCTTCAATGGGTAGTCATCACTGTATACCAGGTTCTTCCATATTCTCCATTTTTCCTCGCTTCTTTCCTAATACCAAAAGTCATTTACCCTGGGTAACCCTTTGTTTTCGGTATCGTTCTTGAGATTGGCGAATTCTTCTCTTAACAGTTTAGGTCCCTGTTGCCAATTATCTTCTCAAAACCAAGTAAGGTTTCCAGCTCTTATTTCCCAGAAAATGTGTTTCTGAACAATGGCTCTATTCTGCCAAGATTTGTTCCCAATGTGGGAGCCTTTGATGAACCCATACATTCTAATGTCATCCATTTCTTACCAATTGTTTGCATATTTCTGTTTCCAAATTTTGGCCCAAGGTGAAGTCGAATCTTTTAGCCATCTCCACCAAAGTTTTTCCAACAAAACTTTGTTAAGTATTTCATGGTCATCAAGTCCAAAACCTCCTTATGTCTTAGGTGTATAGATCTTTTCTTAGGCTACCAAAGCCCATTTTTTTCTCTTCCCCTTTGCCCCAAAGAAAATCTCTTTGGATATTTCTGCATTATTGCATCACCCCTTTAGGAGTTGGAAAGGTTAAAAAAATAAAGATGGGAACTGTTTGAAGGATAGATTTTGTGAGCACTAGTCATCCTACTAAATTCAAAGACTTGTTTGTCCATTTTTGGATTTTTTCCTCGAGCTTATTGGTCACAGGCTCCCAAACTTTGTTGCTCAGATGTTTGTCTATTAGAGGTACTCCCAAATATTTGGAGGGTAGAATATCTCTCTGAAAGCCTAGAATTCTAGAAATATGTCTCTAAATAGCAATGTTAGTGTTAGAAAACAAGATATTTGATTTCGAAAGGCTTAGCTCTGTACCCAAAGCCCTTGCAAAGTCGGTCATGATTTGTTTGTAGGCTAGAGCTTCCTTGACCGTGGGTGTACCCTGCAACATGGTATCATCCACAAAATGTTGATGGGTCAAAGCCTCTCCATTCATGGTCAGTTTGAGACCGTGGATTTGGCTTTCTACTTTGGAAAATTTGATAGCATTGCCAAGCCCTTCCATCATGAGAATAAAGAGGAAGGGTGAGAGTGGATCTCCTTGTCTGAGACCTCTCGAAGGTTTGAAGGTTGTGGATGGTGAACCATTTAATAGGATTGAAAAACTAGAGGTAGTTACAAGGGCCATTACCCATCTTATCCAGTTATGGTCAAAGCCATAAGCTATTAGAACTTCCCTGATGTAAGCCCAACTTAGCTTATCATAAGCCTTTTCTAGGTCAAGTTGTATAATCATTCCTACCTGCCTATTGTTCTTAAGTGAGTGAACCACCTCGTGAGCTTGAATGATATTGTTGAGAATTTGTCTGCCTTCCACATATCCAATTTGCTCCTCAGACATGAGAGTTGGAAGAAGGGGCTTAAGCCTGTTGGAAATTATTTTAGAAATAATTTTGTACACCATATTGCATAATGCTATTGGTCTAAATCTGTCTGGTGTCATAGCATTAATCTTCTTTGGAATCAAGGATATGAAAGAGGTACTGAGTGCTTTCAAAACAATTTTGTTTTTCCTTCAATCCTCCACCACATCCATGATATCATGCTTGACTATTCCCCAACATGCTTTAATGAAGTCAACATTGAAGCCATCTAGACCTGGTGCTTTTCCTTTTTGCATCTTTTTAATGATTCCACTGACCTCCTCTTCATCCACTGGTATGTTTAGATTATAATTATCTTCTCTTGTCACAATCTTAGGAATGTGCTTTGTAAATTCATTAATGAATTGAGATCTGTCTAAAATAGGTTCCTTAGCTATGCCTTGGAAATGTTCAACCAGAACAACTTCTATTTATTTGTGGGTATTGAGTTGATTTCCTTGAGAATCTTTGATTTTTGAAATCTTTTTATGAGCCCTATGATCCATGGTAGATTTGTGAAAAAACCGAGTATTCCTTTTTCCTTCTTTTAACCATAGTACCCTTGATTTCTATTTCTAGAATATCTCCTCTTGCTTGCATAAAACTTCCCATTCTTGTTGATGCTGGTCAACTTGTTCCTTTCTCTCCTTGTTGAAGCCATCTGTGATGAGGATCTAGTTAATTTCTTGTAGCTTCCATTCAACTATTTTTTTGGCTTCAAAAATGTTTCCAAACTCATTCTTATTCCTATCTTTAAGCCTGAGTTTGTTGTGTTTCAATCTTTTATGTAGGAGGAACATTTTTGTGCCCTGAACTCGCATATCCTCTATCCGCCATTTTTCAATGTTGCTGATAAAGTCAGAATGGGTAAGCCAAATGTTTTCAAACCTTAAAGGTCCATTTGTTGGAGTTCCTATAATGGATGCTTCAAGTTGAACAGGCCAGTGATCTGAGCCAGCAAAAGGGAGTATCGTAGCTAACAAGTCAGGGCCTGTAAGGATGAGTTCCTCCGAGATAATAAATCTGTCTAGTTTTGAGGCCACTTGAGACTCTCCTCCCCTTTTATTATTCCAGGTGAAGATACCATTACTTGTCTCTATATCTACTAGCCTCATGTTATTTATGAAATTCTGAAATGCTATGGAATCTCTGCATAGTGATCTGGTTCCACCTTTTTTTTCCGATAGGGACGTAATCATGTTAAATTCCCCTCCCAGAACCCAGGGGATACCCGAATGCCTGTTTCTTAATTCCTCCAGTGAGTTAAGAAGCCTGAGTTTGACTTCAGGCTTTTGTGGACCATAAACATTTGTAATCAAATAAACTTCCTTGTCCCCCAAAGGTTGGATGACCACTGATAGATAGTTCTTGGATGCTTCAGCATCTAGGATTCCTATTTTTTCAGGGTTCCAAAGTGTGAGAATTCCTCCTGCTGTTTGATCTACATTAACTTCTAGATATTCATATTTAATCAACCATTTTTTGTGTATTTCTCTTATTTTTTCTATTGAACATTTTGTTTCCTGAATAAATATCATATCTAGTTTTTGTACTTTCATTCTATTGTTGAGCTTTCTTTGTTTCCTTTTGCTTCCTAGACCCCTCATATTCCATGTTGTAAGCTTCATTAACAAAGATTTGTAAAGGAACAACTAGTTAGGTCTTTCATCTTACCTGAGTTGATCATGAGTTTTCCACATTCAATTAGCAGCTCATTCAATTTTTTCCTTCCCGTTTTCCTTCCTAGATCCTCGGGAGCTCTTCCCCATGTTGCCTCCATAGTTTTAACCCCTTCATTGTCCTGACTATCATAGTTTCTTTTGATCCCTTCTCCCTTTGCCTACGTTCTCCATAGGAGGAACTGTTGTACTCTGTTAAATTCATCTTGAGGTAGCGAATCCACTCCTTTCATTGTTCCTTCCTCAAGAAAATTTTCTAGATTGAGATGCTCCCTTTCCAGTATGTCCTGTAGTTCATGATCCTCTGTACCCACTTCGCTTGGGGTCATCTCTTGGTCCCTATCAAGTCCCATAACGCTTGGCTGATCCTCCCTTTGCTAGCTTTTATCACCAAGTCTATCCTCCATAATCTCATCCTTTTCCTTCTCTACCGGATTGTCCTTAATTTCTTCATTTTTTCTTTCATCCCCCTCTTCTTCTTCTAATATCTTGAACCTGTTATGACTAGGCTATTTTTCCTCATAGCTTTTTTTTCTCCCTCCTTTTCCTCTACCACCCACCTTGGTAAAGCTTTCAGTCTCTTTACCTGAGGTTCCTTCGATGCTACACTCCATTTTACTTATAGGGTAGTCTCTGAAGAGGTGCTCGTGTTCACGGCATTTGCGACATCTGAAGGGTACATGCTTATAGTCCACTACCTGTACCCATTCTTCATCATATACTTCTAAAGTTATTTCATCCAGCAAAGCCCCAGAAAGGTCCATTTCCACGCATGTTCTGGAAAGGGAGGTATATTTTCCATGTAGAGTGGCTTATGATATTTTTTAAAAATGCCCTAGCTTATTACCTATGGCTTTTAACGATTCTGGGAGCCAGTGATCTAGAGGTAGGGAATATAGTCTTACCTACACCGGCATCGATGTAAATGTTTCTCGCTCCGGAACAAAGTTCATTACCCATGGCCTCATATAGAGGCCTACAGCTGTATAGAAGTATGGACCTCCTTCAAACACCCTGTCTTTATCCATTAGGTTCGTAAACACAACTGTGAAGAAAACCTTGGATCCAAGGTGTAGCTCTATTTCTCCCTTAGGTTTCCAATGGTTCTTTATCCATGTGTGTAGTGCCTTCTCCATTGGCCAGAACCCCATGAATTTGCATATCACTGCATAAGTCGCCATGTGCTCCCTATACGCCTGTAGTGTTGGAGCACTTAACACCACACGGGGTGTGATGGATGCCTTAGGTTTACATGGTCTTGTCCTCCTGCTAGGTTCAGCCTTCTGACTGTCTACTCTTGTACGCTTCTCTCTTCTGACTTCCTCCTGCATTTCTACCTGCCTTTGTGCTCTACTGTTTTCCTGTTTTCCTCTGTCTGTACCCCCTATTTCCGCTTCAACTGGCTTCTTAAAGCGGTTTTATACAACATGACTGTAGGAGGGAGTGGAACTCCCCCCTTCTCACCTCTCCATGGTGCCCAACTCTGAAGTCCTACAACAAACCCTAGTTCTGTGCGTTTTTAGATATCTCCCCAAAAAACATATTTCAAAAAAAAATAAATACTTTGACAATTTTATTTTTATTTTTATGTCGCACAACAATATATATATATATATATATATATATATATATATATATATATATATATATATATATATATATATATATATATATATATATATATATATATATATACATACATACATACATACATACATACATACATACATACATACATACATACATACATATATATATATATATACAACATATTTAAAATGCAAGATTTCAAACGTGTGTTATACAATCACTTGGAAGGAAAACGATAATTTTCCATGGAAATATTATCTAATTTTTTCCAAAATATTAATGTTCTAGCTACCTCCATGAAGGATACATAGAGTGCTTTATGTCTTCTAATTGAAATTATTTAGGTTTTATTTCTTTAAATGTAGCTTTAGCTTATGATTACTTCAATATTTTAAAAATATTATATATTTTTTTATATTAGATTTATAATAAAATTAGGTTAAATAAAATTAACATATATTGATTTAGCTTGTATGACTATTTTTGTGTTAATCACTCTTTTGTTGAAGCCTATGGTTTATATCAACCACATTTATTAATGTACGGTTGCTAGTATATATTATAATATAAGAAATTTTATATTATATTGAAGTTAATAATATTATATTAATCCAAAATTAATAAATTTAATATTAACATAAAAATATATTAATATTATTTTTTTTGTATTAATATCATTTCATCATTTAATTTTTTAATAATAGTAATAATAATATTCTTTTAATGTTAATATTAAATTTAATAAGGTTTTTATATCACATTATAACGAAAATTCTAATAACATTTGGAATTTTAAAATGAGGTAAAAGTTTAAGTTTAGATCATCCAAAAAAATTATAGAGGCTCGATCGAGCCATGACGCTCAATTGAGCCTCTGTTAACCATGAATATGGCTTGATCTAGGGTTTACGAAACACTTGATCAAGCTATTTAAATTTTAAATTTAAATCATTGGTCGAGATCTTTAAGGACTCGATCGAGCCTCTTTAGTCATAAAATCAACAATTTTAGCACGCCTTCTGCAAAAATATTGCAACTCCATTTTGTACCATAGTAGACTTAGGGCTAAATTTGTCCTCAGGTGGCAGCTTTATCATGTTGGATTCATGAAGGAATATTCTATCCAATGGAATATGAGTTTGACATTTTCGAATTCGTATGATATTTTCCATCTAATTTCTTTTAATCATAATTTCTGAATTTTTTTTGAATTGTTTTAAAGAGGTTGAATAAAAAATCCATATCATAAATACACAAGATGAAAGAAATTGAAAAAATACCACTGCCTTCGTTTATGAGTCCTCTTCACAAGGGTACTTTTTCTTTTTCACTTTATTTAAATAGTTGAAAAAACCTTAGGTGAACACATGTGTCTCTAAAATGAAATTGAAATATTACTTCGCCAACTTCAAAAAATAATAAAAACTATATTTTTGCATAAAAAAATAATTAAATACACACGCATGTCTCTTAACTTGAACACATGCATACCTCTTAAGATGTGTAAAAATTTGCAAGGACAAGCATTTCATTTAATGGAAAACTGACATATTATACAACACTAAATATATTTGTAAAAAATATCATTAGGACAACAACATAATTCTTCACAATTTTTATTTTTACTCAGAATCAAAATTCACAGTACTTATATGAATTTTGAGGGCTTCAATATGATAAAAGATGAAAAACTTGAAATTTCATAGCCACATTTGGCCCAAAACTGTAACTCAACTTCATGTTTTCACCCATAGAATAATACAGATAAGTGTAAAAATAAATATCCCACAATCGCCTCTCACTCTCTCTTACTTTAATATTTACTTTCACTGAAATACAAGTATGAACATCCACAAGAAAAATTATTGTTATAGTATTATCTTAATCCATATAAAATGGCATTACATTGAGATGGATATATTCACTAATTTAGTAACAAATTTTATATATTTTGGTGTGATAAGTCATTTTCTCAATCGTAAAAACATTGACCTTTTTATTATTCATTTGGATTTCTCATTCTTAAAATCTAATTTCCCATGATTCTACTAGTTTCATTTTTCATATCATCCCTTATCACCTATTATAAAATACTATTCGAAACACTTAGAAAAAAAACAAAATTATCATTCAGAATCACTTAAAATTCCAACATCATTTTTTAAAATATTACTTTAACTATATAAAAAAAAATCTTTTTACTAAGAAAAATAAAGTTCCTATAAACCAATTATCCTTCCAATAAGAAATAATCTACATGTTTTACCCATGCCCTTTGAAGCTCCCATCTTCAATTCAATGAATTACTTAAATTTAAAATATTGTTATTGATTTATATTTACCTTTTTTTCAACTAAAGAAATCGTGCCTAGAGCAACTTCTCAGACGTACCTGCATAGGATTGAGCCACAAAAACTTAACTCAAAAAAAACATTCTCGCTAATAACATAGTAAATTGTGTCCATAGCATTCTTCTTCATCATTTTGTTTTTTTCTTAAAACTCGAATATTAAGTTAGTTTTGTATTTAATTTATAATTTTTTTATAAAAGTATATAATAAAAATTATAAATAAGTTTTTCCTTTAAATATTGTAATCTAATTAAAATTATCACTTCATTGAAAAATCAAATATAATATTTAAACACGTTTTAAAACTAATTCTTGTTATAGAGTCTTGAGAATTCCATGATACGAATGTTGTGATCTATATGTCTTATTAATTTAATGAAGGTTACAAATATACTTGAAAAATACACTTATGTCTCCATAACTGAGAAATACCTAATCTATAACTATATGCCTAAATATATACAAACAAACCCCAAAGGATTACAACATTTCCCCCCTTAATCCAAAGAGACATCTGACATCCAAAGTAAAGATCTAAATCTTTCAAACTTTTCATGCCCCAATGATTTGGTAAAGATATTTTGCAATTTGTTCTAAAGTTGGAAAATGTGTCAGATGAATTATTTCTACATATACATGATGTCAAATCAAATGATACTTGGTGTTGATATGTTTGGTTTAATCATGAAACTTTGTATTCTTGGCCAATTGAATTGCAGAAGAGTTGTCGACAGATAAAGGAGTTGAAGCTTTTTGTTTCTCCTACAAATCTTCAAGAATTTTCTGAAGCTAAATGATTTCCTTAGTGGCTTGAGCTACTGCAACATATTTGGCTTCGGTGGTAGAATTGGCAGGAATATATTGCTTGTGTGATCTCCAACTCATGGTTGTTGATCCAAGATTCATCAAATAGCCATAAGTAGAGACTCTATTCTCTTTATCTCCATCAAAATTGGAATATGGATAGCCAACAAGATGGAAGTCTAAAACTTTGGTATATTTGATGTCGTAAGTTTGGGTTCCTTTTAAATATTTTAGTACTCTTTTCGCTACTACCCAATGCCCCTCGCAAGGATGATGCATAAATCTAGAAAGTATTCTGCCAGCAAAGGTTATATCATGAAAAGTAATAGATAAATAAATCAAACTTTTTGTTGGATCTTCAAGAGGTTTTCCTTCTTCTGAAGTGAGTTTCAAATTCTATTACATTGGTGTAGAAAAAATATTACAATCCATCATACGGTATATATTCAGTAACTTACCAAAATCTTTATTCTGAGAGATGCAAATATGTTTTGGTTTTTGATCAACTTCAATTCCAAGATAATAATGAAGTAAACCTAAATCAAGGAAAATTTTAAGGATGGAAGTTTATCTTAAAGTTTAGAAACCTTGGTGAATCTTACTATTCCCTAATATGCAAATGTAAAATGTTTAGTGATATTTTTGTAGAAATATTTATATATATATATATATATATATATATATATATATATATATATATATATATATATGTATGTATGTATATATATATATATATGTATGTATATATATATATATATGTATATATATATATATATATATATGTATGTATATATATATATATATATATATATATATATATATATATATATATATATATATATATATATATATATATATATATATTTTATATAAAATATTGGTGACTTTTAAGGTAAAATAAATTTGTACTGTAAAATTTGGGCGAATAATTTTTAGAAAAAATGGAAATTGGAGAATTTGTTTTTTGGAAAAAAAACATGGAAAACTAGCCCACCTACGAATATTAGCCCCTAAATTTTCCCTGGCCTAAATTTGTCATATCAAAAACCTTTTTCAATTCCTTCTTAATACATGATATATATTCATCATTGTTTCCCGTGATAATCAAATCATCAACATATATAAATAGATATAGAATTGATCTTCCAACTTTCTTAACAAAAAGAGTTTCATCATCTAGGTCAAAATGTTTATAATTTAACTTAAGAAGATGTTTAGTTAGTTTCTCATACCATGCTTGTGGAACTCGTTTCAAGAAATACAAAGACTTTATTAGTTTGGAAACCTTTTGTTCTTTCCCTTTAACAGAGAAACCTCCTGGCTGAAACATGTAAACATCTTCTTTCAAATCTCCATTTAAAAAGGCAATTTTGACATTCATATGATGCATTTTTCATTCTTTCTGAGCCGCAATAGAAAATAGAGATCTAATAGTGCCAAATTTAGTTGTAGGAGAAAATGTCTCTATATAGCCAATACCCTCTTTCTGTGCGTATCCCTTAGCTACAAGTCTTGCCTTGTGCTTATCAAGTGAACCATCAGTTTTTTAATTAGTTTTATAAATCCATTTGTAACCAATAGGTTTGATTCCAACAGGAGGATCCACCAGCCTCCATGTGCCATTTTTTATGAGAGCATCACATTCCTTTTGCATTCGATCTTTCCACTAGTCATAACTAACAGCTTCTTCAAAAGAAGTAGGTTCACAACCCAGAGAAAAATTAAATTCACAATGCGAATAGTTACCTGAGGAACTTCATGTCTTAAATTCATCATATTTCTTTGGAAATGTTCAAATATGAGTTGATCTTCACAAAGTTTGTGTAGGAAGTTTCTCATCTTCTTCATCTGACTCATTCTTGCCATCTCTATCCATGTCATCTCTGTTGAAACACTTGCATCAACCAATTTCTCCTCAGAATCAATATTATCATTATTGAGAGAAGGAAAATCCACAAACTGATCTAATATAGGAATCCCCCCTTTAGGTTGTGGAAGAATATTATCTAATATATAATAAACATTTTGATGCACAAACTTTTCTATCTGATTAAGTTGTCTATCAACAGTGAGGGAATCTTTATCAAATTCAATAAAAATACATCTCTTGACAAAATAAGCTTCTTGTTCTCTTCATAGGTCCTCATAAATGAGAGTGTATGAGACTTAATTTCCTTGTAGCTCTAGAATTAGAATTCTGAAAAGATTGTTTGTGACACTTGCCCAATATACAAGCATTAATGTGGTGAATTTTCTTGGAACTGTTGGAAGTCCTTTAATCCCCTGTTGTATCATAATTCTAATACTTTCATAATTAATATGACCGAAGCGTGTATTCCACAATAAATATGATGACATAGTATCATTTTGTTGAACCAAATAATTAGTGTTCAATGCAGCAGACAACATACCTTTCAAATTCAACAATTTATCTTCTTCCACACTAGTCATTATAGTTTTATTGTGAGTTTCTCTTCAAGGTTCTACTTTACCATCAAATATGTGAATGGAATGTCCCTCTTGTCTTATTTGTAGAAGAGATAATAAATTCCTTTGGAACCAAGGAATGTAAATAACATCATTCAAATTATAATTAGAAAATATGAAAATTTGTAACTAAATAGAACCAATCCCCAATGGTTTGATTCCATCAATATCATCACTGAATTGTTCAAACAATTCTCTTCTAACAAGTGGCACTTGTGTCTATATGAAGAAAAATAGGTACTAAATATATCTTCCATATGAAAATTACAATGAGAAACAACATAATGTGAATTCTCAAAAGATTGTCCTTTTTTTGGAATCTTCAAGGGAATTCTACAATTTGCAACAATATATCCAATTTAACCACATCTAAAACATTTCACAGTTGTTTTATCAGAAAAACCTCTTTGTTTATCAGATTCATTATTGTAGGTTTTAACCCCATATAGAAATTACCTGCATAAGAATTCTAAAACACCAAAAATAAACAATGCGAGAGCATAACACATAAAACACGTAGACACAAAAATTTTCCTGTGGATCTCAAAATTGGGACTACCAACTTGATTTTTCATTATGTTCCTTTTAATGTTACAATACATATATATACATGCCGAAGCATCCAATACCATGGACCAAAAACCATTGCGTCCAAAACCATGTGCGAAAACCATGCACAAAACCATAGGTAGGTCTGCCCACCTAATATACGGTCCAAAAAAATTTCCCTGGGGCCCTGCGCCGGACCCCATAGAGGGGGGTAAACCACCGCCCTCAAACCCCCCGCTACACATCGGCACAACAAAAGGGGGGGCAGAAGGCTCTGGCCCCCTCTAACCCCCTGTTGAACTATGGGAGCTAGTCACGAAAAAAATATAATGCAACCCAACAAATATGTTGTTTATCTTCCTGAATATTTCTGCCCCCCTACCTCTATAATTCTTCCTACCTCATCCTCTATTACCCTTAGAATTTCTGACAGATTCTTCTTAAAGTTTTTGGTCTTTTTCAGCAAGATATAAGGTTTCGGTATTATGGAATTTTTTAGCAAGACATAAGGTTTCAGTATTGGTTTTTGGTCTTTTTCAGCAAGACATAAGGTTTTACTATTATGGTCTTTTTGAGCAAGACATAAGGTTTCAGTATTAGAATAATGTAATTTTTCTTTCTTGTCAAAAGTCTTCTCTCTTTCTGCAATTTTCCCTACTAATTTGTCAAAATCTATATCTTTTAATTGCCCGGTGGCTTGGAGAGATTCCAAGTAGTGTGAATAACTAGGGTAAAGATATTTTATGGAGGCAGTAAGATGTAGATAAACTTTAACTCTAGTAGATTCAATTTCACGATTGATTGATTTAATTTCAGAAGCAAGTTTTAACTGATTATCATCTTTCATTTCTAGATTAAATAACCGCAACAATAATTGTATTATCTCCAATTCATAATGTGAATCATAAAGCTCTTTTAATTTTGTTATGGCATCATATGTTGTTTTACTTTGAACAATATATCTTCTTACATCTTCTAATATTGAAATGGAAATTAAGACATATGCTTTCATATCCTTACTTTTATCTTCTTACATCCTCTAAGATTGAAGTGGAAATTAAGGCATAGGATTTCTTATCATTACATTTTGAAACCGCTAATTGTTTCTCCTCATATCCAATTCATAATGTGAATCATAAAGCTCTTTTGTTATGGCATCATATGTTGTTTTACTTTGAACAATATATCTTCTTACATCTTCTCAGACTGAAGTGGAAATTAAGGCATAGGCTTTCTTATCCTTACTTTTATCTTCTTACATCTTCTAAGACTCAAGTGGAAATTAAGGCATAGGCTTTCTTATCCTTACTTTTTGAGACCACTAATTGTTTCTCCTCATCAGGCTGATCTCATGCATTCCCTTCTTTTCCTGAAAAGTTGATCTCATGCATTCCCTTCTTTTCCTGAAAAGACTCCATCCCACAGATCATTAAAAATAAGTGTATTTTTAACCTTCTTGAACCATTCCTAGTAATTTTTGAGACCGCTAATTGTTTCTCCTCATCAAGTTGATCTGGTGCATTCCCTTGTTTTCCTCAAAAGACTCCATCCCACATATCATTAAAAATAAGTGTATTTTTAACCTTCTTGAACCATTCCTGTTAATTTTGGTTTCCAGAAAAATAATCCCAATCAAAGATACCAAAGAATTCATCTTTTGTCTCACCTTACTGTCAGCTTCACCTCTGGACCACAGATGTAGGAAGTTACCTCTACACCACAACACCATGGCATTGCACCGGCCTCCTCATTGGTCACACCAAGGGTCTTCACCTCTTCACAGCAGAAGCAGCAGCTCACTCGAATCAAATGCTCCAAATGTAGCAGGGGTTCTCCATTCCAAATGCAGCACAAAGACAACACCACAGACACAATAGTTCACCGCAATCAAATGCTCGACATTCAAGTTACTCCACGATGATTTAAAGAAAAACACAAACCTCCACAGAGTCACCAGTCCCTCACACTAGATTCAACCCTTCACGCTTTGATGCCTCGATCTTGTTCAACCCGTACACTGAGTCTTACCGGGGTCAATGGAGTTCGATCAAGGCCCCGATACCACTGTTATAGAGTCTAGAGAATTCCATAATACGAATGCTATGATCTATATGTCTTATTAATTCAATGAAAGTTACATTTATACTCGAAAAATACACTTATGTCTCCATAACTGAAAAATACATAATCTATAACTATATACCTAACTATATACAAACAAATCCCAAAGGATTACAACAATTCTTTTCTTTAATAATACATATAAAATATGAATAATTTAAGAACTCTAAAAACAAAAGCGATATGCTCCCAAGTTCTTGTTGTAATGGATTTGAGTATTGTTATTAGATCAGAAGAATCCTTAAAAACAAAAACAAAAAATTAACAATAATGGATTTCAGTATTGTTATTAAATCCGAAAAATCTTTAGGAAAAAAAAAAATTAATATACAAGTCAATTTTTTTCTATGGCTGGTTTCATTGTAGTTAAATCACCATTTTTTCATTGTAGTTAAATCACCATTTTCTTGATTATTGCATTGTAAAAAAAATTACAAATATAGATATATATGATTCAATTTATACATTTAACTTTTTGAAAATTTTCTAAAGATCTACCAATGTAGTTTCAAATGTTGCCGAAGTCATTCTTCCTAAACCTGTCAAATTGAACCTGGACACAAAAAGCAAAATATGTACACTCGGAAGTTGCCTGTCTACAGAAATTCATACTGTGCGAGTCTGCTTCTCCCCAAATTTCAGGATGGGTATCAGTGGTTTGTAAGGAAAAAAATTGTTTCTTTCAAACTTTTTTCTTGCAAGCGTTTTCCTAAATTTTAAGATTATGGGGATTACCTTTTCAAAAATACATAAAATTGACTGACCAACTTAATATGGATAAGCTCAATCTCTTTCTCAAAAAAATGTGTGCTTTGGCCATGTTAAAACGATCCACATGGTCTAAATTTAAAAAATTAACATCTGAAATTGAAACCCCTGAACATTTTGATTGGTATATTTATTAAAGCTTTATAATTTAAAGAAGTATCAGATTTAGCACACTCCAATTCAATTAAGAATCAGATTCAGCATTGATTGGGATTATCCTTTTGCGAAATATTTATAGAAATCAATTCTCTGGAGCAGTGCACTCCAACCATTACTTCGTATTTGGCCTGTTCAGATACATTTTTGGACAGTTATGATGTACAAACAGTTTCTGTATCAGTTTGTTTAACATCCAATCCATGCTTAGCTAACTGCACGTTAAAGGGGAAAAATGAGAGGAGATAGCTATTTTGCTCAGTACAATGAGATTTTCAAATCCACAGAATTGATATCTTACAAAACCAATAGGAAAAATGAAACTTTTACTGATGTCAATTGCACAGTGATCTGCAATTGTAACATCTAAAAACTTGGAATTTCAATCCAAGTTTCAGAAATTTCCTGTCACCATACATCATAGATCAAAACCCTTCTTGACTGAGATTGATTGAAGATATTTTAGTCAATAAAACCAGTAATCGTCCAGACCGCATTTCTGCCTTTGAGAGTCCTACCAACGCCTTCATTTACAGAGAACGAAGTCATTTCGGTCCGGGCAAGCTGTCTGGCAATGAGCTCATGAGGTGGGATCATATTTCTCTCACAATCCCACCCTTCTTCATCATCATCACTGCTATGATCGTCAACTAACCCATGACTTCTTCTCCAGAAATTCTCATTTTTCTTCTCCTCCCATGACATCTGAGACCAATCCGGGATATTCACAGGTGCAGAGGACCGGTACCTCATTCTCCTCTTGTCATTCTCTTCCTGGTATGATTCCTTCCTATGAATCTTTACTGATCTTGTGCTATTGTTAGTATTCCCCTCCTCTCCCATGGATCTGCACACTGAAACACCATAACAAACGTTTTCCTCAAAACCAACCTGCTCGGAGGTATCTACATCAATACTACCCCATATATCCTCCTCATTAAACTCTTCCATCCTCTCAGATTTCTCAACCCTTCCGGATGGCTGAATCCCAAAGAGCTGGTACATATGATGATTCTCAGATTTAGGCTTCCTCGGCATGGATTTTCTCCCCACCAGAGCTTTCTGCAATGTTTTTCTTCGATTCCCAATAATCCCACTCCTTAGATCCTATATACAGCTACTAAGATTGAACCAAATGAAAGTTCATTTTGGCCTCCACATAAACAAAACAAGAACCCAACTCCTAATCACAGGATATGGGCCAACCCAAACTCCTAAGATTGATCTAGTTTCAATATTGCCTTATCCACTACTCCCTGTCCAACACCAGCAGCCCCTCCTCTTTTATAGGTTAGAGGGATCATCCTCACAATTGTTTACAAAAAAATGAAGTTAAATGCAACACTGCAAGATAACCTATCTGTCAATATTGGTTTCTTGTTTGCACGTCCATTTCAGTGGTTAAAATTCAAACCCCACGCGTGGAAGTTGTCGTATCAAAGGAAAATGCCAGACAAAGGCATCAACATAGCATATTATTGCATAACGTTATCTTTCAATAAATTAATTATTAGATGTTTTTATCTTTTAATAAGAACTTTATAAGAGTGAAGATTTTCTATTAAAATGGTGAAAATATGTTTTAGAATATATAAATAGATTTAATACTCTATAAATTTTTGGTGTTAGAATGGTGTAAATTATACAACACAAATTTAGTAGTTATTATTACAAGAAATTTTTATCTATTGTTTAGATTTGAAAAATAAGATAATTAATATAAAAATGTCAAATATATTTTAGAATGTATAAATAGGAATAGTCTACAAAGGTAGAGGAAATGCTTCCATAGCCAAAAGTGGTCGGGTAAAAAAAATTCAAAAAATCTTATAGAGGGAGTGTTTGAATTGTGTTTTTGATGGTGGAAATGGATTCAGCACCATCAAAAATGTCTAGGACACCTAAAATTTTGAAGTTTAACAACTATAACTTGAATTTACAAAAATCATTGTCAGATTTTCTCTAAATATAACCAGAATTTCCATAACTTTCAGGAAAATTCCTCCGGCCGACATATAAATAAATTCCACCCTCTATAAACATCTAATATACTAAAATTGTAAACTCTAAAATTATATAAGTTACATATTCAAACTTACCATTGCAAAAAATCACAATATATATAGATAAAATAGAACATCACATACACTGCGCTTAATCTATTTTATACCATCTTTCATTATCATTATGATTTCATTCGATTATCTGTAAGATGCTTTTTGTATATGTCACGTTATCCAGTCAATTTTTTTAATTTCTAGATGCAATGATGTGGATAAAGCTCACAGCAAACATTTGTATTTTTCTTAAAAATATATATTTTAGACTAAAATTTTGACGAATTAAAAGGTGAATTGAATTTGAATCTACCTAAAGCTTTTAAAAATCCCAAAAAATTAAGCAATCAGATGAAATTCTGGTGACGTTTCGTTTGGAATTTCGATTTGCTGGACCAATCAGCATGGCTGCACAAATTTTAAAATCTGTGACTAGTCTCTGAAGAGAATGCATATTTTGGACTCTGTGCACCAATTGTGAATGGAAGAAAATTTCCGAGACGTGCATGTAATTCTTTATTATCAAGTTGGGCATTGAAAAAAATGAAACCACTTATAGAGAAAGATGTGGACGCCAACTTTAAAGACATGTAATAAATAGTGGGCGAGACGATTCATCCACCTTCTTGATGTTGAAATCTATGTAATAAAAACCAACCGTATTTAAGATAAAATAAAAATAAAAAAATTAGGCCTTTAACAATACGTTTGCGGAAATAGAGGATTCTATTGTGGACACTTATTGGAATGCCTTAGTCTAATGATTGTGGTTGTAGTCTCATGATTATGTTTTTTGTTTTTAAAGTTATCGAAATTCTTGTCATCTTTTAAAAAAAAAAAATATAGTGATTTTTGTAAATGTAGAGGAAAAGTTGCTCAGAAAGTTATGGAAATTCTATTATTTTTAGAGAAAATCTGGATTTTATTCCATTCATCTTTAGAGAAAATTTGGTAAGGATTTTTGTAAATCTAAGTTATAGTTATTAAACTTCAAAATTTTAAGTGTCTTAGACTTTTTTGATGGTGCCGAATCCATTTCCACTATCAAAAACATGATTCAAACACTGCCTTTACAAGATTTTTTGAATTTTTTTTGCCCGGATTCCAGCCACTTTTGGCCGTCCAGGCAATTCCTCCGCCTAGTTAGAGGCCTGCCTTTTGTAAATCTAAATAAAAAATGTAAAAAGTTATAATTTTAGGTGCCTTAAAAGTTTTTGATGGCGCTGAATCTATTTCCACTGATTCAAACAGCCTTTATCATATTCCAACCACTTTTGTAAGCTACTCCAAACTGAATGAATTTAAAAATATTATAGTCTGATTATTCAAGATTGATTATACATGGCCAAACACAATATTGAATGCGATTTGTACGATTTTTTGGATTTCATCTACTTTAGTAAACTACTCCGATCTAAATAAGTATAAAAAGTATGATAGTCTCATTATTCAAGATTGATTATACACGGCCAAACAGAATATTGAGTGCGATTTGTGCTATCTTTTTAGTGAAGCTGATGACTAGAAAAGTTAATTTGAAATAATCAATCAGTGCCATCTGTAGTACCGTCTGTGGTTTGTCCATAGACGTGTGCAATTAAGGATCATTTACCAGTGGCCCCACGTGGTACTGTGGAGAAGCTGGATTCCAATCATCCTTGGGAAATACGCGGCCTGGGGTTCGCTGACGTAATTAAATATACTCAAGTATCTGAATATTCAAGTCTCTCATGAGCACTGCCATGCTAAATTTGGGAAGTTATTTTTTATTGGCGTAATCTCACTCTACTCCTCTTCTATTGTTTTTTTCTCTCTAAAATCGAATAAAGATATGTGGGATTTTCAGATTTGAGTTGTTTAGTCTATATCATGTGAGTTTTTCGGTACTTTTTATGGCTTGGAATTATTTATGTACTCTAAAATACAATTTAATTAACCAAAATATCAATTTAGTAATGAAATGGATTATTAGAATTTAAAAAAAAAATGTTATTTAATTAGTTAAAAATTACAATATTTTCTGATTTTGTTTCAAAAGACAAAACCCGGTTTAAAATAGTTATTTTGCAAAAATTATTACACTTCTTAATATTTCCTTAAGAAATTATAGTATAATATGAAAGCTACAAAATCTAAATAGAAAATTTGAATATAATAAATTTGGGAGTTTTTGAAGGTTCTGGATTCATTTATGCATTCAAAAATGCAATTTAATTAGTTGAAAATATCAATCTCTAAAGGAATTGGATCGTGAAATTCTAGCTAAAAATCGTATTTTAGTTAAAAATTACAATATTTGGGGATTTCAATTAAAAAGGCCAAAACTTAAAGTAGAATAATCAAACAACAATCTTTATTTTGGGAAATGGATTACACTTCTTAATGTCTCCTAAGAAAATTATAGTATAATCTGGAAGCTACAAAATCATAACACAAAATTTGGCTATTTTTATTCATAACATATGTATGAGGTGTAGACTACTAGAATTGTGTGGGGTTTAGTCTTCACGAGATCTTAGGTTCAAACTTCATGGGGAGGGGTTGATGGTAGGTATTCATTCGTGGAGTACTTATGAGGTGTAGTATATTGGGTTTGTGTGTGGTTTAGTCTCCATGAGATCTTATGTTTAAAAATTATGGGCAAGGATAATTTTAGGGGCGAATGTTCGCCCTTTGACGAAATTAAGGGGTTTTAAATTTTTAGTGGGCGAATATTTTGTATCATAGTACATTTTTACAAATCACCTCAAATAGCCCACCTTATTTTAAGGGAGAGGGTAAAAAGGGTAAATTTAGCCCTTGAAATTAGGACTTACAACCTTCCATTCGCCCATTTTCAAGAATATGTTTTATTTAAGTGAATCCATTCGCCCATTTTCAAGAATAGGTTTTATTTAAGTGAATCCTATGGGCCAAATACCATATTTATAAAAGAGGTATGGTAAATTAATAAAAATATAAATAAATGGGAGGTATGGTAAATAAATAAAACATTTTTTATATTTACTCCATAAGTCACCTTATAGGGTGTAAACAAATAAAAATATAAGTAAAGTGGAGGTATGGTAAATAAATAAAACGTCTTTTTATACTTACTCAAAAGGTATGGTAAATAAATAAAAATATAAATAAACTAGACGTATCGTAAATAAATAAAACCTCTTTTTATATTTAGTCCATAACCCTCGTTCTATTTATGAAGGCTCAAGAAAGAGGTTTTATTTAAGTGAATCTTATGGGCCAAATACCATATTTTTAAAAGAGGTATGGTAAATTAATAAAAATATAAATAAACGAGAGGTATGGTAAACAAATAAAACATTTTTTTATATTTACTCCATAAGTCACCTTATATTTACCAATACTCAAAAAATGGGTTATATTTAGGTGAAACCTATGGCCAAAATACTATGGGACAAATACCATGGACTAGATTGTTATTAATACCATGCAAAAAACCATTATTAACCCTAATATTAGAATTAATAAAAATAAAAATGGCACATGGTATTGACCCATGGTATTCACCAAAATGGCACATGGTATTGACCCATGGTATTCACCTGGAATATAGCCTATTTAAATGGGGGAATTAAACTAGCATGTAGTTTATTCTAAGATTCACTAGGACTTTACAAAGTTTTATTATTTAGTGAAAGAATCGCCAAGATCTTACAAGATTTTATAATTGAGTAAAATATTCGCCATGCCTTGTGAGAGATTCGCCAAAAAATTATATATACATATTATATTATTGATAAAATCGCCTTCCATTTTTCCTATATACCATGGAGATTCGCCCATTTATTATATTTATAAATTTAGGGGGGGTTCTTAAAATTTTCCCTGATTATGGGGAGAGGTTAAAGGTGAGAGCCAATTGTAGGGAATAAAATTTGTGTCAAGGGGTATCACGATAGAAGCCAATTGTGGGGAATAAAAAGTGTATCAATGGGCATCTAGGTAGATTTCTTGCATACCTAGATGTGTCTTGGGACAGTATAACCCCCATGTATAGCTCCCACCCTCAACCCCTCCCCATAAGATTTTCTCACATACCTGGAAAGCCCTTGGGACAAAGTAACTCCTACAATTGACTTTTACCCTCAACCCCTCTTTATGAGATTTGAACCTACCCTCAACCCCTTCCCATAAGATTTTCTCACATATCTAGACATCCCTTGGGATACAGTAACTCCTATAATTGACTCTCACCATCAACCCCTCTTTATGAGATTTGAATCTAAGACCCAATGGAAATTAAATACAAATTAATTGATCTACACCTCTTACATTTATAAGATACACATGATAAATATAATATAATGATAAGCATAACAACATAATGTAACAATTCTTTAAAAGTAACTAAAACATTAAATTAACTAAAACAATAAATTAAAGAAAATGAGAAACTACAACTAATACTAAAAATAAAAAAGAACATATAAAAATAGATTTAAACAATCCATTTTGGAACTAAAAAGAAAATATCAATTATTAAAGATTTATATCCTAACCATTACAATAAAAAAGAGATGTTTCGAAAAATTAAAAGAAGAATAATTGATAAAAATTCTTTTAGAGATGGGAATGAGGTCTTTTCATTTCCATAACTAATATCATAAAAAAAGATGCTTGCAAAAATTAAAACTACAATAATTGATGCAAATTCCTTTAGAGATTAGAGATGGTAATGAAGTCTTTTCATTTCCATAACTAGCACCATAAAATGAAAATGAGATAAAACCATAAGATAAATCTAAACAATCCATTTTGAAACTAAAAAATAGAATACCCATTATTAAAATTGTACATCCCTTTTACATCCCTAACCATTGTGACAAGGAAGAGAAGCTTAGGAAAGTTTAAGCTAAAATGGTTTATACAAGTTCATGCTAGAGGGGAATGGAGTCTTTTCGTTTTTCGTATATCAATTATGAAAATTTTACATCCCTAACCATTGTAACAAGGAGGAGAAGCTTAGGAAAGTTCAAGCTAAAATGGTTGATACAAGTTCATGCTAGTATTATAGAGGGGAGTGGAGTCTTTTCGTTTTTCTTTACTTTCAAAGGGCTTTATAAATTAACCCCTAAATTTTAAATATGAATTTTTGAAAATAAATTTATAACTTAGATAAATATAGAATAGAGTTTGGTCGTTTATTAGAGAACTAGTAAAACCAAATATAGAATAACATTACACAATTCCTGAATGATCCGTATTAAGGAATTTCAAAATTTAGAATCTCGAGACATCAAGGAGTATACATCCAAAAAGGCCAATTTCAATAATGTAATAAAAAATAAAAACAAATAATTAGGATTTATCTATAATATAGATTTGATTAAGTTCAATTTGAATATTGAAATAAAAAATAATAATGGAAAAACAAGAATAGAAAAGTCTTATCACTCTAGTATTATAGATAATTTATCTCTTAAGGAAAAACTCACTCTGCATAAGCTTAAAGAATATTGATATAATCAAATTTAAAACATTGATTAAAGAATGTTGATATTTTCAAACTTAAATGATAACTTTCCATATTAGTGTCATCAAATTAATTTCCACATTAGTATCATTAAATTAGTTATTAGTCTATTTCTCGTTATCATTAAATTAGTTATTAGTCTATGTTGTTATTAGTTTTGGCTTAAAAATACATTGACTTTGCAATATTTCATAATTTTTTTTGCAATTTTAATCAAAATTTCATGATAATATTAAATATTTTTATTTTCTGTCAATTAAAAATTAATTTTTCAATTTCCAAAAAAATCTTATTTCTTATTTTCCATTGGCTTAGAGGGGTTTCATGGGACATAATTCTCCTAGTGAGGGTATTTTCTTTTCGGCATTTGTGAGTCACTTCTTTTAAAAATAAAAATAAAATAAAATAAAATAAAAAATAATTTTGTGAGTGGTTATTTTGTGTGAGTGCTCTGACACTGACACTATTATCCCTGACACTACTACTACTCTTTGGTCCCTTATGTGGGTGAGGGAGGTCAAAACGTTGATACATTGCATGCTAAAAGGCTTTTTATGAACTATGTTTTCTATAAATTAAGATAATGAAGTAGTAAATAAAAAGCAATTGTGAGGGGGGGCCAAAACATTCATACATTGCGTGCTAAAATTTATATTGCATTTGTGGAGATTTTTTTTCTTTTCTAAAATATGTTTGTTATAAATCAAGATAATGAAACAATAAATAAAAAGTAATTGTGTAAATAATGTGTGGATGTCACATTAGGGGAATTTTGAGGTCTAAAATGGGCCTCCTAAGGAAATTGTAGAACCAAAATAAACTTTATAAGAACCAATAGGATTCAAGATGATTATGTCAACCACGGGGGATGATTCACTATTTTTGGAGTAAAAATAAAAAATATTAAAAAATAATAAAATAATAAAACTACATTTTCAATTTTTATTTTCAACTTATCTCCCTAGGTTTTTACCCAAATTTCGAGCGGGAGTACTCGTTGGATGAAAAATTTAATTCCCCGTCCAAGGAGTACCCATGTCGCATACTTTCGTTGGACCCTGTTACACAAAAAATGAGAAATACATCAAAAACATGATTGCAATCACACTTTTCAAAGATATAGTTATTATTTTAATGCATCTACTCCTTAAAAATGTCACCGATATCCATATTAAGAAGTTAACTTAGTGAGTGTCCAACCATTTATGTACTCTATTACAAAAGTAACGATGTACTATTTTAGATATATCTTGGAATGTCTTGTTGAATGCTCTCGAAGAATATGCTTTAATACAATTGGTATAATTGAATATGAGGAAACTCTATGTGAAGTGATATTAGAAAGTGCATAGCGGAGTCACAAATAATACAATTGTATATGTGATTAGTTCAAAAAATTAATGATGTGAAATTATTAGTTTATTATCATCTGTGGTTTTATCTGCTACAAATTTTGCATGACTGCTTTGATGAAAAATAGAGACAATATCAGTGAAAGAATTGCTTCAAAATGCAAATGGAATAGAAGCTTATTGAGAGAAGGTATATTGCACTGATCAATCTGAAAACATAGTGACAAGAAAGATTCAAAGTGTTTCCAGAAGAAAGCATACATCTCGACTTTGCTTTGTGTTTTATAGGTCTGAACTCCAAACTATTACTACCATTAACGATTGTTATATTTGCTTCAAAGGAATTATGAATGTGTAAATACTCGAAAGCCTTAGATCCCTATAGCGATGTACCTTTTTCCCGAACAATATGTCAAAGCTTTGAATAAATATACACAATCTTTCTCTCTTTTTTTCAAAGGAGAAAAATGCTTCTTCCTTATATTAAAATAAAAAAGATAGCGCATGTGCTTATAATCGCTTTTTTTTTACATGTCATCTTTTTCAAATGTATCTAAGATGTTATTGCATATTAAGTTAGACCTAATAATGTCTTCAAATAGAAGCCTACTATCATATTTTCTAACAACTATTCAGTTTTAGCACTGCATCCTTACATCAAAGTTTATTTTACATATACCCCAAAAATTATAACATAGTACTCACAAAGTGAATACAAAATATATCTCCTATGAGTAGTTAATGCCGCTAGAATTAACCAAAATATCTTATTCAAAAGCTGAAAAATAGAACTTACCATGTTCCTTAAGGACACCTCTCTTGGAAAGTAGATCTGCAATCATATTTTGTTTCATGTATATGTGGTCAAACTGATTGTTCTGGAAGGTGCTTACCATGTTTCGAATGCGCTTCATCCAATTCGATAGAATGGGTAGGTTGACACGAGTGTAGTCCTTCACTCTATCTATGATGCCCTTAGCACCTCCATATACCTATAATCTCTCCAGCCTAAGGCATTTTTCCGCTATAAGAACACCACATAAAGCGATGACCTATGCTTTGCAGTTTGTACTTTGTCCATCTTCACACCAAAAATGGAAGATTTTTCCTAGCTCAATGACAATGAAAGCACTGCACCCACACTCTCTCCTAGAACATGCACCATCAAAAAAATCCACAGGGAATTTTTGCCATATGTCTTTGTACTTGCATAATCTGTTGTTGAAATTCTTCTTCGTCTATCCTATTTCATTATAATATGCAATAGTATTAATAACATTTTCCCATACTATTGCTCCCTTTTTATTAAAAATAAATGCATTTCTACTGCGTCAGATAAACACATGATGTATAATTTGAGGGTTCTGAATCTTTTATGAGATTTGAACCAAGAAAGAATACAAGACCTCAAACACTGATTATGTCCAACAAGAATGATATTAAAAGTATGCAAAACTCCTTCCCACACCACCACTCCTTATACAAAATCTTGCTTACTCCATTGACAGAAAGATCTTTCTTGAAGTCATCGTTTGTTAAAGCTCATAAATGCACAATTTAACTCTATTTCTTTTGGTGTGGTAATATTTTTTTTATGTTTGTACATGTATATCTATCAAAGAAGCTACCATTACAGAGCTTGAGCTTAGTGTTTTATATTAAATACTCAATTTTGAGTTTGGTATTTAAATACTCTCTAAACAAAATGTGTTGAGAGTGTAGGAATTTTATTGATACAAACTATGCCACTACCCTCTAAACAAAAGGTGTTGAGTGTGTACAAATTTTATTAATACATAGGAGTCAATGTCTCATCATCGCACAAGGAAGTAAATATAAAAAAAAAATCGTTTCAATCATCATTTCCGGGTGAAGTTCATACTATATCGTAAAAATATATAGTGACTTCTTTAATGGAAAGGTTTACATTAATTTCATACAAGTAATGTCATTATTATTAAAATCAATTTTTTTGCTTGTGTCATTACTACACCAAGGGCACTTTTAAGACATTTTATTAAGACAAAAGAAATCTTTTGTATTAAGAAGTCACTTTTCGTTTTAGTCTTTTACATTAAAATTTAATATCAATTGAATTATCTTAAATATGAAATTTAGGACAAAAACACTTTGAGACAAAAATATTTTAAGACAAAAATTTATATTTAAGGAAAAAATATTTTAAGACAAAACTTTAAATTTAAGACAAAAACAGTTTGAGACAAAAATATTTTAAGACAAAACTTTATATTTAGGACAAAAATAGTTTAAGACAAAACTTTATATTTAAGACAAAAACATTTTTTGACAAAAATGTTTAAGCCGCGACTTTATATTTAAGACAAAAACAATTTGAGACAAAAATATTTTAAGAAAAAACCTTATATTTAAGACAAAACTTTATATTTAAGGCAATGGCCACTTAACATGAAACACATTTAAGACAACTAACAATTAAGAAAAATCATATCAATTTAAGACAATACTATCTAACAACTATAAAATTGACTCTGACAGTGCACTCTAAGTCCGCTAGCTTGCAGGCTACTATTGTCTTGCACCTACACCGAGACTTCTATTTCACTTACCATTCACGTTATCTTATATAAAGATCACGATTTGTTGGGCTCTTCGTTTTGTGGAGGTAGCCGACTCTGAAGAGCATGACAACTTTTCCTGGCAATATTTTTCGGACATCAATTACTCTCCTTTCCCTTCAATCTCTGCTGATACAATTAGAGACAGCTTGTCTGTCATTCCATTCAGCACTACTAAATAGAGGTGGATTTTAACATAATTTTCTAAGAAAAAATAAATCTTGTGTCTTGAAATTTAATTTTGTCTTAAATTTTTCAATACGAGGTTCTAGTAGAAAAGGTAAAGGATTAGTGATCTGTATTTACGTTGTTGATGGGTTCTTCAAGAACTGGAGCAATGGAGGTTGACAACAACTGATTCGATTTAGGGCGATGGAGGCCGACAACAAAGGTGTGCTTCATGAGAGGAGCAATGGAGGAACATTCACTGAACGTGGATAGGTAGTAATATAGTTGGAGTACTTTTCGGGTTATTCATCTATTGTGTTTTAATGTGTTTTTTGATTGTTTCATTTATTTTGAATGCTACTTCTATCCATATGGAGCGCTTATTAAATATCAAGTTCAATTGTGTCAGTAGAATTTTGAATCATTTTCAAAATCATTATAGAAGGCCACCATTTTCATTACCACTGATCATAGGTGAATGAATTAGTTCTTCATGTAAGGAATTTGAGAATTGGTCATGTATTGAAGGAGGTTGTAGAAAAATATAGACATTGTGTTGCACACTTTTTGCATAGAGACTACTAAGGTTGTGCAATCTTGCGCAGAGTTCTCAGCAGCACACATTTCATTCTCAGAGTTGTGATAGGTAGGATTCAATGGACTTTCCTGTGTATTCACTATTTTATATTCTGATCCAATTCTGTCAAGCTTTGTCACATTCTCTGTTAAAGGAAAAATCGCTTCACACACTCTGTTTTTCCATAAAGCCTTTAGTCACATTTGTAAGTTTTCAGTCGTGTTTCATAAATGGGAAATGTAGTCATTTTATGATGCTAAAAGGTTTAAGTAAACTGTAAAGAAGATTTGAATTTTTCCTGCTCAGCTTCAACATCAGAAACCTGCTCTGTCACCATTTCTGAATACAACTATTTAAGTGAAATTGTGTTGTCTTCGTTGCCCAGTATTGTACCACCCGACCTGTACACGTAGCCTCTTTCAAATTTGAGTTTGACCTGCCAAGTATCAAGATTAAATGGCTCCTATTGTTAGCAAGAAAGGTGGGGATCTAGTGCACACTATGCCCAACACCCTTAACCTAATAAATTCCTCACTTGCTATTAGGGTATCTTTTGAAAACATAGGTTGTATCCCTTTTTGGTAGAAGGTCCAAAAGGTAGGTCACAATATAAGGCTCACCAGTATGTTTTCCCTGAATTGTCATGATGGCAAAGTTAAGCTAGGAAACCTAGAGATTTTCATGACTGAAAAGTTCATTGTTGATGCCACCAATCTCCCTACAATAGGGGGGGTAGAATGGTTTTAAAGGGATGAAATGGACATCCTAGCTTTCAAACAGTTTCTTAAGCCAGGATTCTTGGATAAGTTTTCTACAACTTTTCCCACTATATACCTTTAGGCACAGTATATTTAACTTTTGAAAGTCATTCAACGGTACTTCACCTATGAGGGTAGATTTAGTAGGGTACATCAATATCATTTTAGGCTGTTGTGGCATCTTACAAAGAGAAAACCCATGAATTTACCGTATTTCTTACTCAAAAGCTTAGAGATAATGCTAGCCAATGTTTAGAATGAGAAGGAGAATCATGTTTACAATTTATTTCATTTGTCTTTTATTATAATTTTAGTCAAGTTTGCAGTTGAAAGGAAGAAAATGCATTGGTCAAATTTCCTTTCCAGTATTGATTTGTTGCCTCAAGTTGGGTCCTCATTAGTGAAAATGCATGAGGAAGGACATAAAGTGCAATAAGCACCTAAGAATGAAGTTATCCACCTAGTCGAGGAGACAAAATCAATTAAGAAGGAGGATGAAAATCCAAGAAAAAAACTCATTAGAAAGCTTGGTGAGAAGGCTATGAAACAAGGCATAAAGGGTAAGAAGACAATCGAAGAAGCAAAAGTGCAGACGACATCAGCACAACCTACCAAGCTTAAGGTGAAGGTTGAAGATACAATCCAGGAGGAGTTTGTAATGAGACCTAGGACAAGGTCAAGGGCAAAAGTTAATGAGGAAGAGGCAACCCCTCAAGTAGTGGTAGAAATTTTTGAAAATAGAAAGGGAGATAATCAAGAAGATATCAAAGAGGAAGAAGTGAAAGGAGCTGAAATATTGTAGCCAGAGAAAAAGGAATATATAGCACAATGTAAACAAGGTGTTATACAATATGAAGAAGAGGACCCCAAGATGGTCATAATGAAAGAAGCCCTTTAAAAATTCCAAATGACAATAGCTTTTCTTGAAAAGAAAAATAGATATTTGAAGCAAACAGGTCAACTAGCAGTTGGAAATATTGAAACACCTTCTAAATATCTTACTAAATACAAAGGGAAACATGTATCATTTGTTAAATAGGCCCAGGAGATTGTAATGGAATCCGATGGACCCTCAACAAGAGTATCCAAATCAAAATTCAGCTATTTACAACAGTTGAAAAAGGTGGCTCAAGAACCTGGAAATCCACCTTTCGATCAGTGGGAATAATATTAGAGATGCCTAGAAGAACTGGAGGAGAGTCAAGAATAGGTCAATAGGTTCAGACAAGTGAATCAGAGTTACAGGAGGTTTGTGCAACATATTCTTGAGAATTGTGACAATGAAGTTTGTGAGGCATCCAAGGCCCTTGACAGAGGTAATAATTTTGTAAAATGGTCCATTCCAATGAGGAGGTAGTGGAAAAAGATGTATGACAGGAATTTTGTGTTAGATGCAAAGTTAAGGAGCATGAAGCAAAGTTTACATAAGGCATGGGGATTAGTAAATAAGTATAAAGAAGAAGCTAGAGCATCTTCTCCTAAAAGGGTGCCTAAACTAAGGTCTAATATTATGAATGAAGCTAAACCTACTCCGTCATCAACCATTGAACATAATGACCCTAATCCTCCAACCTCAAAGACATAAGCCTCAAGCAGCAAGACTTCAAGCAAAAGGAAGAGGAGGTAATGAGGCCTCACTACGAGTTGAAAATTTAGTTTTAATTTCAAAGGTTTCTAATGTTGTTTTATTCAGAACACTAGTATGAATTTGGTGCTTTGCAGTGGCATTTAGTAGCACATTGGCATTTTGTTAAGGCTGGACAACATTCAAGAAGCAATTCTGAGAATTTGCTAAGGAGGCGTTGCACAACTGCTGAACATACCATGCCCACACTCTTACACGTGTGTTGAAAGGAAGCCACTTGTCATGGTTTAAAGGGGTCAACATGGAGTAGATGTGGTAGCTAGATCAAGCCTTCAGCTATCAACCACCTACAAGTTTCCAAATAAAAACGCACCAGTCTCTGTGCAGCTTCTACGCACCCTTAGCATTGCCAGCATTCAGATTTTGAGCTTTTGCTATTTTCATTTGGTTCATGAAGATATGATCTTCGGAATATAAACTTGTTTTGTTTAAAAATTTAGTTTTCTGTATTTAGTTGAAGTCATCATGGTTTATGTTTTTTGTTTTTTATCAAAGGAGGAAAAAGACATGAAACAACAAAAAGCTTTGCTCTTTTTAAGTTTTATTTTGATCCACTGTTGGATCAACCATGTAGCAAATCTAGAATTTTATCATATTATCTTTTAGTCTATTTAAACCAGTTAATACAATGTGAAATGGTTGTTGTTGGTTTCATTATTGGTGGGAAACTATTGCAGTTTGTTGTTGTGATCTGTGCTAATGAATTTGCTTGGATGCTGAAGAGATTCTAGTTGAGTTGCAGAGATATTTGTGGTATGAATGTTTCGAAAAATGTTTCTTCTTTAGTTTATATGTTATCCTCTTAGTGTTATCTTGTTAAACTCATTTGAAGGTGTATGGAAATAGTTATGCTTGAATTCATCTTACATGCTCTTGTGTAGTTGTGCCAAGATATTTCAGTTGCAAATGGAATATTTCTACCTTTGAATGTTTTGTCTTTTTCTTCTTGATAATCATTTATCGAAATTGCAGTAATGAAATGTCATTTATGCCGTTATTTTAGATGAATGTCTTCACATCCCTATTTCCACTATACTACAAATTGCCTTTTCATTCCTAAGTTGTACTAGTTGAAGCTCTGTACATGAAACTTGTTGCAAAATGCATCATGAGGGACCAAGGAGGTCATGTTCACCTACACTAGTTTTCCCAAAATCCTCTAGCACCCCCACACCAAAAATTGAACATTTTCAGAACTAGTCTTTGTTAGAGATTATATTCCAATGTTTTATCTCTTAGTTTGCTTAGTGAGAGAGCCCCCTCCATTGAAAAAGACCAGTCTCTCAACCCAAAGAGGTTTGTGGTTACCTCCAAGTTCCTCTCCTCAACCTACAGGAATTACGAAGTGCTAACACCTTCCATAAGGATTAGTTGTATGGCGTTGCCCTACCTCATGGGTTTTATAATAATAAAGAGAAGAATTTATATCTTACTCTTGTATTGGATCTCGAATTTATTTTATCAAATATTCTAATATATTTGCGAGTTTACGAAAAATTGTATCAAATCTCTTTCCTCAGCAAAGTGTGGAGAATTTTTTTCTCTTTACATAATTTTTTTGGGTAAAAATAGTGGGCAACGACTTTTAAGTCAATTTCTAAAAATTTTAACGCAAAATTTTTAGGAAATAATTGCAGATATGAATTCCTCACAAGAAAATAACCAATTTCAAAAACAAAAAAATGTCTAAATCAGAATTCGGATGGAGTAGATCTGGGTACTTTAAAATCAGTTATTTTTCAGGTTTTTTTTTGCGATGGTACACAAGTTTGCAAAGCAGATCTAAATTTTTTGGTGTATAATTTTCAGAAAGCAATTGCAAATTTGAATTTCTCCAAAGAAAAAAACGAAATTCAAAAAACAAATCATCTGACAGAGATCTCGTTGATTTAAAATCAATCATTTTTTCATAAAAAATTTTGATGAAAGGAAAGTTGCAGTGCAAATCATAGTTCACAAAGTGCCCATTTTGTGATTCTAGTCATAGGGGAAGATGCATAGTGGCCATCATATTTCCAAAAATAGGTTATAACAAGAATTTTGAGCTATATTGGCCAAGTTGTGACCATTTCGAATTTTGTGCCCCAAGGTATGTGATTTTCTTCAAAACCCTCATTCTAGTTTAGGGGTTCTAGCAAGATGTTTTTTTATAGGAAAAGATGATGATCCTACCATTGAAGAATAGCTAAAATATAATAAGTCACTATGCCCAGTAACATGGGGATACGGACTAGGGATTGGTTTCAATGATGAGGCTGACATATGTGTATACTCACTTAACCATGACAAGATGTGAGCACTTTCCGATGAAGAATTCAAAAAATTCATTATGGACAAGTGGTCTTATCGTAGAAAGAAGCAAAAAAAGAGCCAATAAAGACCTATTTTCTGATTTCTCCATCTTAGAGGTTCATGGGTGTATTCACAAAGGAGAAGGCCATTGTTTTTAGTAACCCTAGTTGCAAGCATAATCTCATCAACCTCAAATTGGCCAAAATATTTCAAGTTCCAATACAAGATATTGACAACACATAGGTTGATGGTGCACAAATTCAAATATTTAAGGACTTGAAGGTTACCATGGATAAATATATATTACAATTTAACATTATGCTTTAGATATGGATGAGGAGGATGTTGTTTTGGGATATCCTTGGATGGACTCAGTTGGCACTATCAATATTAATGTACAAAAGAAATTTCTGAAGCTATGGTACAAAAAGAAGGAAATTACCATGCATGATATTTCGATTAGTAAACAAAAAGAGACCAAGGAGGCACCAACATAAAGTTATATAGAAACTAACACATCAGATGATGAGTCCTTGGCAAAAGCAATAATGGAAGACAAGTTAGCACCATAAAAGGAACCATACGCCACTCAAGAACCATCAGTTCAAGAACTGAAGAAGGAAAGACCACGAATTAAGGCTTTGACATATCATCACCCACATCACCCAGAAAGACTCCAATTGGCACATCAATAACCAACAAGATGGTACTAGATTAGCAATAAGGATGGAAGCACCTGGAGGACACACAAAGAAGCATGAAAATCGAGCCACAATAGTTCAACACATGGGAACCATAAGAACTAGTTTCCATCTCAAGCAAGTGACAAAACTTCCAGACCAAGTGTTCACCATCTTTTGGATGGATGGATGTAAAAAAGTTACCGATGAAATAAGAACTATCACCTCAAAACGAGAACTGTAACCGAATGACACCAAAAAAACATGAAGAAAATAGTCTAAAAATGAAAAGTAATTGAACCAGATTCTCTCAGCTACTGGAATCAACCAAGATTTTTTACTTATGTGATGTTAGTAGAATTGTATGTGAAAGGGTATGAAAAACCACATGTGCATATTTTAAAGAAGATGAAACATATGACAACCATCAAATCAAAGAACACACATAACATGATAATGAAGTTCACCTAGAGTGGGTTACATCTTCGGGTTTGGTGTCAAGAGTGGGGAGGTCGCTTCATTAAATGTTGTAAGATGATGATGAGTACAGGATGTAGTATTTTTCATTACAAGAATAAACTCCCTCAACTAGAGTGACATGTATCTCCACGAGACGTTCTCAATGAGGAATTTTCACTGTTCTCCTTAGCATGAACAGATATCAAATTATCACATTAATTGGCATACAAGTATCCACCAAAAGAATGGTAAACACGGATCTCAACACCAAAATCATCATCTCAAAAAATTGAAAGAAAGACATGGCATCACTGTATCATATATCTCCACTTCTGGGGATGACCTGAAAACGCACAACACTTAAGAAATGGACTCATCGTTGAATTTGTAGCATGAAATTGTGTCAAATGACTGTAAACTCAACCCATTTCTGACACTATCAAAATTTGGACCCTCAGGAATCTCAAAGATTCCCCAAATGTTGTTTCCCAATGGTTGATTGGAATTCTGCTACTCAGATGAAAAATATGACTTCACCACTACACTCTTCACCAAAAACTGAGTAAAATGAGTATAAATTATGTTTTGTTCTGAAACTGTCAAAATTTGCCCCTTGGGGAATCTTTTAGATTCTTCATGATGCCACAAAGATTCCTCTCTACAATTTTACTGAATATCATCTATTCAAATGAAAAAGTTAATTTCACCAATACATTCCTTGCGAAAAACTGAGTAAAACGGGTATAAAGTCAGTCTCGTCCTGAAACTGTCAAAATTTGGCCCTTAGGGAATCTTTTAGATTCCTCATGATTCCAGAAAGATTTTTCTATACAAGTTGATTGAAGATCTATTGCTGAGCTGACAAATCTGACTTCACCACTACGCTCCTTCAAGAAACCTAAGTAAATTGACTATAAATTCAGCCTGGTTCTGAAACTGTGAAAATTTGGCGCTTAGGAATCTTTTAAATTCCTCATGATTCCACAAAGATTCCTCTCTAAAAGTTGACAAAAATGACTTTACCACTACAATCCGGGTGAAAAATTGAGTAAAATGAGTATAAATTTAGCCTACTTATGAAACTATCAAAATTTATCCCTTAGCGAATCTTTTAGATTCCTTACACATTCCCCCTGTGTAATAGTTCTGCTCCTTAGTTTTCATGTCTACTCAAGATTCCATCTCTACACTGGATTCCATGCCCTTGTTCCTTGTGGAAAATATGAGTTTAAATAAAAAATTTGGCGTTAATTTTTAAGCTTGCCTCCCTGACAAAATGGTTGACAGTGTTAATATGTTGGGTCATTAGCCAATTTTAAATTTTTTTTGCTTAGTTTTTTTTTTTCTTTTTAATATGGAATGTTGGCCAAAATTTTGGGGCCACCAAAAAAATTATGTAGGAAACAATTCACCAGTTATGGCAGAAAAAAATCGTTGCTACAAAGTGTCAAATTGTTACCTCGTTAATTTCAACCAAATTTAGAAGCTTCGCTAGATTTTTCTAGACTTGCAAATTTAGTTCCTACTCCACTAACTTTAGCCAAGTGCCTTAGTTGACCAAAATTTTAACTGGCCATAACTTTTGCATACAATGTCGGATTGAGGTATCGATTCTGCTGTCAGAAACCTTGTAACTAGCTCTTCGATCTAACCCTAGATTCATGCTAATCCAAAAAGTTTTATTTTTGAGCCTTTCCTTAGCCCTCTTTAATCATTGAGCGTTTCAAGAGAAAACTGGATTAGTAATGATGTGTGTGTGTGTTTGTGTGTGTGTGGTTAAATTTTACATTCTTTAAAAAATGATAATAAAAGTCAATAAAAGCTAATTTTTTTGTGCAAAAAATACCTTCAAATTGAAAATTGTTGACGCTGGAATAACGTATTTTTTTTCCAGGTAAATATTGAATAGTTTTTAATAATGATGTTAAGAATAAAATATTATGACCATGAAAAACATTAAAATTCCAATGATTTTTAGGTATGACGTTAAAGCTAAAATATTATGTCTCTGAAAAGCCTTAAAATTCCAACAACTTTTAGATATGACATTAAACAATTTTTAGATATGACATTAAAGATAAAATATCATGTCTCTGAAAAACTTTAAAATTCTAATGATTTTCAGGCATTGCATTAAAGATAAAACATCACGCCATTGAAAATCCTTAAAATTCCAACAATTTTCAGCCATGTCGTTAAAGAAAAAATATTTATAATTGTTTTCAACCATAGCATTAAATAAGAAATTAATGGCTTAAAAAAACCTTAAAATTTTGACAATTTTTCAAATATGTCATTAAAACCAAAGGTCATGACTACAAAAAAACCTTAAGTTTCCAACATATTTCAACGCTCACATTATGAAAAAAATTTATGACTAAAAATCCTTAAAAATGAACACCTAAATGAAATAGTCATTACACCAAGAGTAATGTATTTCTTAAATGTTAAAAGTATAGCGTTTTTAAAATCTTAGCCTAAGACAGCTTGACACGTTGCAAGATAAATTTGAAAATGAACCATCAACTTGACATGTAGTATAGGAAAACTCAACCCATTTTAATGAAAACTTATTGACCAACCATGAAATTGACACATTGTGGGGGCGGACTCGATCCATTATAATGAAAACTTTAAAATCAACTATCAAATTGACATATAATGGGAACAAGTTGCTAGTCGATGATTGGCACAGACCCTGCACATATAAATAAACAAAAATGAAAAATACAAAAGAAAACAAAATTTAAAATATTGAAAAAAAAAGAAAAAAGAAAAAACACAAAAGTTTAAAAATATAAGAAGTAGATAAATATATATATAAAAATATAAAACTAAAGATAAAAAACATGACTAATAATATATATATATATATAGATATCTAACAAAAAAAAAAAAAAAAAAAAACAAAATTAACCTATAAAAGGTTAAAAATCAACAAAAACAAAAAAGATACAAAAATAAATAAATTAATAAACAAGAAAAATATATTTAAAAAAAAAATAGATTCCTTACATATTCCCCCTACATCAGGGTTCTTCTCCTTGGTTTTTGTGTTTGCTCAGAGTTCCATTTTTGCATTAGGTTTCATGCCCCTCTTGCCTTGTGGAAAATATGAGTTTAAATAAAACAAATTGGCTTTAATGTTTAAGTCCACCTCCCTCAAAGAATGGTTGACACTGTTAATTTGTTGGGTAGTTGGCCAATTTTATTTATTTTTTGGTTATTTATTTTATTTTTAAAAAATATGGACCAAATTTGTTGACCAAAATTTTGGAGTCACTGGAAAAATCAAGTAGGCAACAATTTTGTTAGTTCCAACCACTAGAAACTGTCGCCGCAAAGTGCCAAAATGTTACCTCAATAATTTCCACCAAATATAGCTGAACTTCCAAATTTATTGTCACTCCGCTAACTTTAGCCAATGGCCCTAGTTGACCAATTTAACTGGCCATAACTTTTGCATATGATGTTGGATTGAGGTGTTGTTTTCGCCATCGAAAGTCTTGTGAGGTGTTGTTTTCGCCATAATTTTATTTATTTTTTGGCCATGAATGAAAAAAACCTTAAGTTTTCAACATATTTCATTCATTACATTATGAAAAAAAATTATGATTAAAAAAATTTAAAAAATGAAATGCTAAAAGAAAGACTCATTATACCAAGAGTAATTTATTTTTTGAATGTTAAAAGTATAACGATTTTCAAATCTTAGCCTAAGAAAACTTGACACATTCCAAGAAAAAATTAAAAATCAACTATCAAATGACACACAGTTTAAGCAAACTCGACACATTGTAATGAAAACTTATAGACCGAGCATGAAATTGACACATTGTGGGGGCCGACATGATCCATTATAATGAAAACTTTAAAATCAACTATCAAATTGACAAATAATGAGATCAAGTTGCTAGTCGATGATTAGATCCTGCAAGAAAAAAATAATAAAAATACAACACATAAATAAATAAAATGAAAAATACAAAAGAAAATAAAAATAAAAATATAAAAAAAACACAAAAGTTAAAAAAATAAGAAATAAATAAAAATATATAATGAAATATAAAACTAAAACTAAAAAACATGACCCATAATATATATATATATATATATATATATAATAAATTAATAAACGAGAAAATGTTAAAAAAAAACATAATTTAGATTCCTTCCATATTTCTCTCTCGTCAAGGTTCCACTCCTCGGTTTTCACTCAGGGTTCCACCTCTCCATTGGATGTCATGCCCTTGTTCCCTTGTGGTAATTATGAGTTTAAATAAAAAATTGGTGTTAATTTTTAAGGTTGTCTTCCTCGCAGAATGGTTGACAGCATTAATTTGTTGGGTCATTGACCAATTTAAATTTTTTGGTTATTTTTATTTTTATTTTTTAAAAACATGGATAAAATTTATTAGTTGAAATTTTAGGGTCACCGGAAAAATGAAGTAGGCAACAATTTCGCCAGTTTCGGCCACCAGAAACTAGCGCTGCAAAATGCTAAATTATTACCTCAATAATTTTTGCCAAATCTAGCGGTTCTGCCAAATTTAATCAGACTTCCAAATTTAGTTGTCGCTCCACTAACTTTAGCCAAGGGCCCTAGTTCATCAAAACATTAACTGGCCATAACATTTACATACGATGTCAGGTTGAGGTGTCATTTGCACCGTTGAAATGCTTGTGATGAGCTCTTGTTCTCACCCTATATTGATGCCAATTAAAAAAAATAGCCTTTCCTGAGCTTTCTTTAACCATCGAGTGTTTCAGGAGCCACTTCAATTAACAATGATGTTGGATATATATATATATATATATATATATATATATATATATATATATATATATATATATATATATATATATATATATATATATATATATAAAAGGTTAAATTTTCAACATTTTTTGAAAAAGCCAATAAAATCCAAAAGAAATTGTGTAAAAAACACCCTGAAAACGAAAAATGTTGATGCTAGAATAACGTACTTTTTTAGGTGTAAATTTTCAACAATTTTTAATAATGATGTTAAAAATAAAATATCATGACTCTAAAAAATCTTAAAATTTCTACTATTTTTAGGTATGACATTAAAAATAAAATATTACGTCAATGAGAAGCTTTAAAATTCCAACAATTTTCATATATGACATTAAAGATAAAATATCATGTCTCTGGAAAACCTTAAAATTCTAATGATTTTCAAACATTGCATTAAAGATAAAATATCACATTGCTGAAAATCCTTAAAATTCCAACAATTTTTAGCCATGGTGTTAAAGAAAAAATACTTATAATTATTTTCAACCATAACATTAAAGGAGAAATATCATGACTTAGAAAAACCTCAAAATTTTGACAATTATTCAGTTACGGGAATTAAAACCCAAGGTCATGACTACAAAAAACCTTAAGTTTTCAACATATTTCAGCTATGACATTATGACAAAATTTTATGACTAAAAAATCTTTAAAATTGAACAACTAAATGAAAGAGTCGTTATAGCAAGAGTAATTTATTTTTTAAATGTTAAAAGTATAACGATTATAAAATCTTAGCCTAATACAACTTGACGCATTGTAAAAAAAATAAAAATCAACCATCAAATTGACATGAACTGTAGGTGAACTCGACCCATTGTAATGAAAAGTTATAGACCAACAATGAAATTGACATATTGTGGGGGCAAACTCAATCCATTATAACAAAAATTTTAAAATCAATTATCAAATTGACACATAATGAGATCAAGTTGCTATTCGATGATTGACACATACCGTACAAAAAAAAGAAGATATAAATAACTAAAAAAGAAAACTACAAAAGAGAAAAAAATACTGAAAAAAACACGAAAGTTTAAACAAAATTAATAAACAAGAAAATATTTCAAAAAAAAACATAATTTAAGAAAAGAAATTAAAAAATTTAACAAAAAACAGAAAAAAGAAAAATAAATAAATAATATGGATTGGATAATTGAAAAGAAATGATTAAAATAAAAAAATAATACATTAAAATAAAATTAAAAACATTAAAACAAAAAACATGAAAAATAATTAAAATAAAAACCTTAAAACAATTTTTTTGAAAAACATATATATATATATATATATATATATATTGAAAAGAAAAAAAAAAACATTAAAAAAGACACAGGAAAAGAATTTAAAAAAATTAGAAGAAATAATGAAAATAATATACGAAAATAAAATAAATTAATTAAAATCATAAGAAAATTAAAATTTGAAGCCCCTCGATCCTTAGCGTTAGATGCAGCTCCCCGCTCACTCAGGCCCAAGGCCTCATGGGCCCTCGATGGCTTGGCGTTGCTCGTCAAGGGCCCACAAGGCCTTAGGCTTGGGTAGGCGAGGAGCTACCTGCATCTCCCCACCCTGCCCCGGCTGGAGGTCCCAAGGGCCTATGGCAAGTAAGTCTAATTTCTGGAATCGAAGTTGCCTCGCCCAAGGCTGGAGCGGCATCAGGTTTTTATTTATTATTTTTAATTCTATTTTTAATTGTTTTATTATTATTATTGTTATTATTATTTTAATGCTTTCTACTTTTTGTGTTTTTTTTAATGTTTTTTTAAATTGTATGTTTTATTTTTTTAACATTTTTTTTGTGATTTTTACTTTAAGTCTTATCTGAAACTTTATTTTTGGAAAAAAAAACTTCAAATATCATCCTGTTTTAATACAAAATTCATAAAAAAATCATAAAAATTGTTTTTTTCAACTTATTTTATTCAATTTATTCATAAAATTCTTTTATTTGAAATGTCTTTTTTAGTAAAAAGGTCCTGAAATAAATATTTGTTTTATGCAAAATGTGTACTTTTGTCAAGTGTTTAAAATTATTATTTTTTTGTGACAATTATTTTATGTGTATTGAAATATTAATTAACGATATATAAATATATAAAAAATCCTAACTTCAAAATATTAATGTTATTATTTGTTTTAAACTTAAAAAAAAATTAAAAGTTCATTATAAAAAAACATTGCAAAGAAAAACAAAAACACATGTTTGGAAAACCCTTAAAAAAAAAATCTTAGGATGAAAAATAAGAAGAGGATTAAAACAACTTGAAAAATGGTTAAATAATCAACATTTAAAAAAAAATATGCATACTTAGGCCATAAGAATATTTAAAGTGTCAGATATATTCCTTATAAAAAAGTTGATGTTTTCCAAAATCCGCATGAAAATCTCTGACATTTAAAAAAATATCTCCACTCTTAATACATTAGAAAATTTAAAGTGTTAAAAATAAGCGCTCTAAAAAAACGGGTTGATGTTGCATCAATAATTTTCAAAATCAGCATGAAAATTACTAACATTTTAAAAACATGTTCATACTTGATACATAAGAAAATTTATAGTGTAAAAAATATGGTAAAAAAATAGTGCATTATGAATCAAACACTTTTCAAAATCGGATGATTTTTTGCTGCCTCAAAAAAAGGTACTTGGTACAGTTCGCGTTTGATCAATAACTGTGTTATGCACGTGTCTGGTACCAGTGAACTACTATTTTGAGTAGATGTTATTATTTGTGTTATTCTCATGTTTTACGGACAAAACATGCTTTAAGGGAGATCGAATGTAGTATACCTATGGCTGCATAATATGCAGTACCTAGGGGTGTACCCAAGGGGATAATGTGATGTAAAAGGGGACCATTATTAGTTAGTGTAGTAAATAAAGCTCGTAATTGGTTACCTGCATTAATGATTATTATAAGTGGTTGACGCTCATTATAAAATGGGACCATAATTAGTTAGTTTAGTTAAGGTTGATGAGTAAATGAACAATAGTTAATAAATAAAGTGGTTAACCCACTTTATTCAAGAGACCACAAGTAGTTAGGGAATAATGTGATAAGCCCATGTTATTGAATGTATGGTATTGAGGGCTCATGGTATTACAAATGGTATTACCCATGGTATTGTATGTATAAATCCTACATAGAGGTTAGAGACTCTCCATTGGAGATTTGTCAAGTATTATTTTGTATTGACAAACACATGGCATATGGAATGTTCTCCTTCCTTAAGAAGTAGTTGTATGGTGTTATCCTACCTCAAAGGTTTTATATTAACAAAGAGGAAGCATTGTATGTTATTATTGGATTTCTCTTAGATTTATTTTTTCACATATTTTAATATATTTTCAGGCTTACAACAATCCATTTATTCCCTCATGGATTTCAACCATAGTTTGGCCCTTATAAATTGCTTCCTCATCAACTAACCTAGGTTCATTTTTAATAGTCGACAGTACAAAGGAAAACTAAAATTCGGGTGGAGTATACCTTTTAGGTTATTTCCTTACCTGAATAGGCCTCCTCAAAACCAGAATCTATTATTCCAACTCTTCGTTCAGCCCAGTCTACTCATCTGAGTCACTCTCTTCCATTTTCAAGTGGAACACCAACTTTTGCTTTCCTTTCTCCTTTTCTAAACTATCTTTACTCCTAGAAGTACACCTAACTTACTTGAAGATCACATCTCAACTATAAACTATTTTCCTTATCACTAGTGTTGAAATGTGGCAACAAGAATATTCCAATTTAATTTGTCCTTGAATTAAATTGTGAATTAAAATTAAATTTACTCTTAACAACTACTTGGAAATAATTAATTAAGTTATTTTGACTTAATTAGTTGGAGAAATTCAAGATAGAAGTCTTTCTGAAGTCATGCAAGAGTTATCCCTTAAATTAAGGAGATAATATTGAGTTTTATTAAAGTTGTAATTAGTTAGCTTAGTTTACTGAGTTAAGTCCAGTTAAATTAGTTCCAAACTGTTTGAGGAACTAATAGAGAGTTAAGAGTCAGTTGATGCATGCATGCACTCAACTAGTGTACTCCAGTTAACTGAAGATACCCTCATCAGAAACTCATGCATGTCTATTCTGAGAAAGACCCAGTTAAGTTAAATGTCAAGGACATTGTACTATCAATTGCATGTGTTTTCCTATAAAGAAAACTCATGCATTCAGAAGGAATAATTCCTTGAGGATTGTGCAGTTCTGACAGGGTGTGAGATCAGTGTGTGAGATTAGTTTTGCACTTGGTAAGAGAAGATCATCCCAGAGGAACTGCGCAAGGAAATAGGAGCTTGTATGGCAGAGAGGAAGGCTAGAGAGCAGCCAAGATTTCCTGTGAGCATCTGTGAGGATTGTACTGAGAGCTAGCTAGCTATGAGAGCTAAGGCTTTGTATGACGTCTATGTATTTCCACCTTGTATGATAATACAGATAATGGGTTTTTTAGTTGAGGATTTCCCCAAAGTATTTCCATGTGCATTGTGCATTGATTCTTCTTCTTCTGGATATATTGTTCAGTTCCATCCTTAAGCTTCCGCAAATTGATAGTAGAAGTAGGTTATAGTATTTTGCTTTGATTTATATTGCATTATTAGGTTAACCTACATAGCATATTTTCTACATGGTATAAGAGCGAGATTTGTAGAGAATTTGCAAAATTTCTACATGTTATCAGAGGAAAGTTTATTGGAGCTATGAACAGTATACTGAGAAGATAATTCGATGTTTGAAGTTTGGGGTTGCAAGTGTAAATCGAATTCATATCATACTTCAAGGTTGGCCAATGGCGTTCTATGGCTTGAGATTCGAGTATGCCTTGGAAGGTAGCTCAAATTACATAGAATGGAAAGATAGAATAGAGGTTGTATTAGAAGACAATGGCTTGAAGGAATTCATTGATCAAGAAATCCAAAAGCCAGCTTCAACTAATGCACAAGAGTTGGCTGAGTGGAAGAAGTGTGTGGTGAAGGCGAGACAGATCATCCTTGAGGGAGTTCGAGACCATATTGTCTCTAGTCTCCATGGGAAGGATACTCCATTTTCAATGTGGAAGACATCGAAGGACCTCTACTAGAACAGTATTGACCGAAGGAAATTGGCACTCAAGGATAAGCTTCGAAGAATCAATATGGAGAAGGGCGATACTATTTCCACATATCTGAACAAGCTCACCACTTGCATAGATGAGCTTAGCAATGTGGGAATAACTATTTTCGATGATGATATGGTGAGCCTCGCTTTCCTTGGCCTTCCTAAGAGCTGGAATAACTACCAGGACTTTGTGAATGGAAGGGAGAAAGTACCAGATTGGGAATGACTGTGGTCAGATCTGATGCAGGAGGGGATTAGGAGGAGCACACGAGATTGTCCTTCATCAAAGAATGATGATGAAGAGAATCTAGCTTTAGCGAGTAAGGCAAGGAAATGAAAGGGGAAGGCTTCCCATTCCAAATCAAATTCTTCTCATGGAGGGAAGAAGAGTGACGAGTCTAAAGTGAGATGCTTTAATTGTCATGATATGGGACATTATGCAACTAATTGCCCATCGAAGAAGTCTAAGAAGAGATCCTCGAAAGGATTGGAAGGTGAGGCATTAGCCTCTTAGTTCGACATGGAATTTACCCTCATCGCATGCATGGTGTCATCGATGATGGGTTGTGTTTGGTATCTTGACAGTGGAACCTCATTCCACATGATCGGTGATAAAAGTTTATTCAGTGCCTTGGAGGAGAAAGGCCTCAAGATGCGCATAGAGATGGGTGATGACGGAAGGTATAGTTTCTCAAGAGTGGCCACGGTTGCTTTTGAGAGGGACCATGGACCTCCTATCACCTTGACAGGTGTGATGTATGTGCCTAGACTGAAGAAGAACTTGGTATCGGTCGTGATGTTGGAGGACAAAGGCTACAATGTTGTCTTCAGTAAAGGAAAGGTGTTCCTAAGACACATAGCCATGGGTCAGACCAAGAGGATAGGGATTTGGGTGAAGAATCTCTATAAACTAGAGGTAGATGATTGTGTAGCATTGAGTACGAAAGCAAAATTGGTGCAAAGCCAAGACATTGGTGAGTTGTGACACAGGTGGTTAGGCCATTTGCATCATGGGGCTTTGAAGATAATATAGTAGATATCTACAGGACTTCCCAAAGGTAAACTTGAGCAAGTTGACACATGCAAAGGTTGTACCTTTGGAAAGTACACCAAGTCTTCCTTTCATGATCGAGACAGTCGAGCAAAGGCTCTCTTAGAGCGAGTTCATACTAATGTGTGTGGACCATTCTCGACAGAATCCACTGTGAAGCAAAGGTATTGTGTGATCTTTGTTGATGATTATTCTCTTAAATGCTAGATTTATTTCATGCAGAAGAAGGACCAAACCTTCTCAAAGTTTTGTGAGTTCAAAGCTTTGGTCGAGAAATTGTTAGGGAAAAAGATCAAGGCCTTGAGAAGTGACAATGGTGGAGAATATGTCTCTCAAGAGTTTAAGGACTTCTGTACAGCAGAAGGAACTAAATGAGAGTTGACAGCACCTCATAACCCACAACAGAATGGGGTGGCCGAGAGGAAGACTAGAACTATTGTAGGGGCAACATGGGCAATTCTGCATGACCAAGGCCTACCACTTCACTTGTGGTCTAAGGCATGCAACACAACGGTCTATTTGCAGAATAGAAGCCTGCATCGCATACTTGTGATGAAGACACCAGAGGAAGCTTTCTCTAGTACGAGACCAGATGTGGGTCACTTCAGGATCTTTGGTTCATCGATATATTTCCATGTGACAAAGGATGCATGGAAGAAGCTTGAGCTGACAACAGAGTTGGGGATACTTGTGGGGTACACTAATACACCTCACAACTATCGGGTGTACGTGCCTACCAATTGGAGGACATTGGTTTGCAGAGATCTCAAGCTTGATGAGTAGAAGGCCATGCGAGTTTCCCTTGAGAGGGAGCTCCAACTACAGGCTCTGGAGGAACTGTTGGTTCCTAAGGAGGAGGAGCCTCAGACTGACGCAGAGCAGCTACATGCAGAGGTTCTAAGAGTGGAGACATCCACTCAAGAAGAGTCTTCCAGAGATGGACGGAAGCATACAAGAGAAGTTGACAAATTGTTGGAGGATGCGAGAAAGAATGCAGGAGCACCATTTTCTCAGTGCAAACAAAGGAGGTCACCTGAGAGGTACACTGGATACATGGCCTTCACTGGGGAATGTGTTGAGACTGAGCCATCTTCCTTTGAGGAAGCAATGTAGCAGCCAATTTGGGTTGATGATATGGTGGAGGAGTATGACTCCATAGTTTGTAATAGTGTTTGGGACAAGGTTCCGAGATCAGAGAACAAGTTAGTTGTGAGTTCTTGTTGGCCTTACAAGGTAAAGCAAGCTGTTGATGATGGGAGGATCATGTTGCTGTAGTATATTTTGACAAAGGAGCAAGATGCTAACATTTTGACAAAGGCATCATCAAAGTGTAAACTTGAGTTCCATAGTGACATGATCAGGGTGGAAGATAATCCCTTTCTTGTTCAGAGGGAGTGTTGAAATGTGGCAACAAGAATATTTCAATTTAATTTGTCCTTGAATTAAATTGTGAGTTAAAATTAAATTTAGTCTTAACAGCTACTTGGAAATAATTAATTAAGTTATTTTTACTTAATTAGTTGGAGAAATTCAAGTTAGAAGTCTTTATGAAGTCATGCAAGAGTTATCCATTAAATTAAGGAGATAAGCCTTAAATTAAGGAGATAAGATTGAGTTACATTTGAGTTGTAATTAGTTAGCTCAGTTTACTGAGTTAAGTCTAGTTAAATTAGTTCCAAACTATTTGAGGAAATAATAGAAAGTTAACAATCAGTTGATCCATGCATGCACTCAACTAGTGTACTCCTATTAAGTGAAGATTCCCTCATCAAAAACTCATGCATGTCTATTCTGAGAAAGGCACAGTTAAGTTAAATGTCAAGGACAATGTACTATCAGTTTCATGCTTTTTCATATAAAGAAAACTCATGCAGGTAGAAGGAATAATTCCTTGAGGATTGTGCAGTTCTAACAGGCTGTGAGGTCAGTGTGTGAGATCAGTTTTCCACTTGGTAAGAGGAGATCATCCCAGAGGAACTGTGCAAGGAAATAGGAGCTTGGAGGGTAGAGAGGAAGGCTAGAAGGTAGCCAATATTTCCTGTGAGCATCTGTTAGGCTTGTACTGAGAGTTGGCTAGCTCTGAGAGCTAAGGCTTTGTATAATCTTTATGTATTTCCACCTCGTATGATAATACAAATAGTGGGGATTTTAGCTAAGGCTTTCGCCAAAGTACTTTCATGTGTATTGTGCATTGATTCTTCTTCTTCTGGTTATATTGTTCAACTCGATCGTTAATCTTTCGCAAATTTATAGTAGAAGTAGGTTATAGTATTCTGCTTTGATTTATATTGCTTTATCGGGTTAACCTATAGTTAGATTTTCTACATGGTTTGGGAGTGAGATTTGTATAGAATTAGAGAACTTCCAAAACTAGATCACATAACTTATATCCTTTTATTTGATCCTTGAATCCAATGAAAATACACTTGACTATGTTTTTATCGAGCAATACCGTTTTGTTTGGGATATGTACAAAATCCTTACAAGGAAATACTCTAAGATGTGCGAGTGATGGCTTCATACCAAGCCATACTTCATATAGATTTTTTTGATAAATGTCATGTTGGAAAAGTTATTGTCGTTGATGTCAAATTTTTTTCCTTAATGTCAAATATGTGGGTTCTCGGGAGCTATCCAAGGAATGTTAAATTGAGGGGGAGTCCTTTGGTAGTTGCAACTTTTAGTAGAAAACCATCACAGTCGCAGGTGAAGTAAGGAATCTAAAAATATTATAACCATGATGGTCAGGTAGCCCAGTATTTAAAGGAAATTATGTCTTACGAGACATGCTCATTTGCCTTTACAATGTGCTCATCATGATATATCTTGAAAATGCCTTTCCAATGGTATAAGGAAACGTGAAAAACTCCAAAGGACCATGAATTTATGGTCAGTTTAATTTTAGTAGCATTATAGGCCTCAAGGATTTGCATAGACCTTATCTTCTGAAAGAATTTTTTTTGTTAAAAAAACTTCAAACATAGGCTAATTCATGAAGAATTCGGCATAGTTGAGAATTTGGCGTAGTAAATAGGATGGTTTACAGGGGAGGTAGTCGCATTGTGGGGAAAGTGCTAGAACATGCATAAGATAGTGTGGACCAAAGATAGCAGGACACATGGTGCTCTTCGATTGGTCAATTATGTGGCAGCCACAATGGCAAGATGATGTCAGCATAGGCTGGTGTGACACCCAAGGATTGAGACACATGACATGCAGATTTAGATCTTTTAGGTGTCAAAGTGGCCTTATTTCAGGCGACACATGGCAGTGTCAGCAGGGGACACGTTGGATAGATGACATCAACATGATGATGTGGAAGAGACCTTGAAGATTGTGATAAGAGATCATTTTGTTGAATTTTTCCCTTTATATTTTATTTCCTTGAGATTTTACATTTGAACATTGGAGTAGAGTTAATTTTCAAATGTATCTGAGTGTTGGTCTCTCATGTGCTTTTTGTATATTTTATGCAATTGAAAATTTAATTGTTGAGCATTAGAGAAAGAAAAAAAATTAACTGCTGATTCAACCCCTTAGTAATTATTTATTCCCAACAATTGGTATCAAGGCCAGGTTCCTTCAGGAAAAACTTAACCATTGGAAGGTAGATTGATAGGGAATCATGTCTAGAGAAGAAATTTAGGATGCTTATTCAAGTAAGATACCATTATTTAGTTGCACAAATGATGTATTCTCGAAAGTCAGGATGGAATCTTATCTCATGTCCCTAGATGTAGATGTTTGGAGCTCTATATCAGTTGAATATATTGTCCCAGAAACCCCTCCTACAGATGTAGATGGTAAAAATATTTGTGGAAATAATGAAAAGTCTAGGAATTCCATTCTCCTTGGTCTTAATCTCTCTAAACCAGTAAATGTATTGCATTGTAACTCTACCAAGGAAGTATGGAAGAAGATTAAGAATGGTTATGAAGGAGATGAATAATTTAAGCAAGCCAAGATTTAAGCCTCCAAAATGAGGTTCGAGAGCTTAATAATGAATGAAGAAGAAAATATAGCATAATATTTTCTTAGAGTTGACGAGGTAGCAAAAATGATTAGAGGATTTGGCGAGGACCTAAAAAATGACTTAGTTGTCTAGAAGGTATTGAGATCCTCGCTTATGGGATTCAATGCTAAAATACCAGCCATAGAAGAGATGTCAAATTTGAAGTCTCTCTAAAATGGAGCAGCTAAACAAAACCATCAACATCTCTTATGATATGAGAATAGGAAAAGAGAAGGTTGAGGCAAAGGAGGTAGCATTTAAAGTGTCAAAGAAGACAAAGGAAAGCAAAGATCACCAAAAATGTTCCAGTTTTAAATTTGATCAGTAGTTGGCTCAATTTTTTAGAAAGCTAAAATGTGGTTTAGGTAAGTATAAGGATAAATTACCCTTCAAATGCTTTGACTGTGAAAGAGTTGGGCACTTTTCCTCCAAATTCACATATAAAGAGAAGCTAGAAAATGAAAAGGATAAAAATCCTAGAGATAAACATCAAAAATATTAGAAGAAAAATCCTTCAAAAGGGGGCTCTACTCCAAAGAGCATGGTTTTGCTTCAAAATTAAAAAATGAAGATTATTTAAAATATGAGCCTGATGAATGTTTACTCATGGAATTTGAATCTAAATCTAGGTCCAAGAACTATTCATACCTCGAGGAAGAAGAAGAAGGCGTAGAACATATTGAAGTAGATATTTATTAGTTCTCTTGACAAACTAAAGAAGTCGATAAGGAATAATAAGCACCTAAAAGAGAAACTATTGCGAGCTTATGAAGCTATGTACAAATTTTATAATGAAGAGCTTGTTGATCAAAATGAAAAGCTAGAAGAATATATTAAGAACAAAGACATGGCTAGACATTGTTTAGAAGAAAAGAAAAGAATTGTAATAAGTTAGAGGATGAGAATAAACTTTTGAAACAATACATGACCAAGAAACAAAAGAAACGATTCTAGAAACATATAAAGAGGAAAAATTGTTTCTGAAACTCAAGCTCGAGGAAGAAAAAAAGAAAGAAGAAGTTAATCACTAAATGGGAAAAATACTACCACAGTTTAGAAGAAAATATAGTATCTCTGAAACTAGACCTTGGGTAATCCAAAAATGATATGGAGTTTGAAAAAAAAATTCTAAAGGAACAAAGAAACTAAACCCCATTCTGAGTAGTCAAATATCTCTAGCAAACAAGGTAGTTTTGCGATACTTTGAGCCACAAAATCCTTTTAAAGGAAAGGCAAGTATCAAATCCATATGACTCGTAGGTCTACAAAGATATGAAAATGCATTTCAAGGAAGAGGTAGTTATGATAAATGAACGAAAAGTAAAAAAAACACTCAACAGTGGAACAAGTCTGTTAAATTTTTGAATACTCCCCCACACAAATATGTGAATCTGCCAGTAAAGCAATTGATGTACGATCAATCTAGTCAAGCCTATCAAATCTCAAATATAAAGTACCCAACAATTTTCTATGGACATTATTATTCATGTCATATTTTCGTACACAATCCATTAGCTATAGAAATTTCAAAGTTAAAAGAGATGAAAATTTCATATCCATATAATATCATAATCCTAGGTCTAGAAAAGCGTTTTCAGGGAATATAAATCATTTCTCTCCATTATTGAATGAAATTGAGTGTTTAAAATGAAAGAAGAAAGTTTTACTTTCCATCTAAACAGAATATGTTTGAACAAACACTACATCTAAGAGACATGAAGAGGTGGAAGCAGAAGACTTAGATGTGTGGACTTTCTTTATCTACAGATGATTAGGAAGGAAAATAGTATTTATATAGTGGTTTCTCCAAGCACATCACTAGAAATAAAATGATTTTCTTGTTTCTAAAATATAATAACAAAGGCAATATCACATTCGAAAATAATGCTTCATCACAAATTAAGGAATGGGTATAGTCAGTATGGATGAAAAGACTAATGCACAAAATGTCTATATGTGGATGGTCTCAAGAAAAACATATTGAGTGTAAGTCAAATGTGTGACAACATTTACGATGTGACCTTTCACTATAAGGACTCTGAGATGCAAAAATTTGAGAAAGGAAAGTTGGTAGGAAAGAAAAACAAAACAATGTTTATGTGTTTGATGATTCTAGAATGAATTGCTACTTGAGAAAAACAAATCAAATTTGGTTGCGGCACAAAAGGTTGGGGCACGTAAATTTCAACAATTTAGTCAAGATCAGTAAATAAAGGTAGTATTTAGAGGCTTACCAAGACTATCAAATCCTCACAGTCCAATATGCATGTCTTATCAATTTGGAAAAAAGACAAGGACACAGTTCAAAACTAAGGAGTTCTCATCTTTTGAACCTATGGGTTTGATCCACACTAATATTTGTGGTCCCACAAGAACTATTAGCCCAAGAGGAGAAAGGTACTTTTTATTTATCGATTGATGATTTTATTAAGGCTACATGGATAATGTTGTTGAAATAAAAGTCAGAAGCCCTAAGCAAGTTTAAAATATTCAAGGCTCAGGTTGAGAATGAGAAGGAACTTAATATTAAATGCTTGATATTTGAAAGGAGAGGAGAATTCATATAAAAAGAGTTTGAATATTTCCATGAAAAACATGGCATGAGACAATACTCAGTAGTAAGAACACCACAACATAATGGAGTGGTTGAAATGAAAAACATAACCACTAAGAAGATGTCCATAGAAATAATGGATGAAGGGAAGGCCGCACACACCTTTTCGGGAGAAGCATCTAAAGTAATTGTTTACTTAGAAAACAGAACACAACTAAGGCCTAATATTGATAAGACCCCTTATGAGCTATGTAAAGGAAAACCAACATATGTAAAACACTTCAAGGTATTCAAGAGTAAATATTATATCAAGATAATAATAAAGACCTTGGAAATTTTGACTCTTGAGCATATGAGGGTATATTTCTTGGATATTCAATCAGGAGAAAAGGATACAAATGTTTCAACAAGAGGACAAAGAGGGATGAATATTTCATTGATGTTGTCATTGATGAAACATTTCCTCATCAAGTGAATTCTAAATGAAATGATAAGTCAAATGATGAGGAGGATTTGACCCTCATGTATAAAGATCAATATGAAGAAGAATTAAAAGAAGAAGATGAAGAATAAGATATGATACAAAGGCATAAGACTCCATCCATGTATGCAGAAAAGCAACACCCATAAAGTAAAATACTTGGTGATTGAATACTTGGTGTACAAACAAGAAGGAAATTCATTGGAGGTTCTAGTCATGCAACTCTTTCCTTGCTCTCATAAATTGAGCCCAAAATCTCAGTCAGGCTAGTAAATACAAGTTTTGGGTGAAAGAAATGAATGAAGAGTTGGACTAGACTGAGAAAAATGACACTTGGGAGCTTGTCCTCAGGCCAACAGATAAAAAATTTATTGGTACCAAATGGGTTTTCAAGAATAAGATGAATGTAGAAGGACAAGTTGTATGAAACAAATAAATACTAGTCTGCAAAGGATATGCACAAATAGAGGGAATAGACTTTGAGGAGACATTTATGCCAGTAACAAGACTAGAAGTGATTATAATGTTTCTATATTTTTTCGGTCATGAGAAAATTAAAGTATATCAAATAGATGTAAAATCATCCTTCCTTAATGGATATTTAAAATAAGAAGTGTATATAGGAAAACTTGGAGGTTTCTTAATCTCAAAGAATGAAGATTATGTTTTCATATTGAGAAAGGCTATGTATGGGCTTAAATAAGATCCAAGATCATGGTATGCTAAACTAGGAAAATATCTCCAGTTCCAAGGTTTTAAAGGAGGGACCATTTATAGCAATTTGTACATTAAATCTAAAGATGATCACTTGCTAATTATTGTGGTTTATGTAGATGATATTATCTTTGGAAGTGATTTGGAACAAATGGGACAACAATTTGTTGAGGTAATGTAAAGAGAATTTGAAATGTTAATGATAGGGGAGTTGGCCTTCTTCCTCGGATTCAAAATTACCCAATTATGATGGGGCATCTTCATTTCTCAACCCAGGTATCTAAAGTATACATTGAAGGAATTTGGGATGGAAGATTGCAAACCAGTTTGCACCGCCATGGTGACTAGTTGTAAGCTAAGTAATGTAGATGAATCTCCTCATGTGTATCAGACAGCCTAGAGATCAATGATTGGATGATTTCTATATCTAATCACTTAAGAACCAGATATAATGCAAGAAATGAGTTTTGTGCATAGATTTCAAGTAAATCCCAATGAAAGTCATGTAAATTAAGTTAAGATAATTTTCAAATATCTGCAAGGCACAATATACTTTGATGTGTGGTATGCTCGAGGTAAAGATTTCAATTTAAAATATTATATTGATGCTGATTGAGATGGTAGAATTCATGACAAGAAAAGTACCTCTGGAGCAACATTTTTCTTAGGGGACTGTCTTGTATCATGGGTGAGAAAAAAGTAGGACTTGACCTCTCTATCTATAGTTGAAGGTGAATATATAGTTGTAGCCACTTACTACATTCAGATTCTATGGATGAATAAGACCCTCAAAGACATCAAGGTTGACTTAAATGAACCTATCCCAATATTCTTTGACAACGCTAGTTATAAAGGAATATCCAAGAATCATGTTATGCATTCAAAGGCAAAACCTATTCCAATCAAATATCATTTCTTGAGAAAACATGTTGCTACTACTGTTGTTCATCTTGATTAGGTGGCCACTAATGAGTAGCTTGTAAATTCATTTACTAAGCCTCTATCATGGGAGCCATTTGAATATGTTAAGAAGATATTCAACTCAGTAAATGGTCTGCAACAACTTATAATAGTGATTAATTTAATAAGCAGGTTGCAAGAGAAGGCCAATAGATTTGGGCATGGCTTAAGGGGGATATGGTACTACCCATTACCATTGATGTCAAAAGGGGAGATAAATTGTTGGGTGTTGTTGCCCAAACATTATGACATGACAAAATACAAAGGGGAAGATGTTCCCGAAGAACATATGTAATTTGGATAGTTCAGGGTTGCAACTTTTAGTAGAGAACCATCATAGTAGCAGGTTAAGGAAGCTAAAAATATTATAACTATGCCGGTTCGATGGCCTAGTCTTTGAAGGCACTTATGTCTCAGGAGATATGCTCATTTTCCTTTACAATGTGCTCAGATGGATAAATATTGGAAATACCTTTCCAATGGTATAAGGAAACATGAAAAATACAAAGGATGATAGAGTTATGGTCTGTTGAAGTTTAAAAGTGTTATAGGCCTCAAGGTTCCATGTCATAAACCTTACGTTTCACAATAATTTTTTTTTTTGAACTTAGACTTCTGTGATCCATAATAATTATCATAACATCTTTCAGAAGAAATCGTATAAGAGAGATTCTCATCCATGCGTTTCAAACCAGCCAGTGTGGTTCATCTTCAAGACAAGATGAGGAATCGGATCTAGGCATTTAGATAAATAAATGTAGAGAGATGCTAACTATCCATTTGGGATAATAGCTAGTTTGACTAAGGGTAGGAAATAGAAAAGGTTAATGACCAAAAAGGAAGGGAAGGAAATAAAACGGTTATTATTATTATCTTTTGGATAAATTAATGATGTAAAAATTTATATTTAGAAAAATAATAACCCTTTATAACTGAACTAATTAATATATATTAAAAATAATTTTAATAGTCATAAATTGGGTAGTATCAATAAATGATATTCTAAAAGGAATTAATATTTTAATCTTATTCATATAATTATTAATTAATATACGATAGTCAACCTTATAAAACTAGATAATATAATCATATTGAATAGGGAAAAAATAGAAAGGGATCCTACCACAAGGTTAAGGGAAACTAATTAAGGAGAGTAAATTACCATATAAAAAAGAGGTTAACAAAAAAAAAAAAAGAGTTTAAATTTATTTTAATATATAAAAATGATAAACACCTTTCTATTTTTTCCCTATTCAATATGATTATATTATATAGTTTTATAAGGTTGACTATCGAATATTAATTAATAATTATATGAATAAGATTAAAATATTAATTCCTTTTAGAATATCATTTATTGATAGTACCCAATTTATGACTCTTAAAATTATTTTTAATATATATTAATTAATTTAGTTATAAAGCATTATTATTTTTCTAAATTATAACTTTTTACATCATTAATTTATCTAAAAAATAATAATAATAACCGTTTTATTTCTTTCCCTTCCTTTTTCGTCATTAACCTTTTCTATTTCCTACCCTCAGTCAAACTAGTTGTTATCCCTAATGGCTAGTTAGCAACTCTGTACATCTATTTATCTAAATGCCTAGATCAGATTCCTCATCTTGTCTTGAAGATGAACCACACTGGCTAGTTCGAAACTTATCGACGAGAATCTCTGTTATGTGATTTCTTTCGAAAGATGTTATGATAATAAATTTCTTTGTTAGAGAAATTTTTGACTTAGGTGGATTCTTGAAGAAGTCAAGCTAGCGAGGACTTTGGCCTAGTTGATAAGATGGTTGAGTGGGGAGATAGTCATTTCGAGAGGGAAGTGCTAGAACATGGCGCAAGACAACATGGACCAAATATAGTAGGACACATGGAGCACTTCGATTGGTCGATGATGTGGAAGCCACAGTGGCAAGATGATGTCAGCATAGAATGATGTGGCACCCAAGGATTGGGACATGTGGCATGTAGATTTTAATCTTTCAGGTGCCAAAGTGGCCTATTTTCGAGTGACACATGGCACTGCCAACAAGGGACAAATTGCATATATGACATCAACATAGTGATATGATAGATACAATGAATATCATGCCAAGAGGTCATTCTATTGAAGTATACCATTTGTATTTTATTTCCTCAAGCTTCAATGTTCAACAAGTTGTGTGCTTGAAAATAAAAGAAAAGGCTCATAGTCGAGCAGCTTAGACTAGTCGGGGCTTTTGAGCTAGTCAAGGGAAAAATTGTTAGTGTTAACTCCCCTACCTCCCCACCTGTGTATGAACCAGTACAAAAAGACTCAAAATGCATGTTAAGTTGGTCAATCTATGATATGGAAATTAGACTATCTACCTCTAAGAGATCTCTTGACCTGCGAGTTGTGGTTTTAAGAACTTTTATGATTAGACTATTATTTTTATCCCTGTAGGTGTATGATGCCATGTCTTTAAGCAGTGTAGAATGGCATGTTTAGTGCATTTTTTGAATCTGACTGTTAGCTAATTTTGGATATATAGCTACAGACACTGCTAAAAACTTGTGATACACTTTAATTGATAAACTACGCAGGATTATTAGAATTTGATGCCATAACAACAAACATGACATCGAATTGAGTTGAATTAATTGAAGGAAACATATCTCAGTTAATGCCATTAGTAAAGCACATTTGTTTTAGTAATGGGATTCCTATGTTCTTTGAAAGATGATATCGAAGGACAAGTTTCAAACAATTTAGATTAAGAATACATTTTATGTATAAAAACTTTGATCAGGTATTGTGGTCATTTAATTGGAAATGGAAGCCATACTAAGAATTTAAGGATCAATTGTATGATGCAAGAAAAATAATGTGTATAATTGTGATTATTGGTTTTGTGCTCAATTGTTTACTTTCCTGCAAGATCTAATTCATTTAATTTGGTTCTTGAACTACATGACACAGTTGGAGGAAACTCTATGTATAGTGTCATAGTAAGAAAACTCAATAAGGGGAAAAAAGCATAGTGTGTGCCTATGTGTTGTGTGTGTGAGCAAGTAATTTTTGAGTTGAAACAAAGTAGAACAATAGAGTAAGCTGCATAGAATAATTTGTATGGATATGTGCCAATATTGTGTATGTTGAGTGAACTGTGGAGAGTGTAGTATAACAAAAGTAGTTGAGGAAGAGATAGTAAGTATATGTGCACAAAAAAGGAGAAGGACCTATTGGGAGATAACAAATAAGAGTCACAATTTAATTTATGAGTCACAGATAAGAGCCTCAGTTTGAAAATTGTATGAAAAGTACAACACTTGATTGAACTAGCTAGGGGTCTGCAATTGTAAGAGGTTGTATCCTCTAGGAAGGTTGTGGCCTACTAATTTGAAGGGTGTTGAGGCCTCTTGTGAGTAGGTGGTCACAAACATATCATGTAATGAGAGTTGGTCCCTTGATTATCATCATAATAATAAAAAAACCTTTGGTGATTTTTCTCCTCAAAGATTTTCCACATAAATCATTGTGTTTGAATGTATGTGAATGCTGGTGTCTTATGTGTTGTTTGATTGTATTCAATTGAAAGTTTATGTGTTTAACATTAAAAAAAAATGTTAATTTAATATTGCCCCAAATAATTCTTGATTCCCAACACGTCAATAATGGAGACCTATTTAGTGTGTAACATGAACTGTTAACTACTTACCAAAAACTTTTGTAACAATTCAACACGGTTGATCCTACTCATCGTCTTGCACATCAATGTCATGCTAATCCTTTTTAAAACTATATTTTGCTGAGGAGAGTATGGAGTAGTCACATGACATACTATCTCTTAATGTTTATAGAACTGCTCAAACTCTTGTCCATGGAATTGACCTCCATTTTCAGTTATCAACACCCTGTCTTCCTATCTATCTAGTTCTCCAAAAGAGATTTGAACTCCTGAAACTTCTAAAAAAATATAATTTTTTATATAGAAAATATATCCATGTCATCCTAGAGAAATCATGTATGAATGATATATATAATATATGTAGTCACCTGGTGTCTATATTGAAATTTGCCCAAGTAAATCACTTTCAATTAGCCCCAAAATTTGTTTTTCCTTTCTAAAACTTGAAGGGAATCCAATGTTATTTGATTTCCCATAAATACAATGTTCAAAGAAATATTATTCCAAAGAGTTATCATGTAGAAGTTCAATAATACCTTTGCTTTAAATAGCTTAAATTCATTTCTCTCCAATGTGTCCCAACATTTGATGCCAAAACATGGTTTCATCAACTCGACAAGAGATTAATCCATCAGTTTTAGAGAAGACTACGCAATTACGTCCACTTGGGTTGATATACCCAACAAGTTTTATAATGTCCCAATCCAAATTCTTCTCATTATTACCATCAATCCACAAACCATTTTTCACAATTCCTTCTCAAATATAGTATGCACACTTGCATCACCCATTCAACTGATAGATATCAAGTTTCTCACCAAACGTGGAATATGTAGTACCTAAAAAAAATTATGCTATGATTGTCCTTCAACACTAGTCAAAATTAACCTCATTTGACTATCTTGATTGTCAATTCATACCTGATATATACATCCCATCCATCATATTCTTCATACTCACAAAACCACTTCCTTTGGGGTGTCATATGAAAGGATTCTCCTAACTTGATCAACCATACCTCATGATCTGATTGTGCACTTGTTGAAGATAAATACACATTTCCTCCATCATCTGAAGAAGTTTTCCCTTACTTAATTGCTCATCAAATAATTTTATTTGTTTATAAACTATTGAATTTAAATATATTTTATAAATTCATGCTTTATGACATTTCCAACATCTTCTTGTCAACTTAGTAGGAGACTTAAATCTTTCTTTTGATATAGATCTTCCTTTGGGGAATTTACCTTTACCTTTTGTCCATTAGTCTACTTATCACCAACAAACCTTGTTTGGCTTATCCTTCCATGTTCCTTTGCCTAATCTCCTATAAAAATAGATCTACCACCATATCATCAAGTGCTAGTGTGGTCATATTACTCGCAATATCCATGATTCGACTATCCCATGATTTTAGCAAAGAACATAATAGACTGATATACTTTTCTTCTTATGTAATGGATATATCTATAATCAGTAATTTATTTATCATAGTATTTAGTGTATGAAAGTGTTTTATTATTGAATCATCCTCTCTCATCCTGACAAGATAAAATTTCTTCCAAAGAAACAATTTATTAACTAGTGATTTTGGTTGGGATAAGTCTCCCAAATTATCCCACACGTTCTTGACAATGTCTTCTCCTAAGGCATTAAACAACATTGAACCTGCAAGACAAAGTTGAATTGCACTCCTTGTTTTTATTTTGAGTTTCTCCCAATCATTTGTCGACATTCTGGATGCATAATGATCCATTCTTCTAGATCTACGAGGATATCCTCCCTTTTATGCTTTCAAAGAAGAAAATTGAGGTTGTTAAAACTCTCAATCTCAATTATTGTACCATTATCCATCCTTCTTTAACTAAAGTTCTGTCTGAGGACTCCCACTGGAAGACTCTTATCTCAAATCTAATCAAGAATGACATTCTTAAATAGATTAAGGTTAAAAATTCTCAATATTTGATAGTAAAAATGTCCCTTCAAATGAGTTTTAATACCATATGTTAGAATAAAGGCAACCCATTTAGAATCCAAATACAAAGAAAAAACAAGTACAGAGATGAATAAACATCTAAACCACTATATAAGCTCAATTAGCATAAATGTTTAAATATCATGAGATAACCTAAAGATAAAAAAATTAAACAATGTTAGACCATAAAGAATTGCACACAACACATATGTAGTTTTCCTTGAAAATGTTTAACTAAAAAAACTAGCTCACCTTCGACATCAAATGCTCTTATATTCTCAATCGAATATTATAACTAGTTTACAATTAATGTTGACGTTAGTCCACACCTAATAATAATGCGTTCATACATCACATTATCTATATTTATTGTGAATCATCATCATCACATCAGCCATACATTATGTTCTATTTAAAACCATAGTAAACCCTAATTTGAAGCATCTTGAACCAACATAAGACATTGAAGATCCCTTCGACTACTCTAGTTAACTATCGACTTTCGTCAACGATTCAACTACCCATCAACTTTGACTAAGGTAATCACTATTCTAACTTTATTATTGACCTATCAACTCAACCATCAATTTTGTCTTACTAGTTGATTTATTCTTGCCCATCATTGTTGAGGTTCATTCCTAGTCGTGTTTCCCAACTATACCATTCAACTAACTATAATCTGGTTAATTGATTATGTACAAAGAGTACAACACCTTAACATTACCACTCTCTTCAATAAGATACAAATCAATCACTAACATGTACACTGCTTTCTAAATTTGTGTATGCATAAGAAAGTAAATTATGGTTACAATTAAAAGTTAATTTAGTGGAATATATGACCCCTAAACCCCACTCATGACTTCTTAGGTAAAGTATTTCAAATGAAATATTGTAAACTAACTTAACTTAATTTTAAATATTCCTATTGATGATGATGATGATGATGATCATCATCATCATCATCATCATCAAATATTCTTATTATGGGGAGGTGCACGCATGTCACATTTTGATATAAGAATGATTGTCAAAAAATAAATAATAACTAATATTTATTTATTTCATTTTATTTGTATGCCAATGGAATCAACAACTAGACCGGTCTCATACTTGTGTGACATGATTCCAACTGCTACCAATATAACACCTAGGTGGGTCCTTTCCGCCCCTAACATGAGGTCATGACTTAATATCCCTTGGATTTGAACATTGGACCTTTTATTCACATTTACTTTACATTTTCACAGGCTTTCCAAGTGAGCACTCCGGGGGGGGGGTGTTAAATAATAACTAATTTTTATCACATTCACCATATTAACTTCTATCAATGATATTAATCATGGTTAATATAATTAATTTTTAATTTGATCATGATTAACTGTAGTCCAAATTATTAATTGTTGTTTATTACCTTGCTACTTATGATTTATCATGTATTTTTATAATTATAAGTTGAAGATAGTTATCATATTCATCATTATTATTTGATGATGATAATGATTAGTTTTAATAAAAAATGGTATGTCATACCTTAAGAAGGTAATAAGTTAATAGGAATTCTTTATAAGTTTATTTCTATACTTGAAAAGAATTAAGAGAAAGCTTCCAAGTGTATGTTTTATTGTTGTACATAAATTACCCGCAAACAAATTCTTCAAAATAGAAAAAGATATATAATATCGAGAACTTAAAAATATACACAAAGATTTTCTCTTGGAGCTGAAAACAAGAAAAACCAAATTGATTTTTTTCATTTATTCCTTTCAATGCTACAATGCATTATATACATGCCTACACATTTGTAAACCTCAATCCATTAACCCTAGATTAGAACATAACTATAGTTCCCTTGATCGGATCTACAAACTACAATGGGAAAAACCATCATGCCCAAAAATACATGCACAAAAACCATGCACAAAACAATGGTTTGCCCACCATCCTTGGGTCTTCCCAACTATTATTAGGTTTGCATAAAAAATATATTCTCGAGGCATTTCCCTGAGCGCCGTGCAAGGGGGATACCACATCCTCCAATCCCCCCACTATGCTTGACACAATGTAAGAACATGTGGGGCTAGGCATGGAAAGAATATAACAGATTGTTAACACCAAGACCACCATAATTTTGTTGATTTAAAATGCCAAGAAGGTTTGTTGTGTGTCAAATATTTTGATATTTAAATATAATCTAGGTATATGATAGATAATGTAAGAGAAAATGATTTTCATCTTCAACCTTCTTAGTGTCATGAAGGTGATGAGACTCTTTCCTCCTAATGGGGTTTTGGGAATTGACCAATGCCTAGTTTCATTGTGGAGCTCATGAGAAGTTGTTCTTATTTTAAGAATGCTTATTTTCTTCTTTACACTAGTTAAGATAGAGAAATACTTTTTATTTTGAGATTTGTGTTGATCACCTCTTATAATATCTTAATTTCCTTTTCCCTCTAATTCCAAGTTTCACACCACAATTTCTCCTTAAACTTTGAGGTAATAATATTTTTAATATTATCCTTATTCTACAAAATGATCTCTTACTTTGTCCCCCAATGGTTGATCCAAAATCAGGCATCCTTATGCCATCTCCACCTGAGCCAAAGGTGGTTTTGTCTAGAGTTTGAACTAGTTGTAGCAAGCCTCTTGTCTTCCATTTTTTCAACCTCCTCTTATACATTAAATACCTAGTCATAGTCATTCTCTCAATGGGGAATCTTTTGTTAGCATGGAGAGGATAGGATAGTGTGTAGTTCCTTTAATTATGAGATCATAAGTTATAAATTGTTTTTGGATTTATTCTATCTTTCTCCATGATTATATATAAATATTGCATTCTCAAACCATGCTACACCATATTAATTACACTGATACACATGTCTAATTTCGAATAGGGATTGCAGAATTTTAATTTAATAATCAACAATTATAATTAAGATGGTAGGGATTTAACCTCCATGTAATACTCTAGAATATTCTTAGTAGTATTCACAAAACAAAGTTGAAATTTATATCCAAAATAGTTATACCCTTTTTTCCATTTTAATTAAATTGTTTAATTAAAAAAATATTATATGAACAAGTGTCATATGTAATGAGTTATGGTTTTTTTGGGGATGTGGTGTTGATAAGCTATGGTATTGTAACAAAGTCTATTTACAAATTAAGGATCTCCATGGAAAAGTAGAGATGAATCTCCATAGTTAATAATCTTGTTATATATCTATCTATCTATCTATGTGTCTATATATATATATATATATATATATATATATATATATATATATATATATAGATAGGTATATATATATATATATATATATATATATATATATATATATATATATATATATATATATATATATAAATATATTACTTCTTTTTATAATTAATAATAATAATCATTTAAAATAAAGATATAATTTAGTTTTTTTAATGATTTTTCTAATTTTAGCAATATTAGATGTAGTAAGTATTTTGATTTTTATCATGAGTTGATACCTATAAATGTTTACTAGCCATTTAATCTATATAATTACACTAATTATCACTAATCTAAAATACAAGATTTTTATAAAATTTTAATACAAAATAATTAAAATAATTAAAACTAAAAACTTTACATTTTATAGTGGCATATTTAAAATGATTATCATCCTTTAATGTTATTTTCATTTTTAAAATATTTTTAATTCTAATAATTAAAAAAAAAAAAATTATTAATAATGAGATGTAACCTATTTTTCTAATATTAAAACTGTGAAAACATTTAAAATTTATTAGAGAAAAAGAAACTTAAGAATTAAAATATACTTGTTACTTTTTTTTAATATATATGTTGTAAAAATAATAATATTTGTTTTTTTTAAACCTAAATTATTCAAATTACAGTAGTGTTGGGATGAAAAGTATTTGAGAGTTTAGAAATTTTTCTCCACATGCCCGCATATATATATATGAAACCACACTCCCAAAAACAGATACAAAATTCCACATAATGAATCTTTGGTGGGCAGTGTTGCACTCGCACGAATAGGGGCGGCACATGACACCCCCGGTCATCCAATATACCATGGTGTTTCCAACAAGTAATTGGGGGTACCCTTTTATTTCTTTTAATTTTTGTGTTTTGTTAATGGAAGAAGTGTCCTCAGACACATAATTTTATTAATAAAAAAAAACAATTACATATTTGATTTTGCAAGAGTTTACACCCGAACAACCAAACACTCTTGCAATGAGCTATTTATAAGCTCAATGTCCTAACTACCTCTAATTATGGATCACTTATTAAATAACAAGTGTCCATTTACAATAAATGCTATTCAAAAGAACTAGCTAACAAATCTCCTAAAATAGAGCCTAAGATACAACACATTCCGAGAGTCATCTCTTGTTACAATAATATACTAATTCTAAATGCCTCCATTAAATAATCAAACATTCTAGAATAATAATTATCAATTTAATATCTTAAATTAATAATTATTTTATTCCAACTTTATAACCTATGATTATATTTTATTTTTGGATCATCTAACATTCCCTGCTATGATCCAAAGATACATTACAACAGATACCAAGTTCATCCCTGAACTTAGTAAATTTTATTCTTCCAAGCGGTTTCGTGAAAATGTCAGAGATCTGATCTTCGGAAGGACAATAAACTGGCTTGAGGACATCTTTGGCAATGAGAGATCTGATATGATGATACTTGGTGTCCACATGCTTTGTCTTTGAATGAAAAACTGGGTTCTTGGCAAGTTTGATGGCTTACTGGCTGTCAATAAATAATGATGTAGTTTCTGCCTGAGAAATGCCTAAGTCCTGCAAACGTCTGTGCAACCAAACAATTTCACATGCTGAAATATATTCTACTTTTGCTGAAGAAGTGGCCACTATAGCTTGTTTCTTACAACTCCAAGATACTACTGCTGACCCCATGTTCATTAAATAACCTAATGTTGATGCTCGATCATCAATACTTCGAGCAAAGTCAGCATCGGAATATCCACCAAGTACAAAGATTTTAGTCTTTGTGTAAAGAAGAACAAAATCTTTTGTTCCTTGGATATATCGAAGAACTCTTTTGGCTACATTCAAGTAGTTGTCTCGTGGTTCCTGCATACAACATGAAAGAATATTGATTATGTAAGATAAATTAGGGCAAGTATTTGTCAAATAAATCAAGCTACCAATAAATTTTCTGTAAGTAGTACTTTCCACCTTTTCCCCCCTTCAAATTCTGAAAGCTTCAAGTTTTGCTCCATGGGGGTAAGAACGAGCTTGCAATCCTGCATGCCAAATTGTTGAAGAACCTCTGCTGCATACTTACTCTGAGAAATGAAAATATGATGTGGACGTTGGAAGACTTCAACTCCAAGATAGTAGTGAAGTAATGCCAAATCTGTCATTTTAAAACCTGCATGTAACTCCTTTTTTACTTGTGCAATATGATCATCATGGTTGCCAATAATGATCAAATCATCTACATACATAACAAGAAGTGCCAGATAGTTTCCCTGTTGTCGCACATACAAAGTATCATCAGATTCACTTCGTTTTAAGTTATTAATCCATCTTTGCATACCAAGCTCGGGGAGCTTGTTTTAATCCATATAAAGCCTTCATCAATTTGTAGACTTTATGTTCTTGCCCTTCAATTTCAAAGCTTGGTGGTTGTGTCATATACACTTCTTCCTGTAAATCCTCATTGAGAAAAGCACTTTTCACATCCATTTGATGAACTTTCCATCCTTTCTGAGCGGCCAATGCAAGTGTTAATTGGATGGTGTTCCATTTAGTTGTAGGAGCAAAAGTTTCCTCATAATCAATGCCTTCCTGCTGCACAAAACCTTTTGCGACAAGTCGTGCTTTATACTTTTCATGTTCTCCCTTTTCATTATACTTAATTCTATAAACCCATTTGCATCCTATGGGTTTAACTTTTTGTGGACAATCAACAAGTTTCCAAGTGTTGTTATCAATTACTGCTTGATATTCTTCAACCATAGCCTATTGCCATTCTTTATGTTTTACTGCTTCTTTGTATGTGGAAGGTTTAGTAAAATCATTTGCTATCAAGGAAAAATTACCTTCACTTCTATGTGCCCTTCTAGTGCCTGTTTTATTCTGCTCATCAAGCTTTACATCTTTCAAAAGTTGAACTGCCCATTTTGGTAGTTGGTGCTCACCTGTTTGCGATTATGAAAAATCTCCATCATTTTAAAGAGGATTAATATAAACTGATTTTCTTCGTTCAGGTGAAGAATCCGGAGAATCACTATCAGAAGAACTGCTCCTGCTTGTTTATGCAGATGAACTACTAGAAGACCCAGATGATGTTGTTGAAGTAGATGGACTGGATGATTCATCTTCAGAGGAAGCAAAATCAAGTTCATACCAATTTGGTGAAGTTGGTTGACTTTGCATTTTTCCTTTTCTTTTACTGCCCTTAGTTTCTAACTTGTGAAGAAGATTTTCAATTTCTTCAAAACTCTTATGCTCGGTTTCATCAAAAATGACATCCCTCCTCACAATGAATTTTCCATTGGTCAAAAGATGATACCCTTTCTTCTCATCAGAATAGCCAATCATTGTGCATTTCAAACTTCTTGAGTCAAGCTTAGTTTGTTTTTCTTTCGGAACTAAGGCATAACATACTGATCCAAAAACTCTAAGATGTTTAACTCAAGATTTGAAATCAAACCAAGCTTCAAAAGGTGTGATTCCATCTAAAGAAGCAGTTGGAGATCTATTTCTTATGTAGACACCTGTATGTATTGCTTCTTCCCAATATCTTGGAATAAACCTCTTGAAAGTTAACATGGATCTCGCCATTCCTAACAAGGTGCGATTCATTCTTTCGACTACTCCATTTTTTTGTGGAGTGTAAACATTAGTAAGATCTCATCTTATCCTACTTTCACTGCAATAAGTATTGAATTCATTTGAAGTGAATTCTCCCCCATTATCTATCCTGAGAGTACCTATCTTTTCTTTGACTTCATTTTCAACGAGTTGGTGAAAAATTTTAAACTTCTCAAATGCTTATGACTTGTTCTTCAAGAAGTAAACCCAAGTCATTCTAATGAAATCATCAATGAACGGTAAGAAATATTTGCAACCACCTAATGAATTTTGTAGTGGTTCACAAACATCACTATGAACTAGTTGTAGCTGCCTGTTTGCATGCCATGAACTTGTTGGAAAACTTTCTCAACTTTGTTTTCCATAAATGCAAGCTTCACATTTTTCATTTTCCCTTTTGAAAGCGGGAAGTCCTTTAACCATTCCTTGTTTCTCCAATTGAGAAAGAATATCAAAATTTAAATGTCCATATCTTACATGCATAATCTGATAGGTGAAATTCCTATAATGACTGCCCCTGCAAAATCAGAATGCCTTGGAATAACTCCTTAACAGTTTTCCATATTCATAACCTATCATCACTGTTTTCAAGCTCTATTTGACTGAATTAATCTTAACTAAGCCATCTTCCATAATCACTTGATGTCCTGCTTATCGAATCATGACTAAAGAGAGAAAATTTTTCTTAAAAGTTGGTACATACCATACATTGGAAATCATTTTTTCTCAAATGCCAGGGAAAGAAACTTTAACTGCACCTTTTCCATAAGGAGTATGTTCTGTATCATCTGCAAGAAAAATGGAATTAAGTTGGCAATCTTGAAAATTCAAAAAAAAAAATCACGTCGACAAGTCATGTGCTGAGTTGCCCCGGAATCGAAGATTCGGGCATCTTCATAATCACTTCTAAGATGAGAAGAAAATTGTGATGCTGGTGAGGAAGTAAAAACATATTTTGAGTTATCATCATCTTGATCATTTGCAAATTGAGCTGAGTGCTGCTGAAGCTTGGGAATTTTATTAAGAGATGTTCAACAATCTTCAGCATAACGACCAACTTTGTTACATCTTCGACACACAATATGACTTAAGTCTCTTCCTCTTCCTGAATATTGTCCTCTGCCTCTGCTTTGACTTCTATTTTGAGATTGTCCTCTACCTTGATTATTATTTCCTTGTCCTTGAAAATTGCCTCTTCCTTGGTTGTTTCCTCTACCTTGAAAATTACTCCTTCCTGAATTGTTGCCTCGATTAAAGTTGTTTCCTTTGCTTTGGCTTTGACCTCGACTTTCTACATTATGTTCTACTTGATTCTAATTCACTCTTCCTCTACCTTGAGAACTATCTGCTGATGATTTACTAGTGATGGCCTCTATGAAGAAAACATCTTCACTAACTTTCTTCTTCTTCCCAAAGGTTTTATCATGTTGGGTCAACATTTCATAGAGCTCATCAAACTTTAATTTCTCTAATTTCCCAGTTAACTGTAGAGTCTCCAAAAAATGTGTGTAGGAAGAAGGAAGTCCAGCAATTACAATTGTGACCATAAAGCTATCATATATTGCTGGAAAACTAGCATTAATGATTTCCTACGTAATATTCTTAAGTATTAAGATATATTCAAGAACATCACCTCCTTCAGTTAATTTTTGTTGCAACAGTTTTAATTGTAGATCAACTTTCTTTGATTTAGGCTAAGTATCAAAAAGGTCTTTAAAAGTTTTCAAGGCAGACCATGCATCTGTAGCATTTTCTATATGGACATACATTTCATCATTGACAGAAGATTTAATAAGAGCTAAGGCTTTGTCATTCTTAACTTCCCATTTTGCTAGTGCAGCTGCATCTGTGGGTTTATTTGGCTTAATATCACCATCACATATACTCTGCCATAATTCATTGTAAATAAGAGTGCTTTCGATGAGGCGGTGCCATGTTTTATAGGATTTTGTACCTTCAAGTTTGTCGGAATCAGAGAACAAATTAATTAACTTGGACATTGTAGTGCTGAATCTTTGCACCAAGAACTAGAACAAAAATGTGAAGATGGGCAACACAACATGCAACACACAACACAATAAAAAATGATCTATCAGGCCTTGGCCTTGACCTCGTATAGTCATTGAAGCAGGAGAAAAATGACTGAGATTTTGACTTAGCTCTAGTCAATTTCTCAAAAATTTAAGCTAACTTTCAAAATTTGTTTTTTACAATGATGCTCTTGCAAAAACTAGTAAAAAAATATGTCACCGCCCCTCAAAGTAAATTACTTTGAGTTACAATGCCACACTTATCTCTCCAAAAACAAATTACAAATAAAATCTCCTTATTACTCCAAAAGAAATTTACAAATCACCTTATTACTCCACAAACAATAAATTCCCAAAATTAAAAAATGACCAGATCTCTCCAAAATACAATATTCCTTATTTCTCCACAAAATTTGCAAAATTACAAACAATGGAAAATCCTTATCATTCCATTAACATTACAAAATTAAAAAATATTTCTTAATTCTTCGCTTCTTCACGCTTCAATTCAGCTTTAAACTTTGAAATAAAAAACTCTTTAAGAGGCTGAACTTTTTTGTTTCAGGCTATCCTCCACACTGGCTGCTAGCTAGCTCAAGCTAGCTTCTTGCTAGATTAGGTTGGATTCTGCTGGCTTCTTGCTGGCAGGCTGGCTGACGCTGGCTTCTTGCTGGCAGGCAGGCTGACGCTGGCTTCTTGCTAGCAGGCTGGCTGATGCAGGCTTTTCACTGCAAAAAAAAAACAAACTGAAAAAAAAATCGCCACAGATATCTAAATCGCACTACAAACAGCAATGCGTTCAGAGATTTTGAAATGGAAAGCGTTCAGATTTTGGAATGCTTGAGCTGGATGGGGGTTTTGACACATCAAACAGTAATGCATTCAGATATTTTGAAACGAAAATCATTCAGAGTCTTTGAAGGAATTCGCAGCAATAAATTGCAATTTGCAAATAATTTGAAATGATAACACAGGTGCCCTTTAGCTCAGTAATGACTCAAAAGCATGAAGTTACAAGCATATTCTTAATTTTTTACAAAAAATTGAAGATACAAACTCCGCTTTCCTCTACAATAGCTCATTTCATCTTAGCCTCTGTGAATAAAAACATGACGATTCACCCTGGGATCATACTTGTGGAATTCCAGCTTTTCAGGAAGCTTCCTAGGATTCTTACATTTGACATAAAAGAATCCAGTCCCTTCAACTTCTTATATCCAGTTTTCTTACGGCCTCAAATGTTTTCCTGAAACTGAATCTACAAACTCTCCATTAATGAATAGCTTCGTATATTTCACTTGCGGCAAAACTGTGTTTGATTCAGACCAAAGGGGCGCCATATCCTTGCAGACAAATATTTTACAGTGCTTGAGAACGTTGGAGGATACGATCACTGTGCAGAGAAAATATTTTGAACTACTTCAAAACGTTGGACAATACAATAGCCACCGTGCTTTCCAGATATTTATACGGCTCAACGAAAACTGTGGTCAAGGTCTCCTAAAAATCTTGAGGCTATGCTCGCATTTTTCAAAATGAATGTAATAGAAAATAGTGTGACTCGAATAATGCTGTATACGCATTAAAGAATAATGATGTATACACATTAAATATCCAACACAAAGTTGTGGCACAAGCAATGAAGCTTTACACTGACTATTGTGGTAAGTGCAGTACTGATATAAATTTTCATGGAAAGTAGGGGGGATAATAAAGAAAATGATTTTTATATTTAAAATCTAAAATAAATTATATAATGAAAGTTCTTTTCCAGAAAAACATGGATACCAAATCAATAGATTGCATACCAAATATTAACTAACCAAATTAATGGAGTTTTCCATGTGCCTGTAGAGCTGCAATATCCTCTTCACATCCACTGTATCATTACTGGAACTCTGATACCACAATAATGGCAGAAGTGTCCTCAGACACGTAATTTTCTTAATCAGAAAAAAACAATTACATATTTGATTTTGCAAGAGTTTACACCCGAACAACCTAACACTCTTGCAATGAGCTACTTATAAGCTCAATGTCCTAACTACCTCTAGTTATGGATCACTTATTAAATAACAAGTGTCCATTTACAATAAATGCTATTCAAAACAACTAGCTAACAAATCTCCTAAAATAGAGCCTAAGATACGACACATTTGGAGAGTCATATCCTGTTACAACAATATACTAATTCTAAATGTCTCCATTAAATAATTAAACATTCTAGAATAATAATTATTAATTTAATATCTTAAATTAATAGTTATTTTATTCCAACTTTATAACCTATGATAATATTTTATTTTTGGATCATCTAACATTTGTTTTCAATGGCAACAATTTTTATTTATTTTTTATTAAATATTTGGTAATATAATTTATAGTGAAAGTGTGGTTTTTTCGGTTGGTAGTTTTGAATGTTTAAATAGATTTAATTTTATGAAAAATATTTAAGTACTCAGATTATATATATTTTCTAATTTAATTTTAACAAAGTTTGAGGAAGTTTTTTGTAAAATTTATTGGAAAATGTGTCTAACCAAGAGTGAAAATGTAGAGAATTTAAACTACAGCTTTTCAATTTTCTCATTTTTTTAGATACGACATTTGTTTTTAAATTAAAAATGGATATTGTTTCTAATTAATTTTAATTTAAATTTAAATTTATATATATATATATATATATATATATATATATATATATATATATATATATTTATATATATATACAATATCGATAAGAGGATAAGTATATGTATAGAGTTATTGGGTGACTATCACATAGGAAACCAATTACTCTTTTTCTTTAAGTTTTATTAGAGTATTAGCTTAATGTTTTGTTGAAGCTTCAATAGGCCCAAGGAAATTTTCCAGAATTTCTAATATTCTCAGGTACCACTTGCTTGTTGTTTGTTTGTTGAATCAGAATTACAAGCATTTTTTTGTTATTTAAACTCCCTAAAATGTTATCAACTCCTTCCTTTTCTCCTAACCTTGGTTTTCAATACTTCAACAATAAAAAATTATGGTTTGTCTGTCTCTTTACACCACAGTTCCCCACCTATATAATATTTGTCCATATGTGTAGTGGTGGGCCTCTATTAGTGAGCCTACTCCAAAAAATTTCAACAAACTTCATCGTCATGCTACAACAATATTCTCTTCACTGGTCATCCACATGTATGGCTAGTGGGTTCCCAATGTTAGGTTTTTTTATAACTCTTAGATTCAATGTTTTTCTATGCATTTCCTTGACTTTTTGTTGGTCATCCACATGTATGGTCACTGGAATTCCATTATCGAGTAGTCCACTATTGTCCCTAGTGATTATCATCCAAGACTCATTTCTCTAACTCTCTGCTAATTTTCCATGTATATGGTTAGTTGAATTTTGCTATTTAGTGGTTTGTTGCTTCCCCAATTAAGTTTTTCCAACAATTTTTTCTCCAACTCTCTGCCAATTGTCCATGTGTATGGTTCGTAGCCTCCTAATAATCAAGAATTTTCAATACAGCACACATTATTTCATCCCAATACCCTAACTCATGATTCATCATCATATTGATAGGTGTCCTTGGTAGGTGGAACATTATCATTCCCTCTACTATCAACCCCTCACAATTATTTCCCATTAGCTACTAAAGCCCATGCCCTCTTACTATCATGTTGTCCATCCACATGTGGGTCCTACAAGCTTCCACCATCGGGTAGAATCTCGTTATCCTAATCATCCCCTTGTCAATTACCCAATCCTAGACTCACCAATATGGAAATGTGTGTTGTTTGGACATAACTCCTTGATGGGTTGTATAACATAAGAAATGTCACTAACCACTTACATGTGATATCTTTTCTAATTACTATGATTGATGTGATAAGTGTACAACACGTATGATTGACCAACATCCTACCCATGTCTAGTCATTTCATCATGATCCTTACCTAATTAATAGTGTGTTTTGATTCCATGAGCGATTGATATACATCACCCCTCACATTTCTTGACATATGCATAAACGTGTGAGATCAAAGGTGATATAGGCACTATTAAGGATAAATGGCTCCCCAATATCCTAATACCTCATTGTCTTGCTCTACTTCATATGTGATAAGTGTTACTCACAAGCTGAGCATTATCCCATTGCCCCACATGGTTGTAGTCATAACTAAATGGTCTACATGTAGATTATGCTACTAAAAAATTATAAGGTTTTTATTCATGTAGAGAAATGTCATTTAATCGTACTAACTAATGAACTTAATCTTCTCGCACATGCCATTACCACACCATGCGAACACAATTAAATTGGGACTTCTTCTCTGATCCAACTTTAGTAACAAAGCATGAATGAGAAACACTTTTTAAGTACTTCCCATTCCTAACGCATTGAAATATCGTCCCTAAGCATTCTAAAGTAGAAAATTCATCTTCATCAGAGAAATTTTGAGGTCTAACATGGAATTTCTAAGGAATATTATAAAATAATAGTGGAAATAAGAAAAATAAGACTAGATTACATCATAAAATTTTAGAGGCAAGAAAGAAAAACTACTTTTTCAACTCTTATTCCAACTTATCTCCCTACGATTTTACTCAAATTTCAAGCGAGACCACTTGTTGAATGTAGAATTTAATTCTTCATCCAAGGAGTACTCATGTTGCATACTTTCAAGGGACCCTTCTACCTAAGAAATTAGAAACACATGAAAAAAGGTGATTGCAATGATGTTTTTCATGTATTTCTCATTTTTCCTGTAGAGGGTCCATCGAATGTATGCAACATGGGTACTCCTTAAGTGAGGAATTAAATTTTTCATCCAACGAGTGCTCTCGCTCGAAATTTGATTAAAACCATGGAGAGATAAATTGAAAATATGAGTTCAAAAAGTAGTTTTACTTTTTTACTTTTTAATATTTTTACTTTTTTACTCCAAAAATGGTGAGTCAT